>CM062812.1:111969336-113185129 GCA_031772625.1 Pinus tabuliformis
CCCTCTAAGTTTTCTTGGGTGAGAATGTCTTTGACAATAGGACTTGGTACATAAGCTACAACATTGGAGTAGAGAATGTAAATCCTTAAGTCTTTTAATAGCTTTGATCAAGCATAGGCTTGTTTTTCCATTATTTGGTACTTTTGAGGAGCATCTCTAGAGCTCTGCTGAAAAAGCAATAGGTTTCTCATTCCCTTGGTCATCTTTCTGTAATAAAACAGCAGCAATAGTTTGTTGGGAGGCAAAGGAGAAAATGATGAAGTCTCTGTCAAACTGCGGATTGGTTAACACTGGGGTTTGAGTCAAGGCCAACTTTATACTTTCAAAGGCTTGTTTTGCTTCAACAGTCCATTTGACCTTTGAATCTTTCTTTAGCATATTGTTTAGTAATCTGATTAACTCTGCTAAATTTGGGATAAACCTCCTTAAAAAATTGATTTTCCCTAAGAATCCTTGCAATTCCTTGACATTCCTTGGGTGAGGCATTTGTAGGATAGCTTGTATCCTATCTGGATCAATTCTTATGCCATTTTTTGAAATAATATGCCCTAGAAGTTTCCCTTCTTCCAAGCCAAATAATGACTTCTTGGGGTTTAAGGAATTACCATATTTCCTGCATGTTATAAAATCTGTCTTAAATGTTTCAAGTGTTCTTGGTCAGATTTTGAAAAGGGTGTAAGATCATCTAAGTAAATGACCAAGAAGTCATGAATCTCTTTTGCAAAAGCAATGTCCATTGCTCTTTGAAACATTGCCCCTGCATTTTTCAATCCAAATGGCATTTTCACATACTTGAAAGTTCCCCATGGGTTGTAAATGCAGTTTTGTCTTGATCATCAGGGGGTATACTAGGATTTGATTGAAGCCTGAGAATCCATCAAGCAATGATATCCTTGAAGCCCCTACTACTGTTTGAAGAATGTGATCCATTTTGGGTAAGGGGTAGTTGTCTTTGAGTGACACTTGATTTAAATTTCTTAGTCTACACAAAGTCTAATCTCACCAGTTTTCTTTCTTGTAGGGACCAAATTTGAATCCACTCTGAGAACCTAATTGGTGCTATGATACCAGCTTTGAACATTTTATGCAACTCTTTTTCAATGGAAGGAAGGAGCACAGGATTGATTCTTCTCAGTTTTCTGTTTGAATGGTTTTTGATTAGGCTTGAGGGGAATGGTATGCTGGATGACAGAGGTATCATAAGACTTCAAGTCCTCATAACCCCAAGCAAAAACATCTTGAATTCTTTAAAGAGATCAATGTATTTGGGCTTTTGATCAGGGGGCAAAGAGGCAGATAGCTTTATTATTTTAGGCTTGTCAACAGTACCAATGTTGCATTCTTCAACTCTTGCATCCAATGGCTGCATCTTTGGCTTTCTTGGGATGTCATTCGAGTCAAAAATATCCTCTAGTGGGGTAAGGCCCACAGGAAGGAAATTGTCTTTGAGTTGTATGATTTCAGCCTCAATGCTACTCATCTCTTCACAGTCAATTTGGTTAATTTGCTGAATGTTTTCTTTGTTGAAAATGGTTGGACTGAGTAATTGTTTGGCTGTTCTAGGTGACATTGGGTGGGCAGACTGTTGAAACTGTAATTGTGATGGACTTGCTCCATCAAATTTTTGTGATTGACTTGCTGTCTCAAGGTCAATATTTAATCCTGTGAACTCTTGTTGCAAGGTTAAAAAGTTGTTTATTTGCATGTCATTCTCAAATACTTGCCACTCTTTGACATTGTTTGGAATAGAAGGCCTATATTTGACCTCTGCGTGAAACAATTGTTGGGTTCCAATGGGAATTTGAAGGTGCTGGCAAATGTTGCCAAGCTGTGTGCACGGAGATTGTGGCCCCTTGGAATTTTTGTGATAACAAACTCGGAGAAGGTCTCTAGTATTTCAATTACAGCAGACCTATAGGACCTCAATCTTTTGTCATTGGTAACAAATTTTCCTTTCACTTGTTGAATTACTAGATCAGAGTCTCCCATGATGGAGAGTTTAGGAGCCTGTAGTGATTTTGCTAGCTTTAGGCCCAACAGCAGAGCTTCATATTCTGCCATGTTGTTAGTGCATCTAAACTTCAATCTGTAAGCCCTACCTTCTGCATAATCTTTCTCTTTATTATGTATCCATACTCCAGCCCATGCCCCTAACTTGTTGACTGAGCCATCAAACTCTAGAACCACAGAATATCTTGCTGAATAGGAGATTTAACATTCTGTTCATGGGATGGCAATGTGAGCATGAGTTGGGGTTTCTTTTCCCATTTGTTTTCTGGGATAATTTCTTCACTTGTTTGACAGTTTTTTGACAACTAGAGGAGGGTTAATGTGTATTGTTGGGCTGATTGAAGTTTGGCAGGTGCTACTTGTTTGATCAATGTTTTGTTCTTGTATGAGTGTTTCGGTCTTAATGTCATTGTGTGAGAAGCTTGCGCTGTCATTGAAGAGGATGAAGGAGTCTATGTCCGAATGGACAGCATATATTGGAAAATTTTGAGGCTTTTCTTCACTGCTGACCATATACTTCATGAGTGTTTCCCTATAAAGTCTTTTTGGTTGCCCAAAGACAGAGATGGTTGCATATGACATATCTAATTGCAGGGAGCCTTGGAGCTTGGCTCCCCATGATCTTGATAAGAGCATCCCGTATTTGGGTGGGATATCAGCAACTACCACATCCATTAGTATGGTTTTGTTGGGAAATTGAACCAGGGACACACATAAATCTTTTATTAGGCCCAAACATTTGACTTGACTAGAATCAAAGGAAAACAGGTCTTTGTATGGTCTTGTTATATCCAAGTTTAATCTTTCCATGACAGCTTTTGGCATAAGGTTGTGAGAGGCACTGAGTCAAACATTGCATTGTGCAATATTTTATCATGTACATGCAGGCTGACATAAAAAGGTAAAACCCTGTGACTACTGTTTTTCCATCTACCTCTGGGCCAAACAGTAATTCTGGAGTGTCATCTAGCACATTTACATCATCTTTGCTATTGGTGAGCTGTAGGGATTTCTTTATCTGTTGCTTGTATATGTCATGCTTGGCTAGCTCTGAGAGAGGAATTGCTATCTTTAACTTGCCAATCTCTGTACCTAGGTCAAAAGGTTTATCAGCTTGGGTTTTGGAATCACGGATAACAGTTCTTTCTTTGTTCATTAAATCTTCTTGATGGATTTCATCTTGATTTTGGAATCTGCCCCTTATACTCATGTCTTGAGGGGTAATGTTTGGGTTAGGGTGAGAGGACGGGGTTGCCATGGGCTGTTCTAGTGGGGACAGTAGTTCAGTAACCTCCTCAACCCCTACTTCTTTTGTAGGCACGTTTGTGTGTCATTAGGTTCAGTGACCATGGTTTCTTTGGACTGTTGTTTCTCCTTTACCTTTTCAGGCTGATTTACATTTACAGTCCTACTCCTTAGTTTGTATTGTTTATGGACTTCATAGACAGCAGTGTCATACCCTTGTTTAAAGTCAAAGGATTCTCCTGATTTTGTTTGGAATGTTTTGCTTTCATCCTCCTCATGGTCTTCTTGTGTTAGAAAACATGGCTTTTACCATCCAGACCCATTAAGTTGATTTCAGGATCTTCATTGAGCTGATTGGCTGAGGAAGTTTCTGCATAGTTTTCTTGAAAAGGGGGTCTGATATCTTGGTCTGCACTTGTTTTTCCTATGTTTGGGTTCTGCGTTCTCCTAAAATTTGGGTTTCTAGGAGGATTGCTTTGTGATGCCTCCCATGATGACTTTCTTTCAACTGATTCCACTCTTTCACCCAGTCTCTTCATGCTGTTTAGTATTGCATCCAACTTTTGATCAAGGCCCGAGGGCTCTTCTCTGAAGCCAGCCTTCTTTTCCAGCTTTGCCCTGTTTCTCTTGGCAATTAGGTTGGCCTCTACAGTGACTGCAACTCTTTGGGCTTCTGCAAGGGTTGGAGGATCTCTTTCTTTCAACTGATAGGCCATATCAGAATCAAAACCATCAGGGAAGTTATACAGGGCCAAATCAGGAGGGGGCCTTAATTCTGGGGGATAGCGTTATATACATTGTTAAACCTAGCACAATATTCCAAAACTGTTTCTTGGGGACCTCTTTTATAGTGTTGTATTCACCGAGTATGTGTAGTGGATCTTTCTTTTTCTCCCATCTGTTGGTAAACTCTTGGTACAGGAACCTCAGGGTTGCAATGGAATTTGCATTCAGGGATCTAAACCAAGTTCTAACATCCCGGTTAAGCTTTGAACAAAAATTCTCATCCTAACTGTCATCATCTATTTCATAGGTCTCAAAGTGGTCTTGCATCTTCTTAGCATGCTGGACAGCTGTCAAAGGGCCATGGGAGTCAAAAAATGAAATTTTGGTTTGGTAGTCTTGGGGTAGAGCTGGAGCATTGGCTGGTATCTGCAGAGGTGCATATCTGTTGGCCATGTTTATAGGTTTTTGGGTTAATAGGAACAAATGGGACAATGGGATTACAGGTGTAACAGGGTTAATAGGATGGGTAATAAGCGGGGGGCTGGTAAAAGAGTATGTGCAGATGGTGAAGATGGAAGAGGAGGACTCTGAGGGGTTGATGATGAACTAGGGGAATTAGGTGTGGAACGGAAAAGGACTTTGCAAGGAGTTGGAATGAGGATAGGTTGGTCTGAACTTATATCTGAATCAGCAGGCTTCTCCTGCTTTTGCTGTCTCCTTATGTTCTTTGGAATGATATTTGGATTATCAACAATGATGGGTTGATCAGGGTCAGGGTTTGCCCTAGTGTGCCTTGGGTTTCTTTGGGAGCCAGCTTCTAAGTGTTCTTTTAGAACTTTATACAGGAGGTTTTATATGTACAAGGACTAGGTAAGGATTCTGGAATGACTATATATGTTTCAAAGCTAGGATGAAGATTCCCTAGTTAGCTCTTCCCTAAAGCTGTCCCTGTGTTTGCAGAAACAGTCCTAAGGCCTCTTGGCTAGTTTCAGGCTTGATGGCAGCTTTGGAAGATAGATAGTAATTGAAAAAATCTTAATCCCCAGTGGAGTCGCCAATTATGTTAACACCCAGGTTGTTCCCTATGACTCCCAAGGGAATACGGCCGGGGTAACCACTAACCAATCTTTTAATCACTGTTTCTAGCCAAACTGTGATCAGAGAGGGCTCTCTCTTTATGATTTGTATCTGTAATGATAATGTTTTAGGCTAGGTATTGAGCACAGGTTTTGTTTATGTTTTGGTTGAAGAATTTCCTTCAGATCTCTTGTGATGTAATATTCAGAGAGTCAAGTATCATTGGGCAATGGAGTCTGTGGCTGTAGGTGTCCAGAAACTTTGAGATGAACCGGTGAAACTTACAGGGCCATTTGGATGTTTTATAGAACAAATTTTGATTAATAACAGGAAACAGGTAAGACAAACAAAAACAATGAAAGCATTCAAGAATTTTCACTCATTTTTTAAATGTTTCCACCGACTGGTTATGAGAAAAGACAGATGTCACAGGGGCAAACTTGAATCCCTGGGAATGTCTATCACAGCGAAAGATATAGTTTCAAAGTGCAGCAACTAAGAATTACACTTCTGTTACTGTATCTGAGGAAAACATGGATAATAGCTCAGTTTGAGTTCAGGGTAATCATGGATTAAGTCCTGGAACCATTCTTCTACTTTGCTATTAAGTGTAAAACATCTGAACAATAAAAGAGAACAAAAGACTCGAAAACATGTAATACAGAGATTTGAGAAAACTTATTGTTTTATGAAAACAGTCTGGAATCCTGCAACATTCACCATTCACCACAACGCATCAAAGTACACCAAGCTTTGGAAATTCCATTCTCCCTTTGTATTATTTCTCTGAGAATCTTACAGCAAGCGAGAGCTCTTCAAAGGAAAATTACAACAACCCCTGCTCTATCATGCGCAGGGGTTTATATAGAAATAAGTATACAAAATATCTCAGGCATTGAGTCATCTGAGAGAGAGAAAATATCTTCAGTAGTGTTCAGAAAGTAGGCAGGGAGTTATTACAACGTTAAATGCAGAGTAAATGCCCTTTATGTCTGTCAGATGATTGTTTTGACTTTAAGGAGTCACTGAGTCGGTTACATTACTATGTATCGATCCTGTAGGTACGCATTTACTTTTGCCTGCGCAATGAATTTCTCGGCTTTGCCAGCTGCGTTTGTTTTTTCCTGCTTTGTTGGCTGCTCCATCTGCTGAGTTGGCTCAGCTTTGACTTTATGATGCCTGCTGATTTTGCTGACTGTTCTTTCCATCAAAATTTATAGAAAAAACAGAAATTGATGCATGGCTTAATGTTTAAAATTCTCTGGATGGCATCTGTCCACCATTCCTGTGTAGGGAGCTGATGCTTGAGGATGGCCTGCATTGTCTCTTCAGCTTCTGTATACTTGAAAAAGTTGGGAGCTACATCAAATAGATGATTCATTTCATTCATTATAAAAAGTAGATTTTCTATCTTACCATAGAAAATCTGTCCTGTGATAGGCCCTGTATCTTCTGAGGTGCTGGCCTTCTCATTTACCTGTGATGAGGCAAAAACATTCACTCTCTTGGCATATTCTTCATGGGTGAATAATCTCCCTCCATTGTTCAGCAAGCTAGGGAGTCCTTTACTTTCCAATACCCGAAACCTCTCAAAGAACCTGTTTACCTCAGTTTGCATATCCTGGGTTCTTCTGTCTAAGGTTTGCATCAGACTTCTAAGAGTAAGAACCCTCTTGATCATTTGGATAGTATCAGTTCTGTTTGCGATTCCCATGATGGTCAACTGAGAACTGGTCTTATGATTGAGCACATTGATCATTTTTGTTGCAATTTCAGGCATGTTCCCCAACAAGGCCCTTGATGTTCTGATTTCCCTCTGTGCTTTTGGAATGAGCTCCAGTTGCTCATGGATTGTCTCAATGTATGGCCACTGGTTATTGATGGACTTACCAATATTGGACCATATCATTGCTCTGATTTCGGCTATGATTTTATCTAGCTTTAGCTCTTTCTCAAGCTCCTTGATTTTGTCTTTAAGAGCTTTGATTTCTTTGGCCTTCTCTCCTACTTCTCTTTTTGTTTTGTCATGCCTTTCATTCACCTTGGCCAGCTGCTCCTTAGTTTCATTCAGCTGCATCATTTGTGCTTCTAAAGCTTGTATTTCGCTTTTTAGCTTTTGCATGTCTAAGCTCTGATCTGTGCTGGTGGGTGCTGCTGAAGTAGATGTGGCTGGTTGTTCAACCTGCTGAGGTGGAGGTGCAGTAGTAGGAGCAGTCTCCTCAAGATTAATGACCTGTGGAGGGGGCTGAGATGTTTGCCCCTCTTGCGCTTGTGTTGATGATCCTTTCAGAGGTGCTTGTGTGGCCTCATATTGCCCCAATTTTTCTTGTGCCTTCAGAAGTTCTTTGTAAACAGAAATTAACAGAGCAGTGGAATCCTGCTCATACCTTTGTTTTGCCACTTCATCGGTCTGTGGATGGATAGTGGCTGGAAGTTTAACCTTCTTCCTTAGTGCAGCCATATCAGCATCTCTGATTTTTAAGATCTCTTGTATCCCTTTGATATCATTGGGATTGTGCCCAATCTCTATGATGATTTCTTCCAGGGTTTTGATCCTGTTGTCTTTGGCCTGAGAAGAGGCTCTCTCTAGCTCCAGCTGGGAAGCTGTAGCATTCAGACTGCTTGTTAACTTGTAGTTGTCCAAGGTCTTATCGGCCAATGAAGCATACACCATTTCCCCTGTTTGTTTATGCAACTCAATTTTGTCCATGGGGTGTATGTCTTTGGCAAGGACCTCTAAATTGGTCCTGAGATAATCAGCAGAAGACTGTGGCTTGAGTGCCGTAGGCATAAAATGACTCAATGTCAGTTTGCCCTCACCTACATCAAAAGCAGACATGAGTCTCTGCTGATTGGAAGGAGCCATGTTAAGTAGGTGATTGTATAATTGAACTTTGATTGGGTCACTCCTACTCTTAATGTCTATGAACTGCTGCTTTATGCTCACTCTTTCCTCTTTCTGCTGGCTGGAGGAGCTGACTTCCCCTCCCATTGTCCTGTCTAGTTCCTGCTGGGAGGAACTTGCTGAAATTTCTTGACTTGGTGGGCCCATGCCCAATGCTTCTCTGATGGCTATATCCTCTTCTGGAAAATCGTTGAGTCTTTGCCTTTTCTCTCCTTGATTGATAGAGGATGTCAAGGGAGTTTCTCTTTCCCTTTTCCTAAAGACAAATGTGTCCTCCTTTTGAGGGGTTTGGAGGACCGAGGCATCAAATGTAGAGTCTTGCCTTGTAGGCATGACTTGTTCAGTGGTCTGAGGAGTATCCACTGTTTCCTTTTGCTGGGCAGGCGGCTCCTGCCCTTGTTTTTCTTGCTGCTGTTCCTCTTGCTGTCCTATGTCTTCCTGCTGCCCTTGCTGTAGTCCTTCTACTTGTTCTTGTGTTTGCTGACTTTGATTTTGCTGCTGTTCCTGCTGTTGCTCTTGCTCTGCCTCCATTTCCTTTTCCTTTCCTTTTTCTGATACTTTTCCAGCAACTTTTGTAGTTTGCTGTGGAGTAGTTGAAGAGGAGGCTGCTGCTCCAATTTGTGTGCTTGGCAGTGAGGGGACCTGTGCATAAAACTCAAGGTCAGCCATCTTCTTTTGATTGTTCAGAGCTCTTTGATCAAGCTCTTTTTGAGTTATATCTTCTTCTAGAGTTCCCCTTTTCCACTTGCTTTGATTGGCATATTTTTCAATTTGGGGGAGGCTATGATGACCGTAAGCAGACAGTTTATATTTGAGTCTCCTCATTGTGATGAAGTTGTTGGGGTCATAGGGTTTCCATATAAAACTGTACTTCAAACAAATCCCACCAGTATTCTATCTGCCTCCTTCCACCCTTCATCCCTTTCATTGTAGACTAAATGGCCAAGTTGGCTCTTGATTTTCAGCTGTGCTTTCTTGCCTCTGCCTGAGAAGTGGAACATATCCACATAGCCAAACTGCCTGAAGTATTCTAAGGCAAATAGCCTCATGGGCACAAATTTGGGTAGTCTAAATGGGGGTAACTCACACCCATATATTCTGATGACGGTGTGGTGTTGGTAAAGATACCAATCCCCAATACTGTATACTTTTGACAAATGTAGGCACCTTTTCATGTCCTCTGTCAGTCTAGGAGGAGGTGAACCAATCAGTAGAGTCAAGGCTGGATGGATGAAGAGATCAATAAACTCACAGTAGGTATATGGAGAGTAGCATGATACGTGGAAAACAGATGTCCAATATACTACTGATCTCAGATTGCCCTGTGCATCTACTCTCTTCTTTGGGAAGGAGAATTTATCATGCTGGAAGTATATGAGCAGATGATATAGGTAGGAGGTGTACCTAAACACTCTTTCTCTTGGCAAATTCATCAACTGTTCATGCATTTTGTCTGATATGTATGTTGCATAATCATAGTGGATTGGTTTCCTTCCTGGGGAGAACATAAGCATCATTTGTATAACTGTTTCATCAATATGTTCTATTGAATCATATCCCAGGATGGGACTGATCATGTCAACCAGGTCTTGGCCCAATTGATTGAGGTAAACGCAGTTGATGGGAGGAATCTGCAAAGTGTCAGCCTTGATGAAGAGCTGGTTGACCTTAGTGATTTGGGCCTCTGTGGTTCTGGCTCCCTGTACTATTAAATCAGCTAGTGACAGAGGGACCAACTTATGCTCTGTCTGGAATTGCAACATCTCCCTGATGGCTTCAGGGGTAATGAGGAACAGGATTGAACCTTCAGCATCTAGCACTGCTCTCTGGGATGCATCATAGTGTTCAGCAACTATGTGCACAAGCTCAGGGAATTGATTAACCTGAGGAAGTTTGAATATTGGGAGGAATGACTCCCAAATTCCCAGGATGTCTGTCCCCCTCTCATGTTTGATCTTTATCTCGTTTAATATTTGCAGATGGAACCTGCTTCTGCTCATCATTTCCTCTGCTATCTTGTAGTCCAGGTCTGCCAATGCTCTGGTGTCAAATGTTCTATTAGGAACATTCAGGGGAGCCACATTGAGGGCTATGGGAGCTACAGGGGGGTCCATGATTTTCCTTTGCAAATTTTACTCTTACTCAGGGGCTGTGTTACTATGCAGAGTAACAACAGCAAAGCTTCTTTGTAGAGGGATGGAAATGCAAGTGGGAGGTAAATGCAGGGTGTGCAGCAGTTGAAATGCTGCTTTATGGTAATTAAGAGCGAAGCTTAGCCTTTTTTTTGGCACCTTTCAATGTTAAAAATTGGTTTCAAATGCGCCTGCCACGATTGCGCAGACAGGGCCTGGTTTCTTAGCAGAATGCCACTGGGAAAAGGCTCGGCTGGTGTTTTTCGAAGTGATAATTGGAACTTCAAGGCTTTGCTGAGGAATTCAGTGGTGAATTTCTGATTTTCGGCTTTCTTTAAGCTTTCTAAGGCGTTAAATAGATAATTGCAGGCGCACAGAGGATGAATGATGAGGAATACCTGGTAAAACAACGCGCAGAGGTCGTGACCGCAGGTTGAACTGGTGCGCTGGAGGTCTTCTGGTCAGTTTAGCAGGTTGGTAGACAATTTGGACGTTGTTTGCATGCAGAGCAGAATAACGATGAACACACAAAATGACCAAAAAACGCGAAATTTTGGGTGAAATAGACCTTTTTACGCTTTTGGCGCGAATATGTGCTGACGTCAGCATGACGTCATTGGGTGGGGTCAAGGTCGGATGACGTCATACTGACGTCATCGGGTGACGTGGCGCTGTCTGGTTGGTACACGGTGGCGGTGACATGGCAGGACAGGTGGACCAATGGCAGGGACAGGGAGGTCGACGGGGCAGCGTACCTGGGTGACGGGGCGCTGACGCGTTGCTGATGCGGTGATGACGTGGGTGGGCGGGATAAGGAAATCCGGAAACCAGCAGTGGTTTCATATCGCACCGCCTTCTGTACGGGGCGGTATCGGTCAGTAGTACCTCCGACGTATGGTGGTGAGGACACGTCGCAGTGGAATGACGTCCTCCAGATACGGACGTCGGGAGATATCTATCGGTCATCGGATGGGCTCCGACGTCACGATGATCGTTAGATCTACGGACTTTGATCGGACGGCGGACGCGAGGCAGATGTGACGGGAGGTTAGTACAGGTATCGGTCAGACGTCGGAAGGGGTCCAACGCGATCAGGGCCGTCGGATCTGTAGGCCTTGATCTAATGGTCGTCGGGGAGGTGACATGTGTGGAATATACGGATGAGGGCGGAGGCAAATAAACCTGCTTTTGAGCGCTTTTCTAATGTATTTTGATAAAAACAATTATATGCGCCAACCTTGGCTAACAGGCGGAAAGTGGGTTTTATGCTCTTTTGGCTCTTTGAAGCGGGTAAGGTGGGGTTTAGGGCCTTTTTTTAAAGGTTTTATGTGCAAAAGGGGGTAGAGATAGAGGAACTGGCTTATGAGGAAAAGGGGTATTTGGCATAGGTTTATCAACATGACCTGATGTCATTTGATCCCTGACTTGTAACTTTATTGGCTATAATGCCAAGGGGGTGGGTATTTATAAGAGTTTGGGATTTATACACCTTGGTGTTAGTAATATTAGGGGAAGAGGCGATATGAGGATTTATACAATAGAATTAGTGTTAATATGAATGAAGGGAGCAAATGAAGGGGATCTCACTGAGTTTATATGAAAGTGATTTAGTTTTGAGAGTAGATCAAAATGAAAAGATTTTAGACAAGAAATGTGGCTTCTGAATGAACCAGAACCACCTAAAAACCATGATCTTTCTCCATAAATCTCAGCTAAAAAGAGAGGGAATGTTAGTGATGAAATGAAGGGGGAGAGGGAGGTTAGTCATGCTCCTGCTGTAGTCTTTTACTTTGCTGCCCATCATCACCATTCTTGCAATGATAGGACTCACTTTCTGCAACCCCAACTACCTACCCAGCTGCTTACCTAGCATTTTTTGTTTCTCCTTGGAGGGTGCACTTGGACTTGCAAACCCTTACTTGCCTTTTCTTTTCTTTGGCTTTTTCTTTATTCTTTTCTCTATCTATTTCTACCCTTATCTCTTCCAAGGTCCCAGATTAAACTGTTGGGATCCTTTTCTTCTCTACCTAAACTAGTTGTCTGCCAAGATTAGGCTGTTTGGACAGACTTCTTTCTCTATTCTATAACACAAAATTGAAATATGGCATGATCCAGGTTAAACTGTTGGATCATCCATCAAAATTTGAAATAAGGTCATCAACATTTGAAACACTTTACACACCTCCTTGCTCTTTAGGAAATATGGGATCTTTGTGAACTCAAAGCAGAGCATATTTGGACTTTCTCTTGCCAATCATGAAATATGAAACCTATTGGTATAGGTATCCAACAGTGGCTCCACATGGGGATGGTTTTTCTTTTGAAAGACCAAGAACAGCAGGTCAGATTGCCTTGCTCCTTAGCTGCCCATACCAATCTTTGAAACTAGCTGCCTCAATGTGTCAAAATGGTGTGCTTCTTTCTTGGAAGGCCTCTGATTCTATCAGCCTCTTGCTGCTTGGTGAATTACTTGGGAAAACTGCTCTTTACAATCTAAAACAGAAGATAATATGTACATCTGTATATATACAATGAATCTTTAGGTTCCACTCATGGGGAATAATCAAAGTAGTGCTTCAGCATCCTGCCATTGACAGGACCTTCATCCAAGTCAGTTTCGGTCAAACTTTTGAGGAAGTAGGTGTTATTACCTTGCACTGCTTGGACAGCAAATGGTCCTATCCATAAAGAATCAAACTTTCCATGCTTCCCTTTCTCTTCTCTTCTTGCATCCCACTTTAGAACTTTGTCCCCTACATTGAAATCTTCTGCTTTGGTTCTTCTATCAAAGGCCTTTTTCAGTTTCTCTTGTAGTATCTGCACTCTGCTGAAAACTTGTTCTCTGGTCTGCTGTAAACAAATTATCTGGTTAATCCTTCTTTGCATGTCATTTGGCTCTGCTTGGCTTTCTTGTAGAAGTTTCATAACCGGCACTCCTAGTGATGAAGGAAATCTGGCCTCTAATCCATAGACTAACTCATATGGGCTGGTCCCAATTGATCTTTTAGTTGTTAGTCTGTCTGCCCATAAAGCGTTTACTAGTTTCTTGTGCCAGTTCTTTTTGTTCTCTTCTAGCACTTTCTTTATGATATTTATCAAACTTTTGTTTGATGATTCAGCAAGGCCATTTCCTTGAGGATAGTAAGCTGTAGAATGGCCCAAAGTAATGTGAAATTTATGGCAGAAGTTCACCATCTTCTTGGATCTGAAGGCAGCAGCATTGTCTGTTATTATCTTGTCTGGGCAGCCAAATCTAGCCAGTATATTGTTTTCCAAAAATTGAATGATTACTGAATCATTTGCTTGTCTGCATGGGGCAGCTTCAATCCACTTGGTGAAGTAGTCTGTTGCTGTTAGAATCCATCTGTGTTGCCCTGAAGATGAGGGATGAATTTCCCCAATGAAATCCAAGCCCCATTGTTGAAAAGGTCTCTCTGTTGCAATGGGCTTCAAAGGAAGTGGCAGCAGCTGTCTTTTGCCTTCAAACAGTTGGCATTTGTGGCATGAGGCTGTGAATTTCTTCACATCAGAGAACATAGTAGGCCAGTAATAACCAGCCCTCAATATCTTGTCCACGGTGGACTTCCAGTACAAATGTCCACCACAGTCTCCAGCATGGAATTCTTGCATGATATGGTTAGTTTCATTCTCTATTAGACAGTGCAGCAATATACCTTCATGGTTTTTCCAAAGTAGATTTCCATCCATCACACAAAATCTAGCTGTTTTCATTTTTAGGAATCTACACTTAGTTCTGGACAGTCCTGAGGGAGCACACAGGTTTTGTAACACATAACAGATATCAGAGTACCAAGGAGATTGTTCAAAGGCTACATTGATCTTTGGAGTCGCCAGCTCTGTTTCACTGTCCAGTTGGTTGATATCTAAGGCTTGGAAATTTGCTTCTGTCATTAATTTGGCCAAACCTTGCCCTTTTATCAGCTTTGTAGGCTTTATTTCAATGTCAAATTCTAGTATATTGGCAATCCATTTTCCTCTCCTACCCTCTAAGTTTTCTTGGGTGAGAATGTCTTTGACAATAGGACTTGGTACATAAGCCACAACATGGGAGTAGAGAATGTAAATCCTAAAGTCTTTAATAGCTTTGATCAAGGCATAGGCTTGTTTTTCCATTATTTGGTACTTTAGAGGAGCATCTCTAAGAGCTCTGCTGAAAAAGGCAATAGGTTTCTCATTCCCTTGGTCATCTTTCTGTAATAAAACAGCAGCAATAGTATGTTGGGAGGCAAAGGAGAAAATGATGAAGTCTCTGTCAAACTGCGGATTGGTTAACACTGGGGTTTGAGTCAAGGCCAACTTTATACTTTCAAAGGCTTGTTTTGCTTCAACAGTCCATTTGACCTTTGAATCTTTCTTTAGCATATTGTTTAGTAATCTGATTAACTCTGCTAAATTTGGGATAAACCTCCTTAAAAAATTGATTTTCCCTAAGAATCCTTGCAATTCCTTGACATTCCTTGGGTGAGGCATTTGTAGGATAGCTTGTATCCTATCTGGATCAATTCTTATGCCATTTTTTGAAATAATATGCCCTAGAAGTTTCCCTTCTTCCAAGCCAAATAATGACTTCTTGGGGTTTAAGGAAATACCATATTTCCTGCATGTTATAAAAATCTGTCTTAAATGTTTCAAGTGTTCTTGGTCAGATTTTGAAAAGGGTGTAAGATCATCTAAGTAAATGACCAAGAAGTCATGAATCTCTTTTGCAAAAGCAATGTCCATTGCTCTTTGAAACATTGCCCCTGCATTTTTCAATCCAAATGGCATTTTCACATACTTGAAAGTTCCCCATGGGGTTGTAAATGCAGTTTTGTCTTGATCATCAGGGTGTACTAGGATTTGATTGAAGCCTGAGAATCCATCAAGCAATGATATCCTTGAAGCCCCTACTACTCTTTGAAGAATGTGATCCATTTTGGGTAAGGGGTAGTTGTCTTTGAGTGACACTTGATTTAAATTTCTTAAGTCTACACAAAGTCTAATCTCACCAGTTTTCTTTCTTGTAGGGACCAAATTTGAGATCCACTCTGAGAACCTAATTGGTGCTATGATACCAGCTTTGAACATTTTATGCAACTCTTTTTCAATGGAAGGAAGGAGCACAGGATTGATTCTTCTCAGTTTCTGTTTGAATGGTTTTTGATTAGGCTTGAGGGGAATGGTATGCTGGATGACAGAGGTATCATAAGACTTCAAGTCCTCATAACCCCAAGCAAAAACATCTTGAAATTCTTTAAAGAGATCAATGTATTTGGGCTTTTGATCAGGGGGCAAAGAGGCAGATAGCTTTATTATTTTAGGCTTGTCAACAGTACCAATGTTGCATTCTTCAACTCTTGCATCCAATGGCTGCATCTTTGGCTTTCTAGGGATGTCATTCGAGTCAAAAATATCCTCTAGTGGGGTAAGGCCCACAGGAAGGAAATTGTCTTTGAGTTGTATGATTTCAGCCTCAATGCTACTCATCTCTTCACAGTCAATTTGGTTAATTTGCTGAATGTTTTCTTTGTTGAAAATGGTTGGACTGAGTAATTGTTTGGCTGTTCTAGGTGACATTGGGTGGGCAGACTGTTGAAACTGTAATTGTGATGGACTTGCTCCATCAAACATTTGTGATTGACTTGCTGTCTCAAGGTCAATATTTAATCCTGTGAACTCTTGTTGCAAGGTTAAAAAGTTGTTTATTTGCATGTCATTCTCAAATACTTGCCACTCTTTGACATTGTTTGGAATAGAAGGCCTATATTTGACCTCTGCCGTGAAACAATTGTTGGGTTCCAATGGGAATTTGAAGGTGCTGGCAAATGTTGCCAAGCTGTGTGCACGGAGATTGTGGCCCCTTGGAATTTTTGTGATAACAAACTCGGAGAAGGTCTCTAGTATTTCAATTACAGCAGACCTATAGGACCTCAATCTTTTGTCATTGGTAACAAAATTTCCTTTCACTTGTTGAATTACTAGATCAGAGTCTCCCATGATGGAGAGTTTAGGAGCCTGTAGTGATTTTGCTAGCTTTAGGCCCAACAACAGAGCTTCATATTCTGCCATGTTGTTAGTGCATCTAAACTTCAATCTGTAAGCCCTACCTTCTGCATAATCTTTCTCTTTATTATGTATCCATACTCCAGCCCCTGCCCCTAACTTGTTGACTGAGCCATCAAACTCTAGAACCCACAGAATATCTTGCTGAATAGGAGATTTAACATTCTGTTCATGGGATGGCAATGTGAGCATGAGTTGGGGTTTCTTTTCCCATTTGTTTTCTGGGATAATTTCATCACTTGTTTGACAGTTTTTGACAACTAGAGGAGGGTTAATGTGTATTGTTGGGCTGATTGAAGTTTGGCAGGTGCTACTTGTTTGATCAATGTTTTGTTCTTGTATGAGTGTTTCGGTCTTAATGTCATTGTGTGAGAAGCTTGCGCTGTCATTGAAGAGGATGAAGGAGTCTATGTCCGAATGGACAACATATATTGGAAAATTTTGAGGCTTTTCTTCACTGCTGACCATATACTTCATGAGTGTTTCCCTATAAAGTCTTTTTGGTTGCCCAAAGACAGAGATGGTTGCATATGACATATCTAATTGCAGGGAGCCTTGGAGCTTGGCTCCCCATGATCTTGATAAGAGCATCCCGTATTTGGGTGGGATATCAGCAACTACCACATCCATTAGTATGGTTTTGTTGGGAAATTGAACCAGGGACACACATAAATCTTTTATTAGGCCCAAACATTTGACTTGACTAGAATCAAAGGAAAACAGGTCTTTGTATGGTCTTGTTATATCCAAGTTTAATCTTTCCATGACAGCTTTTGGCATAAGGTTGTGAGAGGCACCTGAGTCAAACATTGCATTGTGCAATATTTTATCATGTACATGCAGGCTGACATAAAAAGGTAAAACCCCTGTGACTACTGTTTTTCCATCTACCTCTGGGCCAAACAGTAATTCTGGAGTGTCATCTAGCACATTTACATCATCTTTGCTATTGGTGAGCTGTAGGGATTTCTTTATCTGTTGCTTGTATATGTCATGCTTGGCTAGCTCTGAGAGAGGAATTGCTATCTTTAACTTGCCAATCTCTGTACCTAGGTCAAAAGGTTTATCAGCTTGGGTTTTGGAATCACGGATAACAGTTCTTTCTTTGTTCATTAAATCTTCTTGATGGATTTCATCTTGATTTTGGAATCTGCCCCTTATACTCATGTCTTGAGGGGTAATGTGTGGGTTAGGGTGAGAGGACGGGGTTGCCATGGGCTGTTCTAGTGGGGACAGTAGTTCAGTAACCTCCTCAACCCCTACTTCTTTTGTAGGCACGTTTGTGTTGTCATTAGTTCAGTGACCATGGTTTCTTTGGACTGTTGTTTCTCCTTTACCTTTTCAGGCTGATTTACATTTACAGTCCTACTCCTTAGTTTGTATTGTTTATGGACTTCATAGACAGCAGTGTCATACCCTTGTTTAAAGTCAAAGGATTCTCCTGATTTTGTTTGGAATGTTTTGCTTTCATCCTCCTCATGGTCTTCTTGTGTTAAGAAAACATGGCTTTTACCATCCAGGCCCATTAAGTTGATTTCAGGATCTTCATTGAGCTGATTGGCTGAGGAAGTTTCTGCATAGTTTTCTTGAAAAGGGGGTCTGATATCTTGGTCTGCACTTTTTTTTCCTATGTTTGGGTTCTGCGTTCTCCTAAAATTTGGGTTTCTAGGAGGATTGCTTTGTGATGCCTCCCATGATGACTTTCTTTCAACTGATTCCACTCTTTCACCCAGTCTCTTCATGCTGTTTAGTATTGCATCCAACTTTTGATCAAGGCCCGAGGGCTCTTCTCTGAAGCCAGCCTTCTTTTCCAGCTTTGCCCTGTTTCTCTTGGCAATTAGGTTGGCCTCTACAGTGACTGCAACTCTTTGGGCTTCTGCAAGGGTTGGAGGATCTCTTTCTTTAACTGATAGGCCATATCAGAATCAAAACCATCAGGGAAGTTATACAGGGCCAAATCAGGAGGGGGCCTTAAATTCTGGGGGATAGCGTTATATACATTGTTAAACCTAGCACAATATTCCAAAACTGTTTCTTGGGGACCTCTTTTAATAGTGTTGTATTCACCGAGTATGTGTAGTGGATCTTTCTTTTTCTCCCATCTGTTGGTAAACTCTTGGTACAGGACCTCAGGGGTTGCAATGGAATTTGCATTCAGGGATCTAAACCAAGTTCTAACATCCCCGGTTAAGCTTTGAACAAAAATTCTCATCCTAACACTGTCATCATCTATTTCATAGGTCTCAAAGTGGTCTTGCATCTTCTTAGCATGCTGGACAGCTGTCAAAGGGCCATGGGAGTCAAAAAATGAATTTTGGTTTGGTAGTCTTGGGGTAGAGCTGGAGCATTGGCTGGTATCTGCAGAGGTGCATATCTGTTGGCCATGTTTATAGGGTTTATGGGGTTAATAGGAACAAATGGGACAGCTGGGATTACAGGTGTAACAGGGTTAATAGGATGGGTAATAAGCGGGGGGCTGGCTAAAAGAGTATGTGCAGATGGTGAAGATGGAAGAGGAGGACTCTGAGGGGTTCATGATGAACTAGGGGAATTAGGTGTGGAATGGAAAAGAACTTTGCAAGGAGTTGGAATGAGGATAGGTTGGTCTGAACTTATATCTGAATCAGCAGGCTTCTCCTGCTTTTGCTGTCTCCTTATGTTCTTTGGAATGATATTTGGATTATCAACAATGATGGGTTGATCAGGGTCAGGGTTTGCCCTAGTGTGCCTTGGGTTTCTTTTGGGAGCCAGCTTCTAAGTGTTCTTTTAGAACTTTATACAGGAGGTTATATATGTACAAGGACTAGGTAAGGATTCTGGAATGACTATATATGTTTCAAAGCTAGGATGAAGATTCCCTAGCTAGCTCTTCCCTAAAGCTGTCCCTGTGTTTGCAGAGACAGTCCTAAGGCCTCTTGGCTAGTTTCAGGCTTGATGGTAGCTTTGGAAGATAGATAGTAATTGAAAAAATCTTAATTCCCCAGCGGAGTCGCCAATTATGTTAACACCCAGGTTGTTCCCTATGACTCCCAAGGGAATACGGCCGGGGTAACCACTAACCAATCTTTTAATCACTGTTTCTAGCCAAACTGTGATCAGAGAGGGCTCTCTCTTTATGATTTGTATCTGTAATGATAATGTTTTAGGCTAGGTATTGAGCACAAGTTTTGTTTATATTTTGGTTGGAGAATTTCTTTCAGATCTCTTGTGATGTAATATTCAGAGAGTCAAGTATCATTGGGCAATGGAGTCTGTGGCTGTAGGTGTCCAGAAATTTTGAGATGAACCGGTGAAACTTACAGGGCCATTTAGATGTTTTATAGAACAAATTTTGATTAATAACAGGAAACAGGTAAGACAAACAAAAACAATGAAAGCATTCAAGAATTTTCGCTCACTTTTTTAAATGTTTCCACCGACTGGTTATGAGAAAAGACAGATGTCACAGGGGCAAACTTGAATCCCTGGGAATGTCTATCAGCGAAAGATATAGTTTCAAAGTGCAGCAACTAAGAATTACACTTCTGTTACTGTATCTGAGGAAAACATGGATAATAGCTCAGTTTGAGTTCAGGGTAATCATGGATTAAGTCCTGGAACCATTCTTCTACTTGGCTATTAAGTGTAAAACATCTGAACAATAAAAGAGAACAAAAGACTCGAAAACATGTAATACAGAGATTTGAGAAAACTTATTGTTTTATGAAAACAGTCTGGAATCCTGCAACATTCACCATTCACCACAACGCATCAAAATACACCAAGCTTTGGAAATTCCATTCTCCCTTTGTATTATTTCTCTGAGAATCTTACAGCAAGCGAGAGCTCTTCAAAGAAAATTACAACAACCTCTGCTCTATCATGCGCAGGGGTTTATATAGAAATAAGTATACAAAATATCTCAGGCATTGAGTCATCTGAGAGAGAGAAAATATCTTCAGTAGTGTTCAGAAAGTAGGCAGGGAGTTATTACAACGTTAAATGCAGAGTAAATGCCCTTTATGTCTGTCAGATGATTGTTTTGACTTTAAGGAGTCACTGAGTCGGTTACATTACTATGTATCGATCCTGTAGGTACGCATTTACTTTTGCCTGCGCAATGAATTTCTCGGCTTTGCCAGCTGCGTTTGTCTTTCCTGCTTTGTTGGCTGCTCCATCTGCTGAGTTGGCTCAGCTTTGACTTTATGATGCCTGCTGATTTTGCTGACTGTTCTTTCCATCAAAATTTATAGAAAAAACAGAAATTGATGCATGGCTTAATGTTTACAAAATTCTCTGGATGGCATCTGTCCACCATTCCTGTGTAGGGAGCTGATGCTTGAGGATGGCCTGCATTGTCTCTTCAGCTTCTGTATACTTGAAAAAGTTGGGAGCTACATCAAATAGATGATTCATTTCATTCATTATAAAAAGTAGATTTTCTATCTTACCATAGAAAATCTGTCCTGTGATAGGCCCTGTATCCTCTGAGGTGCTGGCCTTCTCATTTACCTGTGATGAGGCAAAAACATTCACTCTCTTGGCATATTCTTCATGGGTGAATAATCTCCCTCCATTGTTCAGCAAGCTAGGGAGTCCTTTACTTTCCAATACCCGAAACCTCTCAAAGAACCTGTTTACCTCAGTTTGCATATCCTGGGTTCTTCTGTCTAAGGTTTGCATCAGACTTCTAAGAGTAAGAACCCTCTTGATCATTTGGATAGTATCAGTTCTATTTGCGATTCCCATGATGGTCAAATGAGAACTGGTCTTATGATTGAGCACATTGATCATTTTTGTTGCAATTTCAGGCATGTTCCCCAACAAGGCCCTTGATGTTCTGATTTCCCTCTGTGCTTTTGGAATGAGCTCCAGTTGCTCATGGATTGTCTCAATGTATGGCCACTGGTTATTGATGGACTTACCAATATTGGACCATATCATTGCTCTGATTTCGGCTATGATTTTATCTAGCTTTAGCTCTTTCTCAAGCTCCTTGATTTTGTCTTTAAGAGCTTTGATTTCTTTGGCCTTCTCTCCTACTTCTCTTTTTGTTTTGTCATGCCTTTCATTCACCTTGGCCAGCTGCTCCTTAGTTTCATTCAGCTGCATCATTTGTGCTTCTAAAGCTTGTATTTCGCTTTTTAGCTTTTGCATGTCTAAGCTCTGATCTGTGCTGGTGGGTGCTGCTGAAGTAGATGTGGCTGGTTGTTCAACCTGCTGAGGTGGAGGTGCAGTAGTAGGAGCAGTCTCCTCAAGATTAATGACCTGTGGAGGGGGCTGAGATGTTTGCCCCTCTTGCGCTTGTGTTGATGATCCTTTCAGAGGTGCTTGTGTGGCCTCATATTGCCCCAATTTTTCTTGTGCCTTCAGAAGTTCTTTGTAAACAGAAATTAACAGAGCAGTGGAATCCTGCTCATACCTTTGTTTTGCCACTTCATCGGTCTGTGGATGGATAGTGGCTGGAAGTTTAACCTTCTTCCTTAGTGCAGCCATATCAGCATCTCTGATTTTTAAGATCTCTTGTATCCCTTTGATATCATTGGGATTGTGCCCAATCTCTATGATGATTTCTTCCAAGGTTTTGATCCTGTTGTCTTTGGCCTGAGAAGAGGCTCTCTCTAGCTCCAGCTGGGAAGCTGTAGCATTCAGACTGCTTGTTAACTTGTAGTTGTCCAAGGTCTTATCGGCCAATGAAGCATACACCATTTCCCCTGTTGGTTTATGCAACTCAATTTTGTCCATGGGGTGTATGTCTTTGGCAAGGACCTCTAAATTGGTCCTGAGATAATCAGCAGAAGACTGTGGCTTGAGTGCCGTAGGCATAAAATGACTCAATGTCAGTTTGCCCTCACCTACATCAAAAGCAGACATGAGTCTCTGCTGATTGGAAGGAGCCATGTTAAGCAGGTGATTGTATAATTGAACTTTGATTGGGTCACTCCTCGTCTTAATATCTATGAACTGCTGCTTTATGCTCACTCTTTCCTCTTTCTGCTGGCTGGAGGAGCTGACTTCCCCTCCCATTGTCCTGTCTAGTTCCTGCTGGGAGGAACTTGCTGAAATTTCTTGACTTGGTGGGCCCATGCCCAATGCTTCTCTGATGGCTATATCCTCTTCTGGAAAATCGTTGAGTCTTTGCCTTTTCTCTCCTTGATTGATAGAGGAAGTCAAGGGAGTTTCTCTTTCCCTTTTCCTAAAGACAAATGTGTCCTCCTTTTGAGGGGTTTGGAGGACTGAGGCATCAAATGTAGAGTCTTGCCTTGTAGGCATGACTTGTTCAGTGGTCTGAGGAGTATCCACTGTTTCCTTTTGCTGGGCAGGCGGCTCCTGCCCTTGTTTTTCTTGCTGCTGTTCCTCTTGCTGTCCTATGTCTTCCTGCTGCCCTTGCTGTAGTCCTTCTACTTGTTCTTGTGTTTGCTGACTTTGATTTTGCTGCTGTTCCTGTTGTTGCTCTTGCTCTGCCTCCATTTCCTTTTCCTTTCCTTTTTCTGATACTTTTCCAGCAACGTTTGTAGTTTGCTGTGGAGTAGTTGAAGAGGAGGCTGCTGCTCCAATTTGTGTGCTTGGCAGTGAGGGGACCTGTGCATAAAACTCAAGGTCAGCCATCTTCTTTTGATTGTTCAGAGCTCTTTGATCAAGCTCTTTTTGAGTTATATCTTCTTCTAGAGTTCCCCTTTTCCACTTGCTTTGATTGGCATATTTTTCAATTTGGGGGAGGCTATGATGACCGTAAGCAGACAGTTTATATTTGAGTCTCCTCATTGTGATGAAGTTGTTGGGGTCATAGGGTTTCCATATAAAACTGTACTTTAAACCAAATCCCACCAGTATTCTATCTGCCTCCTTCCACCCTTCATCCCTTTCATTGTAGACTAAATGGCCAAGTTGGCTCTTGATTTTCAGCTGTGCTTTCTTGCCTCTGCCTGAGAAGTGGAATATATCCACATAGCCAAACTGCCTGAAGTATTCTAAGGCAAATAGCCTCATGGGCACAAATTTGGGTAGTCTAAATGGGGGTAACTCACACCCATATATTCTGATGACGGTGTGGTGTTGGTAAAGATACCAATCCCCAATACTGTATACTTTTGACAAATGTAGGCACCTTTTCATGTCCTCTGTCAGTCTAGGAGGAGGTGAACCAATCAGTAGAGTCAAGGCTGGATGGATGAAGAGATCAATAAACTCACAGTAGGTATATGGAGAGTAGCATGATACGTGGAAAACAGATGTCCAATATACTACTGATCTCAGATTGCCCTGTGCATCTACTCTCTTCTTTGGGAAGGAGAATTTATCATGCTGGAAGTATATGAGCAGATGATATAGGTAGGAGGTGTACCTAAACACTCTTTCTCTTGGCAAATTCATCAACTGTTCATGCATTTTGTCTGATATGTATGTTGCATAATCATAGTGGATTGGTTTCCTTCCTGGGGAGAACATAAGCATCATTTGTATAACTGTTTCATCAATATGTTCTATTGAATCATATCCCAGGATGGGACTGATCATGTGAACCAGGTCTTGGCCCAATTGATTGAGGTAAACGCAGTTGATGGGAGGAATCTGCAAAGTGTCAGCCTTGATGAAGAGCTGGTTGACCTTAGTGATTTGGGCCTCTGTGGTTCTGGCTCCCTGTACTATTAAATCAGCTAGTGACAGAGGGACCAACTTATGCTCTGTCTGGAATTGCAACATCTCCCTGATGGCTTCAGGGGTAATGAGGAACAGGATTGAACCTTCAGCATCTAGCACTGCTCTCTGGGATGCATCATAGTGTTCAGCAACTATGTGTACAAGCTCAGGGAATTGATTAACCTGAGGAAGTTTGAATATTGGGAGGAATGACTCCCAAATTCCCAGGATGTCTGTCCCCCTCTCATGTTTGATCTTTATCTCGTTTAATATTTGCAGATGGAACCTGCTTCTGCTCATCATTTCCTCTGTTATCTTGTAGTCCAGGTCTGCCAATGCTCTGGTGTCAAATGTTCTATTAGGAACATTTAGGGGAGCCACATTGAGGGCTATGGGAGCTACAGGGGGGTCCATGATTTTCCTTTGCAAATTTTACTCTTACTCAGGGGCTGTGTTACTATGCAGAGTAACAACAGCAAAGCTTCTTTGTAGAGGGATGGAAATGCAAGTGGGAGGTAAATGCAGGGTGTGCAGCAGTTGAAATGCTGCTTTATGGTAATTAAGAGCGAAGCTTAGCCCTTTTTTTTTTTTTTTTTTTTTTTGGCACCTTTCAATGTTAAAAATTGGTTTCAAATGCGCCTGCCACGATTGCGCAGACAGGGCCTGGTTTCTTAGCAGAATGCCACTGGGAAAAGGCTCGGCTGGTGTTTTTCGAAGTGATAATTGGAACTTCAAGGCTTTGCTGAGGAATTCAGTGGTGAATTTCTGATTTTCGGCTTTCTTTAAGCTTTCTAAGGCGTTAAATAGATAATTGCAGGCGCACAGAGGATGAATGATGAGGAATACCTGGTAAAACAACGCGCAGAGGTCGTGACCGCAGGTTGAACTGGTGCGCTGGAGGTCTTCTGGTCAGTTTAGCAGGTTGGTAGACAATTTGGACGTTGTTTGCATGCAGAGCAGAATAACGATGAACACACAAAATGACCAAAAAACGCGAAATTTTGGGTGAAATAGACCTTTTTACGCTTTTGGCGCGAATATGTGCTGACGTCAGCATGACGTCATTGGGTGGGGTCAAGGTCGGATGACGTCATACTGACGTCATCGGGTGACGTGGCGCTGTCTGGTTGGTACACGGTGGCGGTGACATGGCAGGACAGGTGGACCAATGGCAGGGACAGGGAGGTCGACGGGGCAGCGTACCTGGGTGACGGGGCGCTGACGCGTTGCTGATGCGGTGATGACGTGGGTGGGCGGGATAAGGAAATCCGGAAACCAGCAGTGGTTTCATATCGCACCGCCTTCTGTACGGGGCGGTATCGGTCAGTAGTACCTCCGATGTATGGTGGTGAGGACACGTCGCAGTGGAATGATGTCCTCGAGATACGGACGTCGGGAGATATCTATCGGTCATCGGATGGGCTCCGACGTCACGATGATCGTTAGATCTACGGACTTTGATCGGACGGCGGACGCGAGGCAGATGTGACGGGAGGTTAGTATAGGTATCGGTCAGACGTCGGAAGGGGTCCAACGCGATCAGGGCCGTCGGATCTATAGGCCTTTGATCTAATGGTCGTCGGGGAGGTGACATGTGTGGAATATACGGATGAGGGCGGAGGCAAATAAACCTGCTTTTGAGCGCTTTTCTAATGTATTTTGATAAAAACAATTATATGCGCCAACCTTGGCTAACAGGCGGAAAGTGGGTTTTATGCTCTTTTGGCTCTTTGAAGCGGGTAAGGTGGGGTTTAGGGCCCTTTTTTTAAAGGTTTTATGTGCAAAAGGGGGTAGAGATAGAGGAACTGGCTTATGAGGAAAAGGGGTATTTGGCATAGGTTTATCAACATGACCTGATGTCATTTGATCCCTGACTTGTAACTTTATTGGCTATAATGCCAAGGGGGTGGGTATTTATAAGAGTTTGGGATTTATACACCTTGGTGTTAGTAATATTAGGGGAAGAGGCGATATGAGGATTTATACAATAGAATTAGTGTTAATATGAATGAAGGGAGCAAATGAAGGGGATCTCACTGAGTTTATATGAAAGTGATTTAGTTTTGAGAGTAGATCAAAATGAAAAGATTTTAGACAAGAAATGTGGCTTCTGAATGAACGAGAACCACCTAAAAACCATGATCTTTCTCCATAAATCTCAGCTAAAAAGAGAGGGAATGTTAGTGATGAAATGAAGGGGGAGAGGGAGGTTAGTCATGCTCCTGCTGTAGTCTTTTACTTTGCTGCCCATCATCACCATTCTTGCA
This sequence comes from Pinus tabuliformis, assembly GCA_031772625.1. NCBI lineage: Eukaryota > Viridiplantae > Streptophyta > Pinopsida > Pinales > Pinaceae > Pinus > Pinus tabuliformis. Next base: position 111,995,382 of record CM062812.1, read on the forward strand.
ATGATAGGACTCACTTTCTGCAACCCCAACTACCTACCCAGCTGCTTACCTAGCATTTTTTGTTTCTCCTTGGAGGGTGCACTTGGACTTGCAAACCCTTACTTGCCTTTTCTTTTCTTTGGCTTTTTCTTTATTCTTTTCTCTATCTATTTCTACCCTTATCTCTTCCAAGGTCCCAGATTAAACTGTTGGGATCCTTTTCTTCTCTACCTAAACTAGTTGTCTGCCAAGATTAGGCTGTTTGGACAGACTTCTTTCTCTATTCTATAACACAAAATTGAAATATGGCATGATCCAGGTTAAACTGTTGGATCATCCATCAAAATTTGAAATAAGGTCATCAACATTTGAAACACTTTACACACCTCCTTGCTCTTTAGGAAATATGGGATCTTTGTGAACTCAAAGTAGAGCACATTTGGACTTTCTCTTGCCAATCATGAAATATGAAACCTATTGGTATAGGTATCCAACAGATACCTATACCAATAGGTTTCATATTTCATGATTGGCAAGAGAAAGTCCAAATATGCTCTGCTTTGAGTTCACAAAGATCCCATATTTCCTAAAGAGCAAGAAGGTGTGTAAAGTGTCTCAATGTTGATGACCTTATTTTAAATTTTGATGGATGACCCAACAGTTTAATCTGGATCATGCCATGTGTTCAATTTTGTGCTATAGACTAGAGAAAGAAGTCTGTCCAAACTGCTTAATCTTGGCAGACAACTAGTTTAGGTAGAGAAGAAAAGGGTCCCAACAGCCTAATCTGGGACCTTGGAAGAGATAAGGATAGAAGTAGATAGAAAAAGCAAAAGAAAAAGCCAAAGAAAAGAAAAGGCAAGTAAGGGTTTGCAAGTCCAAATGCACCCTCCAAGAAGGAATAAAAATGCTAGGTAAGTAGCTGGGTAGGTAGTTGGGGTTGCAGAAAGGATATCCCTATCATTGCAAGAATGGTGATGGTGGGCAGCAAGGAAAAAGATTACGGCAGAAAGCATGACTAATTTCCTTCACTCCCCTCCAATTTCATTTCTAACATTCCCCACTAGCCTGAGATTCATGGAAAAGACTAAGGTTTCATGCTGTTTCTTAATCTTTAAGAAGCCACATTTCTTGTCTAAAGATCTTTTCATTTTGATCTACTCTTGAAACCAAGCTTGTTTCATATAAACCCAATGGTTTCCACATCCACTTACCCCCTCCTCCATAACTAACACTAACCCTACTGTATAAATCCCTTATATCACCTTTTTCCCTAATATTACTAACACCAAGGTGTATAAATCCCAGCATTATCTACATATTCTCCTTTTGGCATTATAGCCAAGTAAATGGTCTAAGGGGACTTCAATCCACCTGGGACTGTGGTCAACCTTGTCTTGGATGTGCTCTGACCTCTGGTTATGAGCAGAAATCCTGTCCCTCAACCCTCACCGTCTCTCTTCTGAAAACGCACAAAAACCCCATTTTCCTATATAAACCCTTGAAAAGGCCCAAAAAAAAACCAAAAAAGTGCGAAAAACCCACTTTCCTATAGTCCTCCGCCCAATCATTAAATTGAATATTTTATTGTGCTGGCGGCCCCCCCCCCAAACATGCTCGACCAGTCGGAAGGCCCGCCAGCCGTCAGATCTCCATCGCCCGGATCTAAAGGTGGGCGGTCATTTTCACTCCCCGACCTGCCGACCTTTAGCGTCTGGGGAAAATGGTTTTAGCCATCCCGTACAGGGGACGCGTGGCAGGCGGCGGGGTTGTTCGGAGCCCCCCTCCCCGTTACCGCCTTTGCCCAAAGGTGGTGCGGGGAACCCGCTTACCGCCACCCCTAATACCACTTTCCTCCCACGTCAGTTGCATGTCACCCTGACGTCACCTCGCCGGTACCCGCCCCAGCGTCCCGTGGCCCTCCACGCGGACCCGCCACTGTACCCGCCTGCCACCGTGTCCTGCCACCCTAGCGAACACCTCAGCCGCCACGTCACCCCCGTATCTGGGCCCCGCCATGACGTCATGCTGACGTCATCGGCGGAAAAGCGCCAAATGCACACTTTTGCCAAATTTAACGATTTAAACGACTAAATGAGTCGTTTTCGCTCATTTTCATACGAAAGAGAAACTAGCCGTTGCCAACAGCTGCTGCGAAACCTCTCACTCAGCCATCAAATTCGACAATCCGACCATTCAAAGTTCAGAATTCGACGGCACCAAGTCTCCACAACCCGGCCCGCGAGCTTCCAAGTCGATTTTCCAGGTATTTTGCCATTTCCTTCCACTTTGCCCATGAATTCCAATTCTCTGTAGAATTCACCATTAAAGACTGGCAAATTCACTTAATTCAGCTCCACCTGAGCGCCTAAACCAAACCCAAGCAACCTGCCCCATCCCTAAGCTACAATTTGACATTGGAGAAATCAGTTCGCGGGTTAAAACTGCAAAATTTGCCCCCGAGGTACTTGGCATTGTTCCCTTTTGCCAAGTACAGGCCACCTGCACTCTTCCTAATAAATTATCATTGTCTCTGCAACGTCCCCTTAGGCAATCCACATCCCTGAGATTTTACAGCATTTTACCAACCTGCTTACAATTTTACACTAGAAGAGGACATCACACTGTGTACAGTTTTCCTGCTGCTTAAGTCTTTAAAGACTTATCAAACTATTACCTCTCCCTGCACACATACAGATTATATCATGGCAGCCTCTGCATCCTCTTCCCTCAGTGTTACTCCACTGAATCAAACCAATAAGGAACTGGAGGCCTTGCCATTTATTGACAAGGATTGTCTCATCAATGACTTTGAGGGAGACAGGGACTTTTTGAAGACCTTCACTACACTGAGGGAAGACCATAAGGAGGGACTTGGTACAGATGGAATGTGGGAGTCAAACCTGCCCTATTACTGTCTCCCAGCTGTGAATGTTTTCCCTGAAATCATTCACTTATGTGCTCAAAACTATGATCTGGAGCACAGAGCTGTCAATACTCCATCAAGGAGGATCCTTTTTTATATAAATGCTGAGTCCATCAACAAGATGTTACAGTTTGATCAAACGGAGTTGCTAGTCCCTTTCTCCATGAGGTACTTGCTGGAAGCTGGTGACAAGATGACCAGTGAGGAGCTGCAAAAGGTCACCAGGAACTACATGAGAGCTGAGTGCCAGCCTACAGGGCCACCCCCTTATCTGCATGAACATTTCAATGACTCAGGCAGGCTGCTACTAGACATGATAGCCTATGTGTTAGGTTACCAAAATAGTAAGCATGTGGATCAAGCCATGCTCGTATTGCTGTCTGCTTACAGCCCACGTCAACCCCCTGCCCGAAAGTATAACTTTGCTAAGTTCATAGCCAATAGGATTCATGATCAATTGAGCAAAATGGACAGACAGGGGGTCTTCAGATACTCAGCTTACATCTACCACCTGTTCATGTTTTATCATTCTGAAGCTTTCCCATGCTACATCAGAAGGCTGGATAACAAAGGAGAGAGGAGATCTGTCATTTTCTGGACCTCAGTCTATCATGAAATCACAAATTCACCCTATACCTACTGTGAATTTGTTGACCAGTTTGTGTACCCAGTCTCCTGCATGCTTATGAAGTCCCCTCCACCCAGAGTATCTAATGATATCAAGAAAGCTTTGCAGCTATCTAAGAAGTACAAAATAGGTGATTGGTACCTGTATGAACACCATACTGTGTTCAGAGTATATGGCTGTGAGCTCTGTCCATACAGGCTACCCAAGTATGTTCCTATGAGATTGTTTGCCTTGGAGTATTACAGGCAATTGATTCAGTCAGACCTTACCCATTTCCACAGCTCCAAGAAAAAGGCACACCTTAACTTCAAAAATGAGTTGGGCCCTTTCATCATGAACAAGAAGGAAGGATGGGAATCTGCAGACCTGATCCTCAAGGACAAATATAAATTGTCATACAGTTTTCGATGGGTCCCTTATGACCCTCAAGGTTTCATCACTGCTAGGAGAACTAAATACAGACTCCTAGGGATTAAACACTGCCACTACCCACACATAGAAAAGTATGCCAACTTACAAGAATGGCAGCTGGACACTCTAGTTGAGAGCTTAACTGAAGAAGAAAGAATGCTTAAAAATATGAAAGAACTTGAGAAGACTATTGACCTGGACTATGTGCTCCAGGTACCTTTCAGACTGCCTCAATCAGTGGGAGGAGGGACCTCAGTTACCAGGACAGCGCCGCAGACACTCTCTACAGCAGCACCAGGCTTAGATAAAGGAAAAGGAAAAATGGATGCAGAGGATGAAGCAAAAAAGGAACAGTCAGAGCAACAGTCAGAGCAACAGTCACAGCAAAAAGATCAGCAAACAGAACAACAAACAGAGCAGCAACAAGGACAAACTGTTCTGCCACAAACTGGGCTGCCAGAAACCCCCCTAATGCAAACACCGCCACCTCAAATTGAGCCATTAACTACCTCAGTTTTGCAGACCCCAGCACATGAAGAGAGGGGTACTAAAAGGCAAAGAGAAGAGTCCACTCCCCTCAGTGGATCCTCCCACCAGCCAGAAGCCAAAAGGCAAAGGGCAGATTCCCCAGAGGTGGAAGACATTACTGAAGATGTCTTAAACGATACAGCAAAGGACAGGGAGGGCAGCCAACATACAGGGACAAGCTCCTTTCAGCAGGAGCAGAATTTACAGCTTGGTTTGGAGGTGTCATCCTCTTCTCAGCAAAGCCAGAAGCTTAAAGGTGCTAAGGCTTCCTTCAAACAAATCAAGGCAGCAAATGAGTTATTGAGGGCTGAGGTTTACAAACAGTTTATAGATGCCACTCCAGCCCAGCAGGAAAGGTTGATGTCGGTCTACGACTTCAAAGAGGAAAAAATGATATTCAGCCATTTCAAACCTAAGGGGCCGCACCCAATGACAACTGCAGATTTCATCAAAACAAGGGTGGAGGTCCTGGCCAAAGACATACATCCTATGGACCAAATTGAGCTCCACAAGCAGACTGGGGAGATGGTCTATGCCACCTTGGTAGAGAAGGCCACATTAGCTCATGAGCTGAAAGAATCTTTGAAGAACACAAACACTCAACTAGATTTTGAGAGGTTGTCCTCTAAGGCCAAGGACAATAGGATAAAATCTCTTGAGGAGATTATTGTTGATCTAGGGCATGACCCTAGTGATCCAACCGGGGTAAAAGCCCTCATGAAGAAAAAGGATGATGATCTAAATGCCATGAAGAAAAGGTTGAAGTTGTTACCTACAGAACACCCTCAGACAGCTGAATTGCAAAAAGAAAAGCAAGTTAATGAACAACTTGACCTCTTACTACAGCAAGATCAAAGGATCCAAGAACTAGAGAAAGAGCTGGAAGGAGCATTACAAGACAAACAGGGAGGATCTACACTCCAAGCTCCTCCAACAGATTCCACAACAGCAACAACTTCTGGGGCAACAGTAGCCCCCACAACAGAAGCGGTAGGTACAACAGCAGCTCCAGATGCCCACCCCAGTATAGAAGAATTGACCAAAGATGTCAAGGCAATGGAGCTACAGGCGGATGAAATAAGGAAAGCAAAAGAAAAACTGGCAGAGATAGATGCCAAATATGATCAATCAAAGATAACGGTAGCAGAACAGGGCAGACAGATTAAGGCTCAAAAAGATAAAATAAAGGCCCTGGAGAAGGAGCTCAATCTGGAAAATACTATGGCAGAAATCAAAAGAATCTTGTGGAATAAAATTACCCAAGCCATTATCAAACAGTGGAAATCCATTAAAACAATGCATGAGCATATGGATTTAATTGTACAAGCCCAGACAGATGTCCAGAGGGCCAAGACAGTGTTAGGAAACAGACCTGAGCAAGCTAGCCAACTGATAGAATTTTTGAACAGGCAAGACAAAGAGGAGCTGGCAGCCGTTGGAATCACCAACAGAACAGAGGCCATCCTCATGGCTAAAAAGGTGCTAACTCTCAGAGGTTATGTACAGACGGCAGAAAGAAAAAGTTATGAGATACAGACTGAAGTTGAAGATTATAAACTCAGAATGGGAATGCTACAAGCAAGAGGACTGCCTAGCCTGTTGAGCAGCACAGGAAAATTGATCAGCAGAGATCAATTTACAAACAGGGTGGCCGCTTACATTGAAAATCAAATCACTGCATCCAGCAGTACTTCTGAGGAAACAGTTCCTCCAACAGGACAGAGCTTGTACACTAAGCTCGAAGGCTCATTTTTTGTTGAAAATGAGGTAAATCATTTATTTGAAACTCCTCCTAGTTTTTTCATATATACAGAGCTTGATGAGACTCTAATTAAAATTCGGAGGCACCAAATGCCTAAGGAGGACTGGTGGCAGGCCATGCTCCAAATTCTGCCACGGTAGTTTCAAGACATTCGGCCACTGCCAGCTCAGGTCACCAGAAGACAAGTGTAAAAGAGTTAATGTTTGAAAAGCATCCAAAAAGTGATTCATCACTAACGATGACAGCTAGCCACATTTTGAACAGCACGTCCCCAACCGACTCAGCAGCTCCCAAAGGCCAGAATATCTTCTGACAGAACATCAAGACGCCTTTATTTTGTATTCAATGCTGTAATAAATTTCTGATGAAAATATCTCAAAAGTTGGTGAGAATATTAAGTCTGAGATAACTTAGAACTCAGATATTTTGTAAAAATCGAAGTATATATTCACCCCGCACATAAGCTTAAGGGGTTGTTGTTATTTTCATTTTGGGGATCTCACTTGCTGTAAAATTCTCAAAGAAATAATACAAAGGGTGAATGGAATTTCCGAAGCTTGGCGTACCTTGATGCATTGTGATGAATGGTGAATGTTGCAGGATTCCAGAGTGTTTCATAAAACAATAAGTCTTTCTTAAATCTCTGTATTACATGTTTTTCGAGTCTTTTGTTCTCTTTTATTGTTTAAATGTTTTACACTTAATAGCAAAGTAGAAGAATAGTTCCAGGATTTAATCACTGATTACCCTGAACTCAATCTAAGCTATTATCCATGTTTTCTTCAGATACAGTGAAAGAAGTGTAATTCTTAATTGCTGCACTTTAAAACTATATCTTTTACAGTGATAGACATTCCCAGGGATTCAAGTTTGCTCCTGAGACATCTATCCGTTTCTCATACCTAGTTTGGTGGACATACTTAAATACTTTAGTGAAAATTCTTAAATGCTTTCACTGCTTGTTTCACCTGTTCATGTTATAAATCAAAAATTTTGTTGTATGAAGTATCCAAATGGCCCTGTAAGTTTCACCAATTCACCTCAAGGTTTCTAGACACCTGCAGCCATAGACTCCATTGCCCAATGATATTTGGCTCTTTGAACACTACATCACAAGACCTGAAAGAAACTCTTCAACCAAAACATAAACAAAACCTGTGCATAATACCTAGCCTAAAACACTGTCATAACAGATACAAATCATAAAGAGAGAGCCCTCTCTGATCACAGTTTGGCTAGAAACAGTGATCCAAAGATTGGTTAGTGGTTACCCCGGCCGTATTCCCTTGGGAGTCATAGGGAACAACCTGGGTGTTAACATAATTGGCGACTCCACTGGGGACTTCTTAAGATTTTTCAATTACTATCTATCTTCCAAAGCTACCATCAAGCCTGAAACTAGCCAAGAGGCCTTAGGACTGTTTCTGTAGCACAGGGACAGCTTTAGGGAAGAGCTGGTTAGGGAATCTTCATCCTAGCTTTGAAACATATATAGCCATTCCAAAATTTTCATCCAGTCCTTGCATATATAAACTTCTTGTACAAATTCAAAAGAATATTTAGAAGCTGGCTCCCAAAAGAAACCCAAGGCACACTAGGGCAAACCCTGACCCTAATCAACCCATCATTGTTGATAATCCAAATATCATTCCAAAGAACATAAGGAGACAGCAAAAGCAGGAGAAGCCTGCTGATTCAGATATAAGTTCAGATCAACCTATCCTCATTCCCACTCCTTGCAAAGTTCTTTTCCGGTCCACCCCTGGTTCCCCTAGTTCATCATCAACACCTCAAAGCCCTCCTCTCACATCTTCACCAACTGCACATACTCTTTCAACCAGTTCCCCGTTTGCTACCCACCCCACCAACCCCGTTACACCAATAATCCCTGTTGTTCCATTTCTTCCTATTAACCCTCTAAACTTCATAAACATGGCTAACAGGTATGCACCTCTGCAGATACCAGCTAATGCTCCAGCTCTACCCCAAGACTACCAAACCAAAATCTCATTTTTTGACTCCCATGGCCCTTTGACAGCTGTCCAGCATGCTAAGAAGATGCAAGACCACTTTGAGACCTATGAAATAGATGATAACAGTGTCAGGATGAGAATTTTTGTTCAAAGCTTAACTGGGGATGTTAGAACTTGGTTTAGATCCCTAAATGCAAACTCCATTGCAACCCCTGAGGACCTGTACCAAGAGTTTACCAATAGATGGGAGAAAAAGAAAGACCCACTCCACATACTTGGTGAATATGATACTATTAAGAGAGGTCCCCAAGAAACAGTTTTGGAATATTGTGCTAGGTTTAACAATGTATATAATGCTATCCCACAGAACTTAAGGCCCCCTCCTGATTTGGCCCTATATAAATTCCCTGACGGTTTTGATCCTGATATGGCTTATCAGTTGAAAGAAAGAGATCCTCCAACCCTTGCAGATGCTCAAAGGGTTGCTGTCACAGTAGAGGCTAACCTAATTGCCAAAAGAAATAGGGCAAAGTTGGAGAAAAGGACTACCTTCAAAGAAGAACCCTCGGGTTTTGATCAGAAGCTAGATGCAATCCTAAATAGCATGAAGAGATTGGGTGAAAGAGTGGAATCAGTTGAAAGAAAATCATCATGGGAAGCATCACAAAGCAACCCTCCTAGAAATCCGAATTTTAGGAGAACTCAGAACCCAAACATAGGAAAGACAAGTGCTGACCAAGACATTAGACCCCCTTTTCAAGAGAATTACGCAGAAACTTCCACATCTAATGAACTTAACGAAGATCCGGAGATTAACTTAATGGGTCTGGATGGTAAAAGCCATGTTTTCTTAACACAAGAGGACCATGAGGAGGATGAAATCAAAACATTCCAAACCAAGTCAGGAGAATCTTTTGACTTCAAACAAGGATATGATATTGCTGTCTATGAAGTCCATAAACAGTACAAGCTAAGGAGTAGGACTGTAAATGTAAATCAGCCTAAAAAGATAAAGGATAAACAGAGGTCTAAAGAAACCATGATCACAGAACCCAATGACAAAATAAACTTTCCTGCAGAAGAAATTGTAGTTGAGGAGGTCACTGAACTGCTGTCCCCACTACAACAGCCCATGGCAACTCCGTCCTCTCACCCTGATTCAAATTTTACCTCTCAAGACAGGAGTAAAAGGGGCAGGTCTCAAAATCAAGATGAAATCCAACAAGAAGATTTAATGAACAAAGAAAAGACTGCTATCCGTGACTCTAAAACCCAAATCGACAAACCTTTTGACCTAGGCACAGAGATTGGCAAGCTAAAGATAGCAATTCCCCTCTCAGAGCTAGCCAAGCATGACATATACAAGCAACAGATCAAGAAATCCCTTCAACTCACTAATAGCAAAGATGATGTAAATGTGCTAGATGACACTCCAGAATTACTGTTTGGCCCAGAGGTAGATGGAAAAACAATGGTCACAGGGGTTTTACCTTTTTATGTCAGCCTGCATGTTCATGATAAAATACTGCATAATGCAATGTTCGACTCAGGCGCCTCTCACAACCTTATGCCAAAAGCAGTCATGGAAAGATTGAACTTGGATATAACAAGACCATACAAAGACCTGTTTTCTTTTGATTCTAGCCAAGTCAAATGTTTAGGCCTAATAAAAGATTTATGTGTGTCTCTGGTTCAATATCCCAACAAAACCATTCTAATGGATGTTGTAGTCGCTGATATCCCACCTAAATATGGGATGCTGTTATCAAGATCATGGGGAGCCAAGCTCCAAGGCTCCCTGCAATTAGATATGTCATATGCCACTATCTCTGTCTTTGGGCAACCGAAAAGACTGTACAGGGAAACACTCATGAAGTATATGGTCAGCAGTGAAGAAAAGCCTCAAAATTTTCCAATATATGCTGTCCATTCGGACATAGACTCCTTCATCCTCTTCAATGACAGCACAAGCCTCTCAAACAATGACATTAGGACCGAAACACTCATACAAGAACAAAACATTGATCAAACAAGTAGTACCTGCCAAACATCAATCAGCCCAACGATACACATTATCCCTCCTCTAGTTGTCAAAGACGGTCAAACAAGTGATGAAATTGTCCTAGAAAACAAGGGGGAGAAGAAACCCCAACTCCGGCTTACATGGCCATCCCATGAACAGATTGTTAAACCTCCTTTTCAGCAAGATATCCTGTGGGTCCTAGAATTTGATGGCTCAGTTAACAAGTTAGGGGCAGGAGCTGGAATTTGGATACATAACAAAGAGAAAGGCTATGCAGAAGGCAGGGCTTATAGATTAAATTTTAGATGCACTAATAACATGGCAGAATATGAAGCTCTGTTGCTCGGTCTCAAACTAGCAAGGTCATTACAAGCTCCTAGGCTCTCCATCATGGGAGACTCTGATCTAGTAATTCAACAAGTAAAAGGAAGCTTTGTCACCAATGACAAAAGATTGAGGTCCTACAGGTCTGCTGTAATTGAAATATTGGAGACCTTCTCTGCGTTTGTTATCACAAAAATTTCAAGGGGCCACAATCTCCATGCACACAGCTTGGCAACATTTGCCAGCACCTTCAAACTCCCATTAGAACCCAATAACTGTTTCACAGCCGAGGTCAAATACAGACCCTCTATTCCAAACAATGTCAAAGAATGGCAAGTATTTGAGGATGACATGCAAATAAACAATTTTTTAACCTTGCAACAAGAGTTCACAGGATTAAATATTGACCTTGAGTCAGCAAGTCAATCACAAATACTTGAGTCAGCAAGTCAATCACAAATACTTGAGTCAGCAAGTCAATCACAAATACTTGAGTCAGCAAGTCAATCACAAATACTTGAAGGAGCAAGTCCATCACAAATACAGTTTCAACAGTCCGCTCACCCAATGTCACCTAGAACAGCAAAACAATTACTGAGTCCAACCATTTTCAATAATGAAAACATTCAGCAAATTCACCTAGTTGACTGTGAAGAGATGAGCAGCGCTGAAGCTGAAATCATACAACTCAAAGACAATTTCCTTCCAGTAGGCCTCACCCCACTAGAGGATATTTTTGACTCAAATGATGTCCCTAGGAAGCCAAAGATGCAGCCATTAGATGCAGCAGTTGAAGAATGCAACATTGGTACTATTGACAAACCTAAAATAATAAAACTATCTGCTTCTTTGCCCCCTGATCAAAAGCCCAAATATATTGACCTCTTTAAAGAGTTTCAAGATGTTTTTGCTTGGGGTTATGAGGATCTAAAGTCCTATGATACTTCTGTCATCCAGCACACCATTCCCCTCAAGCCTAATCAAAAACCATTCAAACAGAAATTGAGAAGGATCAATCCTGTGCTCCTTCCTTCCATTGAAAAAGAATTGCAGAAAATGTTCAAAGCTGGTATCATAGCACCAATCAGGTTCTCTGAGTGGATTTCAAATTTGGTCCCTACAAGAAAGAAAACTGGTGAGATTAGACTTTGTGTAGACTTAAGGAATTTGAATCAAGTATCACTCAAAGATAACTATCCTTTACCCAAAATGGATCACATTCTGCAAAGAGTAGTAGGGGCTTCAAGGATATCATTGCTTGATGGATTCTCAGGCTTCAATCAAATCCTAGTACACCCTGATGATCAAGACAAAACTGCATTTACAACCCCATGGGGAACTTTCAAGTATGTAAAAATGCCCTTTGGATTGAAAAACGCAGGGGCAACGTTTCAAAGAGCAATGGACATTGCTTTTGCAAAAGAGATTCATGACTTCTTGGTCATTTACTTAGATGATCTTACACCCTTTTCAAAATCTGACCAAGAACACTTGAAACATTTGAGACAGATTTTCATAACATGCAGGAAATATGGTATTTCCTTAAACCCCAAGAAGTCATTATTTGGCTTGGAAGAAGGGAAACTCTTAGGACACATTATTTCAAAAGATGGCATAAGAATTGATCCAGATAGGATACAAGCTATCCTACAAATGCCTCACCCAAGGAATGTCAAGGAGCTGCAGGGATTCTTAGGGAAGATTAACTTTTTAAGAAGGTTTATCCCAAATTTAGCAGAGCTAATCAGATTATTGAACAATATGCTAAAGAAAGATTCAAAGGTCAAATGGACTGTTGAAGCAAAACAAGCCTTTGAAAGTATAAAATTGGCATTAACTCAAACCCCAGTGTTAACCAATCCTCAGTTTGACAGAGACTTTATCATTTTCTCCTTTGCCTCCCAACATACTATTGCTGCTGTTTTATTACAGAAAGATGACCAAGGGAATGAGAAGCCTATTGCCTTCTTCAGCAGAGCTCTTAGAGATGCCCCTCTAAAGTACCAAATTATGGAGAAACAAGCTTATGCTTTGATCAAAGCTATTAAAGACTTTAGGATTTACATCCTTTACTCCCATGTTGTGGCTTATGTACCAAGTCCTATTGTCAAAGACATTCTCACCCAAGAAAACTTAGAGGGCAGGAGAGGAAAATGGATTACCAATATACTAGAATTTGACATTGAAATAAAACCTACAAAGCTGATAAAAGGGCAGGGTTTGGCCAAATTAATGACAGAAGCAAATTTCCAAGCCTTAGATATCAATCAACTGGACAGTGAAACAGAGCTGGCGACTCCAAAGATCAATGTAGCCTTTGAACAATCTCCTTGGTACTCTGACATCTGCTATGTGTTACAAAACCTGTGTGCTCCCCCAGGACTGTCCAGAACTAAGTGTAGGTTCCTAAAAATGAAAACATCTAGATTTTGTGTGATGGATGGAAATTTACTTTGGAAAAACCATGAAGGTATATTGCTTCACTGTCTAATGGAGAATGAAACTAACAATATCATGCAAGATTTCCATGCTGGAGACTGTGGTGGACATTTGTACTGGAAGTCCACTGTGGATAAGATATTGAGGGCTGGTTATTACTGGCCCACCATGTTCTCTGATGTGAAGAAATTCACAGCCTCATGCCACAAATGCCAACTGTTTGAAGGCAAAAGACAGTTGCTGCCACTTCCCTTAAGACCCATTGCAACGGAGAGACCTTTTCAACAATGGGGCTTGGATTTCATTGGGGAAATTCATCCTTCATCTTCAGGCCAACACAGATGGATTTTAACAGCCACAGACTACTTCACCAAGTGGATTGAAGCTGCCCCATGCAGACAAGCAAATGATTCAGTAATCATTCAGTTTTTGGAAAACAATATACTGGCTAGATTTGGCTGTCCGGACAAGATAATAACAGACAATGCTGCTGCCTTCAGATCCAAGAAAATGGTGAACTTCTGCCACAAATTTCACATTACTTTGGGTCATTCTACTGCTTACTATCCTCAAGGAAATGGCCTCGCTGAATCATCAAACAAAAGTTTAATAAATATCATAAAGAAGGTGCTGGAAGAGAACAAAAAGAACTGGCATAAGAAACTAGTAAATGCTTTATGGGCAGATAGACTAACAACAAAAAGATCAATTGGGACCAGCCCATATGAGTTGGTCTATGGACTAGAGGCCAAGTTTCCATCATCACTAGGAGTGCCTGTTATGAAGCTTCTGCAAGAAAGTCAAGCAGAGCCAAATGATATGCAAAGGAGGATCAATCAGATAATCTGTTTACAGCAAACTAGAGAACAAGTTTTCAGCAGAGTGCAGATATTACAAGAAAAATTAAAAAGGGCCTTTGATAGAAGAACCAAAGCAGAAGACTTCAATGTGGGAGACAAAGTTTTGAAGTGGGATGCAAGAAGAGAAGAGAAAGGAAAACATGGAAAATTTGATTCTTTATGGAGAGGACCATTTGCTGTCCAAGCAGTGCAAGGTAACAACACTTACTTCCTCAAGAGTCTGACTGAAACTGACTTGGATGAAGGGCCTGTCAATGGCAGGATGCTGAAGCATTATTTTGACTATTTCCCATGATTGCAACATCAGGTTCCCTTGTATATATGCAGATGTACATATTATTTCTATTTAGATTGTAAAAATGCAGTTTCCTAAGCAATTCACCAAACAGCAAGAGGCAAATAGAATCAGAGGTCTTCCAAGTAAGAAGCATACAATTTTGACACATTAATGCAGTAAAGTTCAAAGATTGGTATGGGCAGCTAAAGAGCAAGGCAATCTGACCTGCTGTTCTTGGTCTTTCAAAAGAAAAACCATCCCCATGTGGAGCCACTGTTGGATACCTATACCAATAGGTTTCATATTTCATGATTGGCAAGAGAAAGTCCAAATATGCTCTGCTTTGAGTTCACAAAGATCCCATATTTCCTAAAGAGCAAGAAGGTGTGTAAAGTGTCTCAATGTTGATGACCTTATTTCAAATTTTGATGGATGACCCAACAGTTTAATCTGGATCATGCCATGTGTTCAATTTTGTGCTATAGACTAGAGAAAGAAGTCTGTCCAAACTGCTTAATCTTGGCAGACAACTAGTTTAGGTAGAGAAGAAAAGGATCCCAACAGCCTAATCTGGGACCTTGGAAGAGATAAGGGTAGAAGTAGATAGAAAAAGCAAAAGAAAAAGCCAAAGAAAAGAAAAGGCAAGTAAGGGTTTGCAAGTCCAAATGCACCCTCCAAGAAGGAATAAAAATGCTAGGTAAGTAGCTGGGTAGGTAGTTGGGGTTGCAGAAAGGATATCCCTATCATTGCAAGAATGGTGATGGTGGGCAGCAAGGCAAAAGATTACAGCAGAAAGCATGACTAATTTCCTTCACTCCCCTCCAATTTCATTTCTAACATTCCCCACTAGCCTGAGATTCATGGAAAAGACTAAGGTTTCATGCTGTTTCTTAATCTTTAAGAAGCCACATTTCTTGTCTAAAGATCTTTTCATTTTGATCTACTCTTGAAACCAAGCTTGTTTCATATAAACTCAATGGTTTCCACATCCACTTACCCCCTCCTCCATAACTAACACTAACCCTACTATATAAATCCCTTATATCACCTTTTTCCCTAATATTACTAACACCAAGGTGTATAAATCCCAGCATTATCTACATATTCTCCTTTTGGCATTATAGCCAAGTAAATGGTCTAAGGGGACTTCAGTCCACCTGGGACTGTGGTCAACCTTGTCTTGGATGTGCTCTGACCTCTGGTTATGAGCAGAAATCCTGTCCCTCAACCCTCACCGTCTCTCTGCTGAAAACGCACAAAAACCCCATTTTCCTATATAAACCCTTGAAAAGGCCCAAAAAACCCAAAAAGTGCGAAAAACCCACTTTCCTATAGTCCTCCGCCCAATCATTAAATTGAATATTTTATTGCGCTGGCGGGCCCCCCCCCCAAACATGCTCGACCAGTCGGAAGGCCCGCCAGCCGTCAGATCTCCGTCGCCCGGATCTAAAGGTGGGCGGTCATTTTCACTCCCCGACCTGCCGACCTTTAGCGTCCGGGGAAAGTGGTTTTGGCCATCCCGTACAGGGGACGCGTGGCAGGCGGCGGGGTTGTTCGGAGCCCCCCTCCCCGTTACCGCCTTTGCCCAAAGGTGGTGCGGGGAACCCGCTTACCGCCACCCCTAATACCACTTTCCTCCCACGTCAGTTGCACGTCACCCTGACGTCACCTCGCCGGTACCCGCCCCAGCGTCCCGTGGCCCTCCACGCGGACCCGCCACTGTACCCGCCTGCCACCATGTCCTGCCACCCTGGCGAACACCTCGGCCGCCACGTCACCCCCGTATCTGGGCCCCGCCATGACGTCATGCTGACGTCATCGGCGGAAAAGCGCCAAATGCACACTTTTGCCAAATTTAACGATTTAAACGACTAAATGAGTCATTTTCGCTCATTTTCATACGAAAGAGAAACTAGCCGTTGCCAACAGCTGCTGCGAAACCTCTCACTCAGCCATCAAATTCGACAATCCGACCATTCAAAGTTCAGAATTCGACGGCACCAAGTCTCCACAACCCGGCCCGCGAGCTTCCAAGTCGATTTTCCAGGTATTTTGCCATTTCCTTCCACCTTTCCCATGAATTCCAATTCTCTGTAGAATTCACCATTAAAGACTGGCAAATTCACTTAATTCAGCTCCACTTGAGCGCCTAAACCAAACCCAAGCAACCTGCCCCATCCCTAAGCTACAATTTGACATTGGAGAAATCAGTTCGCGGGTTAAAACTGCAAAATTTGCCCCCGAGGTACTTGGCATTGTTCCCTTTTGCCAAGTACAGGCCACCTGCACTCTTCCTAATAAATTATCATTGTCTCTGCAACGTCCCCTTAGGCAATCCACATCCCTGAGATTTTACAGCATTTTACCAACCTGCTTACAATTTTACACTAGAAGAGGACATCACACTGTGTACAGTTTTCCTGCTGCTTAAGTCTTTAAAGACTTATCAAACTATTACCTCTCCCTGCACACATACAGATTGTATCATGGCAGCCTCTGCATCCTCTTCCCTCAGTGTTACTCCACTGAATCAAACCAATAAGGAACTGGAGGCCTTGCCATTTATTAACAAGGATTGTCTCATCAATGACTTTGAGGGAGACAGGGACTTTTTGAAGACCTTCACTACACTGAGGGAAGACCATAAGGAGGGACTTGGTACAGATGGAATGTGGGAGTCAAACCTTCCCTATTACTGTCTCCCAGCTGTGAATGTTTTCCCTGAAATCATTCACTTATGTGCTCAAAACTATGATCTGGAGCACAGAGCTGTCAATACTCCATCAGGGAGGATCCTTTTTTATATAAATGCTGAGTCCATCAACAAGATGTTACAGTTTGATCAAACGGAGTTGCTAGTCCCTTTCTCCATGAGGTACTTGCTGGAAGCTGGTGACAAGATGACCAGTGAGGAGCTGCAAAAGGTCACCAGGAACTACATGAGAGCTGAGTGCCAGCCTACAGGGCCACCCCCTTATCTGCATGAACATTTCAATGACTCAGGCAGGCTGCTACTAGACATGATAGCCTATGTGTTAGGTTACCAAAACAGTAAGCATGTGGATCAAGCCATGCTCGTATTGCTGTCTGCTTACAGCCCACGTCAACCCCCTGCCCGAAAGTATAACTTTGCTAAGTTCATAGCCAATAGGATTCATGATCAATTGAGCAAAATGGACAGACAGGGGGTCTTCAGATACTCAGCTTACATCTACCACCTGTTCATGTTTTATCATTCTGAAGCTTTCCCATGCTACATCAGAAGGCTGGATAACAAAGGAGAGAGGAGATCTGTCATTTTCTGGACCTCAGTCTATCATGAAATCACAAATTCACCCTATACCTACTGTGAATTTGTTGACCAGTTTGTGTACCCAGTCTCCTGCATGCTTATGAAGTCCCCTCCACCCAGAGTATCTAATGAGATCAATAAAGCTTTGCAGCTATCTAAGAAGTACAAAATAGGTGATTGGTACCTGTATGAACACCATACTGTGTTCAGAGTATATGGCTGTGAGCTCTGTCCATACAGGCTACCCAAGTATGTTCCTATGAGATTGTTTGCCTTGGAGTATTACAGGCAATTGATTCAGTCAGACCTTACCCATTTCCACAGCTCCAAGAAAAAGGCACACCTTAACTTCAAAAATGAGTTGGGCCCTTTCATCATGAACAAGAAGGAAGGATGGGAATCTGCAGACCTGATCCTCAAGGACAAATATAAATTGTCATACAGTTTTCGATGGGTCCCTTATGACCCTCAAGGTTTCATCACTGCTAGGAGAACTAAATACAGACTCCTAGGGATTAAACACTGCCACTACCCACACATAGAAAAGTATGCCAACTTACAAGAATGGCAGCTGGACACTCTAGTTGAGAGCTTAACTGAAGAAGAAAGAATGCTTAAAAATATGAAAGAACTTGAGAAGACTATTGACCTGGACTATGTGCTCCAGGTACCTTTCAGACTGCCTCAATCAGTGGGAGGAGGGACCTCAGTTACCAGGACAGCGCCGCAGACACTCTCTACAGCAGCACCAGGCTTAGATAAAGGAAAGGGAAAAATGGATGCAGAGGATGAAGCAAAAAAGGAACAGTCAGAGCAACAGTCAGAGCAACAGTCACAGCAAAAAGATCAGCAAACAGAACAACAAACAAAGCAGCAACAAGGACAAACTGTTCTGCCACAAACTGGGCTGCCAGAAACCCCCCTAATGCAAACACCGCCACCTCAAATTGAGCCATTAACTACCTCAGTTTTGCAGACCCCAGCACATGAAGAGAGGGGTACTAAAAGGCAAAGAGAAGAGTCCACTCCCCTCAGTGGATCCTCCCACCAGCCAGAAGCCAAAAGGCAAAGGGCAGATTCCCCAGAGGTGGAAGACATTACTGAAGATGTCTTAAACGATACAGCAAAGGACAGGGAGGGCAGCCAACATACAGGGACAAGCTCTTTTCAGCAGGAGCAGAATTTACAGCTTGGTTTGGAGGTGTCATCCTCTTCTCAGCAAAGCCAGAAGCTTAAAGGTGCTAAGGCTTCCTTCAAACAAATCAAGGCAACAAATGAGTTATTGAGGGCTGAGGTTTACAAACAGTTTATAGATGCCACTCCAGCCCAGCAGGAAAGGTTGATGTCGGTCTACGACTTCAAAGAGGAAAAAATGATATTCAGCCATTTCAAACCTAAGGGGCCGCACCCAATGACAACTGCAGATTTCATCAAAACAAGGGTGGAGGTCCTGGCCAAAGACATACATCCTATGGACCAAATTGAGCTCCACAAGCAAACTGGGGAGATGGTCTATGCCACCTTGGTAGAGAAGGCCACATTAGCTCATGAGCTGAAAGAATCTTTGAAGAACACAAACACTCAACTAGATTTTGAGAGGTTGTCCTCTAAGGCCAAGGACAATAGGATAAAATCTCTTGAGGAGATTATTGTTGATCTAGGGCATGACCCTAGTGATCCAACCGGGGTAAAAGCCCTCATGAAGAAAAAGGATGATGATCTAAATGCCATGAAGAAAAGGTTGAAGCTGTTACCTACAGAACACCCTCAGACAGCTGAATTGCAAAAAGAAAAACAAGTTAATGAACAACTTGACCTCTTACTACAGCAAGATCAAAGGATCCAAGAGCTAGAGAAAGAGCTGGAAGGAGCATTACAAGACAAACAGGGAGGATCTACACTCCAAGCTCCTCCAACAGATTCCACAACAGCAACAACTTCTGGGGCAACAGTGGCCCCCACAACAGAAGCGGCAGGTACAACAGCAGCTCCAGATGCCCACCCCAGTATAGAAGAATTGACCAAAGCTGTCAAGGCAATGGAGCTACAGGCGGATGAAATAAGGAAAGCAAAAGAAAAACTGGCAGAGATAGATGCCAAATATGATCAATCAAAGATAACGGTAGCAGAACAGGGCAGACAGATTAAGGCTCAAAAAGATAAAATAAAGGCCCTGGAGAAGGAGCTCAATCTGGAAAATACTATGGCAGAAGTCAAAAGAATCTTGTGGAATAAAATTACCCAAGCCATTATCAAACAGTGGAAATCCGTTAAAACAATGCATGAGCATATGGATTTAATTGTACAAGCCCAGACAGATGTCCAGAGGGCCAAGACAGTGTTAGGAAACAGACCTGAGCAAGCTAGCCAACTGATAGAATTTTTGAACAGGCAAGACAAATAGGAGGTGGCAGCCGTTGGAATCACCAACAGAACAGAGGCCATCCTCATGGCTAAAAAGGTGCTAACTCTCAGAGGTTATGTACAGACGGCAGAAAGAAAAAGTTATGAGATACAGACTGAAGTTGAAGATTATAAACTCAGAATGGGAATGCTACAAGCAAGAGGACTGCCTAGCCTGTCGAGCAGCACAGGAAAATTGATCAGCAGAGATCAATTTACAAACAGGGTGGCCGCTTACATTGAAAATCAAATCACTGCATCCAGCAGTACTTCTGAGGAAACAGTTCCTCCAACAGGACAGAGCTTGTACACTAAGCTCGAAGGCTCATTTTTTGTTGAAAATGAGGTAAATCATTTATTTGAAACTCCTCCTAGTTTTTTCAGATATACAGAGCTTGATGAGACTCTAATTAAAATTCGGAGGCACCAAATGCCTAAGGAGGACTGGTGGCAGGCCATGCTCCAAATTCTGCCACGGTAGTTTCAAGACATTCGGCCACTGCCAGCTCAGGTCACCAGAAGACAAGTGTAAAAGAGTTAATGTTTGAAAAGCATCCAAAAAGTGATTCATCACTAACGATGACAGCTAGCCACATTTTGAACAGCACGTCCCCAACCGACTCAGCAGCTCCCAAAGGCCAGAATATCTTCTGACAGAACATCAAGACGCCTTTATTTTGTATTCAATGCTGTAATAAATTTCTGATAAAAATATCTCAAAAGTTGGTGAGAATATTAAGTCTGAGATAACTTAGAACTCAGATATTTTTGTAAAAATCGAAGTATATATTCACCCCGCACATAAGCTTAAGGGGTTGTTGTTATTTTCATTTTGGGGATCTCACTTGCTGTAAAATTCTCAGAGAAATAATACAAAGGGTGAATGGAATTTCCGAAGCTTGGCGTACCTTGATGCATTGTGATGAATGGTGAATGTTGCAGGATTCCAGAGTGTTTCATAAAACAATAAGTCTTTCTTAAATCTCTGTATTACATGTTTTTCGAGTCTTTTGTTCTCTTTTATTGTTTAAATGTTTTACACTTAATAGCAAAGTAGAAGAATAGTTCCAGGATTTAATCACTGATTACCCTGAACTCAATCTAAGCTATTATCCATGTTTTCTTCAGATACAGTGAAAGAAGTGTAATTCTTAATTGCTGCACTTTAAAACTATATCTTTTACAGTGATAGACATTCCCAGGGATTCAAGTTTGCTCCTGAGACATCTATCCGTTTCTCATACCTAGTTTGGTGGACATACTTAAATACTTTAGTGAAAATTCTTAAATGCTTTCACTGCTTGTTTCACCTGTTCATGTTATAAATAAAAAATTTTGTTGTATGAAGTATTCAAATGGCCCTGTAAGTTTCAACAATTCACCTCAAGGTTTCTAGACACCTGCAGCCATAGACTCCATTGCCCAATGATATTTGGCTCTTTGAACACTACATCACAAGACCTGAAAGAAACGCTTCAACCAAAACATAAACAAAACCTGTGCATAATACCTAGCCTAAAACACTGTCATAATAGATACAAATCATAAAGAGAGAGCCCTCTCTGATCACAGTTTGGCTAGAAACAGTGATCCAAAGATTGGTTAGTGGTTACCCCGGCCGTATTCCCTTGGGAGTCATAGGGAACAACCTGGGTGTTAACAGGTTATACAGTTGTCTCTTGATGGGCTCATTTCTCCTCTTAATGTCTATGAACTGTTGTTTGATGCTGGGTCCACCTTCCCTTTGCTGCCTCGAGGAACTCACTTCTCCTCCCATTGCTCTATCATGTTCCTGTTGAAAGGAACTTGCTGATGCTTCCCTACTGGGTGGGACCATACTAAAGGACTGTCCTATTGGCATCTCTTCCTCTGAGAGGGGATTGATTCTTTGTCTTTTCTCCCCATGAGATGCTGATGTTGTGAGGGGAGTCTCTCTGTCTCTTTTCCTGCTTGTGTCCTCCTTTTGTGGAGTTTGGAGTATTGATGCCTCTACTGAAGATTCTTGCCTTGGAGGCACAGTTTGTTCAGTGGATTTAGGGGCTTCCACTATTTGCTTTTGCTGGACAGGCTGTTCCTGCCTTTGTTCTTGTTGTTGTTGATGTTCCTCTTGCTGCTGCCCTTCTCCCCGCTGCTCCATTTCTTCTTGTTGCTGCACTAGGGTTTCTATTTGCTCTTCGGTCATAGGAGGTGGCTGTTCCACCTGCTTTTCTTTGCCTTTGTTGGCTGTCTGTGGAGGATTCATGGCAGCTTGATGATGCGTTGTTGAGGACGAGGCAGCTGCTCCAAGTTGTCTTTTGTATGAGAGGGGAACCTGTCCACAAGTTTCTAAGTCAGCTTCCTTTTGAATATTTCTAGCCTCTCTCTCTAGCAGCTCCTCACTAGTAATTTCCTCTTCTAGGGTACCCTCTTCCCAGCTTAATCTATTGGCATACTGCTCAATCTCAGGCTGCCTCACATGTGAATAGGTGCCCAATTTGTATCTTATCCTCCTGAGGGAGACAAAGTGATTGCGGTCATAGGGTATCCATTCAAAGCTAGTTTGTAGTTTGAGGGCCTCTAGGATACTGTTTGCCTCTTTCCACCCGTCCTCTTTTCTGTTGTATAGGAAAGGGCCCAGCTGGCTCATTACCTTCAACTGTGCCTTCTTGTTCTTGCTTTGGAAGTGGAGGTAGTCGGCATTCCCAAATTGCCTGAAATATTCTAAGGCAAAAAGCCTCATGGGGACATACCTTGGCAGCCTAAAAGGCTTCAACTCACAGCCATATACTCTGATGACTGTGTGGTCTTGGTAGAGGTACCAATTACCAATGCTGTAGGTTTTGTTCAGGTGGAGAATTCTCCTCATGTCATCAGTTAACCTTGGAGGAGGAACACCATCCAATACTGTCATGGCTGGATGAATGAATAAGTCTATGAACTCAGAGTATGTGTATGGTGATACAGAGGCACAATGAAAAACAGAGGTCCAAAACACAACTGACCTTGGATTCCCCTGGGCATTGACTTGCTTCAAGGGAATAGAGAAGCTGGCTGGCTGATAAAACAAGAATAGGTGGTATATGTATGAAGTATATCTGAACAGTCTTTCCCTTTTCAAATTCATCAGCTGGTCATGAATCCTATCTGCAATGTATGTGGCATAATCATAATGTACAGCTGGAGGCTTTCCAGGAGAGAAAATAGACAGCATTGCCATTATAATTTCATCCACCTCCTCCATTCCTATGAACCCTAGGACATAGCTGATCAAATCCACTAGCATTCTGCCCAATTCATTCAAGTAATGATATCCAATAGGAGGAGTTCTGATGGCTTCAGAGCCTGGTTGTACAAACAACTGGTTGATTTTGATGATCTGGTCATTTGACAACTTATTCCCCTTCTTTATCAAGTTCTGCATGTGGAGGGGGGTCAATGGCTTTGCAGTGTGGAAGTGCAGCATCTCATTTATGCTTTCTGGGGTGATATGAAACAGAATTGAGCCTGTGGGGCCAAGGACAGCTCTTTGGCATGGATCATAGTGTTCTTGGCATCTGTGAATCAATTCAGGCATAGGATTTACCTGGGGGAGGTTGTAGAAGGGCAAGTTTGAGTCCCAAATCCCTAGGATGTCAGCTCCACTAAGGTGCTGGGCTTTCAACTCATTCAGCATCTGAATATTGTATTTGGAGCCTAATGGAAACCAATCTAACATTTTCTAATCCATATCTCCCAGAGGTTTCCATTCTAATTCCTGGTGAGGGGTATTGAGAGGCTTGATGTTCAGTGCAATTGGAGTCTCCATGGTCTATTCAGTTTCTGTCTTGCAGGTGAACTGGCCAAAGTAGGCAGAACAGTACAGAGGTGATTTCTTGCAATGAAATTGGGAATTTTAGGGACCAGAGGGTGAAATGGGCACACAGCAATTGAAATACTATTTGAATTATGAATAAGGCCAAATGTCTGGTCTCCCTCTGTCCTTTGTAGCAGGTTTTTAATGTGTTAACCAGCTGTCTCACGATTGTGCGAGCAATTTACAGTTTTTGATAAAAACTCGGGAAATTAAGGCTCAGCTAGTGGTTTTTGAGTTTGTAATTGGAGATAGAGGCTTTACAGAGGGATTTTGCCGGTGAGATTGTGAGTTTTAGTGTTGTTTAGGCCTTCTGAGTAATTTTACAGTCAATTCAGGCGTATGGAGGATAAACGACGAGAAATACCTGGCAAACAGCGAGCAGTGGTCGTGAATGTGGGTGGAATTGGTGCTCTGGAGGTCTTCAGGTCGATTCCAGCAGGATGGCGCAGTTTTGAATGTAAAAAACCATGCAGAAGAAGCAGTAGCAAATAAGCATAAAGTATGAAAAATGTAATTTTTGGCCATAATATGGACTTTTTGGCAATTTGGCGCCCTTTCTCGGATGACGTCAGCATGACGTCATCGGGTGAGGTGGCGAGCTACTATTGGTCCACGGGGTGATGCGGTGGCAGGCGCATTGGCACAGATGCGGACAAAAGTGTTGATGCGATGGCAGGGCGGCGATGACGTGGGCAGGACGTGGGACCAGCAAACCGGGCGGTAGGTGCCCGCGGTTACGGTTAAGCGCCAGCGGTTACGGTTTCTCGGGGCAGTTATGATACGACCCTGATTTTGTCAGAGGTCGCTCCGAGAGCCTTGATCAGGTGACGCGTGGCCAAGCACTGATGTAACGCAACGTCATTTTCTCGGGTGCTAAATCTCTGTCGCGGGGGCCGCTCTGATATTAATGAGGACCGTCAGATCACTTGGGTTCGATCCGACGGTTGACAGGAGGGCGATATGAACGCTGGATATGGATGCGGGCGGGTATTTTTTAATATTTGTTTTTGGAAGTAGCACCCGGCGGAAACCTTCGGATATGGGTTTTTCATAAGGTTTTCAATGTATTTCGAAGAAATCAAATGCATGCGCTAACTTTGGTTAAGCGGCAGAAGTGGGTTTTTTGGGTTTTTTCATGATTTCAAAGGGGTTATGGGTAGAAAGGGGTTTGTATAGGGTTGTTCTTTGCAAATGATGGTTTAATGAGTGGAATGACTTGAAGCAAGGGGGAGAGATGAGGTATAGGTTCATCAAAGTGACCAGATGTCATTTTGATTCCTTTTTCAGAGAACATATGGCTATAATGCCAAGGGGAGGGATATTTATACAAAATTTGGGGTTTATACACTATGGTGTTAATACTAGTAGGGGAAAGGTGATACAGGGGATTTATGTAGTAGAGTTAGAGTTAATATGGATGAAGGGGAGGATGAAGGGAGAAAATACTAAGCTTTTTTGTGAAACACTTAGCTTAAAGAGTAGATCAAAATGAAAAGATTTTTACACAAGAAATGTGGCTTCTAAAGATTAGAAATCAATCATAACACCACAATTAGTTCCATAAATCTCAACTCAGAAGGGAATGTTAGTAAATGACATGAAAAGGGGAAGAAGGGAGGTTAGACATGCTTCATGCTTGCTGCAACTTGATGAAGAAGAATACCTTCTCCATTGATTGACTTTGCCTTGGTAAACAAAGTAACACACCTGCAATGGTAGAGATAACCTTTCTGCAACCCCAACTACTTACCCAGCTACTTGCCTAGCATTTTTTTTTATTTCTTCTTGGAGGGTGCACTTGGACTTGCAGACCCTTACTTGCCTTTTCTTTTATTTGGCTTTTTCTTTTGTTTTTTCTATCTACTTCTACCCTTATTTCTTCCAAGGTCCCAGATTAAGCTGTTGGGAGCCTTTCCTTCTCTACCTGAACTACCTGTCTGCCAAGATTAAACAGTTTGGGCAGACTCCATTCTCTATTCTACAACTGAAAATTTAAACCATGGAATGATCCAGATTAGACTGTTGGAACATCCATCAAAATTTAAGTCCATACCAAGCTATAAGCACATATTGGATTCTCTTGGAAATATGTGATCTTTGAATCATCAAAGCAGAGCATATTTGGACCTTTCATAGCCAATCATGAAATATGAAACCTATTGGTATAGGTAGCTAACATAGTCTTAAAACATATGTGATATGTGCATGAAATGTGTTGGCTCATTAAGTTTCAATTAGTTGAAATATCCAAGTACACAATTACAATGATGAGGCACTAGTTCCAGTAGTGGAACATTAAGTTACTTCTTTCTTCTCCAAAGAATAGCTTTTTCTCCTATTCCAAGTAGAGAAGACAAGACTATCTCTCCAAAGCTTAATCCTCCAAAATTCCCTTGCTTGAGTTATGAGGTTTCTTTTACAACAAGAGGAATAACTTTTCATCTCCCCTTGACTCTTTTTTGACCCTCATGACTCTTGGACTTCTAATATGTCCTTTGAAATTCCAAACAACTCTTGAACTTATAAATGACCTTTGGACTTCTCCATGCGACTTTTGGACTTCTACTAAATACATTTTGTCCATAAATGACTAAGTGAATTTCCATATTCCACATATGACTCTTGGACTTCCACACATTATATTTTGTCCTTTTCTTGAGAATACATCATTACATTCCACATGATAATGTGGTATGAAACATGGACACGCATTGACCATTATGATAACACTTGTACAAGTTATAACTTTATAATGCTAACATGGACTTCATGATGAGGTGGAAATTCCAAGCTACCTTCCTTGCTACTTCATCTTTCATTCTTGATGGTAGATCTGATCTATGCTTCATCTTCATGAAAGATCCACTTTGTTTCTTATCTTCACCCTTCAAAGGGTATTGGATTAGATTTGGAATCCTTTGAGTCATCATGCAATGTCTTCCTTCTGTCTCGGTCCATGATCTTCTTTATGTCTCCATGATAACTCTCTTTTGTTATTTTTCTCCATAGGTGTTTCTTTATGATTTCTCCTTGCTATCTGCTTTAAGAATTACCTTTTCCTTCTAGGAAGGTACTCCTGCCAATGGAAATCATTCATGACAAATCAAAATCATTCTTAAAAACATCTATTATATCACTGCCTAACTCATGGAATGATCAGCTGATGATAGGCCTATGAGAGGGTTAAACGTAGGAGGCTTAATTAGGAGGGCACATTCAAAATCATCAATGGATTAGGAAGGCTCCACTATTCATTTTTACTTCACTAAACGAAGTGAAAGGTCAAGGCTCATATGAGGCCTTTGAGGTGTGCTTGTGCACTCAAGCAAGAGAGAGAGAGAGAGATAGAACTCAAGGGCACAAGGCGTAGGTATGAAGCATGAAGGAGAATCATTCGTTGGTTTAGGGTTCACTTGTGCACTCAAGGGACAAAGGAGAGTGTAGGGGCGCATATCAAAGGAACAAGGGACCAGGCTTTGAGCCTTCCCATTGTGCTTGTGCACTCAAGTCAAACTAGGAGGGTGTAGTTCTTCAAGTTGAAGGAGTGCGCTCAAATGAAGGTTTCAAGCTTCGTGACTATACCATGCACCTTAAGGGAAGAGGGAAGGATGAAAGCTTCGTAATTCAAGAGTGTGCCATGTTCCCTAAGGGAACGATGAAGGCTTCATGCTTCGTGAGTGTGCCATGCACCCTAAGGCTTTGTGATTCATGATTGCACCATATTCCCTAAGGGAAGAGAGAAGGATGAAGGATTTATGCTTCATGATTTGGCCATGCACCCTAAGGCTTCATGATTCATGAGTGTGTCATGCACCCTAAGTTTTCGTGCTTTGTGAGTGCACAATGCGATTTCTAAGAGAGAGAGGATCCTTTCTTTCCAAAGTGAAACTTATCGTTTCAAAGTGCGCTTAATTGTTCTAAAGTTCGCTTCATTGTTCTCAAGTTCTCTTCATTGTTACAAAATGTGCTCAAGATTGGGAGGGCACAACTCTCTACAATAGTGGATGCTTTTTCATCTAGAATGCACTTTTCACTCAGGGAGGTAGCAAAAGGCTAGGTCACTTATCCTAGCAAGTACTAATGCACTTTTAGAGGACGAATACCACATAAAAGACTTAGTCTACAAGTATGGGAGGAAATGATATGTCAATGAGGCTCATGAATAAGCCATGCTCATCACCTAGTAAGAGGGATAATGCCTCTACAACTTGCATTGAGTAGGAGGAAAACATGACAATTGAAAAATGTGAATGACCTTGAAATCCACACATGCCAAAGTGAAGATAACATGAAAAAGACACTTATTAATGTGGAAGAAATCAAAATCTATAGTAGTGAATGTGAAAGAAACACTTGTGGAAGCAAAAGTGCATAAAAGACGTCAATTCAGAAAAATCACCAAAATAGAAGTAGAAACGCAACCAAGGTGAGGGAGACTGCAAAAAACGTGAAAACTGACTATCGGCATGAGTTGAACACCCTATAGGAACTGTACTAATGGATGGTGCTATTCTTATTTAAGCTTGCATAAAGAAAGTGCACTCAATATTTCACCCAAGACTGTGCATGTGTGAGAAAGTGACTTTGACAAGTAGAACCTTAGAAGAAGACTTAAAAATATCATAAAACGTCAATCAACCATGAAGGTATTACGAAATGATATATTGTTCTATCCTCAATAGGCTCTAAAATTCAAGTGTAGGAAAACTTTTGGAGGGTGTTGATCAAAAGTCAACTCTTGGTGACACATTGGTAGAACTCCAGCTTCTATATTTAGGTTTAATTATCTGATTGCAAGGTCACAATATTTCAGGAATTATTGATTCACCTTGAGGATTACCTTAGCTTCCCTACTTAACCAAGTTAGAGATATAGTCCCCTCCATTCCCTTACTTGGTTAAACACATATCAACACTTTCCAAATCACAATTGTTTCGATCTAGGAAAGGGTAATATATAACTGTGATTTTAAGATAATCAGAGTATGTGTTTTCATCTCTAGTGTTGCTATGCTACTAGTAGGCTTGGATAGTACCCTGACAGAATCACTACAGGAACACAAGCATTAATTATCTATTAGCGAGCTTGAATAGTACCCCAATGAGGTTAGTTGTTTCACCTCTTTGCGTAGGAAGCCTTTCTCTTCTTTCAACCTTTATTTATTTTATTTATAGAATTGTGCTTAGGCACTTATTTATTTCATGAGTGGAAGATGGATCCCGACTTATGGAGAACAAGAGAGGTTGTTCCTTCAGAGAAGGTAATATAAACCTCTAATATTGGTTTTCCCACTAATTGATTTTCCCCTTACCTTTCTCTACTTGATTGGATCAACAGAAAACACTATTTGCTTACAATACCAAGTTTGAATGAATGAGGATCCTATAATATATACAAGCTTTATAGTTCAACCAAATACCTTCCATTCAAATGGATCTTATTTTCCATTTAGACATCATTGAATTTAAAGATATGTAGACCCATATAGAGAAGATGTAACAAATTAACCAAGAATTGTTCACCATCACCATTGAGCCAAAAGGAACATCTTCCATGAAAAGTTTTGTCAAGAAAACATGAAAGAAAAGGTATAAAACAACAAATAAAATTGGCATGTAAAGAAACATGCATAACAAAGAACAAGAAAACAAAACAAAAGTAGACTAGATGGAGAGCCAATTCAAGACACATGTACAGGGAAATTAGAATGCCACTAAACTTACTCCTAACCTAACCGGCTAGAAGGTTAGGGCTAAGTGTAATGATATTTCCAAAGAGGCTACCATAATTGGTCCCAACCTTCAAACACAAAGATAAGAAAAATTAAAAACAATATATAATAATGTGAAACAGAAAAGGTAGAAGCTTGAAAATATTTCATAAAATATTGAAGGCCTTGCCTACATGAAGAAATATTTGTCATAACAACTGAATTTTCCCAAACTACAACCTTACCTTTTTTATAAGAATAAAAATCATACAAGCATCTACAATTCCTTGTGAAAGAAGATGCATCTATGTTATTCTTCTTAGAAACATCAAGAATGATAGATATATGTTATTAGCATAAGAGCTTGCTAAGTAATATGCTTCTAACTAATCATGGATCAGATCATGAAATTCAAAACAATCCTATTGAAAACCCTGAAACCCTTGGGAGAAATAATTTTGAATTAACGTTGTGGAATTAGGATGAGAATATTGCAAAGGAAAATAAATCTTATCATGTCTAGAAGGTTTTCCAAGATAGTGAGGACCTGACATAACCATCAACAAAGGCTGAAGTGCCTCATCTACTTGACAAGTGTCTAAATATTAAGATGATAAACCATAAAGAATAGATTATAAATTTTCATTCTTAATAGTCATGTCCCTAGCCCTACAAGTAATCTAGGCATGAACAGTTACCAGCCAAGGTCTTCGTAAGATGAGAGGATAGCCATTAAAGTTGGTTTTGGGTTGGAGAATCAGTAAATTAGTAGGATGCTCCCAAGAGTTAATGGAGACCATAAGATCTTCAACAATTCCCTCATGAGCTACTATGGATCTGTCTGCAAGTTGCAACACTGTGGTGGTCTTCCTTGAAGCCCCTTGGATATTTAGCTTTAGCATGGTTGCCTTAGTCATCACATTGATTGCAGCCCCAAGATCAATAAGGGTATTAGGGACTATAATGTCATCAATGTGCACATCCACTACTGAGCTTCCAGGGTCTAGGTATTTTGGGAAGACCACCCTCCCAAGCATCAAATCAGATAGTTTCCCAACAACATTTATGGTGGGGGTGTCTCTTTTTATTCTCCCATGCCTTTTGAAACATTTTTCCTTCATAATATTATTATAGATGGGAACATCCTCAATGGCTTGGAGAAGGGCTATCTTAAAACAAATTCTTCAATTCTCCCAGAAGTTAAATCTCTTTCGGGGTGTGTTGGCTAGGGTGGATCAACCACTCAAGAAAGGGAGGTGGCTTGAATTCGCAAACACTATCTTCATTCTCTTCTTCAAGCTCTTCAAGTGGATAAGGTGGGTGATTATCTGGGACCACTCTCCCAGATTGAAGGTTGATCTCCTAGATTTCCACAACATGAGCATGATAATATGTCTCTCCATTGTAGACCCGTTGTGATTGCTTGTTGTTCAAGTTCGGATTGGGTTGAGTAGGAACTTTTAGGTTGCTTCGGTGGATTAGGATTAGAGAGCAATGGTTGAGGTTAGGGTGGAGGCAGTAAAGCAGGAGGTTTTTTGACTTGAGGCCTCCACCCTTGTGATGAGTTTCCCCATTGAGAATATTGGGGTAGATATGGATGAAAAGTATGGTTGACATGTTTAGGGGGATATGGAGGAGCATAAGGTCAAGAAGGAGGTGTGGACCACGATGGATGAGTGGAAGAGTACCAAGGTTGCAAAGGTGCATTCTGATTTGGATTGTAATAAGAGTAATGTGCACCTTACATGCCTTGTTGATATGGTCGAGGTCCTTGAGATCTTCTTTGATTAATGAAGAAAAGTTTCTCTAACCCACCTTCTTCCCCTTGGTATACAACTTTTAGTCTTGGAAAAGAGGGGCATTTTTCTGTTGCATGATTTTCTTCACAAACTAGGCAGAATTTTATGACATTCAATGGGAATTCATTCCTAGGATGTCTTTTGGTGCATCGAGGGAAAAAAATAGCTAGCACTCTCTCTTCTTCCTCCTGATTTATTTTGATTTGCATGGTATCCATTTTCAATGCAAAGGTAGGCAACATTGCACTCTTGAAATCCTCCAACATGTTCCCTATCTCATTCTTGATGGATGTTGTGGAGGGAGACGAACTGACCAAGCCTTGACTAGCCCTACCCTTCCTCCTGGAATCCCTAGAGTGATTCTTGAATACAATTTTGATGTAATCATAGGATAATTGATAGATGTCTCCTCCAGACAACATGTTGATGGTTTCAACCATATATTCCATGATCGCTCAGATAAGAACAAGCTTTAGTGACTCACGATCAAGGGTACAGTTGGCCCTCCTATAACTGAGTTGAAATCTCTCGTCATAGTCCTTTAGGGATTCATCTTAAATATTTCTTCCTTGGTTTCTTTGGACCTACAGTAGTCCTTGTACTTTCTATTGAAGGCTTGTTGCATTTGGGCCCAAGTAGTGATGCTAACCCCAGGAAGACCCAAAAACCAGTGCAAGGCTGCATCTTTAAGGGTATAGGGGAATAACTTCAACTTCTTCTCATCAGTGGCATAGTCATAGGTCCTACAAACAAAAATACATTCAAATGTGAAGGTGTTAGGATCCTAAGAGGTTAAGCCATGGAAGTGTGGAAGGGCAGTAGGGTTTATATTATTCATTCTAGCCTCTCCATTGGTCTCTATGATAGGGAAAAACTCATTGTCCTTGTTTTCCGCCATAGTTTGGGTTGAGGAAGTGGGTTCTTCTTCTTCCCCAATAGGTTCTTCAACAATTTCAAGTTTCTTACCTAGAGGGTCTTCTAACTCCCCTACATTTAGAGAGGGAATCTCACAGATGCCAAAGAAGAGTGAAGGTTGTCTGCTTGATGGTGTGGGGGTTTTTGGTAAGAATTTTCATTGATATCCCTACTCCTATGAGGCGTGATTTTTTTTTCACTTTTTCAAAAATTGTACGCCAAAAAAAAAACAATTCTGAAGCAGAAATAACATCTACTTAGACACCCCCTTGACAATGGTGCCACAAAGTGGTGAGCCCTAGTATTGCACCGAGAATGTTGTAACTCCCAAGGGTTCCTCAACTCAAATTATCAACCTGAGGTTTGTATAAAATTAGAGGTGACAAAGCTATCTGCACATCAGATTGTATTCTATTGATGTCACCCTCAGTCATGAAATTAGATCAAAGTGATCAGAAACCATTCCACCTACTCAACTATAGTTAAATCTTGCTAATGAAAGTACAACTGAAAACTAATTCTAACTATGAAAGTGGAAATGCCATTTTCTCAACTTGTAGATGTTAATTAATAATTTCATGAAAGGACAAGGGTTAATCTATTTGCAAAAATAAAGCTACTTTTTCTTACATAATTCATCAAAATAGCAACATAATTTCATGTAGCATCTCCCTATTTCGCACTTTCTTGAAAATGAGAAACCTAACTTGCATCATAATTGTGATTAAAAAAATTAATTCTACTATGTTTTGGAGTGAGGAAAAGGAATGGTTGGAGTGGCTTAGGAGCTTCCCCTGATCATCAAATCACAACTTGGGGTCCTTATTCATACTGATTGAGCTAAAGTTAAAAGTGAGGATCAAAATTGGTGAAGAAAACTGGTGCTATAGGCTTACTACTGGTGCTACTACAGAAGGTCTTGTATTGCTACATGAGGGCCTGTAATGGTACAGGAGGAGTTATAAGAGGATTTTTAGGGTGAAAATGATCCCTTGAGGGTATGGAGAGGTGGATGGAGGTTAGAGAGAATGAAGGAAGGTTGGTTTGAGCCCCCTAGCCAATCCCAAGACCTCTCAGAGGTATGTCTTGCACTAGGATGAATGCTCACGGTATCCTAAGTTTACTAGGAAAAGTGACTTATGTAAATAGAGTTTTGGGATAGAACTGAGGGATGGAAAGAGAAGATGGGGGCCTCAAATATGGAGGTGGAAGAGGTGCCCTCCCCTGCAGATCAACACATGCCTCCAACTAATCATATGCATACATCCATTGATCATTAACAAAGTGATATAAAAGATGATGGAAAAGATGGATTGAATTTAAATAACTCCTATTTTATGCCATAACACTACTCTAATCACTAAACTAACTTCTAATCTATAGAAAGAAAATGTGAAGCAGAACAACTAACAATCATCTATTTCCAAGAATTCATAAACACAATATTTTTGGACTCAGATTGTGAACACTTCGATCCATTCTCCCACAAGAGAGGTGATGTAGAAGCTTGCAACCACATGTTTTTATAGCTTAAGCTCTACTGAAATGAAAGAAACTAAGAAATGATTGGAATCAAGAACAAGGCACAAGTACAAAAGAGGGACCAAAGCCTCTAGGTTGGGCCCAAACCCAAGGGTCTCAACCCTCTAAAACTAAATCATATGTAGCTCAATAACCAACTTCTCATGATGAGAAAGTAAAGGTTTCATACATCACATAAAAGTTCTAAAGGACAATATCAAGTTCTAAGCTCAATAGCTACACCTAGTTGAATCAAAGATTTGAATCCTAATAAAAATTTCATATTGTTTATTTATACAAAATGGTAGTTGATAGTATCTCCCTTGAAAATAGGAGTGATTCCCTCCTTGATCTTGGAAATGGTGGATCTTGTCCCTCTTGAGCTTCACTTGTACTAGGAGTTACTCGGTTTCCAATGAATTCGAACTAGTGAGAGAGGATGTTGT
The DNA here is from genome assembly GCA_031772625.1 of Pinus tabuliformis. Classification (NCBI taxonomy): domain Eukaryota; kingdom Viridiplantae; phylum Streptophyta; class Pinopsida; order Pinales; family Pinaceae; genus Pinus; species Pinus tabuliformis. Next base: position 112,029,430 of record CM062812.1, read on the forward strand.
GATCCCAAGCTAAGTTAGGGAGTTAAGGAGGTGGAAAAACCCCCTAGATTCTCTCCTGGTTGTCTCCATCAAGCCCCTGCATAGTAATTGCCTAAAAAATGCTTCTTTTCCTACAATTAAACCACATTAGGCCACATACTATGACAAACACCTTTTACTCCTCTTACTAAGCATAATATAACAAAAAATGTGAATTAATGTGAGAAAATGATAGTTTTAAGGCTGGAGGATGGCATGATGATCTTCAAAATATACCTATTGGTGGGACTGATCACTTGGATGACTTGGTACCCAGCTCCTTTTTAAAATAACTCACAAGATTTGTCATTTTGGGTTTTCGGTCTAGATTTCTATTATGGGGTTTCATCAATAGATGACCCCTGTACCAAAAATTGATGGAACCCTAGTCCCCTGGTCCCTAGAGATTTTGGGAATTCATTTTCTAAAGAGTTATGGGATCTCGAGGTTATAAGATTTTCACTTTTATATGCCCAAATTTGACTGCATCTATCCTTTGATTGAGGAGGCCATTTGCAGACTTCTTTATCCCATTGGAAAGCTCTTCCATATCACTTTTTGGTTGAGTGGTTCTGATGTGGTCTTTGAATTCAACTGTTACCTAAAGAATGGCTTCAAACTTTATTATTATTTGCACCTTGACCCTTCTACTATATGAAAAATAAAAGGAATGATGAGGTGACGTGGAGGAGACACATGGTGGAGTCAGATTGGGTGGAAAGTAAGGGAGGAGGGTGATGCATCAAATGGTTTCACTTTCACCTCCCACACTCGCTTGTCAATGGTCTCGACTGCATACGTAGTGACTACACTGACTCGACAGGTTGCCGGCCCATCTATCTTCCTCTGACGGAATGCTTGGGTGGGCTTGGAGCAAGGCTCTACCCCCCACAATCCATCGTAGACATTGGTCTAGGAAATGTGCTTTGTTGACTCTATCTTTCTGGGGCGTTCACTGACTTAATTGTCCTGTTTGTTAGGCCCTTATAAATTCTCTGGGACGAGGTTACTTAACGATGAACGGTGATTCGCCCAACAAGTAATCATTTTTTAACCATTTAAAACTTTAAAACCAAGGGGCATGCCCACATTCCATCATTTCTTTTTCCCTTTCTTTTCTTTCTATGCATCCTTTGTCTAAAGTTCCAAACATTATTTTAGTTCATGAACCAAAATCCTTTACAATACAAACAATTTTGGGAAAAGCAGGGGGGTACAACATTGTCTCCTACTGGGGATAGGGTCATGCTAGCAAGGCACTGAGAACCTGCAGATTAGTAGCCTTGTTGGGCATGCATTCAAAATTATATTGAATTTGTAAAACCATAAAATCTCCCTGAAACTTTATTTGTTGGAAGTCTTCTCCTTATAAAAACTAAAATGTAGAACTATACCTTCTAAGAAATCGAAATTAAATGCTCACATAGTGAGCTTATTTATGTACATCTCTTACTGCTCCTACTTATGTACAGGGATCAATTCACTCAAGTGAAGTCAACCTTCCGATGATACCAACCCAATATCTGATCGTTGGACCATATGCCAGTGTATTCCTGAAATTCAACAATAAAAATAGGCATGTACCACAAAAAATATTTAAACAAAAAAATTGATATGCACCCCCAAACTGATATTTACTGTTGACCAGAGAAGGATACCATCTAATCAACTATAGGATCATAAAATTAATGAGAAAAAATTGTACCTGCTTCATTTTCTTGGACAATTTTCTAACATGATTCTTTTTGCATAAGGGATCCATAATCACTACCTGGCTCTTCAACTTTGGTCTCTTCTTGAAAAATGTATTGCAGGTAATCTTCTTCCCACTTACTTGTAAACAAATCCTTTTGAAAATCTGCAACAATCTTATCCCCATTTGAATCATATGAATCATAAATTAGATAATCTACATGGGCAAGTAAAATTGATCGCCAACTGCTAATATATACCTAGAAGAAGAAACTGTTTTTATTTTCTAGGAATCATTTTCTTCTTGTGGTTTTCTTTGTCATATGTTCATATATTTTTCTCCATGTAAAGAATATAAGTCATAAACTGGAGCCTCTTTGTTAACCCCATTATTAGCTTTCTCTTTTTGTACAACTTCCCATCACTAGGAGTATTGTTGTTCTGGAGTACCCAACTTCCTATCTGAGTCATACAAATCATAAAAAGGAGAACCGTCAAGTTCAGGTGAATTAGGTCTTTGAGGGTTTGATGGTAGCTTAAAAATTATCCTTCTTCCTTTTCTTGATTGTTGGGCAGCACTTCTTGATGCAGGTATATGTTTTCTTGGAGTGGGGCTCCAAAAATATCTTCAACGTCATCATCAATCTTAGAAATATTTCTAACATCAAAATCTTCACAACAATCTTCAAACAGAGAATTCGATGGATATAAAAGTTTGCAAAAATGGTTATATGCTATGTGAAAGCTTTTCAAAGAATATATGTTGCAATGAGGTAGGGTTTTGTACCAAACCCTAGTGTCTTTGCACTAGTACAAAATGACTAATTAGTTACTAAAAAAACAACTAAAATTTTCATATAAATGACCATTTTTCAGTCGGTGACCAATAGTAGCTAATTTATAGTATCTTATAATGCGACCAACTTTTAGTCATTTTTAGCTTAGTCATTAATTGGTTTCCTCAATTTTACCATCTAGTAGTATATTTAGTCATAAATTTGGTCATTAATTTTTCATTGGTTTAGTCATTAATTGTCGCAATTAATGACCAAATATATAACAAAATATATTACTATATGAATCCTCGAGAAAACCAATTAATGACCAAAATGTTGGTCGTGTTATAAGATACTATAAATTAGCTACTAATAGTCATATATATGCAAATTTTAGTCATCATTAAAACCAATTAATGACCAAATAAATATGACTAAATTTTAGTCGTGTTATAAGATGTTCTAAATTAGCTACTAATAGTCGTATATATGCAAAATTTAGTCATCATTTAATAATAAAAAATTTATCATTTGTAGTAGTCATTTATCTTTTTTTGGTATTTTCATATTCATTATATAAACGATTGATTTAGTAGTTTCTATTCATTTCATTTATTCATGTTCATCATTAATTAATATAAACTACTAATTTAGTAGTTTTATATTGATTTTATGTTTAATCACCATAAATTAATTAGTATGATTTTGCGACTAAATTTTAAGAAAATATCATACAATGTGCATGTTTATCTATTATGATAACGCAAAGTTACATATGTTAATTACAAGACTAAATAATATCAAGTGCAAACAAAAATAATTTCAACCATAAAAAATTTATTATATAAAATATCAAGTATTACAATATGAGTTTCCAACTTAATATGGGTTGGACTACAATTTACACATGAAATATTGTTTCATCATTTCAAAACATTATCAATGTCTTGCCAAAGCATTGCTAGTGAATTCACCAACTCTGAAGGCTTGAACATCAGTCTCTATGAGTATGTCTTACGTAAGATATTGGCTCTAAGCGTATCACTAGACAAATTCTCTTCTCTCTCTAATTTTTCATTTGTCGCTCTAGTGTTATTGTTCTCCTCTTTCTTCAATTGTTGCCTCTTACCATCAATATTGAGTTCCTCTCCTGAAAATGAAAGAAGATACAATGCAAAGTATAAGAATGAAAGATGATGAATACTTGAATATAAAATAAAGTAGACTATAAAATATTTATATGACATATACCTCAACATTCTATAGTGGCCACTATGTGGCTAGATGACCTGTATAAACAAAGAAAATAAAATGTCACCACAGAAAATGGAATTGGAGGGTGATTCATCATGCATGCTAGGATTTTTTGTGTGTGCACACATCATATTGATCACTTCTAATTGTATAAAAAACAAAGAGTATGTACAATGAAATGTAGTGACATGTAGGTGTCTATTTGACTCAATGTTATGCTTGATTTTTTTACCCATTCCAATCCCACCACAATGAAATTAAGAGAGACAAGGACACAAGAAGGACTATCAATAAATGAAATTAAAGAATTTAGAATGAAACTCAATTGTACCTAAATGTAACGATAAGTATTTGCAGCTTCTTGGTCACCGATGAGCATCAAATCCCACTGTGAAAAAATCATTGCATTATGATAATTTGGTTGCACCTGCACTAATCCTTTGTAGTAGTCCCTTGACTTGCCTATAGATATAATTTTAGAAATAATCCTACTCCTGCAATTCTTCCCTATATGGATCATCTTTGTCCCCCACTATTGATAGTTATTTTTCAAGGAAACAGAATAGAACTCTCCAATTGCATCATTTCCTTTCAAAATAATGCTTGAGTATTTCTAGGTGATTGTTGAACCAGTCTCTACTCAGGTCCATGAAATCCTTGATTTGTCTCCATCACAAAAACCTCTTTTTGTAATAAAATTATAAATCCCACATCTGCATTCCTCGTCCCCGACATACCAATTCTTTAAAGTGGAATACTTTATCATTGCTCCCTCAGTGGAATAGAGATCCACTACTGTGGCATGGAGATGATTGATGTCATAAAATGGTATAGTTCATCCTTCAATATATGTCACAGAACTCCTCTCACCTCACATAACTCCTCTCATCTACAAAAATAAGCGTCATCCCAAAATTTCTGGTCTCCATCTCATTCATCCTGAAATAAGTGGATATTTCCATGGGTGACAAAGTGTGCTTGGAGATTTAATAGAAGGAGCTATCACTAAAAAAATAAAAATACAATGCAGGATCATAGTTATCAGCAGGAGCAACAACCCTACCAAGCTACTTTCTAACTAGATAAAGATACTCCTAAATTACCTCATATAACGAACAAAAGATAACCTCAACTACCTATAGAGTCTACCTATGCATGGTAGCAATGAAAACACTGTCGAAAACAACATCTACAACAACGTTGGTTAATCTCTTCTTCTAGTCAAGGGCATGCCCAACTTTTGAGAAGTATCAAGCAGGTTAGGGTCCACCTCATTCAGGCTCCTTTTCTTCTTCTACTCTCTTTGTTTAGGTTCAGAATAATAGCAAAGGTCTTGCAAAGTGATGGGTGGGTAAAAGTTATCAGACCGTTGAGTTCTTCCATTTTCAATCATTGTCTGTAAGAATTGAATCTAAATTGTAAAAGTCATTCAGGTTCCTTTTTTTAGATGAAATTAACCTAAGATTTGGAGAGTTGTAAGGTTTAATGGATCTAAGTATATTCTACTTAAAATATAGTAACATGGTTTAAAACTGTAGGCATTGAGATCAAAATCTAAAAATGAAACAGAAAAGATTATGTTCATGATTATAAGAAATTTTAATTTCATGTAACAAAGTTTGAGGAAGGTCTATCATTTTCACCCTACCAAAAAAATTTCTTACATCACTTGAGCCGTTTTAATTTTGGTATGGTAGAGTCCATTACACAAACAATCAACCAATAAAAAAAGGTGAAAAGAAAAAATAAAATTTCATGCATTATGACCCTAGAAAATTTAGGGAGGAGTGAACTGATCTGTACAATAAGGACATGAAAAATGCTTACTTGTCCATTGTATTTTGATGAATTGTTGGCCGCAATCAAGATCTGCATTATCATAATCATTAAACCCTTTGTACAATAAGGACATGCAAAATTCTTACTTGTGCATTGTCTTTTGATGAATTGTTGGCCGCAATCAAGATCTGCATTATCATAATCATTAAACTCTCAACTCTAGATAAAATTTATGATTTGATCATATAAACCCTCAAAATTATTTACCCATAAGAACAAAAATCCTCTTTAGTAAAAAGGAAGAACAAAGTCCAAATTCATACCCATGTACAAATTACCAAAATATCATAATCATTAAACCCTCAACTCTAAATAAAATTTATGCTTTGATCATATAAACCCTCAAAATTATTTACCCATAAGAACAAAAATCCTCTTTAGTAAAAAGGAAGAATAGAGTCCAAATTCATACCTGTGTACAAATTACCAAAATATCCACAACCAATGCCTTATCATAATCATTAAACCCTCAACATTAGATAAAATTTATGCTTTGAACATATAAACCCTCGAAATTATTTACCCATGCAAACAAAAATCGTCTTTAGTATAAAAGAAGAACATAGTCCAAATTCATACCCATATACAAATTACCAAAATATCCACACCCAGTGACCTTGACCTTGCTCCATCTAATCGTTGATGCTCTCCTAAGGTGTTTCCCATGAAAACTCCATTTGGGGTTCGAATCCCATGAAATCCATAGATCACGTTGATGGTCTTCCTTCTTCTGGAATTTCCACGCAGATATAGACAAGGCAGAGAAAAATACAATGCTACAATGTGATGTTGTAATTTGTGAATATTTTATTTGAACCCAACGCTAAACTGGAAATGAAAAAGAAAATAAATATTTATAATAGAAAAAATAGAAAAAATATTTATAATATAAAATAATATATATATAAATTGCAATTGGGTTAAATGATTTATTTTTAATAAGAATTTGTTATTTTTTCGTAAGACGCTAAATTAAAAATAAGAAGAAGAAGTTAAAAATGATATTGGGATGAGTGTAAACATTTAAATATGACTTCAATTAATAATAAAAAGTTAAATTAATAAAAATAATGAAATTTAATGTGTTATATTTTGATTTTGTTATTAACTTGTGAATAGGCTATGTTACAATACCATGGGCCAATATCATGGCTTATCAATACTACAAGTCCAAAAACATAACTTATTTCACAACCAAAATATTTTACAGCAATATGACAATATTCTTAACCATGGATATTCACCCCCACATTACAGTAGATATTATTAACTTGTAAAAGATAGCCTTTGTTATAATACCATGGGTCAATACCATGGATTATCAATACCACATGCCCAACAAACATAAATTATTTCACAATCAAATATTTTAGAGCAATATGACAAGATTGTTAACCATGGATATTCACCCTCACTTTACCATGGATATTAACCTGTAAATCGGCTTTGTTACAATACCATGGGCCATGGCTTATCAATGCCACATGTCAAAAAACCATAACTTATTTCATAGTAAAAATATTTTATTTTAATTTAATTTTACAACATTTTTTTAATTGAATCTAAAAGGAAAATGTTACAATTTGAGATATATCTAAACCCTCTATCCTCAAATAATCAACATAGATCCATCCTAGCTAAGGATCTAAGGGATGAGAGCAAGCAAATTAACTAATTATAATAGATTAAACATAGTGCATGATTTTTTTAAAGTTTTTCATTATTTTATTTTCTTTGACATGATTGATCCAAAATATAGGTATAATTTTTACAACCAATACCATGGGCCAATACCATGGCTTATCAATACTACAATTCCAAAAACCATAACTTATTTCACAACTAAAATATTTTACAACAATATGACAAGATTCTTAACTGTGGATATTCAGCCCCACATTACGTTAGATATTATTAACTTGTAAAAATAGTCTTTGTTACAATACCATGGGTCAATACCATGGATTATCAATACCACATGCCCAAAAAACATAAATTATTTCACAATCAAAATATTTTATAACAATACCACATGCCCAAAAAACATAAATTATTTCACAATCAAATATTTTATAACAATATGTCAATATTGTTAACCGTGGATATTCATCCTCACTTTACCAAGGATATTAACTTGTAAATCTACTTTGTTACAATACTATGGGCCAATACCATGGCTTATCAATACCACATGCCAAAAAACCATAACTTATTTCATAGTAAAAATATTTTATTTTAATTTAATTTTACAACATTTTTTTAATTGAATCTAAAAGGGAAAATATTACAATTTGAGATATATCTAAACCCTCTATCCTCACGACTACTAAAAATATTCCCATAGAAATTAAAATAAGGATTAATCAAATTAAGCTAAGATGGATCTATGTCGGTTCTTTATAAGGATCAAAGGGACGAGAACAAGAAAATTGACTAATTATAATAGATTAAATTTGGTGCATGATTTTTTAAAGTTTTTCATTATTTTATTTTCTTTGACATGATTGATCCAAAATATAGATTTAATATTTTACAACCAATTAAGTTTTTCTAATTTAGATAATTTCTTAAACACAATACAATGTGATCAAATTTAAGAGAGAGTTGGGGAGGGGGTGGAAAGAGGAAGCGAGATGGTGAAAAAGTTGGAGGATATAGAGAGAGAAAGAGAGAGTGATCACTAGTCGAAAATGAGAAATTAGTGGCTAGGTGACTAAAAAAGTTAGTCACTAGAGCTTTTCCAAGTGAAATACTACCAAAAATGATCAATCTTAATTGACCAAACTAAAAACAACTAACATAAATCACTAATTTAGTTGCAGGTTAAAATATGTGACTAGTTAATAAGTAATACAACTTAAACTGACTAACATTAATGACTAATTTAGTCTAATAACAAAAATACAACTACCTAACAAGTACTACAATAATATGTATCATTTTTTTTATGTTATTCATCTTAATTGTGTCAAGCAATCTAAACTTACAAGTGATAGGGGATTGAAAGGTTGTTAAAGATTGTTTGAAAGATTATCCTCCCTTAAACACTTCTTCATCCTCACATGGTCTATAGCTGATCCAACTTTGCATTATTTATCTCTAATAATTTATAATTTTAAAAATATACTTTTAAATAAAAAAACTATTTTATCTATTTTTTAAAAATCTACTCATTGAATCTAATTGGATCTAGTTCCAATTTGAAAATAATTTGAAGATAAATTTTAATTTTTAAGACTATAATATCAAATAAAAACCAATTTAATATCATATTAAAACTAGATCCATCTTAACCCCGAATCTATCAAGCACCGAGAGGGATCCAATCTCTCAACGTGAAAACTTTTTTTCTAGTGAAAAACTTGAGGAAATATTTGCACCTCAAGAGATTGGATCCCTCTTGGCACTTGATAGTTATAGGGTTAATATGGATCTAGGTTGGTTATATAATATCTATATTTGTATTTGTGTCTATTTGTTATTCCCTCTCTCTATCTCACCCCCCAAACATACACACACTCTCTATCCTTCTCTTCCCCTTCTTTGTCTATCTCTCTCTTCCCCTTCTCTCCCTCTCTATCTATATCATTCTCTCTATTCCTATTTCGCTCTCCTCTCTCCCTCACTCTCTCTCCATGACTCCCTTGTCACCCCCTCCCTCTTCACCTTTCTCCCTCTATGTTTTTCTTGTTCCCTCCCTTTCCCTCCCCCTCCAATTCCAGCTCTCTCTCCTCATCTCTATCTTCCTTCCTCTCTATCCCTTATCTCCCACCTCCCTCTATCTCTCACCCCCATATCACTCTACATCTCTCCCTCTCTCATCCTTCCAAATATATCACTATCTCCCCCCCTCCCTATCCTTCTCCATTTCTATGTTTCCATCTCTCTCCCTTCCCCTTCTCTCAATGTCTTTATCCTCTCTTCTTTCTCTTCCCTCATCTCCTCTCTCCCTCACTCTCACTCTCTCTCCATCTCTCCCTTCTCACTCCTCTCTATCTCCACCTCTATCCCTCTATGTCTTTGTTCTTTATTCCATCTCTCTTCCACTCCAACCCCATCTCTCTCACTCTCTCTCTCTTCCTTCCTTCCTCTCGCTCCCTCTCTCCCACCTCACTCTCCCCCCCCCCCCATCACTCTCTCTTCCTCTCTCTCTCTACCATCCAACTTTTTCACTATCTCCCTCCCTCTCTCTACCCCGTCCCCAGCTCTCTCTTAAATTTGATCACATTGTAATTTGTTTAAGAAATTATCTAAATTGAAAAAACTTAATTGGTTGTAAAATATTAAACCTATATTTTGGATCAATCAAATAAACTAATGAAATATACTTAATCTATTATAATTAGTCAATTTTCTTGCTCTCATCCCTTGGATCCTTAGCTATCAATCAAATAAACTAATGAAATATACTTAATCTATTATAATTAGTCAATTTTCTTGCTCTCATCCCTTGGATCCTTAGCTAAGATGGACCTATGTCGGTTCTTTATATATATAAACAACTGACATAGATCAGGCTTACCTTAATTTTATTAAAACCTTAATTTAATTTCTATGGGAATATTTTTAGTAGTCGTGAGCATAGAGGGTTTAGATATATCTCAAATTGTAACATTTTCCCTTTTAAATTCAATTAATTTTTTTTTGTAAAATTAAATTAAAATAAAATATTTTTACAGTGAAATGAGTACTTTTTTTGCATGTGGTACTGATAAGCCATGGTATTGGCCCATGGTATTGTAATAAAGCTGATTTACAAGTTAATATCCATGGTTAACAATCTTGTCATATTGTTATAAAATATTTTGATTGTGAAATAATTTATGGTTTTTGGGCATGTGGTATTGATAATCCATGGTATTGAGCCATGGTATTGTAACAAAGGCTATTTTTTACAAGTTAATAATATCTACCGTAATGTGGGGTGAATATCCATAGTTAAGAATCTTGTCATATTGTTAGAAAATATTTTGGTTGTGAAATAAGTTATGGTTTTTGGACTTCTAGTATTGATAAGCAATGGTATTGGCCCATGGTATTGTAAGAAAGCCTATTCACAAGTTAATAACAAAATTGAAATATAACAAATTGAATTTTATTCTTTTTATTAATTGAACTTTTTACTATTAATTGAGGCCATATTTAAATGTTTACACTCATCCCAATATCATTTTTAACTTCTTCTTCTTCCTTTTAATTTACCGTCTTACCCAAAAATAGAAAATTATTATTAAAAATAAATCATTAAACCCAATTGCAATTTATATAATTTATCTTATATTATAAATATTTCCTTTATTTTTTCCTTTATAAATATTTTTTTTCTTTTTCATTTAGAGTCTTACCCAAAAATAACAAATTCTTATTAAAAATAAATCATTTAACCGAGTTTAAATTTATATATTTTATTTTATATTATAAATATTTCTTTTCTTTTTCATTTCCAATTTAGCATTGGGTTCAAATAAAATATTACATTGTAGCACTACATTTTATTCTACCTTGTTGATATATGAATGGAAATTCGAGAAGAAGGAAGACCATCAACATGATCTATGGATTTCTTTGGATTCGAACCCTGCATGGAGTTTGCATGGGAAACACCTTAGGAGAGCTTCAACGATTAGATGGAGGACGTTCAAGGTCATTCGGTGTGGAGATTTTGGCCATTTTCCACATGGATATGAATTTGGACTCTGGAGAGTTCTTCCTTTTTACTAAAGATGATTTTTGGTCTTTTGGGTAAAGAGGGTAAAACATTCGAGGGTTTATATGATCAAAGCATAAATTTCATGTAGAGTTAAGGGTTTAGTGATTATGATAATGTAAGATTTTGGCCATTTTCACATGGGTATGAATTTGGACTCTGGAGAGTTCTTCCTTTTTACTAAAGATTTTTTTTATTCTTATGGGTAAACATGTTAAAAAATTTCGATGGTTTATATGATCAAAGCATAAATTTCATTTATATTTGAGGGTTTAATGATGATGATAATGTAGATCTTGATTGTGGCCAACAATTCATCAAAAGACAATGCACAAGTAAGCATTTTTCATGTCCTTATTATACAAAGGGTTTAATGATTAACAATGCAAAAGTAAGCATTTTGCATGTCCTTATTGTACAAAGGGTTTAATGATTATGATAATGCAGATCTTGATTGCGGCCAACAATTCATCAAAAGACAATGGACAGGTAAGCATTTTGCATGTCCTTATTGTACAAATTAGTTGGACAGGTAAGCATTTTGCATGTCCTTATTGTACAAATCAGTTGGCTCCTCTCTAACTTTTCTAGGGTCAAAATGCATGAAATTTTATTTTTTCTTTTCACGTTTTTTTAGTGGTTGATTGTTTGTGTAATGGGCTCTACCATGCCCAAATTCAAAGGGCTCGAGTCATGCAGACAAATTTTCTGGTAGGATGCAAATACTAGACCTTCCTCAAACTTTGTTACATGAAATTAAATTTTTTGTAATCATGAACATAAAATCTTTTACGTTTCATCCTTAGATTATGATCTCAATTTTCTAGTAGGATGCAAATACTAGACCTTCCTCAAACTTTGTTACACAAAATTAAAATTTTTTGTAATCATGAATATAAAATGTTTTATGTTTCATCATTAGATTCTGATCTCAATGCCTATAGTTTTAAAGCATGTTACTATATTTTAAGTCGAATATATTTAGGTCCATTAAACCTTGAAACTCTCCAAATCTTAGGTTAATTTCAGATAAAAAGAAGGAACCTGAATGGATTTTTCAATTTAGACTCAATTCTTACACACAATGATTAAAAATGGAAGAATCCAAATGGCCTAATAGATTTTACCACCCATCAATTTCCAAGACCTTTGCTATTATTCTAAACCTAAACAGAGAGAGTAGAATAAGAAGAGGAGCCTAAATGAGGTCAACCCTGACCTGCTTGATACTTTTCAAAAGATGGGCATGCCCTTGACTAGAAGAAGAGATTGACAAACGTTGTTGTATATGTTGTTTTTTTATAGTGTTTTCATTGCTAACATGCATAGGTAGACTCTATAGGTAGTTGAGGTTATCTTTTGTTCGTTATAAGAGGTAATTCAGGAGTATATTGATCTAGTTAGGAAGTAGCTTGGTAGGGTTGTTCCTCCCGCTGATAAATATTGCCAAAGCACAGTTTGTCACACATGGAAATATCCACTTATTTCAGGATGAATGAGATGGAGATTAGGAATATTGAGAGGACTCTTATTGTTGTAGATGAGGGGAATTCTGTGAGGTGAGAGGAGTTCTGTGACATATATTAAAGGAAGCAATGCACCATTTTATGACACCAATTATCTTGTTAATTTTAGGCAACAATGGTATGTTCTATGATTTAGAGCAATTTTACTTCAATTTCTTTATCAGCCCAGTATCAATATTTAGATTAGAAATCACATCAACAAGATAGTAAAATGCAGATAGAACATAAACATAAACACTAGAAGACAAGCCAAGAAAAGAGGACACAAGATGTGGCACCGGCCAAGGACAAACCCCAATGTGGGGAAACCCTTAATCAATTCCTATTTTAGTCTTCAATATTTCAGCAAAGAGAGATAGTATAATTTACAAATATGAGAGTTTATAACATCAAAAAAAGATCCCTAACCAGAAAAGTCAATGTTGGTCAATAGGGAAGATTTGACCCTCAGCAAATCGATCAACTTCAGTAAACTTCAGCCTCCAAAAAATAAGATAAAACAGACCTCAAAATAGTCAAATTCACTCCAGTCAAAGTTTGGTCAAATAACCCATTTGCGGTCAGCCCTAGCTGCAGTAAATGATTGTCAACAGTCAACGTTTAGCATTGTTTTTGTGCCCATAAATGTGGCCTTCCCAAATAGAGATAGCCCTCACAAAAACACAGTCAAAGGTGGTCAATGCATGCTAGTCAATGCTTGGTCAAACTGTTTAAAAATTCGGTCTCCTGAAATTTTGGACATGTGGAGAGAGAGAGAGACGTAGAAATCCATACCCAATCAACGAGGAGAGAGAGAGAGAGAGAAGTGTCAAGATGAGTGCGTCAAAATGAGGCTAATTCACCTTCTATTTATATGAAACATTGAGAATATATAGATGTGATTGTTGGGCTTCTGAGCCTGCATACGTTTGCTGGCCGACCTTGACAATTTGACCATAATCAAAATAAATCCATAACTTCATTTGTACATGTCATAATCGGATGATCTTTAGATCAATCCTACACCTCTCATAGAGAAGAAAACAAAAAAATATCAGTTGTCATAAATAAGATGACCAATGTGGATTTTGGCATTAGTTTCCAATTTTAACACTCCCTTGCAACTAGGGAGAACTCCATATGCTAATCCATCTGCCAATTTGTACTATCTTTGCCATCAATACACTTCTCTGCTCTATTGAACTATGAAGAAGAAGAAGTGATCAAGAATGTATCATACCATTCTCTATTGACCCAAAGTTAGTCCCAATCAAAGGAAAGAGTGGCATATCACTCTTACTGACCCGAAGTCAGTTCCAATCAAAAGAGAGTGTCTCATACCACTCTTACTGATATGAAGCCAATTCCAATTAATACTAGATCAATATCAGTGATCCTAGCATAGGGAGTATAGTAGTACATGATGTATCCATCGGTAGTACTATGGTCCCTATCCTCATTTCCCTACTCATTGGAAAGATGAGAGGTACTTCCATGAATCCTTGACTGCATGGGTATGATGTCTCAGTAGGAGAAGAATGAACCACTCATCCTGCCTACATGTCGGTAAGGGGTATCACAGGGGAAGGCTGAACCACTCACCCTGTACACATCAAACCACTAGGGGAAGGTTGAACCACTCACCCTATGGTTGCTCATCACTCCAAGAAGTACCCCAAGCCCCCCAAAGATCCCAGAGCTCAATGTCCATCTCATACAGGACCCTCATAAGAGGGTCTCTCCATGACTCCAAGTCGTTCTCAAAAGGCCAGGAGTTTCACCTTCCCCAAGGGCTTTATTAGAATATCAGCAACCTACTCATGAGTCCCAATGTGATGGAGCCTTATTGCTCCTCATTGTACCATATCTCGGATAAAGTGGTACCTGATATCTATATTCTTGGAGTGACCATGAAACACAAGATTCTCTTATAATCAGATCCCACTCTGGTTGTCACAGAGGATCACAGTGGTATCCAGTTCATGTCCAAACATCTCACTAAATATCTTCCTCAACTAGAAAGCTTCACAGGAGGCCATACTAGCAGCTATGTATTCGACCTCGACGGTTCTCAAGGCAACTGATTTCTGCTTCCTGCTCAAAGCAGAACGCAAAGAAAAATACCATCCAAAAGTGCTCTTGCAATCCACCACAATTCCATCCCAATCAGCATTAAAATAACCATGCAGCTTCACATCTCCAACAGTGTATATCAGTCCATGAGTGATTGTGCCCCAAAGATATCTCATAATATTCTTTGCACAAATCAGATGTATATGATGAGGCTCAACCATATATTGGCTCAATGTGTTAACTGCATAACATATGTCCAGATCGGAGTTCAACAAGAACATAATAGCTCCTTTGAGTTAACGATACTCAAAAGAATTTCCTAATTCTGGTCCAGAAGCACTACCACATAACTTCTTAAAGTTGAGTTCCATCGGAGTAGTCACATGCTTGCAGTCCACCATCCCAAATCTTTCCAATATCTTCACAACATATTTTCCTTGAGAGAGAAAAATTTCACCTAGATTTTTCGAGACCTCCAATCCCAGGAAATAGTGCATTGGTCCTAGGTCCTTCATCTCAAATTTAGAAGCCAACTCCCTCTTAAATTTCTGAATGAGAGAGTTTTCACCTATCATAAAGAGATCATCCACATAAAGTACTAGAATGAGAGGCTTATCATTTTCAACCTTAAAGTAAAGGTTTGGATCGAATTCACTTCTAGTGAATCCCAGCTTCATTAGATAGCTATCAATCCTCTCATACTAAGCCTGAGGTGCTTGCTTCAATCCATAGAGATATTTCTTCAACTTGCAAACATGATATTCCCGATCATGAACATCAAACCCCTTGGGTTGTTCCACACAAACTTCCTCTTTAATTGAACCATGCAAGAAAGCGGTCTTGACATCAATCTGATGTACGTTCCATCCTTGTGAGGGAGCAAGGCCTCTGATCAAGCAGATGGTGGTGTATCAGGAAACAGGTGAAAATTTATAATCGTAATCTACACCTTCCTTTTAAGAGAAGCCTCAAGCAAGAAAGCAACCCTTGAACTTTTCTGCACTTCCATCAACTCCATGTTTGATTTTGTAGAGCCACTTAGAGGTGACAACCAATTTGTCCTGGGGTCTAGGGACCATATCCCAGACATCATTCTTCATAATTGACTCATATTATTCATTCATAGCATCCTTCCATACTTTATGCTTCACGACTTCTTCGAATGATGAAGGCTCATTTCGAATGATAGTGCTCATGGTGGTCAAATATCCTTGATACCTGTTCGGCTTCTTTCTTTTACGGAAAGTCCCCCTTGGTGCAATGTGTCTCTCGGAATCTTCGAGAGTCTCCCTAAGCCATGAGGGTCTCCTTTCGGAGGAGTGGTGAGCTCCAGTATTGTAGCAATAATGCTACAACTCCTGGGGCTTCCTGTCTCTTAATTTTATCAACCCGGTAGTTCGTACAAAATTGGAAGCGACGGTGCTGTATGCACAAGTACTAGCTCTTGTCGCAGCTGTCACTTGGTCAGCAGGCACAAGTCCGCTAGGGCTCAAGCCAACTTCTATAGGCTCTCAGAAGAAGCTTGTTAAATGATGGATGAAAGCTAGCTCAAAGAAGACTAATCTACTTGGCAAAAATGAACTTAAAGCAAATCAAAACATGGAAACCCTAGGAAACCCTAATTTAACTAGTCTAACCTCTATGATGCAAAGAATGTGAAGGAAACTTCTACCAATGATGCCATTACTTCTAATAAGTGAAAATTCATGAATCTAATCTACTTGCATCTTAAAAGACATGTTTTTGTATTTTTTTCTCTAAGTGGATGGAGTGATTGTGATTTTGTGCTTATTAGGGTTTGGTTGTGCAGATGTGATGCGGAAGGAAGGAAAGCTTGGGAAAGGTTGGGGAGGCTAAGAGAGGTCCCCAGAGATCCTTAGCATCAGTCCACAGAGGTTCCTCACGTTCAGAGGCTCAGCAACCGAGTGAGTGGCCTCCTACAGGATGTCTGCAGGGGATCCTACAGGAAACGCAGGGGTTTCTACAGGAAGTCTACAAATTGCTACAGGATGACCTACCGTGGGTGTTTTAAGTGATGGTGGAGTGATGGAATGGTAGGGGGAGATGTGCAAGGTAGGAATAAAGCTGATGATGGCTCAAGAGTGGAGAAGTAGGATGGAGAACGAGTGTATGAAGTGGGTTGATGGATGGAAGGTTATAACAACGAAATGTCTAAAGAATGAAGTTACGTGAGGAGTGGAGGAGTTTGGGAGATAACAGAGTGGAGCAGAGGTCAAGGATGTGGTTGTATGCGTGATCAAGACGAAGAAGAAGGTAATAGAACGATGAAGAGCAGCGTAAATAAAACAAATGGCTTATGACTGTCACCAAGATGAAAATTCATTAACCTATGCTACCTGTGCTATGAACTCAATGAACAACAATATAAAGCGTGTAGAGGAATGTGCATGAAGCGGTGATGAAGGTGTATGGTGCAAGAGTGAAGTGCATGGAAAGATCTATCATAAACGATACTATGTTGCAGCATGTATAAAGTGAAGAACTGTGTATTTTTGTGGTTGGTATAGGTTGCACTCCAATCTCCAAACAGAGATGGCAGTGGAGACTTCCTCAACCTTTTT
Source organism: Pinus tabuliformis (assembly GCA_031772625.1). Classification (NCBI taxonomy): domain Eukaryota; kingdom Viridiplantae; phylum Streptophyta; class Pinopsida; order Pinales; family Pinaceae; genus Pinus; species Pinus tabuliformis. The sequence goes on from CM062812.1 coordinate 112,046,876, forward strand.
TCCTTGGAGCTCCAAGAGATTATATCTATCCTCCTATCAAACTTAAGCAACTGAAAGCAAATCACCATAAACTAGTCCTATCTATGCTCATGAAAACGACTAAATTACCAAACTGTGAATTCGAATTGCATGTGAAAATAAACAAACTCAAAGTGCTGGAACGAAGTGCAAACACATTACAACACTGAGGAGATCTATTGCTCTCAGGTTGGGCCCTAACCTGAGAGCTATAGCTCCTTGAGAAAACTCAGAACTAGATCAAAATCTGCCTTCTTTATTCATAATCTGATGTCATGCCAAATTGGCTTACAAAAAGGAACAAAAACTGAGCTCTAGCTCGTACTTTCCAATTACAAGAGTAATTCCAAGGTTCAAAAAGCTTCTATCCAAGGCTACGGCCTCAGTATTTATGCCAAAACGATCATCCAGCAGGTGTCCTTGATTTTAGGAGCTCGGCTGTCCAACTGAAGTTTAACTGCGGATCCTGTAGGACAGTCATAACTACTTGTTCCTGTAGAACAGTTATAACTGTTGTTCCTGTAGAACAGCTGGCTGCTTCTAAGCTCAGTGGGGAGATGGATTGGAGCTCGGAGCTATGGTGGGAATCACGAGGAAGGTCCCCAAGACCGTGGACATCCTCTCCTAAAAACCAGCAGTGCCACCTCATTGTCTCCTTGTCTCCTTTCTCGTTGTCTTTTCTCCCTTTTTGATGCCAAAAACCTGAAAGCTTCATGCATTAGTCACGTAGATAGAATGTCTACCCTTCTTCCTACAAACAACACGAATAAACCAAGAAAGGAATGCATAAGCAATAAAAAATGAATGGTTTGAGCAGAGCAAGTAAGCCAAATGAGCCCAAATTGTACCAAAAATTGGGGCTCATCATCACCCCCCAGCTAAACTATTTGCTCATCCTTGAGCAACTGTGCCCTGGCTCCTCGTCTTTGGCCGAGAACTAGAGCCCGGAGCATGCTTTTCCTTCCCTGTTTTTGGTGGTTCTTTCTTTTCTGCCGAGGGTGGCGCTTCTTCCTTTCCCGTTTTTGGCAGCCCTGCCTTTGCTGCCCCTGGTGGTGACGAAGGTGATGCTTCCTCCCCCTTTCCTATTTCCTTGAGGCAGGCTTCGGAAGGCGACTGGCCTATTTTTCGTGTCCAGGAAGTTATTTTTGGGCTCCCCTTTTCGGGGGTGGCTGATGTTTTAGAGGGGGTTCTTGCACTGGGTGAAGTAGGGACATCCCCTGAAATGGTTTGGCTGCTGGGTGGAGGCTGTGGCTTGCCCGTGGTCATCCTCTTGCTTCTCCTGGCTTCAGATGTTAGAGGGGTCTCCCTCTCCCTTTTCTTCCTCGGTTTTGGAGGTGTACTGAGGGCAGCCAGCGTCACTGCTGCCTCCTTCTCGAGAGTGCCAGCCTCTTGTTTCTTGTGTTTTGCTCTCTCAGAGCTCCTTGTAGAGGGTCCCTCCTTTTCAGATTTCGGGCTTCCTGTGGAAGACCCTGCTTTGCCCACTTCCGGGCCTCCTATAGAAGATTCCTTCTTTCCCACTGTTGGGCTTCCTGTAGAAGGTCCTCTCTCTGTCTTCAGACTCTCTGTAGGAGGCTGTTTCTCAATGACTTTCGGGCCTCTTGTAGAAGCCCCTTTTTCCAATTTCGGGCTTCTAGTAGAAGCCCTTGTCTCTGTCTTCGGGCTTCCTGTAGAAGCCCGTGTTCGCACTTTCGGGCTTCCTGTAGAAGCCTTTGTCTCCGTTTTTGGGCTTCCTGTAGAAGCCTGTTCTCCAACGATCTTCGGGCTTCCTGTAGAAGCCTTTTCCTTAATGATTTTCGGGCTTCCTGTAGAAGCCTGAGTTTGTGTTTTCGGGCTTCCTGTAGAAGCCTGTTTTTGCTTTCCTGTAGACAGAGGTGTCTCCACTTCCGCTTGCTTGCCCGCTTGAGGTTTGCTTTTTGCTTTGGGTGCAGGTGTTGTTTAGGTACTTGGGCTGACGTGGACCACCTCTGCTTTGTCCATTCTGCTCTTCATCCTCTTTTCCCTTGCTGACAGGATAGGTGTGCCACCCTTTTCTTTGTCCTCCTTTCCCTCATGCTTCTTCCTTTGTTCTTCGGCCACTGCTTCGTGTTCCTCACTGTTAGAGGAACCCGTTTCTTCGATCAACATTTTAATATCCCCATCTTTGGTCAAATTGCGGAAGGATTCCCATGAGAGGGGGACCTTATATGAGTGCAATGCATCTTCCACAAGCAGCTTTATTAACCCATGGTGGGCTATCTGATCAGGTATGCCCTCTCTTAGCTTTGTAGCACACTCCATTAGGGACTGCAGGAGATAATAAGGGATGCTCAGTTTTTGCTCTACAGGAAGGTCAATTCGGTGCCTCAACTCAGTGAGTAGCCGAAAGTGATATGCATACACGATGCTGAACTGGCCTTAACAAGTAATATATTTCATGATTTTCAAGCTGACTTCATTCCAAGGTGGTGATAGACTCGTTCTTCTCACCCCATTTTTATCCTCCGAGAATTCTTCCTCAGGTGGAAAGAATTCCTTCTTTGCCTGCTGACTCAACTTTCTCTCTTCTTTATCCCACGGCAGACCCATAGGAAGTTCTGTGATCCGATTGATATGTTCTGGGGTGAGTTTGAGGCTTAGACCTCTGAAGTTTACTGTGGCCAGTGTCTGGGATTTAGGCTTCAAAGCTTGCAAGAATTCCTCGGCTACTTCATCATCGTAGCCCTGCAGCTTATCACAAAAAGGCATCCATTGTGCTCTGGTGAAGAGCTCTACCACTGTCAGGTTTCTCCTTAAGTTAGTTGAATCAGTGGGCTCTCGTCTTATAAACCCACCCGTCATGATGAACACGGTCGTTTTAACTAAAGGTGGCAGATGCAAAAGAGATTTGGTCTATGAAGACAGAGCATGCACATACAAAATTTCAACACAGACTACTTATACCAACATCCTGTAGAACGGTAGCAACGACACAGCAAACAACAATTCCACCAATATCTTTATAACCCGACCGTGGACGATGGTCTTGCCACTTCTAATAACCAGTTACATTAAGAGTTCAGGGTTACCTCCTTAATTGGACACCTTTTTCGCGAGGCACCCGCTTTCCTGTAGATGACTACGTTCCTGTAGACTGCGTTCCTGTAGACTGCGTTCCTGTAGAACTGCGCTCCTGTAGAACTGCGTTCCTGTAGAACTGCGTTCCTGTAGAACTACGTTCCTGTAGAAGCCGTGCGCAATTCTCGGGGAGGACTATAGTTGGCCGCGCTCGCAGTGTGCTTGACCAGCGTTCTGGTAGCCAACAACTCGGCGTATCAAAGTGTAGAGGAGATTAGAATAGCTATCCGAGTTGAAGTGTTGGATGATAAATGCATGCGCATGATTTAGCCGATTGGATTTTGAATCGGTGCAATCCGTGGCGCGGGGGATGAGCTGTCCCCGCCGGACCGTTGGGCAACGTCATCCATCCTCCGCTTGCGTATTCACTTGCTGCTGCATTCATTCCCACAGATTTGCCGCCGCCTTTCCTGTTAAACTTATGCTTCTGACGAGAGTGTTCCCATGTGCATGTCGTTCATTCTCTTTGTCGTGGCCGCCACCCAAACGTCCAATTACACTTTAACTGGCCGACGTGGCCAGTCGATTGGCCATACGGCCGCTCAACCATTCAATTTTATGCTTTGCAAACAATTTCAAAGTTAGATTCATGCGATTTGATGGAAGGAAGGGTTGAGACGCTTACCTGCGTGGCTGCACACGATTTTTCAGTTCCTGGACGATGGTGAGTGGATCTACCTGCTGCATGCAACTTACACAGACCCGGAAGCTCATGGGTACAGGCTGCCAATGCTGGAGTGGGTGGTTTTGCTTGCATGCACCCGCGTTTCATTTCGGATGGTGGTGCTGTGAGTGGTCTCCACTCGAGCAGGTTGAACTGTTACAGGATCCCCGCGAGGGGTCTCGTAACAGTCCTTCTCCTTGGGTGCATGATGCACGATGGCGGTTCTAGCCTTTCCATCACGTTCCCGGAGCTCTTTTGATGCCTGCGGTATGAGATCCAGCCTTTGTTTGACTGTGAAAATTGCTTTCCCGCGAGAACTCATCGATCTTCTTTGTTTGTGCAGGGAACTTGGTCGCATGTCGACAAGGATGGTGGAGCAAGGTGACAGCAATGTGCAGGGGCGCCAACAGAGGCTTGCATGCATCCACACCAATTCATAGCTGTGAAATCTCTTTTTAAGATGAATTTTGGCCGTCCAAAACTCCTACAGGAAGTTTCCTGTAGAACACAGAGCTTCCTGTAGAAAGTTCGGCCTTCCTGTAGAAAGTCTGCACTTTCCTGTAGAAAATCCGCGCCTTCCTGTAGAAGGACTGCGCCTTCCTGTAGAAAGATAGTATCTTCCTGTAGAAAGACAGTATCTTCCTGTAGAAGATTCAAAACTTGATAAAATTGCACATACCTTGAAAAAAACATGGGTACTCTTGGAGGAGGTGCTGGTGAGGTTCCTTGACAGTGTGATAAGGACCCCTGGCTGTGAGTTGAAGGGCGTCCTCTTCTCCATAGAGCATCTGCAACCTGCATGCAATTTTACCATATCTTGCTTATTGTTTTTTTTCTTTTTTTTCTTTTTTCTTTTTTTTTGAAAGATGACAAGGGCGCCTCAAAGAGGTTTTCACCCATGCCATCTGCCCTGAGTGCCCCAGAGAGGTTTTCACTCAAGGATCTTTTCATCTTTTCTCCTTTTTTTCTTTGAAAGACAATAGGGGCGCCTCAATGAGGTTTTCACCCCTACTACCTGCCTTGGGCGCCTCAGAGAGGTTTTCACCCAAGGATCTTTATTTATTTTTCCCTTTTTTTTTTCCGATTTTTTCAGGGTGTGCCAGAGGCAGAGGCAGAACCCTTATCTATGACCAATACAGATTTCTCCATAGTTTTGATAAACTCTTGTCTTGAGAGAGGTCTCCTGTAGATCTTCAATCGATGCCCATTGACAAGCATGGGAATGGCTTCCTCATCAATGGTTCGAATGAGGACAGATCCATTGTCATGGCATTTCTCCACTGTATATGGTCCTAGCCATCTGGTTCTCAGCTTCCCCTTGAAATCTTTGTATCTGGAATCATACAACAATGCCCAATCTCCCGGCTGAAATTGCTTGTCATGGAGATGTTGGTCATGCCACACCTTTCTTTGAAGCTGAACCACTTCTGAGTGAAGGAGGGCTTGCATGCGGTGCTCATCTAGGCCATTTAGCTGCAGCAGCCTTTCTTGTTGTGCATGGCTGAGATCTAGATCCAGCTGAGCTGCCATCCTCAAAGTGTTGTATTCAAACTCAATGGACAGCAAAGCTCTCTTCCCATAGACCAGCTCATATGGTGTGAAGCCAGTGGTGGTATTGTAAGCCCATGTGGCTTCAACCAGGCGATCTGCCCAGTACTTTCTGCTGCTGCTCACCACTTTAGTCAAGATCCCCTCTAATGCTCTATTGGTGACTTCCACCTGCCCATTTGCTTGAGGGTGATAAGGGGTGGAAGTCCTATGCTTGATCTTGTGATGAGCTAGGAGATCTTCAACCAGATTGGAGGTGAACTGGCTCCCTTGATCGGTGACCAGCTCTCTTGGATAGCCAAACTTATAGAAGATGTTCTCCCTTAGGAACTCGGCCACCTTTTCTTCTATTGCTGCTTTGATTGCTTTGGTCTCTGCCCACTTTGTCAAATAGTCAGTACACACAAGGATGTAAGTCCTTTGCCTCGAAGAGGGGTTGATTGGGCCCACAAAGTCCATGCCCCACTTCTCAAATGGCTCAAGAGTCACTTGAGGTTGGAGAGGCATCTCATCCCTTTGGGTCGGTTTCCCCATTCTTTGGCATTGGTCACACTAACTGACATATCTTCTGACATCTTGATGAAGTGTGGGCCAATAGTAGCCTGCCTGCAGGATCTTGAAGGCAGTTCTCTTTGCTGCAAAATGCCCTCCACAAGGCCCATCATGACAAGTGAGGAGGATATCAAAGACTTCCTCCTCCCTTACACAACGCCTTAAGATCTGATCGAGGCCAAGCTTGAACAGATTGCCCCCGATCCAAGTGAATGAGGCACTTTTTCTGATGATTCTGCTCTTTTCTCTGGAAGATAGGTGTGGAGGGAACTGTGCTGAAACAAGATAGTTTGCTATATCAGCAAACCATGGAGAGAGTGCTGAAATAACAAACAGATGTTCATTAGGCATCTGATCGTCCACTGTTCCATCCTCATCTGCAGACAAATCCAATCTAGATAAAAAGTTAGCAACTACATTTTCTCTACCTGGTTTATCAACAATGGTCAAATCAAACTGCTGCAATAAAAGTAACCATCTAATAATACGAGCATTCACATCTGGTTTATTCATCAAATATCTAATAGCAGCATGGTCAGTATGTACAAAGGTCTGGTAACCAGTAATATAATGTCGGAACTTGTTCAATGCATGGACCATAGCCAAGAATTCTTTCTCGGTTACAGTGTAATTCAGCTCAGCTTTGGACAAGTTTTTGCTAACAAAGTAAATGGCATATGGAAGTTTCTGCTCAACTTGTCCTAAAGCTGCACCTATGGCTTTGTTCGAGGCATCAGTGTGGATGTGGGAAGGTAGGGCCCAGCTTGGACCTCTCAAGATTGGGGCTGACACCAACTTGTCCTTCAATTCATTTAAAGCCCTCTGACAATCGTCAGTCCATTTAAACTCCACATCTTTTGCCAACAGACCAAACAATGGCGAGGCTAGCTTGCTGAAATCTTTAATGAATCTCCGGTAGTATCCTGCTAATCCCAAGAAACTTCGAACATCCCTTACCTTTTGAGGAGGTGGAACCCTCTTGATGAGAGCAATTTTGTTAGGATCCACCTGCAATCCTTGGGAAGAAATGGTATGGCCTAGCACTGTCCCCTCAGTCATTAGGAATTCAAATTTTTCAGGACTAAGGGACAAGTTCATCTCGGTGCATTTGGTTAGGACTTTCCCCAAGTTGGACAATGCTTCCTGGAAGTTGGCCCCATAAGGAGTAAAGTCATCCACGTATATTTCCACTGCATCATGGACCAGCTCCGAGAAGATGCTCAAGACAGCTCTCTGAAAGGTAGCAGGAGCATTGCATAGCCCAAAGGGAAGGACTCGATAGGCAAAGGTACCCCAAGGACAAGTGAAGGTGGTCTTATCTTGGTCTTCCGGGCTGATTTGGATTTGATTGTACCCGCTAAACCCATCCAGGAAAGAGAAGAACTTCTTTCCTGCCAGTCCATCCAACACTTGATCTATGAAAGGTAGAGGGAAATGGTCCTTCTTGGTAGCTTTGTTCAGTTCTCGGTAGTCCACACAAATTCTCCATTTCCCATTTTTCTTGGGAACCAACACTAGAGGGGACATCCATTCACTATCTGAGATGGGGTAGATGAATCCAGCATCCAACAGTTTCTGCAATTCTTCCTTGACAATGTCTTTAAGGGCTGGATTCATTCTCCTCTGAGGTTGCCTAACCGGTTTACAATCCTCTTTGATGTATATATGATGGGTACAGACCGAAGGATGGACTCCTTTCATTTCCTTATAGCTCCAAGCAAAAGCATCTAGGTGGTTGGCCAATAGACTACACAGCTCCTTTTCCTGGGAAGGAGATAGGGAGGAGCTGATCTTCAATGCTTTCTCAGGGCCGAACTCCACATTCTTTACTCTGGGAGTAACAGGGTTGGTTATACAGAGATCCACTAAGGTGCTAGCTTGGGCATCCTCCACCAATTCCTCTAAGGGTAGTGCACTGGAAGGTGGATTCTGGATCAAGGTCTCGATCAAGTCATCCTCAGTTGGGGGGTCTTTTCTAGTGGTATCTAAGGTGCACAGAGGTGCTGAGCACACCTCATCTTCCTCTCCTTCTTCCAACCAGAGTGGTAAGTCATGCTCTAAGGAGGGTTGGGCGGGAGGGTATAGGACTAGCTACTTGGACATGGGACCATTTTTGATGGTCATGTTTCCTGCACGACAACTTATGTAAGCATCTGCAGTAGCTAACCAAGGCCTTCCCAAAATGAGAGGATATCCAGTAAGCTTGGCCTTTGGTTGCAGAACCAGGAAGTCTGCAGGGTATTCCCAAGAGTCAATAGAGACCAAGACATCCTCCACAATCCCTTAGGGAGTCACGGTGGAGCGATCTGCTAATTGCAGTAATGTCGAGGTCTTCCTCAAGGAACCCTGAAGATTAAGCTTAAGCATGGTATCCCTGGTCATCACATTAATGGCAGCCCCCAGATCAATCAAGGTGTGAGGTATAATAGTGCCATTGATATGATCATCTACTACAGGACTTCCAGGATCTAGGTACTTTGGGCAGATGACTTGTCCTAGCATAAGGTCAGACAGTTGTCCTATGACATTGATGGTTGAGGCATCTTTCTTCCGTCTGCCTGGGTGTTTGAAACACTTCTACTTAACCAGCTTGTTATATAGTGGCACATCCTTGATGGCTTGGAGAAGTGGGATTTTTACACACAACTGCTTGAGCTCACCCAAAAGCTCATCCTCCTCTGGGTTGGGTTGTGTGGTGGCTGTTAGTCTCTCAGTAAAGGGTGGAATAGCCTTTAGTTCACTTTCCTGTTTATCTTCCTCATTCTCTAGGGGAGGAGGTTGGCGATCTGGTAGAGTCTTTCCAGATCGAAGATTGATCTCCTGGATCTCCACAGCATAGGTAGGGCATGAAGTTTCCCCAGTGTATACCTGCTGGGCCTGTCTATTGTTGGGGTTCGGGTTCGGTTGAGCAGGCATTTGAGGCTGTCGTGGAGGAGCAGGAGGTAATGGCTGAGGTTGAACTGGTGGTGGAGGCAAGATGGCAGGAGGAGTGTTGTATTGGGGCCTCCACCCCGACTGAGGTGCATTCCATTGAGGCTGTGGCTGGGTATGTGAGTGATATGGATGAGAAGTAGGTTGAGTGGGGTACTGAGGTGGATAAGACCATGGAGGAGGCATGGACCATGAAGGATGAGCAGGGGGACCCCAGGAAGGCATAGGAGTTGACTGGTTGGGGTTGTAATAAGCTTGAGATGCCCCTTGCATCCCCTGCTGATAAGGTCTAAATCCTTGTGGCCTCCTTTGGTTGAGGTAATAGAGAGGCTCTATGGGAGCTTCGGTCCCTTGGTACATGGCTTTAAACCCAGGTAAGGTTGGACACTGATTTGTGGGATGGTCCTCCTCACAAATGAAACACACTTCAACCGAATGCAATGGACATTCGTTCTTAGGGTGCCTCCTTGTGCACCTAGGACAGAAGACAGCCAAGGCTCTCTCAGCCTCTTCTTTCTTTTGCTGAATCCTGAATGTATCAAGCTGCATGGCAATGGTTTGTCTCACCTCACTCTTAAGATCTTCTAATTGGTTTGCAAGCTCATGTTTGGAGAAAGGGACACTAGTTGAGAGGTGGTTTCCTCTACCTCGTTTCCGAGCTGCCCTGGAGTGGTTTCTAAACACAGTCTTGATGTCCTCATAAGGCAGTTGGTAAATGTCCCCCAAAGCTAACATGTGAAGGGTATCTCAGAGGTCTTCAGGGACTCCTCGGAGTAGGACCAACTTGAGGGATTTAGGGTCAAGTGTGCACCTGGCCCGCTTATAGCTTAGTTGGAACCTCTCCTCATAATCCTCTAAGGACTCATCATTTCCCATGGACATCCGAAAGATTTCCCCCTTTGTTTCTTTGGACCTACAGTAATCCCGGTACTTGGTGTTGAAAGCTTGCTGCATCTGAGCCCAAGTAGTGATACTATTCCCAGGTAAACCCATGAACCAGCGTAGTGCTGCATCCTTGAGAGTGGAAGGGAAAAGTTTCAACTTTTGCTCATCTTCAGTATAGTCATAGGTTTTACAAAGGACAGAAAACTCAAACAGGAAGGTATCTGGATCTTCAGTGGTCAACCCATGGAAGTGAGGTAAGGCGGAGGGGCTAATGTTTTTCATTTTCATCTCTCCATTGGTCTCTCGGATGGGGAAGGCACCTTCTATTCTCTCATCTTCTCTTCTATTATCAGCCATAGCTTCAAATGGAGTAGTCTCTAACTCTTCCTCTACTATAGGATCTTTGGATATCTCAGGATGTTCACATATAGGTTCTTCTGGGTCACTGTCACCAAAGAGGAGAGAAGGGTGACTCAGTGATGTGGTGGGGGTGTTTGGTAGGAATTTGCCTGATCTATCTCGGTTCCTATGAGGCATGTAATGGAAAAGACTTTCTTTTTTCTCTTTGATTGCTTTTGCTTTGCTTTTCTTTTGGTACCTGTAAAACTGAGACAGATTGATCTACAACTATCTATGAAAGATGCAAAATTAACTGAAAGCAGGAAAGGACTAATCTACTTTGCTCAAATGAAATTGCAGGAATGGAAATGCTAGTCTACGCTTGCAGAAAGGAAATGCTAATCTATGAAAGCAGGAAATGCTAATCTATGAAAGCAGGAAATGCTATGCTACTTTTGCAGAATGGAAATGAAGTAAACTACTTAGCAGAAGGTAAGAGTAAGAAAGTAGAAGAAAAGCAACAATTTCTAATACTCTGACGCTTCCCCGGCAACGGCGCCAAAAAGATGGTGAGCTCCAGTATTGTAGCAATAATGCTACAACTCCTGGGGCTTCCTGTCTCTTAATTTTATCAACCCGGTAGTTCGTACAAACTTGGAAGCGACAGTGCTGTATGCACAAGTACTAGCTCTTGTCGCAGCTGTCACTTGGTCAGCTGGCACAAGTCCGCTAGGGCTCAAGCCAACTTCTATAGGCTCTCAAAAGAAGCTTGTTAAATGATGGATGAAAGCTAGCTCAAAGAAGACTAATCTACTTGGCAAAAATGAACTGAAAGCAAATCAAAACATGGAAACCCTAGGAAACCCTAATTTAACTAGTCTAACCTCTATGATGCAAAGAATGTGAAGGAAACTTCTACCAATGATGCCATTACTTCTAATAAGTGAAAATGCATGAATCTAATCTACTTGCATCTTAAAAGACATGTTTTTGTATTTTTTTCTCTAAGTGGATGGAGTGATTGTGATTTTGTGCTTATTAGGGTTTGGTTGTGCAGATGTGATGCAGAAGGAAGGAAAGCTTGGGAAAGGTTGGGGAGGCTAGGAGAGGTCCCCAGAGATCCTTAGCATCAGTCCACAGAGGTTCCTCACGTTTAGAGGCTCAGCAACCGAGTGAGTGGCCTCCTACAGGATGTCTGCAGGGGATCCTACAGGAAACGCAGGGGTTTCTACAGGAAGTCTACAAATTGCTACAGGATGACCTACCGTGGGTGTTTGAAATGATGGTGGAGTGATGGAATGGTAGGGGGAGATGTGCAAGGTAGGAATAAAGCTGATGATGGCTCAGGAGTGGAGAAGTAGGATGGAGAACGAGTGTATGAAGTGGGTTGATGGATGGAAGGTTATAACAACGAAATGTCTAAAGAATGAAGTTACGTGAGGAGTGGAGGAGTTTTGGAGATAACAGAGCGGAGCAGAGGTCAAGGATGTGGTTGTATGCGTGATCAAGACGAAGAAGAAGGTAATAGAACGATGAAGAGCAGCGTAAATAAAACAAATGGCTTATGACTGTCACCAAGATGAAAATTCATTAACCTATGCTACCTGTGCTATGAACTCAATGAACAGCAATATAAAGCGTGTAGAGGAATGTGCATGAAGCGGTGATGAAGGTGTATGGTGCAAGAGTGAAGTGCATGGAAAGATCTATCATAAACGAGACTATGTTGCAGCATGTATAAAGTGAAGAACTGCGTATTTTTGTGGTTGGTATAGGCTGCACTCCAATCTCCAAACAGAGATGGCAGTGGAGACTTCCTCAACCTTTTTTCCTTGGAGCTCCAAGAGATTATATCTATCCTCCTATCAAACTTAAGCAACTGAAAGCAAATCACCATAAACTAGTCCTATCTATGCTCATGAAAACGACTAAATTACCAAACTGTGAATTCGAATTGCATGTGAAAATAAACAAACTCAAAGTGCTGGAACGAAGTGCAAACACATTACAACACTGAGGAGATCTATTGCTCTTAGGTTGGGCCCTAACCTGAGAGCTATAGCTCCTTGAGAAAACTTAGAACTAGATCAAAATCTGCCTTCTTTATTCATAATCTGATGTCATGCCAAATTGGCTTACAAAAAGGAACAAAAACTGAGCTCTAGCTCGTACTTTCCAATTACAATAGTAATGCCAAGGTTCAAAAAGCTTCTATCCAAGGCTACGGCCTCAATATTTATGCCGAAACGATCATCCAACAGGTGTCCTTGATTTTAGGAGCTCGGCTGTCCAACTGAAGTTTAACTGCGGATCCTGTAGGACAGTCATAACTACTTGTTCCTGTAGAACAGTTATAACTGTTGTTCCTGTAGAATAGCTGGCTGCTTCTAAGCTCGGTGGGGAGATGGATTGGAGCTCGGAGCTATGGTGGGAATCACGAGGAAGGTCCCCAAGACCGTGGACATCCTCTCCTAAAAACCAGCAGTGCCACCTCGTTGTCTCCTCGTCTCCTTTCTCGTTGTCTTTTCTCCCTTTTTAATGGCAAAAACCTAAAAGCATCATGCATTAGTCACGTAGATAGAATGTCTACCCTTCTTCCTACAAACAACACGAATAAACCAAGAAAGGAATGCATAAGCAATAAAAAATGAATGGTTTGAGCAGAGCAAGTAGGCCAAATGAGCCCAAATTGTACCAAAAATTGGGGCTCATCAAGGAGGAGGGCTCATGAGGTGGAGGATCAATAGGATCCATAGGCTTATTAACATCAAACATCATTTTGTCTTCTTTTGCACCTTGATTTCTGGTGTTAGCTTCTTTGTCCTTTCTTAGGATAGGAAGGTTGTTGATCTTCATAAGGGCCATATCTTCATTGAAGGTGACATCATGACTTATCTCAAATTAATTTTGACCAACCACATAAATTCTATATCCCTTAGAATTTTCATTATAGCCCACAAAGATTCCATTCTTCCCAGATGTACCCAATTTTATTATTTTCTCTTTCGGCACATGAAAATATATGGGACTTCCAAAAATTCTGAAATGAGAGACATCGGGTTTCTTACTAGTGAATATTTCTTTAGGAGTCTTGGAGTCCAATGCTTGATGAGGGCATAGGTTTTGAACATACACATGGTATTTGTAGCTTCAGCCCATAGGAACTTCAGAAGGCTTTGATCATTTTCCTCCTAGTTAATTCCATTTCTACTATCCCAATGCTTCTAGAATTCCTTCTCCAAAGTGATCCCTTAACTATCTTGGAGGGAAATTATTTACTTGATTGGAACCCACAGATTACAATTTGATTAGGAGAAAGGGATGAGAAAGATTCATATTCTTCAATATATTCCGCAAGTTAAAATCATATCGAACAATTGCCTTTTTGTTTAATTGATACGACAATCACTCAAGCATTTTCTATGATTTTGAGACCTTTTAAAATGATTTTTTTTTCTTCTGAAAGTTACGTTCTCAATTAAAGAAATTAAATAAAAGGTGAAAATGATGCAATGGAAGGATTTTCTGTTTTAGTGCCTAAGAATGCCTTGCTAATGTGAAGGGCTAGGTATTTTCTTGACTCAAGATTAGTCACATTTGACTTCCTAGCATTTCTTTTAATTTCATTTTTGTTGTGTTTATATTGTTATCCTTGAAGTTGGTGATCTATTGTGTGTGTAATAGGAAGTATTAACTACTAAGTGCTCTCAAAGGTGATATTGATGGATGACTAACTTTAAATGTCCCTACTTGACACTTTAGTATTACATGATCATGCAAAGAAATTATTAATCAATAATAAATGGAAGATGATTAATGTGCAGTGTTTCTTGGCTTGTCATATAATTACTACATTTTTTACCCCCAATAATATATTTGAGGCTAATTTTTGGTTGTTACTTGTGGAGCTTCCCTTTGGCTCAGAAAAACAACGAGGATAAATTTCCATTGCATTAGGAATGGACATCATCAAATAGGAATTCACCAAAAGTAGTAGAGGACATGGGAGAAATTGGTACAATGAGCATATAACTGCTAGAGAAACACCAAGGCACTATACTTTCCTGTGTATTTAGATTCACTCGAAATTAACTAGTCACAAAAAGTACCATTTTTTTATATTTTCATGTATACAAAAATACTAAAAACACAATTTTAGACTAATTATTCAAAGTAATAATTATCTAATAGTCATAATTTATAATTAAATAGTATAATATGATTAATATTATAGGAAAAAACTATAGGGTCTAACTGTGAGGGGCATTGTGACAATATATGTACACTTCTCATTGTATTAGACAATCATCTCTCAGAGTGTGATATCCATCCAACGAAATGTACTCCTAGAGGCCATTGTGGGATTGAAATTTTTTCTTTCAGTGGACAAGTGGAGATATACTTTCTTATTCCTTATTGTTCCTCTTTCCTAAGGTTTTGACACTACTCACATCTAGCACCTTCATTAAACCAAGTGAGGTACTTGTCTTGGAAAGTTGAATCATTTTGTTTGCACAATCCAATATGATGTTGGATCAATCTCATGATCCTAAAAACATAGGTCATAATAGTGAGGAACTTTTACTGTGGGCAAAAGAATATCCAAATTTAAGGAAGATGACTCTTTTAGAACAAACAATAAGGATATTTTTACACTGATATTTTTTTTCCATTTATTTTCACAAGTTATCTATTCGAATTCAAGCTTATCTGATCCATATTTTGAATATTAGAATCCTTTTCAGAAGAGATAACATTGGAAGACTATTGCCAGATATTTTTAACATGTAACTTAGTTGGTATAATTGTGCCTAAGGTTCTGATGAAGTTTTAACACTAAGTTCCTAAGGTTTTATTTTCTATGGTGACGCTTTATTTTCTTTCTTTATACACATCATCTAGCTGCATAATGGCCACTATCAAATGATGAGGTATATCTCGTATAAATATTTTATACTATACTTTATTTTATATTCAAGTATTAATCGTATTTCTTGTCTTATACTTTGCATTGTATATTAATTCATTTTCAGGAGAGGAACTCAATATTCATGGTAAGAAGCAGCAATTGAAGAAAGAGGAGAACAATAACACTGGAGCGACAAATACAAATGAGAGAGAGAAGAGAATCTGTCTAGTGATACCGTTAGAGCCAATATCTTGAATAAGGCACACTCATAGAGACTAATGGTCAAGCCATTATAGTTGGTGAATTCACTTTCAATGCTTTGGCAACACAATGATAATGTTTTGAAATGATGAATAAATATTTCATGTGTAAATTGTAGTCCAACCAATATTAAGTTGGAAACTCATATTGTAACACTTGATATTTTATATAATAAAATTTATATGGTTCATTTTTTTTTTTATTTGCACTTGATATTATTTAGCCTTGTAATTAACATATGTAACTTTGCATTATCATATTAGATAAACATGCACATTGTATGAAATTTTTTTAAAATTTAGTCGCAAAATCATACTAATTAATTTATGTTGATTAATAATGAACACATAAAATCAATCTAAAACTACTATATTAGTAGTTTATATTAATTAATGATGAACATGAATAAAATGAATATGTGACTAAATTAGTCGTTTATAATTATTATGAATGAAATTAAATGAAATGAATAGAAACTACTAAATTAGTCATTTATATAATGAATATGAAAATACCAAAAAAAGATAAATGACTACTACAAATGATAATTTTTTTATTAAAATGATGACTAAATTTTTCATATATATGACTATTAGTAGCTAATTTATAGTATCTTATAACACGACCAACATTTTGGTCATTAATTGGTTTTATCAAGGATTCATATAGTAATATATTTTGTTGTATATTTGGTCATTAATTGCGACAATTAATGACTAAACAAATAAAAAATTAATGACCAAATTAATGGCTAAATATACTACTAGATGGTAAAATTGAGGAAACCAATTAATGACTAACTAAAAATGACTAAAAGTTGGTCGCATTATAAGATACTGTAAATTAGCTACTATTGGTCACCGATTGAAAAATGATCTTTTATATGAAAATTTTAGTTGTTTTTTTAGTAACTAATTACTCATTTTGTACTAGTGGATGGGGGGGAGAGAGAGTGAAGTGGGAAATAGGGAGCAAGAGGAAGGAAGAGAGAGAGAGAGAGAGAGAGGGAGAAATGGAGTTGGAGTGGGAGAGAGAGGGAGGAAAGAACAAATACATAGAGAGAGAGAGGTGGAGAGAGACAGGAGTGAGAAGGGAGAGACGAAGAGTGAGTAAGGGGGAGAGGAGAGGAGGGAAGAGAAAGAAGATGAGATGATAGAGATAGGGAGAGAAGGGGAAGGGAGAGAGATGGAGACATAGAGATGGAGAAGGACAGGGAGGGGGGGAGATAGTGATAGAGCTAGACAGAAGAGAGAGAGAGAGAGAGGGAGATTGATTTGGGGGGAGAGATAAAGGGTGGTGGGAGATAAGGGATAGAGAGGAAGTAAGATAGAGATGAGGAGAGAGAGATGGAATTGGAGGGGGTAGGAGAGGGAGGGAACAAGAAAAACATAGAGGAAGAAATGTGGAGAGAGAGAGAGGGAGTGACAAGGGAGTCATGGAGAGAGAGAGAGGGAGAGAGGAGAGGGGGAGGGAATAGAGAGAAGGATATAGATAGAGAGGGAGAGAAGGGGAAGAGAGAGATAGACAAAGAAGGGGAAGAGAGGGAGAGAGATTTTGTGTATGTTTGGGGGGTGAGATAGAGAGAGGAAATAACAAAGAGACACACATATAAATATAGATATTATATAGTATTATATAACCAACCTAGATCCATATTAACCCTATAACTATCAAGTGCCAAGAGGGATCCAATCTCTCGAGGTGAAAACATTTCCTCAAGTTTTGCACTAGAAAAGAAAGTTTGCACCTCAAGAGATTGGACCCCTCTCAACAATTGATAGATCTGGGGTTAAGATAGATGTAGGTCGGTTAATATGAAATTAAAGTAGTTTTTATTTGATACTATAGTCTTAAAAATTAAAATTTCCCTTTAAATTAATTTCAAACTAGAACTAGATTCAATGAATAGATTTTAAAAAAATACATAAAATATTTTTTTTTTTTTTTTTAAATATATTTTCAATATTACAAATTATTATAGATACATAGTGCAAAGTTGGCTCACTTATACACCATGTGAGGATGAAGAAGTTTTTAAGGAAGGATAACTTTTCAACCAATCTTTAACAACCTTTCAATCCCTTATCACTTGTATGTTTAGATTGATTGACACAATTGAGATGACTAACATAAAAACCCGATTCATATTATTGTGGTACTTGTTAGGTAGTTGTATTTTTGTTCTTAGACTAAATTATTCATTCATGTTAGTCATTCTTAGTTGTATTACTTATTAGCTAGTCACATATTTTAACACATGACTAAATTAGTGATTTATGTTAGTCTTTTTTAGTTCGGTCACTTAAGATTGATCATTTTTGGTAGTATTTCACTTGAAAAAGTTGTGGTGACTAATTTGTTTAGTCACCTAGTCACTAATTTCTCATTTTCTACTAGTGTTGTCCAAAGAATACATGAACAACTTCATATTCACATATTCATGAGCAATATCCTACTGCTCTATGCATTCATGGAAGTCCTTAAGGTGTTGGGTTGGTCTTTCATCTGCTCTTCCACTAACGGTAGGAAAATAGGTATACTATTCTTGAAATGGAGGTACATGATGAGGATAACCAACAACAAAAGAAAAATATAGTGGGGAAAATGTGTTGGCCAAGAATGCAGGAAGAGCCATTTTGAAAACCCCTTTAGGTGAGAGATCTCAACCCACACTTCCTTCACTCACCATACAAAGGAATGCACAAATTTATACCCAAGGAAATATATTTTGATTCATTCCTTGGAAACGACACCAAAAGATTTTGTCACTCCTAGAAACAACCCTCGGGTTGAGAAGAAGGGTCAGAGCATAGGACACCATAACATATTTCAAGGATATATTTGTTCTACTCAAGAATTAGATATAAAGTGAATAAATATGGTTTGATTACTCTACACAGAGTCAAATCCAATTTACACATGGATAGTATTTCATTCCCAAGACTTAATGTTTAGTTATGGTGGCTTATACATATAGAGTGTAGTTTCATTTGTCATTGCAGTATAGGTAAAAGAGGAAATACAAGAGGAGAAACCCGGTGCAGAGGGTTGGAAGGACACAAAATCCTATGCACTAAATCCTAGTAGAATCATGAAGAAGATAAAGGAAATGAGGTTTAGAAACCATTGAGCACATTTTAAGGCCTTCAATCCAACACATTACATGTACCATTTGCCTTAAAACAACATAGGTAAATATGCTATATAAGATCGAATTCCAACATCTACGGTTACACAATTGATGATAGGAAGGAAACACATATGAGATAGTAAATAGAGAGAGAATTACATACTTCACATCTTATTGCTCAGAATCACCAAAACTTCTTGATTAATCTTCAAGAACCACATACATTTGATAAGCTCCTAAACTTGAAAAAATTGAAAAAAAAACTATATCCTTTGGGATAGAAAAATCAAACCCTTACTAATTATTTATTCACCCCTTTTATAGGGTGAAACAAAACAAGAAAAATTACTAAAATATCTCCAAATGCTACAGTTATTTGAACTAAGCGTTTGTCTGAGCATGTGACTAGCCTAGTTATCCTAATTATTACATAACAACTTGATCCTCTTCTTGAAAATAAAATATTCACAAAATTGCAAAAAATTGACATGAGTATGATATGATTGCCACAGCAAAATATCTCCATTGTCGACACTTTTTATATTCTGAGGTGTAGTCAGGCTTCATTATATAGATTCGTGGCAAATTGATGATCTAATTACACTTTTTTTCTTGTTTTTCTTCCACAATTATCTATCATTTTACCTATCATTTTCTCCTCTAAATGATTAAATAGATCCTTTTTGTATTTCCCCCCATTGTAGGTGCTTTCTTCCACCTATCAGGATCAAATATCCTGTAAAAATCACAATGGATAGGCTCTAGTGTAGTGGAGGGATTACATTAGAAATAGTTGCAAAAATAGTTTCGCAAACTCTTTAAACTCCGTACAGCCTCACAACCTCGGGTCTTTTTAAAATGTAATTAGATATGGCCTGAGATTCCAAGATTTTGGTATTTATATATTTCTCCACTATTTTTCACTGCTTCCTATGACACCAACACTCTTTTATAATTAACAAACTATCACACGGTTTGACCTCCAAGTTAGGCCCCACTACCACTTAGATGCTCTATTGAGTTGGAACCTGGATGGACTAGTCCCCCGCTCTTTTTAAAAATAACTCATAGGATCTACCCTTCTAGATTTTTGATCCAAATTTATGTTATGAGGTATCGTTAATAAACAACCTTTGCTCCAAAAATTGATGGATCTGAGGTCCCCTAGACCTTGAATCTTTTGGGAATTCATTTTCTAAATAGTTACGGGATCCCGAGGTTCTAAGATTTTGACTTTTATAGGCCCAACATTGGTTGCCTCTATCCTTTGGTCCAAGAGACCATTTGTAGACTTATTTATACCATGAGAAATGTATTCCCGAGAATGTTCTGGTTGAGTGGGTCCGATGTGGTATTTGAACTCATATACTTCCTAGAAAATAGCTTCAAACTTTGTTATTATTTACACCTTGACCCTTCTTCTATATGAAAAATAAAAGGAATGTTGACTTGACATGGAGGAAAGACATGGTGGAGTCAGATTTTGTGGGAAGAAAGGGAGGAGGGTGATGCGTCAAATGGTTTCACGCGCGCCTAACAATGGTCTCGACTGCAGACATATTCACCAAGATGGATCGACAGGTATGTGCCCATCTATCATCCTCTAGTAGGGTGCTTGTGTGGCCTTGGAGACGAGGCTTGACCCCCTAGAATGCATCATAGTCATTGGTCTACGAAGCGCACTTTGTTGACTATGAATTTTCAGGGGCGAGCGTTGGCTTAACTGCTACACTTATTACCTCACCAAAGTTTCTCTATGATGAGGCTGCTCTGGGATGGACGAGGATCCACTTGGAAAGTAATTATTATTTAACCCATTAAAATTTAAAACCAAAATCCTCTGCAATATGAATTTTTTTAAGAAATTCAGGGGAGGTATAACACAAGGCTTAATAGATATCTATAGTACTAATGATTTAGAAGAGGCACAACAGATATTAATATTGATACTAAAACTAATAATGATAATTTATTAATCATGGTTGTGTATGTGGATGATATCATTTTTAGAGGTGATGTTGATCAAATAGGTCAACAATTTGTAGTAGACATGCAAAAAGAGTTTGAGATGTACATGCTAGGAGAATTATCATTCTTCCTTGGATTACGAGTCACTAAATCATTTATTTCTCAAACCAAATACCTACAAGAGATATTGAAGACATTTTGGATGGAAACTTTTGCACCTGTTAGCACACATACGGTCATAGGGTGCAAGTTAAGAAAATATGATGAATCTGCTCATGGAAATTAGATTGTATATAGGTCAATGATTGGAAGCATTCTATATCTAACAACATCAAGACCTCATGTGATGCATGTTGTAAGATTGGTTGCCATATTCTAGTCTAACCCCAAAGATATTTAGATATGTGAAGGGAACCATTGATGATGATGTATGGTATTCAAGGAGCACAAAATCCACCTTAACAACATACACAAATGCAGATTGGGAAACCAATGTTCATGAAGAAAATATCACAAGTGATGCAAATTTCTTCTTGGGTGTCTTCTTAGTGTCTCGACTAAGTAAAAAGAAACAATATATCTCACTATTTATAGTTGAATTGATTACATAGCAATAGTTTCATGTTGTGCTCATATACTATGGATGAAACAAACTCTAAAAGATATCAAGGTTGAATGTGCTCACACCATTTTGATTATGTGTGGTAATACTAGTACTATTAACATTTCTAAGAATATTGTAATGCATTTGAAGACAAAGCATATTCCTCTCAAATATCATTTCCTAAGAGAACATGTAGTTGAAAAAATTATTAGACTCGATTATATTGCCACTGAAGAACATCTTGTAAATATTTTCACCAAACCTATTCATAGGGAACCATTCAATACTAAAGACAATGAATAGGAGTGATATCTCTCTCATCTCATTAATCTTGTAAATATGAACTGTGGAAGTTCATCATCACATGTTAAGAAAATGAGTTGCAGGAGAAATATGTTGAATTGGAAAGTTTCCAAAACTGTTGATTACTCGAAAGGAGTTCACTTGGTCATGAAACCATCCCTTGATGAAATCAAATCAAGGGGAGAGTTTCCAATCAGAAGAAGCATCAACTCAAGGGGAGAGTTTCCAATCAGAATAAGCATAAACTCAAGGGGAGTTTAGATGGACATTCATACATGATCAGATAATTTCAGACATGCAATATTTCGAGCTGTGAAAATAGTATTAATTGATATTCAAAGTTGCAAACATAACACTTTACCAATGATGTTGAAGGGGGAGAAATCTAACTTTCTTAGCCACTAGCACTACAAGTGAGGTACAAGAGGAGAGACCAATCATTAAAATACAAACCATTGAAGTAGAATTTAGACAATAGTATGCCACTAGTATGCATTTAAATATGGTATCTATGGGTTTTGGTGTATGACAATTTTATGCTCTTGACCTACGTTAAATTCCAGAATACCAGAAATGCAAAGAAATATATCCCAGAACACATAATAAAATGAGAAGGAAAACAAGTATTTTATTATTCAGAAATAGATTCAATGTTCACTTGCCTCTTCGAGGGGGCAACATTCATCAGAGGAGAGATCAATTACAATAAGAATCAATGATATTTCCTTTACTAACTAGACTATTTATAGCTAAATGACATCCAAAACCCTAACTACTAGTGGTCCCTTTCATAACACAGGTTAACCACTTTATTTAATAACTACGGCCCATTTACAACTAACTATGGTCCCTTTTCTCTAATGTGGGTCAACCACTTACGATTATTAATGTTGGCTTTATTTACTCTCTTACTAGCTATGACTATGACTCAGCCCATTGGGCTTATTACATAAATAAAGGGGTTAGGTTAACATGCCCTTCCCCATCAAAAGCAGCCTTGTCCTCAAGGCTAAAGCTATGGAAACTACTGAAGAATAATGGTTGGTTCCCAGGTTACATATTATGGAGAGGTTTCTTTCTAGTTGACGAGGACTTCCTTGATTGTGCGACCACAGAGATGTATTTCACGAGTATCGAGGGCCTATTCTAGTTGGAGCTAGAGTGAGCCTTCCTCATCTAATCCAGGTAGACTGGTTTGAATTCTACAATTGTTTCCCACCACTTTCATGAGGCATGATACATGGAAGATCAGATGGATTTTTGAAGTTGGTGGCAAGGCCAGTTTGTAGGCGACTTCTCCAATGCACTGAAGCTTCGGATAAGGTCCCTATAATTTTGGTGCTAGTTTATAACAACACTTTTCTTTGAGAGATGTTTTCTTATATGGTTGCAGTTGCAAGAATATTTGATCCCATTATTGAAATGTCCGCTCAAAATGATGTTGGTCTGCCTGTTTCTTCATTCGATTCTGAGCTTGATGTAGATTATCTTTGAGATGAGTTATCATGGCAGCATGGTTCTGTAGGTGTTAATCAACAGCTTTCACCTTGGAACATCTAGGGATATAAGAAATAGGTGAAGGTGGGAGTTGGCCATACAATGCCTTGTATGGATTCATCTTGGTGGCTTCATGATAGTTAGTATTATACCACCATTCAGCTAAAGGTAGTCATTGTACCCATTGATGTTGTGTTTCTAAAGTGAAGAACCTTAGATATGTCTGCAAACATTTGTTGATTTCTTCTGTTTGACCATTGATTTCGGGATGATAGGCAGTACTTAGTTGGAGTTGCGTGCCTTGTAGCTTGAAAAGTTCTTACGAAAAATTGTTGGTGAAAGTGGGGTCGCGACCAGGCACAATGGAAGTCGGCATGCCATGCAGTTTGAAGATATGTGTTAGGTCCCTATACTACTAGTGTCACCCCTTATTGTTATTATTGCAACCCCCTTATTTTATTATTGTGCCCATATAGTCCCCATGTTGTTATGTGCCCCATAGAAGCCCATTATTGTTATTGTTGTGCCCCTACAATATTATTGTTATGTCGACTTTGATTTTATTGGGATCCCTTAGACTCCTATATATAGAAAGGAGGTCTTGTCATTTGTATCATCCAATAATCGTTCATTTGTATGTAAAGGAAGTTTCCCCTCGAAGAGGCTTATTTCGAAGTCGTTGATCTATATTTTCTTCTATTTTGTGAATTGGTTTCTTAACATTTGGTATCAAAGTCTTGGATTCTAGGGTTTCGCTGCTTCAAACAGGTCATCATGGACTTTTCACTATAACTCTTTGTCTACGACGTTTTAGGAGATAAAAAACAAACCCATTTGAGACGAAATCATTCTAAACCTCGAGTCCAAAGTTCAGATCTAGTCTCTCTATATTTGGAGAGATATGATCTGAGGAATTTAGGGCGTTTGCATGCTCCAAAATTCCATCCCAAACAGGTCATCGTGGTAGTTCCACTATAACATTTTTTTACAAAGGTTCAAAATCTGAAATTAACACCCATTTTATCTGAAGTCGTTCAAAACCTCAAGTCAAAATTTCAGATATTTTTTCATTATATTCTCGAAGATAGGATCCAAGAAAGTTAGCATGTTTTCAGGCTCCCAAATTATATCTCAAACCGGTGAACTAGGGAAACTCTTCATAAATTTCCCTCTGTGCATCACATTGAAATTTCATAAATTGTCACAGAAATAGGATGTTCTTTTGTTTTCTTTGTATCGATTTCAGGTCTTAAGGTCGAAACAGTGACACGTGGCACTTTGTACAAGTTCACTCTACTGAACCCACCAATAATCAGGTCATCGTGGGATATTTTTCATAACTCTTCCTTCGATAATCCAATCTTGATCTGACTTGTGGGGTTGGAAATAAGACACAGAGGGCTACCACATGATGCAATTTCAGACCTTGGTGATCTACAATTACAGAGATACAACAAATTCCATATCGAGCTCCTACAAACTAGAAAAAAACATGTGTAATTTTTCTTTTTTATTTTGCATAAGTCTGGTTTGAAAAATTAGTTTGAAGGAATTCAAAGGGCATAGTGAAGCATAATTATCATTAATCCATGCCCCAAAGAAAGAAAATGGAAACACCTAGTAAGCAACCTGAAACCTCTAGCATGACTCATGAAGAAGAGGAAGAAATGCAACATGATATATCAAAATTACGAGACCAAGTGCAACAAAACTCTCTCACAAAAAGTAACAGAAGCTAAGATGGATGGTTTAAAGAAAGGCGTGGAAGCTAAGATGGATGGCGTGGAAGCTAATATGGATGGCGTGAAAGCTAATATGGATGGTTTAAAGAAATATGTGGAAGCTAAGATGGATGGTTTAAATAAAGGCATGGAAGCTAAGATGGTTGGCATATAAGAAAAACTTAAAGGCAACATGGAATATTTGAAGACAGATTTGACAAAGTTTCTACAAGAAATTCTTACTAATGGTGAAAGGGTAGTAAAGGAAACTCATGATGATAACAAAATAAATGTTAATCATGATTTCGTAGACTCTAACATTGGATTGAAAACCCACCATGTTCCGAAGATCGATATGAGGAAGTTTGAAGGCAAGGATCCCTTAACATGGATACTACAAATGGAGCAATATTTCGATCTCCATAATGTGCAAAACACACAAAAGGTATGCATTGAAACTTTATATTTGGAACCAAATCAAATTGTATGGTATCCATGTCTTTTCTCTCGTAAACAAATTGTCACACTTGGGAAATTTTTACGAAAGAAATGATAGCACATTATGAGGATACAAAAAGAAACACCTTTTTTAGCCAATTGATAAATCTCAAAAAAAAGGGTTCAATGATGGAGCACATTGAGGACTTCCAAAATTGAATATAAGCGTAAAATATATTCTAGAGGAGCATAGGATTGATGTGTTCATAGGGACTTTAAAGGATAACATCCAACATGAGTTTCGCCTTTGGGAACCTGATTCATTGGAGAAGGCATTCAAGTTAGCAAGAAAAATGGAAAGAAACATTATGGCAACAAGGAAGTCTACCACTCACAACTATAAAGATGGAAGTGTTGTTTCCCCTAGCCTTCTAAAACATACAAGGTTGACACCAAACAAATTGGAAGAAAAAAAGAGCAAAAGGGTTTTGTTACAATTGTGATAGAAAATACACTAATGGTCATAAGTGTGCTGGGAAGAAATTATTTTACATAGATTGTGAAGAGGAAAAAGAGAAGCAACAAGAAACGTTAAAAGAAGAGGATATACACCAGGAACAAACCCTAGATAAAGAAGAAATGAATCTGACCATATCTTGTAATGCATTGGCTAGAATTATCACTCCCAAAACTATCAAGATAGAATGACATATCAAGAAGAAAAAGTTAATAGTGTTAATTGATTCAGGAAGTACCCATAATTGTATTCATTGTAATATAGCCGAGGAATTGAATTGCTTCCTATATCCAGCACCAGAGTATCAAGTGATGGTTGCAAGTGGAGGAACCATAAATTTCTCTGAAAAGTGCCATAATATCAAGCTATCCATGGGAGAATATGTATTGAATAGCCCAATGCTTGCCATTCCAATGGGTGGTGCAAAATTTGTACTAGGAGTCAAATGGCTACAATCCTTGGGTACAATAGCTTTTAATTTTCAAGAACTTTTCATGAAAAAAATGTTTGAAGGGAAGGAAGTTGAATTAAGTGGTATCACAGGGAAATCAAGAAAGATAATAATCTCTAATGGAATTAAAAATCTTCTAAAGAAAGAACAATGAGGCGTAATTGCACAATTATGTTTGCTAGTGGTTCCCACATCGAAATCATCTATTTCTCCAGATCTCCAAAATTTTTTGGACAATCATTCCAAGGAATTTGAGACTCCCAAAGGCCTCCCACCTATTCATGATCATGTTCATGTTATTCATTTGATTATAGGAAGTGTTCCCCCAAACATCAGGCCTTAAAGATATCCATATGCCTAAAAGAGTGAAATTGAATGTATGGTAGCAGAAATGCTAGAGGTTGGTATAATTCAACCTAGTCAAAGTTCTTTCTTTGCTCCAGTGGTATTGGTACACAAGAAATATGGATCATGGAACATGTGTCTGGATTATAGGGATCTCAACAACCTTACTATTAAAAATAACTTCCCATTCATGTCATTGATGAATTATTGGATGAATTACATGGATCAATTTGCTTCACCAAGTTGGATCTTCATTCACGATGTCATCAAATCAGAAAGAAAACTAAAGACATTCCAAAAACAACATTTAGAACTCATGAGGGTCATTATGAATTTTTGGTCATGCCTTCTGACCTTACCAATGCACCTTCTACATTTCAAGGTTTGATGAATTCCATTTTCAAACTCGTCCTTATAAAATTTGAGTTAGTATTTTTTTATGATATACTAATCTACAACAAGTCTTGGAAGGATCATGTTCAACATGTTGACTAGGTGCTCAAACTATTGGAGGAGAAACAATTATATGAAAAAAGCTTTGAATGTTTCTTTGGACTACAAGAGGTGGAATATTTGGGTCATATTGTATCTCATGAAGGTGCTAAGGTAGACCCTAGAAAAATTAAAGCCATTAAGGAATGGAAAATTCCCACATCCATAAAGCATCTTAGAGGATTTCTCTGGTTGACAAGGTATTATCGAAAATTTGTTAAGAATTATGGGAGAATAGCAGCACCTCTAACAACATTACTAAAGAAAGATGCATTTTCTTGGACTCCAGAAGCAACGACGACCTTTGAACATCTTAAAGAGGTAATGTGCCAAGCACCGGTCTTAGCTACGCCAGACATCACAAAAACCTTTATTGTGGAATGTGATGCCTCAAGAAATGAAATTGGTGGTGTTTTAATGCAAGAAGAAAGACCCATTTCTTTTGAAAGTCATCCAATCAAAGGAAAGTATCTACACGAAACTATTTATGAGAAGGAAATGTTGGCAATACTACATGCACTTAAGAAATGGTGACCTTACCTAATGGGAAGACACTTCAAGGTAAAAATAAATCATGATAATCTTAAATACCTTTTAGAACAAAGATTATCTTCAGAAGAATAGCAAAAATGGGTCACAAATATGTTGGGTTATGACTTTCAAATCATCTACAAAAAAGGGAAACAAAATGGTGTTGCAGATGCACTCTCAAGAAAGGAGGAGGATGTGGAAGCATTGTTTTGTGCCATTTCTATTATCCAACCAGATTGGATAAACAAAGTAAGGGATGAATTGAAGAATGGCGAAGAATTGTGGGCACTCATTCAAAAGGTGAGAAGACCTCAGTTCAAACAATATTTCCAGAACTTGACGAGGAAGGAAAAATCATATTGGAACCTGAAGCAGTCATAGAAACAAGAAATTGAGAGCTATGAATCGTTCAATTTTAGAGTATCTCATTAAGTGGAAGAACTTACCCATAGAAGATTCCACATGGGAGGATGAGAATTTTATATAGAATCATTCACAACTACTCAAGCGTTGAGGACAACACTTTTTGAAGGAGAGGGGCATGTTAGGTCCCTATACTACTAGTGTAACCCCTTATTATTATTAGTGAAACCCCCTTATTGTATTATTGTGCCCATATAGTCCCCATGTTGTTATTATTTTTCCCCATAGAAGCCCACTATTGTTATTGTTGTGCCCCTACAATATTATTGTAATGTAGACTTTGATTATATTGGGACCCCTTAGACTCCTATATATAGAAAGGAGGTCATGTCATTTGTATCATCCAATAATTGTTCATTTGTGTAATGTAAAGGAGGTTTCCCCCTCGAAGAGGCTTATTTTGAATTCATTGATCTATATTTTCTTCTATTTTGTGAGCTAGTTGCATAACAATCTGGTCCATGAAATCTTGAGCCACCAAAGTCGGGATAAATGGGTGGGGTAGAGCGCAAAAATGAGCATATTTAGAAAGTTTGTCCACAACCACCATAATGACAGATTTTTTGCCTGAATTTGGGAGATAAGTGATGAAATCCACAGAAACATCCTTCTAGATAGAGGCAAGGAGTGGCAATGGCTATGAGATTCTCGATAACTTAACTATTTCTCCTTTGTTGCATTGACACATATCGCATTCAGATACAAAAGTAAGAATGTCATTTTTCATGCCAGTCCAAAAGAAAGAATGATGAGCACGAGCATAAGTATTTTGAAATCCTGAATTCCTTGCAGTTGGAGATGATTGCAACTCTTCCAAAATGTGGGTTTTGAGGGTGGATGTTGGCAATATAACTAGTCGATCCTTGTAGCGAAGAATATCATCATTCCAAGAGTAGTCGGGTGAGGAATTAGGATCTTATTTCAAGTTATTAATAAGTTGGTAGAGAGAGGGGTGTGAGAACCATTCCTTGTGGGCATTTTCAATCCAATCTGGTATGGGAAGAGAGATTGATAG
This sequence comes from Pinus tabuliformis, assembly GCA_031772625.1. Lineage (NCBI taxonomy): Eukaryota > Viridiplantae > Streptophyta > Pinopsida > Pinales > Pinaceae > Pinus > Pinus tabuliformis. The sequence goes on from CM062812.1 coordinate 112,075,511, forward strand.
CAAGGTGCTTTCATCCACAAATTGGCGTGATAAATCATCAACAACTACATTGCCACGTCCTTTCTTGTAAATTATCTCATAATCATATCCAAACATTTTTCCCAGCCATTTATTTTGTTGTGGCAATGATAGACATTGCTCCAAAAAATATTTTAGGCTTTGATGGTCTGTGAAGATTTGGAAACGTCACCCCAATAAGTATGGGCATTAGGTGTCTACTGCATGTAAGATGGACATCATTTCTGTTATAGTGTTTTCTTCTCGAATATGTATGAAAAGGAAACACGTAGGTTCTTTCCTCTTGGCTTTTCCACCCTATTCAGATGCTTTTGCAACAAAAGCGGGTTCTTGTTGAGGTTGTGATGGAACTAGAGCAGTGGTAGGGGCTGTAGGGACCGGTTCAACTAAGGTCAAAGAATGATAAGGTATTAGCTAACCAGGCGGATTGCTTGTAGGGGGATCAATGTACCATACTGGGATCCCCAAATTAATATTATGGAGGACCAACGAAACCATGAAAGGTACAGAAAATACTCTCGGAGGAGGAAATAAGAAAGGTATCTTGCCTATAGGGTAATATCCCAGTGGAACAGCTCCTGGATGGTTCAGACATGGAGGAACAGTTCTTGGTGGGAACATAGGAGAGGCACCCACAAATGAAGGAGGTCCTGCTGGGTGGATACGGATGGCTCGATTGAGAGGGTAACAACAGGATGTTGAGGAGATGGCTATTGAGCAGATGTACCAGACTGCTTGAGAGTAGCCCGTGATGCTTGTAACATGCAAACACTTAAAGAGCTAGGCTCTGAGATGAGAGGGGGAGGACCAGGGAACGCACTCAACAATGATGAATATTTGTAGAATCTAGGTGAAACACCAGTGAGAGGAGTTGAAGACTTCTTATCTGACATTGACGAGATAATGGACTCGGGGGAGGTCACTGAATCCGACTTATAGTATGTCAACTAATCGATGGTGATGATATTCCCTTCATGGGGGAGGCACATCTTGCAGAAAACCGTAGATGAGACAACTGACACGGAATAAGTGTAACTACGACCTAAGAGAATGTTGTAATATAAAGGGGCATAAATAACCTCAATGTCTACATGGATAGTCTTTCTTGCAAGAGTCATTGGACAATTGCGATACATGCCAAGAGGCTGGGAGGAATGACTGTCCCAAGTGTGCAAAGTGATGTTGGATGGGGACAACTCAGGTGACCGAAGTTGTTTCCAAACGGCAACGAACATCACATAGGTGGATGCACCTTCATTAATAGTTCACCGGGAGATGATGACATTATGGACTCAGCCTGGTATTTGGAAAGCAATAGATGAAGGTAATGGGGGATGTTCTGATGTATCAACTGGGAAGACAATAAAATGATAGAAGGATCTATTGCACCCGAAGAAGTTAGTAGAGATTTATTTTGAGATGGGCACGACTGGAATACCTGCAGTGTTGACATGACAGCAAGCGATTGTGCCAAGTCGTCTACTATATTGTATGTATGCGTAGCTCAGTTAGAAGTCGCATTACAGTGTCATGGTCCCTTGGGGATCTTAGGAATTTCCTCAACTTTAGGTTAAGGGATCTGTAACGGACCATTTGGTGTCGTAAGAGGTGTTGTGGAGGTAAATCCTCTCTGCAGACAGAGATGATCCCTACTAGCCCAGACCGGGTCTAGCAACAATCACACAATGCTATCACGCAAGTTCCTAATTGCAAATAAAAGGTAGATGGTGAGAATCTACTTGGATTCCAACGCTAGTGTTCGTCGAAGAGATGTCGCCCTCGTTCCTTTGCCTTGGCCGGTCACGATCCCCATGATCTCTGTGATTGGACACCTGCACATGCAAAGAATAACACGAAAACAAGCATAAAATCTAGTAGATGCAATTATATGTCAGTCAGAAAGGATATAACTCAACATCAAACATAAGACAATGAGAGTGGAACCATAATGATAGTCATCTATTATTACTAAATAACAAAGAAGAATGCAACCATTGTTCTGACGTCAAATCCTCCTTTGGCTGGGTAGTCAGCTACACAAGTCTTGCAAAGCTTGTTGGGATGAGGAACAAGCCTCTCTCTCTTTGGGTGACAAGAATCTCCTTACTTAGATTTGGCCTTATGGGTGCAAAGAAGGCTCTTGCAGCATCAAACTCTCTATCACTATGCTAGAACTGGAACTATTGTCACTATGACTAGCTTGCTCAAGGCATAGAGGCAAGATTTTATAGATAGAGAAGAAAGAGATAGGATCAACCACATTATTCATGGGATTGGCTTTATCACTTGGAAACTTCCATGAAAGGTGGCAAACCACTTTCCCTTCTATGGAGATTCGAAGCCAAACCATCCTAGCTCAACATAGATTCAGTTGGTGAATGGGTTGAAGAGAACCTTCAGGAGCTTATTGGTTAAAAACTTTACTCAATTCGGTTGGCGTGAGTGCGACTCTGAGACAGAGCGCCAATGGTGCGCCCTTTTTAGAGGATTTCCCTCATTGGCGCGGGCACTGAACTGTGGACCCGCGCTAATGCAAAAAGAGTTGTTTTCATGGGTATTTTGCAAGAGATGTCTTTAGGGCATATGAAGCTCATACTTAGAGGAATATGATGCAAGTGGTTTCAGGTCATGTCACTTCTCACAGGTCCCGGAATGAGTCCTCCAGTGTGTGGGAGAGGGGTAACAGGGATGGTGAAAAACGGTGACAAATTGTTGTGTAACAGATGCCCCCTAAAGCATGAGGCCCGAGAGAGAGAGGGGTGAAATGCTTTACAAGAACATGCGTGACTGAAAACACGGCCACCGGAGAACCTGCATAAAGAAGTACAACTGATATCTCAAGTACATGATGTATGTGGTATGGGCGCAGCCATCCAAAGAGGATCAAAAAGTAGACTCAGGCATGGTCGCAACCATCTAGTGAATGAGTCATGTGATGATCATAATAAGCCACAAATCGCATCCTGGATTCCAATAGACAAAATCCAGGGTCTTGCGCTCCATCTTGACCCGAACAGAGTACAAGTTCAAGCATGCGAATGCATGAGTTGAAGTCGAACATGCATGAACATCGTCTGATTACCAGTCAATGATGAAAACTATTAACAGACACGAGAGGTACCACCAATAATGACAATGGTCCTCAAGGTACTATAGGTACAATCTACGGCGTGTGAATCAATGAGCTGGCGTCGAACACCCATAGAATCATTCAATCGGAGGCCAATGATCAAAACCTCTCGTCGAACACGAAGAACCTGCCATTGAGGCATGCAGGCTCTAAGGCACCGGAAGGGAGTCTCTAGATCAGCTTCCTGGATAATGAGCTGAAGTCGACAGGAAGTGACCTTGATCAAAGGTGGGCCATAATGTTTCCCACATCATTGACACAAGACAGAGGAAAGATGTTGTGGTGAATCAAAATTATGTGAGTTATCAGAGGGAGGTTATTATTCTACAGAGGTCAACTTCTCTTGAACATATCGGCGGCACGATAGTGGACTTGGCAGTATCTGACATCAAATGAGCAGAGGTCATGGTGACAAGGCAATGAGCAGATGAGAGGTCAAATAGGATCACCAAAACCCACGGAGGCTAGTGTAAAACAAGATGAGATGTTCCCACCCAGACACGAATGCGGACTAATGCCATGTTCAAGAGCGACATACTGCCGACACGACAATAATTATGGGTCCATTTTCCCCACCATTTCTGGCGAGTACCCCAGTTATTTTTAGCAAGCTTGACGGGGATAGCATATGCTTGTGGGCGTCATTACGATGGAATCCGATGTCATTAAGTTTTAACGAGTCTGACAAAGGAAGAACTCGGCGTCTTTTCCTATTTAGAGAGTCTTGAAAAGACAGCTGAAAAGCGAACTCCAGGGGGGGGTTCTTTTTCGTAAAGTTGTGTCTCTCGAGCCCGAAAAAGTATAAAACAATGCTCGAAAGAACTGCCCGACCATTACGATCGAGGAGTACTTTTCATGAGTAGTGATATCGATCTGAAAAAGTAAAAAAGTGATCGATATCACGTCATTTCGTAACCATTAACGAGCCTGAAACGACAAAGACCCGACAATCTTTTTGTTTTTTACACGGTCTGAAAAGAGTTTAAAGACGACCGCCTCTTATTTCCATTTAACGAGTCAAGAGGAATAACTCAGCAATATTTTCATCTTTAAACGGTCAGAAAAGAGCTAAAAGCAGACCTCAATTTTTATTCTCTTGAACGAGTCAGAAAAGAGCTTAAAGGTGACTCGTCCTAGAGGAACGAGTGGTATAAAGGGTAGGAACTGGTTCCGGCAATGGTGGAACTGCTCAAAACATGTAATGGTCAAGAGGCTGGCTAATAAAACCACTCATCGCTGCAAAAACAACCAAGTGAAAGCATATGATCGGCCAAAGAGATGGTGGCGATGGAAAGAAACAACCAAGGCTCATCTAATTTAATTTAGCGGATAACAGCGGCAATCACGAGGTGTAAATCAGGTATGGGTTCATTTGTACACAAACTTGAACCATGGAGAACTCTGCTTGGATTCAATTTCATGTTTACACAAGCTTGAAACGAAAAACTATGCTTGTTATAAGTTTGCATGCCCCCAGCATAATGACGCAAATCGAGGTACATGCCCCCCAAGCTTCATTGCATTCAACAAAGTGGATGGAATGAAGGTTCACTCTTGAGATCGATGAAAGACTCGACTTGTATATTACGAGATCTTAATCAAAAGACTCGATTTGGAAAGGGAGTTCTTTCATTTTTGAATGAGGTTGACACAGTAAAAGAACTATCCTCATAACCCTTGTTTCATTTTTTAACGAGCTTGACACAAGATTAGGAACTATGCTCCGACCAAGCCTAGTTTCATTTTTAAGGAGCTTGACATAGGAAAGGAACTATGCTCCGTGCAGACCTAGTTTCATTTTTTAAGGAGCTTGACACCGGAAAGGAACTATGCTCCACCCGAACTTCATCATAATGAAGAGAAAGTCGGGGCTTCCAAGATTGCCACTCCCGGTGGAAGGGAAACATCTTGGAAGTCAGGGCCCAATGCCCCCAGGACACTATGCACGATGGCGACATCACTGGATCCAGGCATGGGATAGGTGGCCACGTAGTTGATCTGTGGTGGGGTAGATGCAACTGGTGGATGAAAACTAGGAGGGGACGACAACGGCGTAGGAGGCATCGGGGGACTAATGAATGACACTTGATCGATGGTCACAATTCTTCCATCATGCGGAAAACAAACCACACGGAAAAGTGAAGAAACGAGGGTCCCCATGAAGTAAACATAGTCGCGAACAAGGAGAAGACTAAAGTCTAAAACACCTTGGGTAACCAAGACGTCTATATAGACGGTTTTACCTCCCAAAGTAATAGGGAACTTCGGGAGAGCTCCTAGAGATGGACAGGCTCCTCCGCCGAAGGCCAACAGATTCTGAGTGACTGGCCCAAGCTGCGGGGAACCTAAAGCTTGCCAAGTAGTGTACGGCATAAGACTGACAGACGCCCCTTCATCCAAAACAGTGCCAGGTACTGCCTTAGCACAGGCATGTATGGTGATCTGGAAAGGCATATGGGATGGAAGGCGACCGGCAATTAGGCGATTCCAATCAAAGGAAGCAACCAGACTACTTGGTGGGGGAATCGTATGATCACCCCCATGTGCTAAAGGAACCGAAGAAGAACCTTCGGGAGCAGCTGGGTTAGGAGAGTCATTTCGGGACTCAGGAGAATCTAAAGAGATGAGAAGAACATGGGCGTGATGCTCGTCCGAAACAGAGTGATCGATGGTTGGTGAACTCGAGTCGACACTCTTTTCGACCAATGGTCGGTCTGGAACAGGCTGGGCACAGCCAGGTTCGGGAAGAGGAGGCTGGACAAGAGAAGAATATGAATCAATCTCTTTGTCAGCAGGGGAACGATCTGCGGCTACAAAGAGACATTGATAACCAACGGGAAGTTGGGGTGAAGGAGCTGTAAGACTTTCCAAGACAACGGAGGCTTTATCCATAAGTGGACAAAGGTGAAGGGGATGATTTCCTTCACAAAGTCTACAGGGGATTCGAATCTTCCATTTTCCCTTACCATTCCTGACTGATAAGGTAGCATTGCCGTGAGCTTCAGCGGATGATGAGGGGTGGGCCAGATCGCGAGACCATACTTCTAGTACCCTGGGAATGCCAGGAAAATCGCGAAGAAGATGGTCCTCCTTGCATAATCGAGAAGGAAACTTGACCTTCCGCGAAGGAGCAGAAGGGGGCCCAACTTCAGGTGTACTCAAGGGGGTATTTGCACTTGTAACCTCTCCCTTAGGAGCCTTCTTATTCTTCGTCTTCTTCTTCTTCTTCTTAGCCACCCGGTTACTCAAATCTAGACTTTCACCAGGTGAAGTAGAAGATGAGGACGTAGAAGTGGGCGTAGAAGGGGAGAGATCCACCTTAGAATTGACATGATGTTGTTCAGGTGGAGGGACGGATTGACTAGATGGTGAGACGGCAGGGACCAAAGAGGTTGAGAACAACCAAACCGACAACCCAATTGTTATAGACATTTTTGTGCCTAGCAGCATGAAGCATGAAATGTCAATAATCTGAGGGATCCAAAGTCCCTAAACATGTTGTTCTTACCCCTAGAGGAACAAGGTCTGCAAACCACAGCACTGAAAATCAGTTCTCCACCTGAAAACTCTCAAAAACAAGCAATTTCTGGATCATGTCAACTGCTCCACTGAGCATCTGCGCTGAATGTCAACTGCTCCTCCTTGTACCTGTGCTGAAGGTCAAAACTGATGAAGGCTACCTGCGCTGGGCTAGATTGGCCAAGTGGCACAGTCATTCTGCAAGGTGTCAACTGCCCAGGAAGCTTCCAAACTGACACTTGGGTCAAGGAATTCGCCTAGTGATGAGTAAGAGGGTCTTGATCTCCAAGTGGAAGCAAGATTCTCCAAGTGGACTCAAGAACTGAAGATTAACTAAAGTGGGAGAGGACACAAGTCAGCTTCAGGCCAGTCTCAAGATGACTCATCCTTTCTCCAAAACCCTATATATAGAGCTCTCTCATGAGGTCTAGGGAGGCTGGAATTTTGTACAAGTAAGGAAGTGTTGTTGGTTTGTGTATAGAGCTATTGGGTGTTTTGCTTGAAGGAGGTGAAGAGGAGATTTCTTTCAGCTGGGAGGTGTTGCTGGATTGGGCCCATTGTGGTTGTAACTCTCTCAGAACTTTACTTCTATTATCAATAAATTATTTGAGGTTCTTCTATATGCATGTGTCTTTATGATGAATAGATGCTTGTATATTTGATTTATGCTAATCCTATAATCGATTATGGATGTATGCTTCTTGTAGTTTCCTTTTCTTGTGCTTTTACAGGATCTGTGTGTAGCTGGGCCGGTGAAAGGGCAAGGAGCTAGGAGCAAGCAGCAAGAAGTGAAGGCTGGATCGACTATTAGCGCAAGATAACGGTTAGTAGATCATCCTTTTCTTCCCTCTCTCATCTCATAAAGAAGAAACTTTGAATAGCTTTGCATTCAATTGTTGCTGGAGTACTATCACCTTTAGAGTGGGATAGAGGCATTCTTCATTAGATACTTTTCCCCCCAACAAATTGGCGACTCCGCTGGGGGAGCATATCTTGTTGGTTTGTTGTGTTTCTTGCTATTCATTTCATAAACAAGGAGAGTACCGAATCGAACTGTATTTGGATCCATCAAATACAAAGTAGAGGGCAGCTACTCTAGCTCAGTTTTCTGGGAAAGTTTATGATTTGAAGAGCTGATCCACAAGGACTCTAATAAGCTCTTAGTGATAGCTTTTCATCCTCCTTTACATCCCTTAGTGTGTCCTTGTCTGATAGCTTCTGATTTGAGCAAAAACTGTGAATTTTTGAGCAATCTGTGACTCAGAAACCAAGACGGACGAAAGTCTCGTTCTTCATTGCAGGTTGTACAAAGGTTGTCTGCATTTCAGCGCAGTTCCCGAAGGGGCTACCTGCGCTGAAGGTCAAACAGGTAGTGTTACACCTGCGCTGGACCAGTCTTGGCTTGAGTTACTGGGGTTTCCTGTTGTGTCTTGATTTGTTTTCACTCTTGTTTTTGTTGTTTGTTGCCAGTCAGTGGACCTATCTGAAACCATCTCCCTTTGTCATTATTCCGCCTCAGTTGTATAAAGAAACTGTATTTGTTCTTTTGTATTTCTTGTGTCATTTACAGTTTCCCATAACGAAAGTGAACCAGTCATGCATTGACCTCTTAGATCTAGACCTGTGATTAAGTGTCGTTTTGATCTTAAGAGTTAGTTTATTTGTTGTTCATAGCTGATTGTGTTTGTCGCTTTCGTTATATGGTTTGAATTTATATATTTCTAAGTGTCGAAACAAGTAAATCGTAAGGTGTCTTTCGATTTTGGACGAACTTGTTTGCTTTCGCTTGAAATTGAATTCAAAGTTATACAACAGCTTTCTTTTTGCATTTCATCAACATTAAGAAAGAGAAAAGAAATACTTACATTGTGCATATACATTATGACAGTTTGCATGTTGATTTAGGAAAGTGCATTAGTGTGTGCTCTATGATCTGTGTGAAAAGGTGTTATCTTCCTTCTCCCTCAGTAGTTAAGGTTTTCAAAGTTGAAAGATTGAAAAGCTTGCTTATCATCTTAGATTGCATTCAGGAGTGTTTCTATACATCTCGTGGTGATCCATAAAGGCAAACTGCTAAACAAGATCAACCTTAAAATAAATTGAATTTACATAACAACGCATTGAAACATAACGTAAACATCTAGAGGTCTAAGCTAGAGACGTGTTCCGGCGTCGTTAAACGTGATATCTTAGCGTTGAGTGGTTGGGTGATTCCTCCACGGTGAAGCGATAAGTATCAATACGGACTTGTGCTCCCACGTACCGTCGCGTATATATTGGGAGACCCCTATAGGATCAAAGCCTTTATCCATAGGAAACTGTGTCGGCCGCCCTACTGATCGCAATGTAGTGAACACAGCATTCACGAAGATCGACCACTCGTACCGTAAAACGTATTATGTGGTTTTGCGAAAGGTTTGGCACACCCTCTGCCTAGAACTCCAGAGCAGTTTCTTTTGGCCTTTTTCAAACTCTATAACTGAAAAAGTCCATCCGAGCATTTGTCACTTCGTGCTCGTTAAAACATCGAAGGAGACTAGAGTCATCTTTAGCTTTTTCTCGACTCTTAAAAAGTGAAAGCGCAAGTTGTGTCTAAGCGTCGTTATAAAATTTATTTTAAACGGAACATAATCACCTCCTATTCCCGCGTTGATCTTTAAGTTGAGAACATGGAGCGCCCCAACCAAGGAACTCCACATGATGGAAGTCCTAGTCCATTCTCCTCTTGGGGAGAAGTTGGTGCGCCCCACATGGCCACATTGTCGCTTCCAGGACTGACAATTGGCCTGCCTGTTTGGCTATTCTCAACTAGTGTATTTCCGAACACCATGGTTCCTGAGCAGTCGAGTCAACAGTTAGATGAGTCTAGAGCCTCCCACCAGCCTTCTACTTCCTCTAACCCTTCCTCCAATCCTTCATCTTCAAAAGGTAAAGCTGGCAAAAGCCAAGCTCCCATGGAGAAGAAGGAAAAGAAGAAGAGGGAAAAGAAGAAGAAGGAGCCTAAGGCGACTGGGGGCAAGCAAAAGACATCTGACAAAAACCCACACACAGCACAGACCGGGCCTAAATCGCCATGTGTCATATGCAGAGGAGACCACTTCCATAGAGATTGTCCCTGTATTCCCCGGATACTAAGGGACTGGTCACCTCGTTTGCACAATTCGGGAGCATCAACCTCTGATAGCCATGTTGATTGCTTACCGTCAACCAGCGAAAGTGAAGGTTCAAGACAAAGAGGGGGAGCAAGATCCCCCTGTAAACTGTGTGAAGGCGGTCACTCCATCCACCGTTGTCCCTTCTTAGACGAAGCGAAGAGAGTTTTGGAAGATCGTCCGGTTTCTCCGGTAATACTTCCTCCTGGATACAAAAAACTCGTGCCAAGTCCTTCGTTGGTTGAAAATACAGCTGGTCCGCTCAAGTGGTCAGCTGAAGCGTCAGTCATTGAAAATGAACCTACTGAATCCAGACCAGACGAAAGTCTAAAGGTCGATACGGAAGTTGACCCGGTTCTTCCTTCAGAGGTTTCATCCTCAAATGACACCGTCACTGAAGATTCATCTTCAAATGACACCCTCACTGAAGAGAATAAGGATGACACCATCCAAATTATTTTCATCAACACAGATTCTGATGAACATCAGGGCAATGCGCCCATTCCTTTATCGCAGGAAGGAACATCGTCAGGATCGTATCCGGCCGTGTATTCGGTCCCACCACCAAGCAACCTGGTTGTGTCCTTTGATTGGAACCAACTGGGCAGACCCCGGTTACCAGCCAGCATACCATTCAGAATCATAGTCCAAATTTATAGAATGGTGATGGCCAGAACTATCATTGATGAAGGGGCATCTCTGAGTATCCTTTCCTCTGTTGCTTGGAAAGCACTGGGTTCCCCGGCGCTTTTGCCTGAGATAAGAAATCTCTCGGGCTTTGATAAAGGAACCAGTCGACCGTTAGGGATCCTCCCCAATGTACCTGTTACATTGAAAGGGAAGACAGTTCAAATGAACATGATGGTCGTTCAAGGACCCTTGGATTATAACCTACTCCTTGGACGTGACTATATATATTGCATGGGAGCTATAGTCTCCTCACTCTTTAGAGTAATGTGTTTTCCACACGAAGGAAGGGTGGTCAAGCTCGTAGACCAACTTTCATTTCCGGGATCACGCATCGCAAATAGTCAAATACCAATCCTCAATGGTCTATTCACCCAAGAAATGTCTCCACCCCCAGTCCTCCTTCCCGATGAATGCGAGTGATTCGGAAAGATAGAACTGGAACCCAGGGGGCATGCATCCTGGTCTGCTTCGGGCAGAGGAAACCTTGGGTATAAAGTAGAATTTCCGCGAAAGAATATGACTAGTCCGTACCCCGTCCGTATGTGGAAGAGGGGTTGTTCTGGAACAGGATTCTTTTGATAAGGTTACTTGTCTGACAAAGGTCATTCAACTTTGTCTAAATAGGTAGGCTACCAAGGAAAGAGATTCTATTGCGGCAGCAAATGGTAACCATCTTTGGGTAAAAGGCAAGCCTCACCCATTAAAACTAATGTTTTAGAGGATAAGTAGGGGCAGCCTCCAAAGAAGGGGATTCCTTTGCTGCAACAAGTAGTAACCATCTTTGAGTAACCTAATGATAGACATCGCCGAAGAAAGAGTTTCATTTGCGGCAGCAAATAAAACCATTCTTTGGGTAACCAGAAAGAGGCAAGCCTCACCCTTTAAAACAAATGTTTTATCGGATAAGTAGGGGCAGCCTTGAAATTGTACTTTATACCTGGGGGCATGCAAACCTTTTGGAGTGCAAGCTAGGAGCGGTTATTTATCTATTTTTGGGATTAGCTGTTTTCCGAACTCGCATAAAGAAAGGATGTGGGGCAAAGGTCAAAATTTGCCAAATTAGGAGCATAGCTTCGTGAGATAAATCTCCATAAAAAATAGCTATCTCACAAGAGACATTTCTTATCTTATGACTGGTATATCGAGCAGTTTTAGCATAAAGTTCATGCTCGTTCAAAAATAAACGCAAGATCCGAGCAGTTTTAGCGTCATAGTTCATGCTCGTTAAAAAATAAACATAAGCTTTTGAGTAGTGTTTTGGCGCATTCAAGCTCTTTAAAAAATGAACCCAGTACCGGTAAATAACCATTGTGATCGTAAATTTTATTAGCCATAAAAGCCTTGGTCGTGTTTGCACCCGCCACCTCCATTCCATTTGGTCGATCATTCACCCCCATATGATTGTTTACCCATTTTTAGGAACAGCTGCGAAGAGTGATTTCACTTAGCCATCCTTGTGACACTGCCGTGATTGGAAAATTCCAACCTGTACCTGGAATCTGCTGCTATCCCTGTTTATCACTCGTTCCTCAAAAGACGAGTCTTCTTTGAGCTCTTTTCATCTGACTCGTAAAATATGAAATGTTTGCCGAGTTTTGGCCTTCCAGCTCGTTAAAATGACTAGAAGAGCTATCCCTCCTCTAGATTTTAATCTTTTTGGACCTGAGGGATTATTGCACAAAAAGGTCGAGCGCTTGTTTTATTCGGCTCGTTAAAGTTATCGAAAATTCATCCCTTTTGTATTGTTTTATACTTTTTCGGACTTAAGGGATTAGATGACAAAAAAGGAATTTTAGAGTTAACTTTCTGTACCTTTTCAGACTCTCTAAAAATGAAAAGGACCGAGTTGTCTTTGTCGCTAGACTCGTTAAAATGATTAAATAGTGACAAACTTGTCTTTAGACAAGAACGAGTTTCCCTATCGCTAGGCTCGTTAAAACATAGCGATGGGCTTGCCCGAAGGGCAGGTTATAAAACAAGCATATGTTATCCTCCTCAAGCTTGACAAAAATAAAGAGGTACTGGTCAGAAATGACTAGGGAAAAATTGGGAGAACCTCAAAGCTTTGATGGTAGCAAGTCGCTCTTGAACATGACACTTTGTCCTCCGTACCACATCGGGTTGGGTTGTTTCATTCATCGGTCTCATCACCATGGTCCTCGCCAAACCATCTGTATTTGGGGTAATGCTACCGATCCATCACATTAGTGTCGTTATATGTTCAAGAGATGTGTTCAGAAAGAGTCAACCGTGTCCCATCCACTGCCATACATTATCCTTCATCCACCCATGATCCCCACCCTGAATCATATCTCACAGATTGTTTTCACCTCCACTAAATTCATTAGCTCCGTTCCATGTCACTGATGTGGGATTCATTAAGGCCCTCCTTTGACGGATCACTTCTTGTCGACTTCAGCTCATTATCCAAGAAGTTGATCTAGGAACACCCCCCTAGTACTTTGAAGCTTGCATGCCTCAATGGCAAGTTTCTCACTTCCGGCGACAGGTATACATCAATGACCTTCGACCAGAAGATTTTGCGTGGTGTTCGACGCCAAGTCCTTTATTCACACCACGTAAATTGTACTGTAGTACCTTGAGGGTCATTGTCATTATTGGTGATTCCTCTCGCGCTTGTTAACGGTTTACATTATTGACCGGTAATCAAGCGATGTCTTTCCATGTTCGACTTCAACACAATTCTCACATGGATCGACTTGTACTTAGAGTGAAGATCGAATGAGTTTTGAAGACCCGGGATCTAGTTTCATCCATCCGGGCTGCGATATATATTCAGGATATAAAGACATTTGATATGTACATCATTGCAGCAGATGATCATCCTACTCAAAAGATGATAATTTCAGCAGAGAATTATCAGTCTACCATCAGACGATCGTCTATTCTATGTACCAAAATGAATTTATAAAGCTGAGCATGGGAATGCCCGCCTCAGCTAGATCATGAAAGCAGAATGAAAAATAATGTATTGTATTGTATCTTATTACAGGGCACCTCTCAGCGATTGAATGAACTTCAGATCCTCCTGATAAAGCATTTCACCCGATAAACGACCTCATACTTTAGGGGGCAACTGTTATAGACATTTTTGTGCCTAACAGCATGAAGCATGAAATGTCAATAATCTGAGGGATCCAAAGTCCCTAAACACGTTGTTCTTACCCCTAGAGCAACAAGGTCTGCAAACCACAGCATTGAAAATCAGTTCTCCACCTGAAAACACTCAAAAAAAGCAATTTTTGGATCATGTTAGCTGCTCCACTGAGCATCTACGCTGAATGTCAACTGCTCCACCTTGTACCTGCGCTGAAGGTCAAAACTGATGAAGGCTACCTGCGCTGGGCGAGATTGGCCAAGTGGCACAGTCATTCTGCAAGGTGTCAACTGCCCAGGAAGCTTCCAAACTGACACTTGGGTCAAGGAATTCGCCTAGTGATGAGTAAGAGGGTTTTGATCTCCAAGTGGAAGCAAGATTCTCCAAGTGCACTCAAGAACTAAAGATTAACTAAAGTGGGAGAGGACACAAGTCAACTTTAGGCCAGTCTCAAGATGACTCATCCTTTCTCCAAAACCCTATATATAGAGCTCTCTCATGAGGTCTAGGGAGGCTGGAATTTTGTACAAGTAAGGAAGTGCTGTTGGTTTGTGTATAGAGCTATTGGGTGTTTTGCTTGAAGGAGGTGAAGAGGAGATTTCTTTCAGCTAGGAGGTGTTGCTGGATTGGGCCCATTGTGGTTGTAACTCTCTCAGAACTTTACTTCTATTATCAATAAAGTATTTGAGGTTCTTCTATATGCATGTGTCTTTATGATGAATAGATGCTTGTATATTTGATTTATGCTAATCCTATAATTGATTATGGATGTATGCTTCTTGTAGTTTCCTTTTCTTGTGCTTTTACAGGATCTTTGTGTAGCTGGGCTGGTGAAAGGGCAAGGAGCTAGGAGCAAGCAGCAAGAAGTGAAGACTGGATCGACTATTAGCGCAAGATAACGGTTAGTAGATCATCCTTTTCTTCCCTCTCTCATCTCATAAAGAAGAAACTTTGAATAGCTTTGCATTCAGTTGTTGCTGGAGTACTATCACCTTCAGAGTGGGATAGAGGCATTCTGCATTATATACTTTTCCCCCCAACACCAATAGTTAACCCTGGGAGGGACAACGTTGCCATATAAGGAGCACCAACATTTCCAAAAGGAGCGAAATGACCAGGGTTCCCGTCAGAGGGGATCCCTGGGTTGGTGAACCCCGGAAAAGTTGTCATCGAGAACGAAAAGAAGCCTACTCAAGCTAACACAAACAAGATCTAACCAGGTAATGTTAATCACGGCCAAATAAATTTTAAGACGCAAGGACACAACTTGACCTTTTCATGTTCTAAGTGTCGAGAAAAGGACAAAAAGATGACTCTAGTCTCCTTCGAATGTTTAGTGAGCCCGAAGTGACAAAGGCTCAAATGAGCCTTTTCATTTAAGGAGTCTAAAAAGGATCAAAAGTGACTACTCTGGAGAACTAGGCAAAAGGGTTTACCAAACAAATCCGTAAAACTACATATACACCTTGGCAGTCATATGAAAACCAAGGACTTCCCGTACGGCAGCCAATCTTCCCGAATGCTGTGTTCGGTGCGTTACAGCTTGTAAGGCGGTAGACACAGCTTCCTGTGGATAAAGGATGATAACCTAATGGGGTCTCCCCATATACGCGATGGTACGTGGGAGCTCAATTCCATGCTAGACCACTTGTTGTGTCACGGAAGGAGGAATCACCCAACCTTAAGTGAAACAAAAGTGACTAGGTTTAACGACGCCGGAGCATGTCTCTAGCCTAGACCTCTAAACAGTGAGCGTTACGTTCCAATGCGTTTTTATGTTCATTCAGTTCATTTTACGGTTGATCTTGAATTAGGTTTCGGTTTTCAGGTCCTACCGTATGTAATCTCTCACAATTCCCTAAATGCAAGCTATATGCCAAAAAGTATCATTTCGTTCGATGAACACTAACTACGAGAGAGTTGAGAACTTTTCAATCAAACAAAATGACCATAAAGAATCAAGAACCACTCTAATGCAGCTAATGGCAATAAACGAAACTTTTCTTTGAAGTCACTAATCAATGAAAAGCTCTAATTTCCATTAACTAATTCAACGCAAAAGAGACTGTTTGTTTTCTTTTCAATGGCAAAGTGCACTAAACAAATTTTGAGAGATAATAACACCGAGTAAAAGAGACAAACTTCGCTCAATGAGAACGCAATCAAGTCCCCAAAACACCAAGGCAGTCCTTCAAAACGAAGAAAAACACCAAAGACTTCAATGAGCCATGTGATCTAGGCCCAAAACGAAGCCGAGCGGAATCCAAGCGAAAAGAAGAGAATCACTCGAATAATGCAATAAAAAGTTTAACAATCACTGAACAAGTGTAAGAGAGTAACCAAAAAGTTGACTGGACCAACAGAAGACCAAAACTCCTAAGGAAGGCTCAATGCACAAAGCCACTAGATGCCCTAGGGCTAAAATGTGAAATCGGTGGAAAATGGCAAACACCCAAAGTATGAAAATGTAATGTATGCACGCTTTTCATTCATATCCTGAAAATGAGAATTCTAATTATGCAAGTGTGATATATGCAAGAGAATTCTCAAACACATGATGATTCTAATGTAATCTAAGAACCAATCAAGTGCAAATCATGAAAAACGGGTGTGAGTTCCAAAGATCATAAACTAAAAACACTCAAAGGCGATTAACACTCATACACAATTTAGCCCCCCCTCCAAGTAATGATCAAAGGAAATCAAATTAATAATTTGCCAAAAAAAACTCAAAACCAGTCAAACAAGACTCTGACACACTCAAGTGATTGAAAAAGGTGTAGCTAGAAACGAAACCCAAGCTTGGAAGGCTGCAAACAAGCAAACTGGAAAAGTTCACAGGCCTGGCGCGACTGTCAGGCGGAAAACTAGCGCCAATTGAGGATTGGCGCGGGCTGTACACTGGAAAGTGGTGCTAATTGGTGCGACTGTCATGCAAAAAAGAGCGCCAATCAAGTTGCTAGCTTAAAAATAAAAACAAGCAGTCCAAGGCTTGGTCGATAGTATCCAGGCAGACCAGGAAGCAAGAGACAGCAAGAAATCCAACCCAGAAAGCTATCTAAGCAATCAAACAAGAGAACCAAAGACAAAAGACATCCCCAGTGGGGTCGCCAAATTGTTGTGGAGGTAAATCCTCTCTGCGGACAGAGACGATCCCTACTAGCCCAGACCGGGTCTAGCAACAATCACACAATGCTATCACGCAAGTTCCTAATTACAAATAAAAGGTAGATGGTGAGAACCTACTTGGATTCCAACGCTAGTGTTCATCGAAAAGATGCCTCCCTCGTTCCATTGCCTTGGCCGGTCACGATCTCCACGATCTCCGTGATTGGACACCTGCACATGCAAAGAACAACACGAAAACAAGCATAAAATCTAGTAGATGCAATTATATATCAGTCAGAAAGGATATAACTCAACATCAAACATAAGACAATGAGAGTGGAACCATAATGATAGTCATCTATTATTAATAAATAAAAAATAAGAATACAACCATTGCTCTGACGTCAAATCCTCCTTTGGCTAGGTAGTCAGCTACACAAGTCTTGCAAAGCTTGTTGGGATGAGGAACAAGCCTCTCTCTCTTTGGGTGACAAGAATCTCCTTACTTAGATTTGGCCTTATGGGTGCAAAGAAGGCTCTTGTAGCTTCAAACTCTCTATCACTATGCTAGAACTGGAACTATTGTCACTATGACTAGCTTGCTCAAGGCATAGAGGCAAGCTTTTATAGATAGAGAAGAAAGAGATAGGATCAACCACATTATTCATGGGATTGGCTTTATCACTTGGAAACTTCCATGAAAGGTGGCAAACCACTTTCCTTTCTATGGAGATTCGAAGCCAAACCATCCTAGCTCAACATAGATTCAGTTGGTGAATGGGTTGAAGAGAACCTTCGGGAGCTTGTTGGTTAAAAACTTTACTCAATTCGGTTGGCGTGAGTGCGACTTTGAGAAAGAGCGCCAATGGCGCGGCCTTTTTAGAGGATTTCCCTCATTGGCGCGGGCAATGAACTGTGGACCCGCGCTAATGCAAAAAGAGCTGTTTTCATGGGTATTTTGCAGGAGATGTCTTCAGGGCATATGAAGCTCATACTTAGAGGAATATGATGCAAGTGGTTTCAGGTCATGTCACTTCTCACAGGTCCTGGAATGAGTCCTCCAGTGTGTGGGAGAGGGATAACAGGGACGGTGACAAACGGTGACAAATTGCTGTGTAACAAGAGGCTTAGTAGATGCTTTCATTTTGGACTCAGTGGTGGACGAAGCCAATGGCTTGTCATATTGACATGACCAAGTTTGCAGGTTGATATCGGAGGGATTAACCTCATTAGAATTCATCATGAGGATTTGATAGTCACCAGGACCAAAAGGATGGGGGGGATGGGTGACTTGACCTAGTTGAGGTTGAGCAACAACAAATCCTTACTGAGGGAAAGGATTTGTAAGCATTGTCAGTTGAGATGACATAGGGTTCTAAGGTGATTTTTGACCTCTAGAGGCTGCTTGAGCTTCCCACATTTGGTGCATCTGGGGTAAGAGAGGACACTCATGTGTATAATGGCCCTGTACACCACAACGTGCACAAGGCTTATTCATACAGATAGACTTGTTTCTGCTTGGGTTGACTACCTTGTTGCTGGTTGTTAGTGTTAGGAGGGTTCCCTTGGGGTTCACTAGGTTGATTACATTGATTACCCTCGTTACCATTGTTACCTTTCCCCTTATTCATTTTCTTCGAAATTTGGGGATTGGTTGGACTCTGTTGTGAAAACACTTGACACTGAGGGGGTGGTTGCTACCGGGGCCAAGGAGGCATGGGAGGCTGCAGCAGTAATGCTTGAGGGGTTGGAGTGCTTGGCTGTGCATAACGAGGAGCAACGGTTTGGTAGATAGGTCGAGTATTGGCTAGCCCTGAAAACATGTTGCTAGCAGGAGGGGCATAAGTGTTGGAGGAACTGTTTCCCCCGTGCAGATAGCCATAACTTTGGTGAGTATATAGCAAAGGGTGTGAAAGGGTTCCAACAGTACCGGTGGCTGTGTGAGATTCCCCCAGTACATTGGCACCTTCAGGACGGGGGAGGTCTAGAATGATGGTAGAGACATAACCGGATTGTGCATAAGTCAGGTCATATCTGAGAGCCATTTGGAGAGCTTCTTCCTCTATCTGAGGAAAATGGGACGCAACATCTTTTATAATGGGTGATAAAAGGCTCCTAAGAAACCAATCTAGGTAGACACAGTCTTTGAAGGGCGAGGCATGACATGTTCTCCTTCTTCTATGCCATTCATCAACATTATCAGAAAGACGAGTGGTGGAGGACTGACAGAATGAGGTCAATATCTCAGTACCAATATCGTATCAGAGAGGTAACTGAAAATATGAGAGGGACACTTTTTTAGCAAGTGTCACAAAAATGGAATGAGATGCGGCAGGTTGGTATACATACCATTTTGCAGCATCTCCAGTCATGGTGTGTTGGAACAGCCGAAGATGAATGAAGTCATCGATAATGAAATTGGATGAACAGAACATGTGGAAGGAGCGGACATCATCGCTAGGGTCCTCTCCAGAATTACCCTCAAACTTTGTGATGTCTGAGGGAAGATTAGTCGACATAGCAGGCCAACCAACATCATGGTGTATTTTGTTATCACAAAGTCAACCCCTGATAGGCTGCTAATTAGGAAGACTCTGAGTAACTATTTCAAACCAACTTTTGGCTAAGGCTTAGCCTCCTCAACCTGAGAGGGCTCTCTCACTAGGTTAAAGATTTTGATAAAGATTAGATGGCTAACTCTATGAAACAAGTGAAAAATATGAATGGTTGAACATGATCAGTAAACATCCATTGGGCTTATGGAGTCAAGAAATGCTTCAGTATGACAATAATATTAACTTTACATGGAAGTCAGGGCATCTGGAGTTCAACATATCAGTAACACATCAGAAATATGTAGGAAGACACAGTCTACAAATACATGAAGGAAGTTAGAGCATAGCCAATGAGTTCTAAGTAATCATGCATTCATACTACTGCAAGTAATGAAATGAAGGCAACCATAGGAAAATTTAAACATTGAACTCTTTCTGAATCTTGAGGAGCAAAGCCAAATCACTGTATTACATTAAAACACAGTCTTACACAAAAGCACAGTATGAGTGTTCTTTGAAAAATTTCCAACCCTTAGTGCATTACATCTTCTCCCATATATAGAGTTCATTACATGACTTAGATTCCTTCCTCCAGCATGAGGGGAATTTGAATTCTTCCTAATTTGACACCTATTGACACTTAAAACCAACTATTTAATATAACTAACTGTTAACTAGCAGTTCTAGAGACCTAATACAACTAGGAGTGTAACTCCTTATTATGATTACAACAACCTTATCTAAAAATGGAAAGAATTATTTCAGAGCTGCAACCTCATGAAGTCGAATTTTATGAAGCCTCCCACGTTGTCACCTTACTGCTAATGACAAACCCTAGAAATTAGGGAACATGTTTCCCTATTTTTAGGTTTAGTATCTTTGAAAATTAGCACGTGGGACAGAGCCTTTATCTTCTATTCCATGACATATTTTACGAAACTGAAGGAGGGTTTTGTAGTCCATGATGTCTAGAACAAAAACCTCTCTTGGTTTTTTAAAACACTACTCTAGCTATCCAGAATTTGTCCTTGAAAAACACGTGTAAAACAGGAAAAATCTATTTGTGAAAAACTGCACCTATAGCAATTTCGTAGCGCCATTTGGGTCATCCATTTCTCCCAGATCATAATGAATTTGAAGAATCTGAAAAGGGTTTTTGTATTTAAGTATGTTAGGAATAAAAACCTCTTTCAGTTTTTAGAGATGAGTTATCAATTGCTCAGGAATCCCCTTGGAAGTTGATTGCTAAAAACAAGGAGACAGAGTTCCTCCTTTTTAGAGTTTCATTTTTATGCTTGTCTTCAAATCCTTCTGCTGACCATGTTGTCTCTTTTAATCACATGACATGCATTAAATTAACCATAGACCCCGATACTACACTTGTGTTAAGACAAAACCCTTAGATTCTACCTGAAACAAGACAAACTGTCTGAGCTACGAATTCATTGTTGTTTTCATAACATAAAGTTTGGAGTTCATAAATGTTTTTCCTTTCCTTGTTTTTCCCTTGCTTTATGTTCAAAACCTGTAAGTAATCCTTTGCAGCAACCCATCTTCAAAAAGAGTTATCTTTTGTTCTCAAAATTGGCCCACAAAGTCATGATGTGCAACTACAGCAGTTTCGTAGCGCGCTACGAAACTGTTGTGCATTAGGCATCACCTACAACAGAAACTACTGTGTGATTTCAAAAACACAGTTTTATGCCAAAATTCAACTTCCTTGAGTTTTCTTTCCTTTGAAATGGCTCTCCCATATGCCATGAAGCTGTTCAAAACTGAATAAACTGATAACATTCTTCAAAGTAAACTTCAAAAAGGTGATCCACATCAAAATTTTAGGATTAGCCTTACTTGCTATGTAGTTCTTCTTAGCTGAGGATGTCCTTCGGGCTAGTTCAGCTATATCTTCAGATCTTCAATCCGTGTTTTCATCATTCAGATTCCAGTTCTCAATTTCGCATTGACCCTTCTGATATATCCTACCTCGCTTAAAATGGAAAGGGGTGTTGGCTCGCTTAGACTTTAAAGAATTCTGATCAAATGCCTATCAATTTGCCTCCTATGCATGAAAAGAACATGATCATGATTGAAAACACTTGGACCCTTTTTTGAAATTTGCAAATCATGCGTACCAAGACACCTAACAAATCTAATGTTGAAAATGAATGGTTGCATGTGATAAGCATGGTGCATGGACTGACAGTTGATGATGTAAGATTAACAGATTCTGATGGATTAGACAACTAGGTGAGATTTGGCATGAATCTGCATGAATCCTCGATTTCGTAGGGCAGCCAGTGGAAATTCTGGGTTTTGCGCTACGAAAACTCTTAGGCAGTTTCGTAGTGCATGAAAACCTTGACACAAGTTTGACACATGGAAATTTAGGTGTGATGTGGGATCGATGATAGGTAAAACCTGAGTGTTGACCCTATTTGGCAATGCCAACAAGACTCATTTCTAGGTCCTAGACTCTAAAACAAACCATGGAAAGACTAGACCAAGACTAACACCAATCCTTTAGAATCAAACTGAAGTTCAAAATTGAGGAATTTTTTCAGTGATAACAGTGGCTCTACTTGGGATAGTGTGCCCTTGTGGTACACTAAGAACCTGCAGTTCCAGTGCTACTATCCATCTTTTAGAATAAAATTTTGAAATCCTGCCCAATCTGCTATCCAAGCTTTACTGATTTCTGCAAGAGGGACTCAATCTGCACCTGCTAAGAAAAAATTCTGAATCAACCTACCCTGAGCTTATTTGCATATTCCTACCTACCCTATCAGCTGTAATTTCCACTTTAGGTCAGGCAACATGATATTTCCAATAAATCCAATCAATTGTCTTTTCTAATATTTGAGGCTCTTGACTGCATTCGACCTCAAAATAACCATGATAGTGAGATGACCAAATCAACTTATAATGTACCTGATCTTCATAATGCAAATGAAAATGAAATACTGGTGTGCAAAGCTTTGCCATGTATTCATTTATAGGGTCAAAGAGGACATGGTTATTTTGATGATCATCATAACATTCTACATCTTCAGACAACTGATTCTCAGCCACACAAAATTCCTTTGATATGCTATCCAACTTCTTTTCTGAATGATTCCCACAAACAATGTAATTTTCCTCATTATTATGATCATTCTTTGATGTAAGCTGCTGCAAGGAATTACAAAAATGAACAACCTTTTCCTCTGCCTGAGGGTTATAAAAAATTTCTTCCAGTATTTCTTCTTGGTGTTTGTAATCATTTTCATACTCTTTATGATCAAAAGACTGGCAAGTTTGCTGCATCTTCACATTAATCTCAGAGGATGTAACATGGTTTTCATAAGTAAACCCCTGTTGATTTTCATGTTGCATTTCATGGGATGTTATCCTTTCTTCTAGTTGTTGAAATGTATTTTTATGAAGAGCCTCTAAAATTTCTTCATCCATAAATTCATCGTCATCCTAACAATCCTCCAAATATTGAATAAAACTCACATAGTGTTTACAACAATATTTGACCAGCAATAAGGAGGGATGACACTCTTTATACATGTCATAGAATACATCATGGAAATCAGCAAGAGAATATAATGAACCATTTTCCAAGCTTTTATACCAAGACCATGCTTTTCCTTCTAAAGTGGTCATAAACATCTTCATGAGACAATCTTCAGGGAACTGAACCTTAAGACAACCTACATGCATATGGAACCTAACCAGATGAAGAGTAGCATTGTCTTTCTTTTCATCACTAAATATTGGAAGATCATCTAACCAATCAACCTTTGGCATAGGATTTGGAAAACCAGGGATATGAGACCGATTCATAGGGGCATACCTGGAATTTATTCTTGCATTGGAAGTCATCTTGAAACTTCAACAAGCTACTGATCTTCTAGCAGTGGAGTCACCTTCCAATTTGTTATTTGATGTGTGGAGTCACCAAGGTAGATTGTAGCCTCGAAAACTGTCTGAGCTCCTGCTACCTTCAGAAGTTCATCTTTCTTGATTCCGAGAATGAATAATCTTCAAAATCCTGGTAGACGCACCAAAATGTTATCACAAAATCAACCCCTGATAGGCTGCTAATCAGGAAGACTCTAAGTAGCTATTTCAAACCAACTTCTGGCTGAGGCTTAGCCTCCTCAACCTGAGAGGGCTCTCTCACTAGGTTAAAGATTTTGATAAAGATTAGATGGCTAACTCTATGAAACAAGTGAAAAATATGAATGGTTGAACACAATCAATAAACATCCATTGGGCTTATGGAGTCAAGAAATGCCTCAGTATGACAATAATATTAACTTTACATGGAAGTTAGGGCATCTGGAGTTCAACATATCAGTAACACATCAGAAATATGTAGGAAGACACATTCTACAAATACATGAAGGAAGTTAGAGCATAGCCAATGAGTTCTAAGTAATCATGCATTCATACTACTACAAGCAATGAAATTATGACAACCACGGGACAATTTAAACATTGAACTCTTTCTGAATCCTAAGGATTAAATCCAAATCACTGTATTACATTAAAACACAGTCTTACACAATAACATAGTATGAGTGTTCTTTGAAAAATTTGCCACCCTTAGTGCATTACATCTTATCCCATATATAGAGTTCATTACATGACTTAGATTCCTTCCTCCAGCATGAGGGGAATTTTCATTCTTCCTAATTTGACACCTATTGACACTTAAAACCAACTATTTAATATAACTGAATGTTAACTAGCAGTTCTAGAGACCTAATACAACTAGGAGTGTAACTCCTTATTATGATTACAACAACCTTATATAAACATTGAAAGCATTCTTTGACATCTGCAACCTCATGAAGTCGAATTTGATGAAGCCTCCCACATTGTTACCTTACTGCTGATGACAAACCCTAGAAATTAGGGAACATGTTTCCCTGTTTTTAGGTTTAGTATCTTTGAAAATTAGCACGTGGGATAGAGCCTTTATCTTCTCCTCCATGACTTATTTTATGCAACAGAAGGAGTTTTTTGTACTCCATGATGTCTACAACAAAAATCTCTCTTGGTTTTTTAAAACACTGCTCCAACGGTCCAGAATATGTCCTTGAAAAACACGTGTAAAACAGGAAAATTCTGTTTGTGAAAAACTACACCTACAGCAGTTTCATAACGCAAGTTGGGTCATCCATTTCTCCCAGATAATAATGAATTTGAACAAACTGAAAGAGGTTTTTGTATTTTGGTACGTTATTAATAAAAACCTCTTTCACTTTTCAAATATGAGTTATCAATGGCTCAAGAATCCCCTTGGAAGTTGAATGCTAAAAACAAGGAGACAAAGTTCCTCCTTTTTAGAGTTTCATTCTTATGCTTGTCTTCAAATCCTTCTGCTGACCATGTTGTCTCTTTTAATCACATGACATGCATTAAATTAACCATATACCCTAATACTACACTTTTGTTAAGAGAAACCCTTAGATGCTACCTGAAACAAGACAAACTGTCTGAGCTACAAAATGGCAGTTGTTTTCATAACATAAAGTTTGGAGTTCATAAATGCCTTTCCTTTCCTTGTTTTGCCCTTTCTTGATGTTCAAACCCTGTAAGTAATCCTTTGCAGTAGCCCATCTTCAAAAAAAAGTTCTTTTTTCTTCTCAAAATTGGCCCACAAAATCATGATGTGCAACTACAGCAGTTTCATAGCGCACTACGAAACTGTTGTGCATTAGGCATCACCTACCGCAGTTTCCTAGTGTGCTACGAAACTGCTGTGTGATTTCAAAAACACAGTTTTATGCCAAAATTTAACTTCCTTGAGTTTTATTTCCTTTGAAATGGCTCTTCCATATGTCATGAAGCTATTCAAAACTGAATAAATTGATACCATTCTTCAAAGTAAACTTCAAAAAGGTGATCCACATCAAAATTTTAGGATTAGCCTTACTTGCTATGTAGTTCTTCTTAGTTGAGGATGTCCTTCAAGCTAGTTTAGCTGTATCTTCAGATCTTCAATCTATCTTTTCATCATTCAGATTCTAGTTCTCAATTTTGCATTGACCCTTCTGATATATCCTGCCTCGCTTGAAATGGAAAGGGGTGTTGGCTCGCTTAGACTTTAAATAATTCTGATCAAATGCCTATCAATTTTCCTCCTATGCATGAAAAGAACATGATCATGACTGAAAACACTTGGACCCTTTTTTGAAAGTTTCAAATCATGCATACCAAAACACCTAACGAATCTAATGATGAAAATGAGTGGTTGCATGTGATAGGTATGGTGCATGGACTAACAGTTGATGATGTAAGATTAACTGATTCTGATGGATTGGACAACTAGGTGAGATTTGGCATGAATATGCATGAATCCTCGATTTCATAGCGCAACCAGTGAAAATTCTGGGTTTTGCATTAAGAAAACTCCTAGGCAATTTCGTAGCACATGAAAACCTTGACACAAGTTTGACACATGGAAATTTAGGTGTGATGTGGGATCGATGATAGGTAAAACTAGAGTGTTGACCCTATTTGACAATGCCAACAAGACTCCTTTCTAGGTCCTAGACTCTAAAACAAACCATGGAAAGATTGGACGAAGACTAACACCAATCCTTTGGAATCAAATTAATGTTCAAAATTTAGGAATTTTTTCAGTGATAACATATTGGATCATTTATCAACTGGCTAAAATCTGGGAGACTTAACGCAGCCATAAAAGGGAGCATGGGGGCTTCCAGAATGGTTCTTAAGATGGTTCCGCTAGATGTGACCACCAGAGTAGAACCGAAGCCAACACTAGCTGTGGGTCCAGACATGGTGATGATATGCGGTGAAGGAGCTCAGAATTATAAGAGGAATCAGATGAACCAGGAGAAGAGTCGATATGGGGACTCGAGGGACTATGAACTTGAACCCTGTGGGGAGGAGTAATATGCCCAAGTAGAAACTGGGGATGAAGGCCTAAGATTCCACATGACAAATGTCTTCGTGGCTCAATGGTGGTAAGACACAAGGGACACAGAAATGGTGAAGGTAGATCAACAATATGTTTATCAGTGGTTGTCATTGATGTCAACCAAAGCAGCACCACAGGCTACCCCAATTGCATGGGAATTTTAACTTGACAACTTACTCTATTCTGAGTCAAGGATCTTTTAGACAGATTCTACTCATCGATATGTTTCTGTTGATATATGGCACACCAAGTAATTCTTCACGGTTTGAGAGATATTCATGTTTAAAGTTAGTAACCCCAGTTAGTGGGCTAAAACCCTATGGGGTTGTGGCATGGCACTCATAATTGGTTGTGGTCATTGAATAGTTAATAATTAGTATATTTTTTTTCTCCTAAAATCCTTCCAATTTTCACTTGTTGAGGACACTCTCAACTCAAGATATTCATATAAATAATGACCCTCATATCCTCCTATTGTAGGGATTTTTTGGCTTAAAATAGGTACATCGTGGAATTTTCACAATAACTTCTTTTATGTGAAGCTTTAGAAGCTTAAATTAAAACCCATTTGAACCAAAATCTTGATG
This sequence comes from Pinus tabuliformis, assembly GCA_031772625.1. Classification (NCBI taxonomy): domain Eukaryota; kingdom Viridiplantae; phylum Streptophyta; class Pinopsida; order Pinales; family Pinaceae; genus Pinus; species Pinus tabuliformis. The sequence goes on from CM062812.1 coordinate 112,102,328, forward strand.
CACCTCGTAACCAAATTTTAGATCTTATTGCACTATAGTTTCGGAGATATTATTTGAGGAAGTTAGGGTTTTAGTAGGCTCCTCAATTCCAAGTCAAATAGGTGATGTTGGGAAAATCGTCATAACTTTCTCTCTGAGAATTGGATTCAAATTCCGTAAATAGGCACAAAAATAGGATGATATTTAGTTTGTCAAGTAGAGTTTTTAGGGTCGACGATCTCAATAGTGACACGTGGAACTTCATACAAGTTCGCTCGATTGAACCAATCTATAATCTGGTCATCATGGGAGATTGGGCATAACTATTTCTTGAAGAATCCAATCTCGATACGACTTGTGGGGTTGGAGATAGGACTCAGAGGGATACCATAGGACAATATTTGAGACCCTGGAGATCTTAAATTACATAGATACAAAAGATTCAATATCTAGCTCCTATAAGGTAGGAAAAAACATGCATTCAAGGATCACTGCAGTAAGGACCACACATCAACATTCAAGGGTAAGTCTCCTACAGCAAGGTATTTATGATTAATGTTTACATTTGAATTTTTAGTATCATCTCTGACATATGCTTTTTCAGGACAACATAAGTATATACAGGGTCTCGGTTATATCTCTATGTCTCTATATGTAACACTTAGTTTTTCAGATGTCCTATTCTTGATACTACACATTTGATGCTACATATTCTTGATGCTACACCAAGTCTGCTAAATGTATATGATATTTTAAGTTCATGTTACTTGTCTTTTCATATTTGATAGAATGGTCTCTTTTGTTGTACTTAGAACTTGGTCCATTACAGGTCTAGGGTCTATCATCAATTTTTATTGTGCACATCTTTAGGTCATTTTTGGATATAGTCTTGCACAGAGTCTAGGCCTATATCAAGAGTGGGAGTCTTTTTCTACTATTGAAGAAAGTCAACAAAAAAAGTGAAAAGAACACTTCAGGTACGCATTGTAATTTGTATTTGTAGTTATTCATTATTATGCACTTACATTTGTTTTGCAGGAAGAGGTAATTTGAAGGGTATTTTATTTTACTTTCGAATTGGTTTCGCCAAGAAAATTTTGCATGTAGATAGAAGAAGATTCAAGTACAATTTCACACAAGAATTCAAGATCAGAAGTATCAAATCAAAGGAAGCATTGCAGTGGGATATCCTTTGAAAACATGACAACCATCTGTATATTGTTAAGAAGTATCAAGGCCAAGAGTTAATTGTAAAAGAGTCATCATTGTAAAGTTGTAAAAGAGTCATCCTTTTAAATATTGTAAAAGAGTAATTTTACCTAGAGTCAAAGAGGCAGTGTTGGGAGGTATAGGAGTCATTCTTGGCATGATGTCATGGTTGAGTTGCAGGTCATAGAGTGATTGGGTATTTGGTCAAGTACACAAAAATCATTGTACATATTATTGTATCGTGGATTGTTGTCCCTGGTTTGGGAATCCACAATCTTGTCTTATTTTGGTCATTATAGGGTGGGAGGGAGATGCTAGGTAGGTGTATGAAGTCGCCTACAGGTTGGGGTCTGTGAAAACTTCAGGGTGGTAGGTTGGTCTAGGTGTTATAGACATATTTTGGCACTACAACCCCAATCACATATTTCCATAAACCAAGGGCTTCTAAACCCCTAAAAGTGTTGTTTCAAACCATAAAGGATCAAGGTCAACTGATTACATCATTTCCCAGAAGTTCTCCCTGAAAAACTGCTCAGAACTGGTCAAAACTGGACCATACAGACTGCTCCATGTTGAGGGTGCGATGCATCTCACCTGTTACACACCAGGGGTGTGATGCATACTGAAAATCCCTTCTATAGGGTGTGATGAGAGAATGAATACAAATGGCAGAGGCAATTTTCTAGGTGGAAACTCGAGAAGCTTCTAGAAACTGCTCATATGACACTTGCCTCTCTAAATTCGCCCAAGGATGAGTAAGAGATCATGAAATCTCTAAGTGGAACCAAGAACTATCAGTGAAATGACACTAATCAAAATCCCAGAAGCTGACTCACCCCCCTGCAAATATCTATGTATGGATCCCTCATCCTAGAGATCCAAGGGCTGGAATTTTGTAATTTGTAAGGAAGTGTTGTTAGTTTCTCTGTGAAGACATTGCATTGTTGGGTGATCTCGCTTTTCATGAGGTGAAGAGGGCCTTCATGCTAGGAGGATGATGTTGAATCAGACAGCTGAGTTGTAATCCTCTCTTCTACTACTTCTATCAATAAAGATATTTGAGTTTTCCTCCATATACTTATATATTTCTGAATCTTGTATTTGTGTATGCATTTGTATGGTTAATGTACATCTGATTCTACATTGTTTATGGTTATAGATCTCTATGCTTTGATGGTATTTTTCCGCTTTGACTCTACAGGTTTTCTTTGAAGCGGGACAAGTGAGAAAGGAGTGGCGAAAGCTCTATCAAGGGAGAGAGGAAACAAGAATGGAGCCAAGAGAAAGACTAAGGTTGGTGCTCTTTGCCTCTCTCTCATCTATCTCTCTTAAAGGAAAACACAAGTTACTTTGAATCGTTTGTTCCTAAGATAGCTACCCATCTTAGTGGGACTAGCAACTCTGAATAGACACTAGTTTTCCCGGAAACAAAATGGCTACTCCACTGGGGAGCGAATAGTTTGTTTGTTTCTTACTGTTATTTTCTTTATAAACTACACACGGAGCCTGAAGTTAAGCCAGCTAGCCTTCGAACTGCTTTTGCTATGCAACTACAAAGTAGATCAATGCTGCTTCAGTCATTCTTCAGGTTGGTTTATGAATTGAACATCTGACTTGCAAACATCTTAAGAGCCCTAGTGGTAGCTCAATAACCTCATTAGATCAGCCCCTATACTTTGTGTTTACTGCCTATCATAAGCTCAGTCTAAATTCCTGAACTTAGCTGCAAACTATGGGTGAAAACAGAGCTCAGTCTTGTCCCTAGACCATCGCATTGTCTCTCATTGGCAGTCTGGATGCATTGCACCTCCCGTGTGCTGTAGGTGAGATGCATCCCTGTTTCACTGTGTTACAGGTGCAATGATTGAATGAGACTATTTCTCTCTCCAGATTTTGTTTTTTCTTCATTGTTTTTAGCTCTATTCAATAGTTTTTTTGTCTATGATTAGTATATCACTGTTGAAACCTTCTTCCTTTACATTATTTAGCCTCCATTGATAAGGAATTGTGAATGTTTTTTTATGTACTTTTCGTCATTTATAGTTCTCCTTTGCAAAAAGTAGCTTAATCGAACTGTCATCTTTTGATTCGAAAGTGTCGCAACTGTCGTTTTCAGTCAAGAAAAAGAGTGTCTTAAAGTCTTCCTCTTTTACATACTCGATTATACTTTTGCCATTGTATTTAATTTGAATTGTCAATTATTTGAAGTGTCGAAAACAATTTTCCTTTCGAAAGTGAAAGTGTCATCTTAGTCCTCCTTTCGTTTTTTGAAAGAAATTGCTAAAGTGTCGCTTTGAGGAAAAATAGTTCAGATCTATACTTAGTTTTCTTTTTATCATTCTCACATTAAGGAAACGGAAAAACAAATACATGCATGTGCATTTGCATTTAGACTGCTTGCAGAATTTGATTTAGGAAAGTGCATTTAGTGTGTGCTCTATGCTCTCTGCTGAAAGAAAAATCATAATCTTCTTTCCTTTGTAGCTAGGATTTTCATTGCTAAAAGAAAATAAATGATTGTTTATCATCTAGATTGCATATTTAGGAATTGTACATCTACATCACGTGGTGAACCTTGAAAGGCAAACTTCTTAAGAAAGATCAACTATAAAATAAACCTCAATGAACATAAAAATGCTTTGGAACCTAACACACAACATCTAGAAGTCTAGGCTAGAGATGTATTCCAGCGTCGTAAAGCCTGGTAACTATCATTTTCATCTTAAGTTGGGTAATTCCTCCTCTTTGATACGACAAGTGCCAGTACGGACTTGTGCTCCCATGTACCGTCGAGTATATATTGGGAGACCACAATAGGCTGATATCCTTTATCCTTAGGAAGCCGTGTCTGCCGCCCTATCGATCGCAATGCACTGAACATAGCATTCGGGAAGATTGACTGCCATACGTAAAGTCCTCGGTAATTTCTCTATAATTTACCACTGAGGTGTATATTGCAGTTTTGTGATTGGTTTGGTAATCCCTCTGTCTAGATTTCCAGAGAAGTCACTTTCATTCCTTTTCAGACTCCTTAAAAGAAAAGGTCCATCTGAGCACTTGTCACTTCAGGCTCATTAAAAATCGAAGGCAAATAGAGTCATCTTTAGCTTTTTCTCGACTCTTAAAAATTGAAAAAGCAATTTGTGTCAGAGCGTCATAAAATTGATTTAAATTGGAATTACATTTTCCCCTTTTTAATTTTGAGTTGATCAAGTAATCTGCAATCATGGAAGAAAGTCAATCAAAACCCCATCGTTCACGGAGACTAACGAGTCAACCATCTTTGACTCCAGAAATGAAACCATTCTGACCCAAGTGATCTTGTTTAACTGGGTCGAAGTCTCCTAGTTTATTTGAAACGTGTGTTTCAACATCATCAGATACTCCAGTTACTCCATTTATTTCTGGTACCCCTGCCTCTACAGAAGAAGTTCTGCAGTTACAAGAGGACATTAGAACTGATCCTAGTGTAATGGTAAACACTTCTATTCTTGAACTAGCTCCATCTAGGGCTGATTTAGAAGGTGTCACCCCTCCAACATCTATCACTGCAGAGTCTATACCTTCATCGGCACCAGAAATATTTTACGGACCAGATGGTCTACCTCTTCCACTTGGACTGATTTCCATAGAAGAGATTGTGGAGGATCTTCCATCCAGTACCCCATTGCATTTTGGAACTGGGATCCACCTATATCCTTCTACCACAGAAGTTAGTTCTTTTGATCACCCTTCATCGCAAGTTCCTGTCGAATCGCTAGGAAATCTTTTGGATAGACTCGATATGTCTGAACAACCATCGACATCTAGGACTGTGTCATCTGATACAATAGCAGCAGAACCTCCTACCGCTACTCCGACAATGTTCACTGGTATACCATCTGTCCCAACTAGTTCTCAACCGCTAGATGGAGTCCACCCAGGGACTGTTTCGACAGCATGGTCTGTTCCTATTTGTTCATCTGGAATCTTATCTAGAGTTTCTTATGTTGAGACTCAGCAAATTGATCCTTCACATCAGTATCAATTTGGGCAGTCCAGTCTCCAAAGACCAATTTACCCTTTGAACACTGGATTGTCGCCATATGGGGGGCAGTATCCTTTTTCATTGTTCCCTCTGGGAGACCAACCATAGTTCACAACAAAGTTCGGGTCAAGCTGGGATTACGTCCAGTGGTTGGGTGTCAATACTGCCTCAACAGCCAAGAGTTGTATATTCAATGCAACAAAATCAACCTGTGTCGAACATTCCCACTACATCGGCTATTGTGACGGTGTCGCAAGTACAAGCGTTGCCTATTGTATGTCAACCTCAAGTCTCTCAGGTCATAATACAACAGCCTCTTATCTCCGTGACTCAATCACAACCACCAATTAGTGGCTCCTTAACTGAAGTGGCTCAGGCTCAAACGGGTATTATCACCCCTCAACTTGGTCAAACATCCAGTATTGGACAACAGCAAATGGTCTCACAACCATGGCTGGTGCAATATCAACAACCGCAATTCCAACAAGCTTACCGAGGACCTGAGCAACAAATCTTTGTGGGTAATGGGCAACCGTATATTCAAAACAGTTACCAACAATCATATTATAATGGTTATGCCCATAAACCTTATCAAAGTTATCAGCATCAAATACATTATGCTGGTATGCAAAGACCTACTGCTCAGGCAATCCCATCTTATCCTGGGTATGCTTCGCCAAACCTAAATCAACAGTTGCCTTTCGTAGCAACTTTAGAATTACCAGATCTAAATCGGCTAACAAATGATCCAATTTCTTACGCCCCTTGGTGGCCAGTGATTCCTAATAAACTTCCGTCAGATATTCCTAAATTCAATGGAAATCCGGGTGAATATCCATCGAATCATGTGATGACCTTTCATCTGTGGTGTTCGTCCAACAACCTCAATGATGATTCGATTAGGCTTCGCCTTTTTCAGTGAACGCTAACTCGTCCGGCAGTGAAATGGTACATCGAATTTCCTAGAGCTTCAATCGACAACTTCAGCACCCTTGCCACCACCTTTTTAACCCATTTTCAGTTACCCATAAGGTACAAAACAGGAACGAAGCTCCTTACCAATTTCAAATAGACAACAGCCACCCACATATCTGATCATATTCATGAGTGGCGACGTCGGTGATGAATGGTAAAGACATATGTTCCTGATCAACTTCTAGCTGAATGGTTTATTAAGTCATTGTTACCTTATATTACAGAAGATGTGGCCAAGGGAGGAGTTGTCACTAAAGAGCAAGTCATTGCTTGTGCCCAATATCTAGACTTGATCTATACTCAGTCTAGCATGCTCTATGACAAAATCCCTGATGCTCCTAGACCAGAATTTTCCATTCCTCCTCCGCCTAAATCGAACAGGGACTCTCATGCCGGCGACGACGTGATTGTCACCTCAACTATGCAAACTGCAAAGGCCCCATCTGGTAAAGCCCTTGCAGTTTCCAGTAAAAAATCAAATGACAAACTTCCTGCCTTGTTGTGGGGAAAAATGCCTATGCAGGACGATCCTATCCACCTAAGGTGTGATAGTGCCTTAGCAACAAACAGAGACAACTATTCTCGTTTCTTCCTTTATGAAATGTGAAAGAAGAGAGATCAATAGACTTACCGGTGTATTCCGTTTGTCCCTCGATCCGGTCTCTCTTCTCTTTCGCAGTTCGCAGCTACTTGCCTTCTCACTCGCCCAGCTTCAACGGGTTCCTGCAAGATCACAAGAGAACAGCTACTTGCGACAAGAGGACAACTACTTGCGACAAGAGAAGAACACTACACAAAGACAGATATTCACATTCATAACTAGTTTAGGATTAGAAATAAACTAAACATACTAATGCATTCATACATCAAAAATACATCAGCATATAGGAGAAACCAAGATAGCTTTATTGATGAATAACAAGGTTCAGGAAGAGATACAACCCAGAGGGCTCCAATCCAGCATCTCCTTCCCAGCAAATGGAATTCCTATCTTCACCCCCTTCAAAGCATTAAGCACCCAATGATTCCAATCTCAAACCAACAACAATTCTTTGCAATAACAAAATTCCAGCCTCTAGATCTCATGGAGGAGAGATCCATATATAGATGTTTGGAGAGAGGATGAGTCAGCTTGATATCTGACTAGTGTCCTCTCCCTCTGTCAGTTCTTGATTCCACTTGGAGGTTCTTGCTTCCACTTGGATATTTGGAACCTCTTACTCATCACCAGTCGAATTCCCTGAGGCAAGTGTCATTTTGGAAGCTTCCTGGGTTTTGACACCTTGAGAAATGAGCCTACCACATGTCCACTCTCGTTCAGCGCAGGTAGCCAGTGTTCCATTTGACATTCAACGCAGGTAGCCAGTGTTGGCTTTGACATTCAGCGCAAACAGCTAGTGTAGCCACTGAAATGATCCTGAATTGACTTGTTTTTGAGCAGTTTTAGGTGGAGAACTTCTGTGAATTGTTGTGGTTTGTTAGCCTTGTTCCTCTAGGGGTAGGAACAACATGTTTAGGGACTTTGGATCCCTTAGATTATGGACATTTCATGCTCAATGATGTAAGGCACAAAAATGTCTATAACAGTTGCCCGCTAAAGTATGAGGCCGTTTATCAGGTGAAATGCTTTATCAGGGGGATCCGAAGTTAATCCAATGCTAGGAGGAGACCTGTAATACAATACAATAAAATACATTATTTTTCATACTGCTTTCATGATCTAGCTGAGGTGGGCATTCCCATGCTCATCTTTATAAATTCATTTTTCTGTACAAAGAACAGACAATCGTCTGATGGTAGACTGATAATTTTGATGAAATTATCATCCTTTGAGTAGGATGATTATCTGCTGCAATGATGTACATGTCAATGTCTTTATCTTTCCTGAATATATATCGCAGCCCGGATGGATGAAACTCGATCCGGGGTCTTCAAACTCGTTCGATCTTCACTCTAAGTACAAGTCGATCCATGTGAGAATTGTTCTGAAGTCGAACATGGAAAGACATCGCTTGATTACCGGTCAATGAGGAAAACCGTTAACAAGCGCGAGAGGAATCACCGATAATGATAATGACCCTCAAGGTACTGCAGTACAATTCACGTGGTGTGAATAAAGGACTTGGCGTCGAACACCACGCAAAATCTTTCGGTCGAAGTTCATTGATGTATACCTGTCACCGAAAGTGAGAAACTTGCCATTGAGGCATGCAAGCTTCAAAGTACTGAAGGGGTTGTTCCTAGATCAACTTCTTGGATAATGAGCTAATGTCGACAAGAAATGATCCATCAAAGGAGGGCCTTAATGAATCCCACATCAGTGACACGGAACGAAGCTAATGATTTTAATGGAGGTGAAAACGATCTGTGACATATGATTCAGGGTGGCGGTCATGAAAGGATGAAGGATAATGTATGGCAGTGGATGGGACACGGTTGAATTTTCTGAACGACGTGTCTTGAACATATGGCGACACTGATACGATGGATCGGTAGCATTACCTCGAATATGGATGGTATGGCGAGACCATGGATGTGACCGGTGAATGAAAACAACCCAACCCGATTGTGGTACGGAGGAAAAGCGTCATGTTCAAGAGCGACTTGCTACCATCAAAGTTTTCTTTAGTTTCTCCGAATTTTTCCCCAGTCATTGCTGACCAGTAACTCTTTATTTTTGTCAAGCTTGAGGAGGATAACATATGCTTGTTCTATAACCTGCCCTTCAGGCAAGCCCATCGCTATGTTTTAACGAGCTTAGCGATAGTGAAACTCGTTCTCGTCTAAAGACAAGTTTGTCGCTATTTAATGATTTTAACGAGTCTAACGACAAGGATAACTCGGTCCTTTTCATTTTTAGAGAGTCTGAAAAGGTACATAAAGTTAACTCCAAAAGTCCTTTTTCGTCATCTAATCCCTTAAGTCTGGAAAAGTATAAAACAATATAGAAGGGATGAGTTTTCGATAGTTTTAACGAGCCGAATAAAACAAGCGCTCGATCTTTTTGTGCAATAATCCCTCAGGTCCAAAAAGATTAAAATCTAGAGGAGGGATAGCTCTTCCTGTCCCTTTAACGAGCTAGAAGGCCAATGACTCGGCAATCTTTTCATATTTTACGAGTCAGTTGAAAAGAGCTTAAAGAAGACTCGTCTTTTGAGGAACGACTGATAAACAGGGTTAGCAGCTGATTCCAAGTACAAGTTGGAATTTTCCAATCACGGCAGTGTCACAAGGATGGCTAGGTGCAATCACTCTTCGCAGTTGTTCCTCAAAATGGGTAAACAATCATATGGTGGTGAACGATCGGCCAATAGAAAAGTGGAGGTGACGGTGCAAACACGACCAAGGCTTTAATGGCTGATGATATTACATTCACAGTGGTTATTTACCGGAATAGTTCATTTTTTAACGAGCTTAAACGCGGGTGGAAACATTTGCTCGATCTTATGTTTATTTTTTAACGAGCATGAACTACGTGCTAAAACTGCTCGGATCTTGCGTTTATTTTTTAACGAGCATGAACTGTGTGCTAAAACTGCTCGATATACCAGTCATATGATAAGAGTGTCTCATTGAGATTCTATTTTTTATGGAGCTTCATCTCACAAAGCTATGCCCCACATCCTTCCATTATGCAAGTTTGGAAACGACTAATCCTACGAGTTTAAAGGGTTAGACCTACAGGTTTAAAGGGAGGACCTAAAAATTTAAAAAAATAAATAGTCGCCCCTTGCTTGCACTCCAAAAGGTTTTCATGCCCCCAGGCATAAAACTGAGTTTCAAGGTTACCTCTACTTCTCTTCCATCAAAACATTTGTTTTAACGAGAGAGGCTTACCTCTTTCAGGTTACCCAAAGATTGTCTCGATAATCTTTCAAACAAAACACTTCCTCAGCAATGTCTACCGAAATAGACAAAGGTGAGCGACGATACCCGCCAACTCACATAACTTTGACAAAAGAATCTTATTCTAGAACAACCCCTCTTCCACTCACGGACGGGGTAAGGACTAGTCATATTATCCCGCGGAAACCTACCCTATACCCAAAGTTTTCCTGCCGAAGCAGACCAGGACGCATGCCCCCTGGGTTCCAGTCATATCCTCCCGAATTACTCGCGGTCATCAGGAGGACGGACCATGGGTTGAGACACTTCTTACGTGAACAGACCATTTAGGGATGGTACATGACTATTTGCGATGCGTGATCCGGGAAACGAAAGTTGGTCCACGAGCTTGACCATCCTTCCTTCATGCGGAAAAAACATTACTCTAAAGAGTGAGGAGACGAGGGCCTCCATGCAATGTATATAGTCTCGTCCAAGGAGCAGGTTATAATCCAAAGGTCCTTGAACGACCATCACGTTCATTTGAACGGTCTTCCCTTTCAATGTTATGGGCACATTGGGGAGGATCCCTAAAGGTCGACTGGTTCCTTTATCAAAGCCTGATAGATTTCTCATTTCAGGCAAAAGCGTTGGCGAACCAAGCGCTTTCCAAGCAATAGAGGAAAGGATACTCACAGATGCCCCCTCATCAATGATAGTGCCAGCCATTACCATTCTGTCTATTTGAACGATAATTTTGAATGGTATTCTTGCTGGCAACCGGGGTCTGCCTAGTTGGTTCCAGTCGAACGAGACAACTAGGTTGCTTGGTGGTGGGACCGAATAGATGGTCGGATATGACTCTGACGAAGTCCCTTCCTGCGAAAAAGGAATGGGCAAATTGCCCCCTTGTTCGTCGGAGTCTGTGTTGATGAAGAGAATTTGGACGGTGTCATCTTTATTCTCCTTTGTGATGGTATCATTCGAAGATAGAGCCTCTGAAGGCAAAACCGGGTCAACTGCCGCCTCAACCTTTTGACTTTCGTCAGGCATGGATCCAGACGGTTCATCTTCAATGATAGGTGCTTCGGCTGACCATCTGAGCGGGCCAGTCGAATTCTCAACTGGTGAAGGACTTGGCAGGAGTTTTTGATATCCAGGAGGAAGTTGCACTGGTAAGACCGGGTGATCTTCCAAAACTCTTTTAGCCTCGTCTAAGAAGGGACAACGGTGGATGGCGTGATCGCCTTCACACAGTTTGTAGGGAAATCTAGCTTTCCCTCTCTGTCCTGTGGCTTCACTTTCACTAGTTGACGGTGAGCAGTCAACATGGCTATCAGAGGTCGACGCTACCGAATTGTGCAAACGGGGAGACCAGTCCCTTAGTATCCGAGGGATGCAGGGACAATCTCTGTGGAAGTGGTCTCTCTTGCATATGACACATGGCGATTTAGGCCTAGTCAGTGCTGTGTGTGGATTTTTGTCAGACGACACTTGTTTGCCCCCAGTCGCTTTTGGCTCCTTCTTCTTCTTCTTTTCCTTCTTCTCCTTAGGAACTTGGTTTTTTGTTTTACCAGTTCCGTCAAGTGAAGAGGAAGGAGGAGAGGAAGATGAAGTAGAAGGCTGGTGGGTAACTCTGGTCTGGTCTAACTGTTGACTCGATTGTTCAGGAATAGTGGTGGTTTGAACGACATTGGTTGAAAAGAGCCAGACCGGCAGGCCAATTGTCAATCCTAGAAGCGACAATGTGGCCATATGAGGCGCACCAACATCTCCCCAAGAGGAGAAGGGACTAGGATTTCCACCAAGGGGAATTCCTTGGTTGGTGTGCTCCATTTTTTCAACCTAAAGATCAACGCAGGAATAAGGGGTGATTGTTCTATTTAAAATAAATTTTAACGACGCTTTAGACACAACTTGCTTTTTCAATTTTAAAGAGTCGAGAAAAAGCTAAAGATGACTCTAGTCTCCTTCGATGTTTTAACGAGCCCAAAGTGACAAATGCTCGGATGGACTTTTTCCGTTATAGAGTCTGAAAAAGGCCAAAAGGAACTGCTCTGGAGTTCTAGGCAGAGGGTGTGCCAAACTTTTCGCAAAACCGCAGAATATTTTTTAGGGTATGGGCGGTCGATCTTCTTGAATGCTGTGTTCAGTGCATTGCGATCAGTAGGGCGGCCGACACGGCTTCCTAAGGATAAAGGTTTTATGCCTATAGGGGTCTCCCAATATATACGCGACGGTACGTGGGAGCACAATCCGTACTGGCGCTATCGTCCCTCAGGAGGAATCACCCACCATCCACGAGATCGACAGTCACCAGGCTTAACGACACCAGAACACGTCTCTAGCCTAGACCTCTATGTTGTGCGTTATGTTGCAAAGCATTGTTAAGTTCATTCAATTTATTTTAGGTTGATCTTTTTAGAAGTTTGTCTTTCAAGGTTCACCACGAGATGTATGATACAATTCCTAAATGCAGTTTAAAGATGATAAGCAAGCTTTATATCTTTTTCAACTTTGAAAATCCTAGCTACTAAGGGAAAAGAAAGACACCATCTTTTCTCAAAGAGCAATCAGCACACTCTAATGCACTTTTCCTAAATCCAACATGCAAACTATCAAATGCAAATGCACAATGGAGGTGTTTGTTTTCCGCTTTCTTAGTATTGATGCCTACAAAAGAAAGCTTTTTGTACAACTTTGAATTTGCTTTTAAATGACAAATACAAACAAGTTTACTTTTTCGAAATCAGAGAGGGTAGAAGAGATTACAACACTTAACGATTTTCGAAATGAATACTTGTTTTGACACTTAAAAGAGACAAACTCAAACCAATAAGCAAAATTAAATGTATAATCAATCTGCAAACAGCCAATGAACTCTCTTCTAAGATCACAATCAACAGATCTGAATCAAGGGCTACAGGATGACTATTTCACTCATGCAAAGGAAAACTGTAAATGATGCCACAAACACATAAAAACACTCACAGTATTTTTTTACAAAAGGAGGCAGAATCTAAGCAGACAAAAGGAGTTATCAGACTGGTACCTATGCTGGTTACAGGCTGCAAAAATCAGAGATCAAAACAAGGCAAAACAGAGCAGAGAACCCCAGCTGCACAAGGACAAACTGGTTCAGCGCAACCTCAACACAGGGGTTTTGACATTCAACGCAGGTAACCTTCACATGAACTACGTTGAAATGCAGAATCCCTTCACTGGGTTTGCGCTGAAGGAGAAACTCTCGTTTCCCACAGGTTCTGGGTCACAGATTGCTATTTAATTCACTATTTCAGGCCAAATAAAAGCAACAAGCAAGGTACAATCAAAGGGATGCTTTGGGGGAGTACTAAGATCTATCACAAAGGATCATCAAATCATTTGTGAGTCCATTGTTCAGATCATAGACAAGTCCAGTGATTGGATCAAGGCAGCAACTGTCTACTTTGCATACGGGAAAAGCAGATGCAGTTCGATTGTTGCTGTCGAGTCTATGAAACAAACAATGATAGAAACACAAATAAAATGACTAAATAGATCTCCCCAGTGGAGTCACCAGGACGATCCTATCCACCTAAGGTGTGACAGTGCCTTAGCAACAAACAGAGACAGCTATTCTGGTTTCTTCCTTTATGAAATGTGAAAGAATAGAGATCAATAGACTTACTGATGTCTTCCGTTTGTCCCTCGATCCGATCTCTCTTCTCTTTGGGAGTTCACAGCTACTTGCCTTCTCACTCGCCCAGCTTCAACGGGTTCCTGCAAGATCACAAGAGAACAACTACTTGCGACAAGAGAACAGCTACTTGCGACAAGAGAAGAACACTACACAAAGACATATATTCACATTCATAACTAGTTTAGGATTAGAAATAAACTAAACATACTAATGCATTCATACATCAAAAATACATCAGCATATAGGAGAAACCAAGATAGCTTTATTGATGAATAACAAGGTTCAGGAAGAGATACAACCTAGAGGGCTCCAATCCAGCATCTCCTTCCCAGCAAATGGAATTCCTATCTTCACCCCCTTCAAAGCATTAAGCACCCAATGATTTCAATCTCAAACCAACAGCAATTCTTTGCAATAACAAAATTCCAGCCTCTAGATCTCATGGAGGAGAGATCCATATATAGATGTTTGGAGAGAGGATGAGTCAGCTTGAGATCTGACTAGTGTCCTCTCCCTCTATCAGTTCTTGATTCCACTTGGAGGTTCTTGCTTCCACTTGGAGATTTGGAACCTCTTACTCATCACCAGTCGAATTCCCTGAGGCAAGTGTCATTTTGGAAGCTTCCTGGGTTTTAACACCTTGAGAAATGAGCCTGCCACATGTCCACTCTCGTTCAGCGCAGGTAGCCAGTGTTCCATTTGACATTCAACGCAGGTAGCCAGTGTTGGCTTTGACATTCAGCGCAAAGAGCTAGTGTAGCCACTGAAATGATCCTGAATTGACTTGTTTTTGAGCAGTTTCAGGTGGAGAACTTCTGTGAATTGTTGTGGTTTGTTAGCCTTGTTCCTCTAGGGGTAGGAACAACATGTTTAGGGACTTTGGATCCCTTAGATTATGGACATTTCATGCTCAATGCTGTAAGGCACAAAAATGTCTATAACATGCCTCGGAGGTTAATGTCGTGTCGACCGACAAAGGAAAAGAACTAAAGCGACCAGGGGGCAAGAAGAAAGGGAAAAATAAAAAGAAGAAACAGGAAGATTTGACTCCTGAGAAATCTTCTGAAAATCCTGCTGGGAAACAAAAACCTCGTTATCCATGTTTAATATGTAACGACGAGCATTTCATGAAAGATTGTCCACATCGAGCTGAGGTTGCGAAATTTTTAAAGACTTCAACTACCTCAACAGTGTTGACTGATATGTTTCCAAACCCAGAAACTAACCTGGTTGCTATCGATCATGCTTCCAAATCCCAAGTGCTTATGTTATTCATCTCGAAATAGCAAAATGATGCTTTGATATCGACAAGGAATAAACATTACGAGAATCCATAGATGTCGAACAACAAGGCTACTGATCAACCTAGTAGTTCGAAAACAACTTCATCAGAAGTTGTGCCACCCATCATTCCTGAACTAACAATAAAGGCGCCAAATGGAGTAGTACATAAATTGACATTTAATCCTTGTGCTCGAGCAGCACAAAATTATAATATAGTAGAGGATCTAGCCCAATCGCCATCCGCTATGTCGACACTTGAAGTACTGCAGAATTTCCCCTCCCAAAAGTAAGCTTTATTATCAACAATAGGTGGGATTGACCCAATGGATTCCAATCTTGGGGCCTTTAACCACAAAGGATATGAACCTTAGTTACTGGCTCAACTCTCTTTCCTTATACAGGTAAAAACCCAAAACAAAATTTTTCATCGAACAATCATTGATGAGGGGGTATCTACCTGTATTATGTCAATGAGTTACTGGAAAACTTTAGGCTCACCACCCTTGTCACAATCATCAACGACATTAAAATCATTCGATGGAAGAACATACACGCCGTATGGGATATTAAGTAACTTGCAAATTGAACTGGGGGGAAAGACAGTAGAAATTGAAGTTGAGGTCATTGATGGAAACCTTGACTACAATATCTTACTAGGAAGGCCCTGGATTTATGTTATGGCTGCTGTTGTGTCAACATATTTTAGAAAGATTGCATTTCCCTTCCAAGGTGGAATTACAATCGTTGACCAACTAACCTTTCTCCCCAATAGTTCACAAGTTACAAGAAGCATTCCAATGATCCATGGAAGCTCTCAATCGCTTCAAAATGTTGGAGTAGGCTTCCTAAAAGACCCTGCCTTAATGGGTACTTTTTCCCTCCCGCCTCCGAGTAATCTGGTGGAAGTGGCCACGGTAGAACCCTGTCATATGATATATTCTACATCATCAAAGATTAAGAAGAACTCTAACCATTTTGATATTATGGGTCACCGAGGACGGTTCTTATCTTGTGTCAACCTCGTTACAAAATGAAACAATGGTTATGAGGATAGTTCATTTATTGTGTCAACCTCATTAAAAAATGAAACAACTCCCTTTCCAAATCGAGTCTTTGATTACGATCTCGTAAAATCCAAGTCGAGTCTTTCAAAGATCCCGAAGGTAAACCTTCATTGCAACCACCGCGTTGAATGCAATGAATCTTGGGGGGCATGCACCTCGATTTGCGTCATTATGCTGGGGGCATGCGAACTTATAACAAGCATAGTTTTTTGTTTTAAGCTTGTGTAAACATGAAACCGAAGATGAGCAGTGTTACCGCAGGGTTCAAGGTCGTTAAAAAATAAAACTGCCTACGAGTAGGTTTACGCGAAGTTCAAGCTCGTTAAAAAATAAACCTAGCAATGAGCATATGTTCCCCCAGAGTTCAAGCTCATTAAAAAATGAACCCACCTTCGGTAAATAACCTTTGTGATCGCATTGCTATCAGCTTTTGAGCCTTGGTCGTGTTCTTACCATCACCTCCACTTTTTAGCCGATCATACGCCTCCACTTGATTGTTTACCCTTTTGAGGAACAACTGCGATGGGTGATTTTGTTAGCCACCTTATTTACACTGTCATGATTGAAAAGTTCCAAGCTTACCTGGAACCAGTTGCTACCCGAAAAAATCACTCGTTCCTCGAAAACGAGTCTCTTTTAAGCTCTTTTTAGACTCGTAAAATATAAAAAGATTGCCGAGAAATTGGCCTCTCCAGCTCGTTAAAGTGATTGGAAGTGCCATCCCTCCTCTAAATTTTAATCTTTTTGTACTTGAGGGATCATGACACAAAAAGATCGAGCGCCTGTCTTTCTCGACTCGTTAAAGTGATCGGAAAAGTCATCCCTTTCATCCCTTTCGTATTATTTTATACTTTTTTTGACTTAAGGGATTATACTACGAAAAAAGACTACTGGAGTTTCCTTTCTGTCTCTTTTCAGACTCTCTAAAAATTAAAAGGACTGAGTTATCTTTTTCATTAAACTTGTTAAAACAATAGCGACAAACTTGTCCATACGGACAAGAGTGAGTTTCACTGTCGCTAGGCTCGCTAAAACATAGCGACAGGTTTGCCCAAAGGGAAAATTATAGAACAAGCATATGTTATCCTCCTCAAGCTTGACAAAAATAAAGAGGTACTGGTCAGCAATGACTGGGGAAAAAAGGGAAGAAAACTTGAAGAACTTCATTGGTAGCAGGTCGCTCTTGAACATGACACTTTCACTCCATCACCATGATTGAGTCGGGTTGGGTTATTTCGTTCACTGGTCATATCACCATTGGTCCTCCATACCATCCATTTTTGGGGTTAATGCTACCAATCCATTTCAGTGTCACTGATATGTTCAAGAGAAGTCGCTCAGAGAATTCACCAACCCAGCTAACGCCTCATCCGCTGCAATACCTTCACACTCCATTCTTTCATGACCACCACCCTGAACCTTGTATCATCAGATCGTTTTCACCTCCACAAAATCATTTTCTCCATTCCGTGTCGTAGATGTGGGATTCATTAAGGCCCTCCTACGACGGGTCACTTCTTTTCGACATCAACTCATTATCCAAGAATTTGACTTAGGAACAACCATTTCAGTACTTTGAAGCTTGCATGCCTCAATGGCAAGTTTCTCACTTCCGACGACAGGTTTACATCAATGGCCTTCGACCAAAAGATTTTGCGTGGTGTTTGACATCGACTCATATATTCACACCACATGAATTGTATTGTAGTACCTTGAGGGTCATTATCATTATCGGTGATTCCTCTCACGCCTGTTAACAACTTACATCATTCGCTGGTAATCAGGCGATGACTTTCCATGTTCGACATCAGAACATATTTTCACATGGATCAACTTATACTTCGGGCGAATATTGAATGAGTTTGAAGACCCCGGATCTAGTTTCATCCATCCGGGCTACAATATATTTAGGAAAATAAAGACATCAATTGTACTGCATAGCTGCACAGATAATCATCCAAGCTAAGGTATGATGGCTCTACCAGAATCATCAGTCTGCCACACAGACGATTGTCTGTCCTATGTACATGAAAATGAATTTATAAAGCTAAGCATGGGAATGCCCACCTCAGCTAGATCATGAAAATATTATGAAGATAATGTAATGTATTGTATCTTATTATAGGTCACCTTCCAGTTCGAAAAACCTCGGATCCTCATGATAAAGCATTTCACCCGACATCAGAAGATTTACGACCTCATGCTTTAGGGGGCAACTATTATAGACATATTTGGAAACTGCAACCACAATCATATATGTCCATAAACCAAGGGCTTCTAAACCCCTAAAAGTTTTGTTTCAAACCCTAAAGGATCAAGGTCAACTGATTACATCATTTCCTAGAAGTTCTCCCTGAAAAACTGCTCAGAACTGGTCAAAACTGGACCATACAGACTACTCCATGTTTAGGGTGTGATGCATCTCACCTGTTACACACCAAGGGTGTGACGCATACTGAAAAGCCCTTTTGTAGGGTGTGATGAGCGAGAGAAGACAAATAGTAGAGGTAGTTTGCTAGGTGGAAACTCAGAGAATCTTCTAGAAACTTCTCATATGACACTTGCCTCTCTAAATTCGCCCAGGGATGAGTAAGAGATCATGAAATATCCAAGTGGAACCAAGAACTATCAGTGAAATGACACTAATCAAAATCCCAGAAGCTGACTCACCCTACTGCAAATATCTATATATGGATCCCTCATCCTAGAGATCTAGAGGCTAGAATTTTGTAATTTGTAAGGAAGTGTTGTTCGTTTCTTTGTGAAGACATTGCATTGTTGGGTGATCTCACTTTTCATGAGGTGAAGAGGGCTTTCATGTTGGGAGGATGATGATGGATCAGATAGCTGGGTTGTAATCCTCTCTTCTACTACTTCTATCAATAAATCTATTTGAGTTTTCCTCCATATACTTGTATATTTCTGAATCTTTTATTTGTGTATTCATTTGTATGGTTAATGTACATCTGATTCTACATTGTTTATGGTTATAGATCTCTATGCTTTGATGGTATTTTGCTACTTTGACTCTACATGTGTTATTTGAAGCAGGACAAGTGAGAAAGGAGTGGCTAAAGCTCTATCAAGGGAGAGAGGAAACAAGAAAGGAGCCAAGCGAAAGACTAAGGTTGGTGCTCTCTGCTTCTCTCTCATCTATCTCTCATAAAGGAAAACATAAGTTACTTTGAATTGTTTGTTTCTAAGATAGCTACCCGTCTTAGTGGGAGTAGCAGCTCTGAATAGACACTAGTTTTCTCGGAAACACTAGGATGTTGGGGCATCCATTCAGTTGACTATTGAAGAAACCAAGGCATTGGGGCGTCCTTCCAGTGGGAGATAGAGAAGCATATTTTTCTAGAATTCTAGGAAGTTGTTTCTTTCATTTCAGTTGGGGCTGAAGATTAAAGAATGTATTGGAAAACGTTTGGTGGTTTTTGACCCGGAAGGGATTTTCCACCTAAAATTCGTGTGCCTACTATGTTCTTTTATTTACTATTATTACTGCATAAACATTAATAATAATTGAATATTAACTAATGCTCTGAAAATATTTAAAAGTGCTAATTGCTAAGGAATACTGGTTCACCCCCCTCTCATTATTTCCAACAATTGGTATCAGAGCCTGGTTCATTCAATAACGGTCTAACAACTGGAAGGAGATCATGGAGTATACTAAGAATAGAGTTCATTTGTTCAATGTTAATAACTATGCAGTTTGGATTGGAAGAACGTAGGTTCATTTGTTGGCGCAAGGATATGAAGTATGGGAAATCATTGACAAAGGCTTCACATTGACCCATAATGAACAAGGTAAGAAAAATATGGTATATGATGCAAAGGCTAAAGATCTTATTAATAGTAGGCTTATCAAATCTGTTTATATTAAGGTATTGAGTTGCAAAACTACTAAAGAGGTATGAAGCAATCTTGAAAACATATATGCAGGTGACTCAAAGGTGAAAGAAGCAAAGCTACAAATTTCCAGGTGAAAATTTGAGAAACTCAAAATGAGGGAAGATGAAGATATTGCTACATACTTTCAGCGTTTTGATGAAACAAAAAATACATTGGAAGGTTTCAGAGAACCTATTGAAATGAAAATTTATGTCCGAAAGATCCTCAGAACCTTACCTGCAAGATTTAACCCCAAGGTATATGTCTTGGAAGGTAGATCGAATCTGACAAATCTCAACATAGATTCATTGCATGGAATTCTTATGGCATATGAAATGAGGATTGAAGAAGATGTTGGAACATCTCAATTAGAAAAAAAAAAAATTCCACATCCAAGAAGAATAGTAAGAAAAAGTAGACTCCGAAAGCAAAAAACTTGCAATTGTAAGGATAATTCTCAGATAAATTATTTCCTACTTCACGCGGAAAATGAAAACATGTACGGAAAATTCAAAGGTAAACTTCCATTAATATGTTTTGACTGTGGTAAGGTTGGGCATTTTGCAACCAAATGTCCTCAAAAAAATGAGGTTGTTATGAATGGAAAGAAAGGCCCTAGGAAGTTCAACAAGAAAGGAAAGAAGAAATGGTTTAAGAAAAGTTACTTCACCAAAGAATATAATTCCTCATCCAAAGAAGATAGTGATAACGAAGAAGAATTCAATAGAATAGTATTGTTTATGGCCAAGCACAATAAGAAAGAGGCACCTGATGAAGAAGGAGACAAAGAAGAAGAAATAACTGAGGTCGAATGTCAAAATGAAGTGATCAGGGTTATCAAAGATCTCAAAGCCGATAAGAAGCATGTCAACACTCTTGAAGATGAATTGAAGACAGAAAGAGAACAGGTCCTCAACCTTAAAATCAAGGTTGAAGAATACAAGCGAATTGAAGAATCTCTCAGGAAAGAATTAAAGGAAAACAACAAGGAAAGAGAAGCATTAGAATCTGAAATAGTTTCTCTACGAAAGGAAGTAAAAAATGGAAAAACTTTTCAAAACTATGCCAACAGTTCAAAGACTTTGGACGAACTCATCAGCAACCAATGATCATACAGCGACAAGACTAGCCTTGGTTACAAATAAAAATTTGAAAAGAAGTTGAGTCCTTGTATGACAATTAAGGAAGATAGATATGAAAAATCTACCAAGAAGATAGATCTCTCAGCTAAATCAAGAGATCATGATTCGCAGGAAGAACCTTGGAAGACAATTCCTCGAAGAAGATTTCCTCCCAGGTACCAACCTATCTTTCATGGTCAACTTTATTCAAGTGGAAGGTTTGGACATAGAGCTGCAAAATGTCGCATGTATGTTTGGAATGAATATAATTCCATGAGATCCTTCAGAAATGGATATTCCAGAACTCAGCATAATATCAACAAATTTGATCATTTGGAAGATGATGTCAAATGTTACAAATGTAACAAAGCTTTACATATGGCTAGGGATTGTGAAGTTCCAAACATGTACAACTATTATCATTAAAACCCTATAAGAAATTTTGCAGGATCAAGAGATAGACACTAAACAGAATCTTCTATGAATAACATTGAATGTTACAAATGTCATAACTATGGACACGTAGCTCGTAGCTGTAGGTACAAGATGGATTCAACCATGAATGAAAACCTTGATGATGATAATAAGAAGGTTTGGAAAGGAAAATAGGTACAGGATGAACACGTACAAGATGAGAAAGAAAAAAAAGAAGGCAATAAGGTCCCAACGGTTATGATTTCACGATTCATAATAGATTGTGGGGAATTAGTAGTTGCTTTAGATAATGAATCAAGTCAAGATGGCCCATTATGTGACTCACTATTTTGAACAATATGGCTTGTTGACTCCTTAATGTTTGTAGAGGAGGATTCTATGCAGTAGTATATGGCACAAGTCTACGATTGACAGGAAGGTAGTTTGAACAAGATGGCAATTTCATTACAAGTTCAGGGGGAGCAAAATAGTTGAAGGATTACAGGTTACCAGGAACAAGGCAAGATTAGTATGCAAAGGATATGCACAGGTTGAAGGAATCGATTTTGAAGAAACATTTTCTCTCGTTGCCAGAATGGAAGCTATTAGGATGTTTCTCGCTTATGCTTGCTCGAGAAAAATCAAGGTCTACCAAATGGATGTTAAGTTATCTTTTCTACATGGTGAACTGGAGGAAGAAGTTTACATTGAACCACCCGAAGGTTTTCTGCTCTATAACAAAGAAGACTACGTTTGCAGATTAAAGAAGGTTTTGTATGGTCTCAAGCAAGCTCTTAGAGCTTGGTATGCTCGTCTTGACGGATATCTCCATCAACAGGGATTCAAGAAAGGAAGCGTTGACAACAATCTTTATGTGAAAGTGGATCGAGATAACCTAACAATTATCAAAGTATATGTGGATGATATAATATTTGGAAGCAATGATGACAGATTAAGTAAGGACTTTGCCACAAAAATGCAAAGTGCGTTTGAAATGTCTATGATTGGTGAGATGAAATAATTTTTAGGGCTTTAGATTTCTCAGCAAGATAAAGAAATATTCATATATCAAACCAAGTACATCAAATAAATGCTCAAGAAATTCCAGATGGAATATTGCAAGCCAGTCCTTACCCCCATGGTAACATGTTGCAAGTTAAGCTTAGAAAATTCGTTAAAGGATGTGGAACAAAGGTTGTATAGATCCATGATTTGTAGTCTCTTATATGTGACAGCCTCTCACCTTGATGTAGGCAGTTGAACAAGTAGTAAGATTTGAAGCAGCAACAAAATAATCTCATATTATTGTCGTCAAAAGAATTCTTGAGTATCTTAAGGGCATAACGAGAATATGGTCTATGGTATCCCAAAGGAAATGATCTGGTCATCGAAGCTTATATAGATGCAAGTTGGGCAAGAAGTGTTGATGACCGTAAGAGCACTAGTGGACCATCATTCTATCTAGGTGGTTGTCTTGTTTCATGGTTAAGTAAAAAGTAGTCTTCGATCTCGTTATCCACAATAGAAGAAGAATATGTTGCGGCAGCAGCTTGTTGTACTCAATTTTTTGTAGGTTTTAACCTCGTACTAAAAGTACTTGCATACGAATTCTAAAACACAGAAAATAAACAATGCGAGATCATAACACATAAAACACATATACATAGAGATTTTCCCCTGGATTCCAAAACTGGGACTACCAGGTTGATTTTTTCATTATGTTCCTTTCAATGTTATAATACATATTTATACATGTCGAAGCATCCAATACCATGGATCGAAAACCATCGCGTCTAATACCATGGACCGAAAACCATCGCGTCCAAAAAACATGTGCAAAAATCATGCACAAAACCATAGGTCGGTCCACCCATCCTAACATAGGGTCCAAAATCAAAAATTGGGGTTACGGGTACACCTCAAACCCCCTGTGACCCCCCCGCTACACAATCAGCGCAACGAAGGGGGGCTTCGCCCCCCCTCTAACCCCCCGGTTAACTACGTGGGCTAGTCGTGGAAAGAATATAACACAACCCAACATTCTCCCACTTGTTGTTTTCTTTCCACAGGGGGGCCACAAGAGAGCTTAGTCATTTTTCCAGCCCTGAAATGCCCATTGTCTCTCTACACCAAGAGAACTTCTCAGAGCTCACAGATTTTGTCAATGCATCTGCAGTATTCTTCAAAGTGTCCACCTTTACCAGCAACACCTTTTTGTCTTCTATCATATCCCTCACAAAGTGATACTGAACATCAATGTGCTTTGTCTTTGAATGATATGTGGGGTTCTTTGCCAACAAAATTTCACTTTCGCTATCACAGTCTATCCTTATAGCTCCCTATACTAACCCCATACTTGAACACAATCTCTGCAACCAAACTAATTCCTTGCTTGCATGATTGGCTGCCATGTATTCTGCCTCTGTAGTTGATAGTGCCACTACAGATTGTTTCTTACTCATCCAACTGAATGCACCTCCAAATAGGTTAAACACATACCCACTTGTCGATCTTCTCTGATCCATATCTCCAGCCCAGTTTGCATCAACAAAGCCATGAATATCCAACATTCTATCTAATCCTGATCTTCCTTGATAGCACAAACCATAATCACTAGTGCCATGCAAATACCTGAAAACCCGCTTCACTGTTGTCCAGTGCTCCTTCGCTAGTTTTGACATAAACCTGCTCGATACTCCCACTACATGTGCAATGTTTGGTCTAGTACAGACCATTGCATACATCAAGCTACCGACTGCACTTGCATATGGAACACGGGACATGTCCTCTTCCTCTTCTTGTGTCTTGGGACACTGTTCAGCAGATAACCTCACACCTACAGGAATAGGAACCTTCACCGGTTTATTATCCTGCATATTAAACCTCTGCGATATTGTCTCAACATACTTCCTCTAGTTTAACCAAAGCTTCCTCTTTTCCCGATCTCTTTTAATTTCCATGCCCAAAATATAGTTTGCAGCACCAAGATCTTTCATGTCAAATTCGGGGGATAATTAGGTCTTCAAATCCTACATAATTTCTTTGTCATTTCCAACCAGCAACATATCATCCACATACAAGACCAGATAAATAACACGGTCAACAATTAATTTAAAATACACACAATGATCTACTTTGCTTCTGGTGAAGCCAAGTCCCCTTATAAATGTATCAAATTTCTGATACCACATCCTTGGTGACTATTTTAACCCATACAGAGACTTCTTTAACTTGCATACCAGTTCTTTCTTACCCTTCACCCCAAAGCCTTCAGGTTGCTTCATGTAGATTTCCTCTTCCAGATCCCCGTGAAGAAATGTTGTCTTCACATCCATCTCTTCTACCTCAAAATCAAAAGCAGCAGCAACAGATAAAAGTAATCTAATAGAAGTTACCTTGGCAACAGGAGAAAAAATATCACCAAAATCAATTCCCGACACCTGGGAATAACCTTTTTCTACCAACCGAGCTTTGTATTTCTCCACCTTTCCTTTTGCATTTGTCTTCTTCTTGAACACCCATTTGCTGCCAATGGGTTTCCTTCTAACTGGCAACTCCACCAGATCCCAAGCCTCATTTTTTTGCAAAGATGTCATTTCATCTACCATGGCCTCTTTCCAAAGTTTTCCATCCTCTAAATCTACTGCTTCCTTCACAGTTTTGGGATCATCGTTAGTAATAGATAAAGAAAAATTTGAATAGAAAGCAGATGGACTATACCTTTTTGACTGCCTTCTTTCTTGAACTGGTCTTCTCACACCTGGAGTTTGTGGCCCTTCATTTTCTGATTCCTCCTCTGTTGTAGAGTCTGGTTGTTCCTCCTTAACCTCAAACTCTATCTTCTCAGGTTCCTTTGGTTGGACTTCATGTTTAATAACATCTTTTACCTCTCTAAACACCACATCTCGGTTGTACACAACCTTCCATGTGATTGGGATCCAAAGTTTAGAAACCTTTAAACCAGCCTTATATCTAATAAAGATGAACTTTTCAGATTTACTATCCAACTTGGTTCGTTTCTCCTTTGGAACATGTACATATGCATCACATCCAAATACCCTCAGATGTGAAAGAGATGGTTCCTTACCAGTCCATACCTCTTATGGATTCTTATCCTCCAACGCTGATGAAGGTGACCTGTTGACCAAGTAACATGCAGTATCCACCACCTCTACCCAGAATTCATGTCCTAACCCGACACCACTGAGCATGCTTCTTGCCCTTTCCATCAACGTCTTATTCATTCTTTCTGCAACTCCATTTTGTTGAGATGTATATGGAGTAGTAATATGTCATGCTATACCACACTTCTTACATAATTCTTCAAATTCCTTGCTACAAAACTCTCCACCATTATCTGTCCTCAGCACCTTTATCTTCTTCTATGTCTGATTTTCCACGAGAGCCTTAAATTCTTTAAACCTGTCAAAGGCTTCAGATTTCTTCTTAGGGAAATATATTCATGTATTCCTTGAGAAGTCATCTATAAATGATATATAGTACACAAACTTACCCAATGATGGAACATTCACAGGTCCAAGCACATCACTGTGCACAAGTTCTAATATTTGTTTCGCCCTCTTACTACCAGAGGGGAAACTCGCCTGATTCTGCTTCCCATATACACAATTTTCATAGAAATCAAAATCTAGAGAGCTATTTCTCATGCCTTCTACCATACCTTTACCATGAAGTATTTGAATGCCCTTCTCTCCAATATGTCCAAACCTTTGATGCCACAACATGCTCTTCTCTCTAGAGACCACTAGATTTTCTACTCCACTTTCTGGAACCACAGAACTGTTGCACCCATCAATAACAGTGCTACCTTGCAACTTGTACAGAGTTACAATTCGAACTCCCCGC
The DNA here is from genome assembly GCA_031772625.1 of Pinus tabuliformis. Lineage (NCBI taxonomy): Eukaryota > Viridiplantae > Streptophyta > Pinopsida > Pinales > Pinaceae > Pinus > Pinus tabuliformis. The sequence continues at coordinate 112,128,668 of CM062812.1, forward strand.
ATCAATACCAGTGCTCCCCGAACCATTTTGCAGGTATCCTTCTCGAACACTGTTTTTACACCTGCATCATCCAGCTTGCTTACAAAAATTAGATTTCTGGCTAATGCAGGAATATGTAGAATAATCGGAAGTGTTCTAACCCTTCCACCTTGCAACTTCAACTTTTTTTCTGCGACCAATGATTCTAGCCTTCCTATCATCCCCTAAGAAGACATCACCAGCATCATATTTCTCATACTCATAGAACCACTCTCTATGAGAAATGAAGTGAAAGGATGCACCTGAGTCAATCCACCATGCCTCATGATCTACATGTGTACTTGAAGAAGCCAAGTACACATCCCCACCTTCATCTAAGGTGGTTTTCGTCTCTGCAAAAGGAGCATCATCAAATCCCTTTCCTTTATCATGAGCTTTAGATTTACAGTCCCTTTTGTATTGCCCTTCCTTTCTGCATTTCCAGCACACCACCTTTACAGGTTTTCCTGGAGATTTAGATCTCCCTCTAGATTTAGATCTCCCACTCGATGACTTATTTTTTTTTTCTGTTCTGGGACCATGCTCGTATAGACAAGGCATCACCATTCTAGCTCTCCATATTTTTCCATCTCATCTCCTCCTTCAACAAGGATGAGACTATTTCATCAAACTGCAAGGCAATTGCATTGCTACCTATTGCAACAACCAGACTATCCCACGAATCTGGTAGAGAACACAACAAACTGATGCACTTATCTTCATCTAAAATTTTGATATCAACAGATGCTAATTGATTTACCACAGTATTAAATGCATTCAGGTGCTCTGTCACCGATTCTCCATCTTTCATCCTCACGTTATATAGATTTTTCCGCAGGAACAATTTATTCACCAGAGACTTACATTGGTACAAAGTCCCTAACTTGTCCCACAAAGGCTTCGTCGTAGCTTCCCCTAATACATTCAGCAATACTGGATCTAAGACACACAATCGTATTGTCCTCTTTGCCTTCTGATCCAACTTTTTCCATTCTTCATCGAACACTCTCATTGGTTTAGTACCTGGATCTACCACGATCCACTGATCTTTATCTACCAACAGATCCTCCATCTTGAGTTTCCACAACTCAAAACTCTGACCATTAAATTTCTCGATCTCTATCTTTCCACTGGTCACCATCTTCTTTCACCACCAAAATCGATCTCGCAGATCTCCCACTAAATAGGGTCTACCACAAGCCCGAGCGAAACCCATCAGCAACAAAGGCATCCCCTTGAAGCCAAAACTGCTCTGGTACCAAATGTAGGTTTTAACCCCATACAGAAATTACCTACATATGAATTATAAAACACAGAAAATAAATAATGCGAGAGCATAACACATAAAACACATATACACAGATATTTTCCCCCGGAATTTCACTATAACTTCTTTTCTGCGAAGCTTCAAAAGCTGAAATTAAAACCCATTTGAGCCTAACTCCTGATAAACCTCGTGACCAAATTTCAGAGCTTGGTTCCCTATATCTTCGGAGATATGATCTGAGGAAGTTAGGGTTTGTATAGGCTCCCGAATTCCATGTCAAACAAGTGACGTTGGGAAAATCGTCATAACTTTTACTCTGAGCATTGGATTCAAATTTCGTCAATAGTTATTGATCATGTGCTCAATATTTAGCTAAAAAATAAAAGTTCTCATATTGGCTTGAAACCTAAATGAATGCGTCTGTCTCGTCAAGATGATCGCAATGCAATTCGTTTCATTGAAAACCGAGTTCGGATGAAGGAGAAAAGGCATGTTGTTCGTTTTCCTAAGCAACTCAAAAAATTGCAAAACAAGACAGAATGATGACATGGCAGTACAGTCAGTATGATGGAAATATTATTCAGTTTTCCCCCAATGAGGTTGTGACAAGTGTCACTTCAGGATTCACCAGTTTGGTTGTGTGAAGGTAAAATTGTCCTATGTCCTCCAAGGTGGAATTATGGGTTCATGATGAATATTATGTGGAAATTTTTTTTTTTGAAATATTGATAAATATATTATATATATATATATATATATATATATATATATATATATATATATATATATATATATATATATAGATATAGATATATATATATATATATTATATTATTTTATATGATTTTAATATCATATATTATATTATAATTATTATATATATTATATATTAGATATATATCTTATATAATTCCAAATCCGCATACATATAAACAATGGCGCATTTAAATGTGATACAGTATGGTCAAAGTCCAAAGGCATCGAATATATATATGGGTGGAAAAATGTACGAAGGGATGGGCGGAGGGCAAGTCAAACCCATGACCTCCCCCTCCCAACTTCGTTGCAAAACAATTGAGCCATCGACCAACTTGTTAAATCGTGGCCACAATACTATATTTAAGCCTATAGCAATGCCAATGGCAGAGCGGAGGGAGCCAGCCTGTGGGCCAGCCCACTCACCATACGACCACACAGTTAAACCATGGGTGAGTGCTAAAGGATAAGCGAACTTAGAGCACTACTAATCCTTTTTTAATTTAATTAATTTGTTTTTATGTTGGCGACAGTTTTGGAGGCACGCCAATTTCGGAGGAATTGGAAATTTTGGTGATGCTAACTGGATTTTTCTCCAGTTTTAGCAGGGTTTCCTAGGGAAACAATGAATGAAGCATATCTTGAGCAATTTTGAACAAATTGAGCTCAAAAAGAGGAGTTATTATATAATTTGGACATTCTTAACACATTGGTGCAAGTATCAAGAGCCATAGAGCTTTGTAAACAATATTTTTTCCACATTGAGCTAATACAGAGGCCCAAGCCATGAAAGCTGGACCAAGGAGATGTAGCTCGAGAGGGGTGAAATCATTCATCAAAACACTGTGTTAATGTGTCTCTTTGATGGTTTGATGCACTGTACATGTTTTATGTTCAGTATTTGTTTATGAAGCTATTTTTCTCATGAATGTCTTTTTTAAAATTAAGGAAATTTACCTAATTTTATGCACAAACAGCTAATGAAACATCAGCACAAGGAGCAATAAGCATGCACATATTTATAAATTTGTAATTGTTATTAGTACAAAAAAACTAATCATACAAAAATAGATCAAGTTGGTATCAGGGAAAAGGTTGAATTGCTTTATTGCTTGAGTTTGTGCAATTAGGGTTTCGATGGTTACAAAATTATGATGCTTAGAAGGTTAAAGTTGCAGAGAGGAGAAGGGAAGTTATTGGTTGCAACTCCTGAGGTAATGCCCAGAAGAAGGAGAGCCACAAGGCCACAATCTCCACCACCTAAAGTTCCAATTCTAGTTGCACTTGAAACTCCTCAAGTTTTTCCTTCAACTAAGATTGAAGAGGTACAAGCAGTACCAATTTCTAAGCTTGAATCCATAGCCATTATGTCTGGAGAAAGAGAGCCTGAAGGCCCCTCTTCAGAAGAGGAAGAATTCAAGAAAGCTTTCTATAGTTTGACTGAGATGGTTAAAGCCCTCTATGAAGAGAGGAATACTAGAATGGTTGGAGAGAGTTCTAAACCTCGACATGGAGAAGCAAGATCAGAGGACAAAAAAGATGAGGAAGGATTCCAAAGGGAATGGTGGAAAGCCACCTCCATCTCCACCATCCTCATCATCTTCCTCATCATCTTCACCATCTCACACAACATCATCTTCCACTACCACCACTGAAACTTCCCCTACTCATTCCAAAACCCCAAAAGGAAAGACTCCATTATTGAAATTGGACATAAAATTCAAACTTCCCATGTACAATGGAGAGGTGAATGCAGAAAAGTTGGAAAATTGAATTTGACAATTGGAGGTATACTGTAGAATTCAGAACCTTCAAGAAGATGAAATAAAGATCTGGTTGGCTTCATTGAGGATAGAAGGAGCTGCACTAGTTTGGTGAGAAGAAAAGACTCAAGAGGAAATGAGAATCCATGGTAAGATATTCATCACTTGGGTTGAATTTGTTTCTGCAATTAAAAGACAGTTTTATCCTTTAGCCTATATGCAAAAGTCCATTATGAGTTAGTAGAATTTTAGGCAGCTTAAAGGCCAAACGCTCCAAGATTATACATAGGAGTTTAGGAACAGGGCTTTGTTATTAGGAGTGAATTTGAATTCCCATGATACACTACTAAAATATATTGGAGGTTTACATTCCTATCTGAAACATACTATCCTTATGTTTAATCCAAATAACTTAGATGAAGTATGTGTGCAAGCCACACACCTTGAATCTAGAGGATAGAAAATTCAGGAAGAGGGTAGTAAGAGGAAGCCATTCAAGGGTAAGGAGAAAGAAAAGGTTGGAAAATGGAAGGAAAAGAAGAATGCAAGTGTGAATAAATAAGGTGAGAAAATTACATGCAAACATTGTTCCAAAGAGAGGCATGTTGAAGCCCACTGCTGGAAATTGCATCCCGAATTAAGGCCTAAGAAATAAAACAATAAGGGAAAACAAAAGACGACCTCTACCACACAACATGACCTTGGTTCATATTCTAGTGATGAGACCAAGATTTCATCCATGGTTACAAAAGGAAAAGAAATTGTTGCAAGCACTATTTCATGACATAGTCAAAACAACACTCCAAATGAAGAGTCAAGAATAGAGTTGTTTCATGTTAGAGTGATTTCAAATCATACAAATATTGATGCATTATTTGATAGTGGGTCACAAACAAACTTGATTTCAGAAGACTTGGTTAAAAACTAAAGCTTTGATCTAGATTTAAAAAGGAACGCAAAAAATTATAGAGATAATCATAAACACAGAGATGCAGCGGAAATAATACTTCATTTCATTAATGTGAAATATTGAAATATGCGTACAAACAGGAATGTAAATAAACCAGCTAGGGCGATGGTAGCTTATCTCTGAGAAGAGATGTGGTAGCTACATGCCTCTAAACTGCCTTACAATGAGGCTCAAGGGCCTTTTTATTATTGAACAATAAGGGCAAACCCTAAACAACCAAAACCCTAACCCGAGGAGATGTAACACCAAGAGTTTATGGGCCCCGTTGGGGTGAGTTGGACAGCCAACTTCTCGAGGTCGCGACTTAGTCATATTATCTCTGTTTGATGCACATGATAGCCCATTGGAAAGATCTCTCCAAGGACTATGACAAAAAATATGATTTTAGACAAAAAAATGTTGGTGGTATATTTCCAAAAAAACGTCATTTAGGGCCTCAAAACGGCTCCAGAAGTTTAGGACCCGAAAAACTGCTAAAAATAGTAAATTGTGCTACAATTAAGGAAACTAAAAAACTGAAAGAAGCAATGGTGGGGGTCCAAGTGGAATTGGCGGGTGGCCACCAATATCCACCTGGATCATTCCTCCCCCCTTATGAAGCAATGGTCCCCATTGTGTTGAGTTCCTCCATGAGATGAGGGAACTTCTGTTGAACTTGGTCCCTAGTGAGCCACTTGCCTTGGTGAAGGAGTTGGCCTGCTTTGACAACTTGATATAGTTGGATATTCTACTCGTGAGTGTGCTTGATATGTGTGTCCATGATCCAATCAGTTGCAGTTTGTTCCATAAAATCTGGATTTAACTCTGTGGGTTTGAGTTGTTCTGCAATGTTAGATGTGTCTAGTAATGGTGGAAAGTATGGCCGAAGGTGGTCCACATTGAACACTGGGTGCAGGCCAAGGAATGGGGGAATGCTGAGCTCAAATGCATTATCTCCCACAGCCTTGGTAATGGTGTAAGGACCATATCGGAGTGGTCTAAGTTTTTGATAGGCTCTGGTAAGGCATTCCTTTTGCAAATGCAACCAGACTTTATCGCCCACTTGAAACTTGTGTGGCACCCGATGTTGATCATGTCGGTGCTTGTGCTTGGCATTTGATTTCTCTAGAATGTCATGGACCTGCTGGCGAATATGTTGGATGTTCTCAATGAAGTTGTTTGCCTTATCTGTTTCGGACTGGACATGAGCCAAATCTGCATGAGTAGCTGCAAATGGCATGGCCGCCTCAATCGGACATAGTGGCTGGAATCCCAAGCCCAACTGAAAAGGGTTATGGCCAGTCGAGCTGTGGAGAGCCCGGTTGTAGCTATGCTGAACATAGTTGAGGCTCTCATCCCATGTGCGTGGATGCTTTGAGTTGTACATGGGCAGAATGTGTATGATCATCATGTTGACAACCTCTGCCTGGCCATCAATTTGAGGATGGAAGGCTATGGACTTAGTGCATTTGGTGTCCAACATCGACTAGAGACTAGACCAAAATGTACTAAGGAACCTGTTGTCCTGATCTGAGATGATAGACTGTGGGATCCCAAAGTGTACCCACACTCGTTCAAAGAAGAGTTTAGTAGTGGCTTCTGTTGTGATATTCTTCTTGCAGGCCGCCATGATGGCCATCTTCGAGAACCTGTCGACGACCACAAAAAAACAGTCATTTCCATGCTTAGTGGAAGGAAGGCCTAACATGTAATCCATGGATATGGATTCCCAAGGTCGACTAGGGGTAGGCAGCAAGGTATAGAAGCCTTGCTTCTTGATGGTTGGTTTGGAAATGGCGCAGGCAGTGCATGATCTGATGTACTTCCTACATCTTGTCGAACATTCGGCATATAGAAATACTTTTGCAGTACTGCCACCATTTTCTCGACCCCGAAATTCCCAGCAACCCGACTGTAGTGTGCTTCCCAAATCATCTTGGCACGCTCACTTGAAGGAACACAAAGGTGACCCATGTGGCATAACAGGGCATCCTGGATGTGAAAATCTAGAACATGCTGACCCTCCAAGAGTGTCTGGTATGTGTGGCCAAATTTTGGGTCACTTTTGAAGAGAACTGGTGAATTAGAAGTCTCGTGCCCACAAGGGTTGAGCACAGTGCTTAACACCATGATCGGTGGTCGACTGAGGCAATCTGCAACATTATTGGTGCTGCCCTTCTTATACTTGATATTCAAATGGAACTGTTGCAGGTATGTGGACTACTTCTGATGGTGATCATTCTACAATTTACCTTGGGTCTGTATGAACTGTAGGGGTCGGTGGTCTATGTGGATGACCATTTCCTTCCCCAAAATGTAATGCTTCCATTGTCGGCAGGCCTGCACAATGGAATACATCTCTTTGTCATAAGTGGGGTACTTTCGGACTGTGTCTAAAAGGGTCTCACTATGATATGCCACTGGATGCCAGTGTTAGGTAAGGACTACCCCAATAGTAGAGTCAAAGGCATTTGTCTTGGCCTCAAATGGTTGTTGCAAGTTTGGTAATGCAAGCACTGGTGCCGAGCAGAGGCGATATTTCAACTCTGTGAATGCCTTCTGTTGAGATTCAGACCAAAATAATTTTTCTTTTGCTCCTCCCTTGGTGACTTGACTCAAGGGCCAACTGATATGAAAAAATCCCAACACGAACTTGCAGTAGAAGTTGGCAAGACCTAGAAAGCTACGAAGCTCTATCAGAGTGGTTGGATATGGCCATTCCCGAATGAATTGGATCTTGGTTGGATCCACATGCACCCTGTTTTCATCAACAATGTATCCCAAATACTGAACATGGGTCATGCCAAAAGTGCATTGCTCCAAATTGGCACATAAATGGTGCTTCCACAGTGTTTGGAGAACCTGTCGGATGTGGTGGAGGTGCTCTTCCCAACTCTGGCTGAAGATCAGGATGTCATCCAAGTATACCATAATAAATGAGTTGGTGAATGGTCACAAGATGTCATCTATTAGCCTCATGAAGGTTGTAAGAGCATTCGTCAATCTGAAAGGCATAACCAATAATTCAAAAAGGCCCTCCTTGGATTTGAAGGCAGTCTTCCACACATCGCAGGGTTTAATTGGTACCTGGTGATATCCTGACTTCAAATCGATCTTGCTGAAATATTTTGCCCCCTTCAGTTGGTCTAGGAGGTCATCAATCTGTGGAATCATGTACCGATTATGGACAATGATCTTGTTCAGCGCCTGATAGTCAATACAGAGTCTCCAAGTACCATCCTTCTTCTGTACCAACATGATTGGCTCTCACAAGGTGATGAACTTGGACGGATGTGACCTTTTTGCAATAGCTCTTGAATCTGCCTCTTGATTTCATCATTCTCTAGAACGGAGTGCCGATAGATTGGTCCATTGGGCAGCAATGCACCTGGGGTTAGATTGATGGAGTGCTTGACCTGACAGTGTAGAGGAACCCCTGTGGGGGAGGTGAATATGTCCTTGTACTCCTCCATGACCTTGTCCATCTATAGTTGTCGTGCGGAGGGACCTTGTCTGGAGGTCATGGCCACCGTATTCTTCTTTCCTTGAGGGTGTATCAATAGGAAAACAAATTTCCTAGCTTACTGCATGTGTTTGTAGTAACCAAAGAGATGACGGTAGGCGGTGCTACCTCTGGTATCCTGTACAACTTATTTCCCAAAGTAACAATAACAGCACGGGGCCTTGATTCATACATGAACATGTCGCTTCCACAAGTATGGTTGTCCTAATAATACATCACAAACTTCAAAGGGAGCAATGCCACATAATACCTCATCCGTGAAGAGCTTGATGTTATATGGAAGGCGACACTGCTGGCTCACATGAAGATCTCGTCCTTGGTGAAGCCACCCAATGGTGTACAATTGTGAATGTGTTGTGGTTGGTAAGCCTAGCTACTTCACGACCTCTGCTAAAATGAGGTTTTTTTGGCTCCCACTGTCGACAATGAACTATAACAGGGAGCCCTTTAACCACATCTGGGAGTGAAAGACACGCTCCTCCTCCTCTGGATCTTCGGGTTCCTCCTTCTAGATCTTCATGGTGGAAATGGTGGCATTGGGCTCCGCATCGATAATCTGCTTCCCTTTTTCATTCCCCTTGTCAGGTTCTGACTCAGAGTCAGAACATGAATCTGATTCTGAAACATTTAGCTTAGCCACCAGTGACTGCTTGGCCCGACACTAACTTGTGTTGTGAGTGGAGCTCTTATGGAACTCACACCACTTTCCCGTGTCCTTTTTCGGCTTTGCGGTGCTGTTCTTTGCTTTCATCTTTGGAGGGCTATCATGGGCCACCTCGCCTTGGCTTTGCCCTTTGTTATGTAGTTTGGGGGTACCTTTCCCTTGCTTCAGATTCACAGATCCAAAGTCTCGCTTCTTTTATTTAAAATTTTGATCGACCTTGACGACATATCGGTATGTTGTACCGAGCGAGGAGATGTTCAGGAATTCTATTTCTTCCTGGGTGTACTTGTGTAGGAAACCATGGTATTTGAGTGCCAAATGCTGCTCCGTATCCTTGATACCCAAATTTGTGTGAAGGGTATGGAAAATATTGGTAAACTTTGGCACATCTTGGTCCCTTCCCTGCCGCAGCGTGGTCCACTTTATGTATTGATCCTCATAGCTTCCGACAAGGTAGTACTGCTCCTTGATGGCATCCCGAAATGAATTCCAAGTGGTTGCGGCTAAAAATAGTGAGCCTGTACTTTCATCCTTCTACTCGCAGTAGGTTTCCCACCAATCATTGATTTGGGGGGCTGCTTTGAGAAGAGCGAAAATAATATTTTCCCGACTAGAAAAATCATGAATAGAAAAGTAACCCTCTAGCCAATTTAACCATTTATCGACGGCATCTGCATCTATCTGACCCTCAGATATGGAAATTTCAAAATTAACTAGTACCTTTAACGGTGTGTCATTTCCAGAGTAGCTGTTGGAAGTCGACGCGTCGCCCCTGGGTAGCCGCTGAAGGATCTGGGAAAAGTTGTCCATCATCGCATTCCTTTGTCTCTCGAGGGCTTCTTCAAGCAAGATTTTGATAGGATCTCCTACCCCTTGTCTTTATTTTCATCCGCCATGGGAGGATGTCAGGATTTGTGAGGTTGATCTTGCAAAGGTTCGACCAGTTCAAGCCCTAACTCCTTATATCCCGACCTCGTTGGGGACATGCAAAGAAAAACAGAGAAAGAAAGTAGACTGCTATGATACCACTGATCTAAATTTAAAGAGGAATGCAACAAATTACAGAGATAACCATAAACAAAAAGATGCAGCGGAAATAATACTTCATTTCATTAATGTAAAATACTGAAATATGCTTACAAACAGGAATGGAAATAAACCAGCTAGGGCGATGGTAGCTTATCTCTAAGAAAAGATGTGGTGGCTACATGCCTCTGAACTACCTTACAATGAGGCTCAGGGGCCTTTTTATTATTGAACAATAAGAGCAAACCCTAAACAACCAAAACCCTAACATGAGAATATGCAACACCAAGAGTTTATGGGCCCCGTTGGGGTGAGTTGGACAACCAACTTCCCGAGATTGCAACTTGGTCATATTATCTTCATTTGACACGCATGATAGCCCATTGGAAATATCTCTCCAAGGACTATGAAGGAAATGATGATTTTAGACAAAAAATTGCCGGTCGTAGATTTCCAAAAAAAAGTCGGTTAGGGCCTCAAAATGGCTCCAGAAGTTTAGGACCTGAAAAACTACTAAAAATAGTAAATTGTGCTACAATTAAGGAAACTGAAAAACTAAAAGAAGAAATGGTGGGGGTCCAAGTGGAATTGGTTGGTGGCCACCAATATCCACCTAGATCAAGCTTGAAATTGTACATCATCATAAGCCATATCTGTTGGGTTGGATAATAAACAATGAAAACTTACAGGTTACAAGGAACTCTTTATTCAAGTTCGCCATTACTAAAATGTTCATTGATGAAGTTGAGTTAGATGTAGTTCCACTTGAAATCTCAGGAATCATTTTGGGTAGTCCTTATTTGTATGATATAAAAGAAGTATTTTATCGCCATGAAAACAAATACATATTGCTCAAAAATGGGGTGGAGTACACAGTGAGAGCCCATCGCAAAAGGATGACCATTTCTTTGGTTAATGCAGGTAGATGAAGAGACTAGTAAATACAAGTAAAAAATTTGTGCTTCTCATGATCAAGAAAAAGAATGATATTGATTACGAATATTTTGAAGGTTATGATGATAAATTGAAATCTGATTTGTTTGATGTGGTAAGCAAGCATGGTGAGATGTTTCAGGAACCAAAGGGGTTACTTCCCAAGAGGGGAATTCAGCATGAGATTTAGTTGCAATAGGATGTTCCACTTCTGAACATTGGCATGTATCGCATGTCTATTATGGACAGTTTAATCACTTGGGTAATTTTTGTATTCCATAGGGAGAAAGAAACAATATCGTAAAGGAGGCGCACACTTCATTGATTACTGGACACTTTGATGTAGGCAAGATAGTAGTGAATCTTCAATGGTATTTTTATTGGCCACACATTGTTAGCTCAAGGGGGCCTAACCTAGGTTCAACGTTAGTTAGCCAAACAAATCCCTACACTACTGGCCCTTTCGGCATCAGCCCATGAAGCGTAGACTGAAGTCTCACCCGAAGCAGTATGGGGGGATGCTGGAACCAAGTTTCTGTACCCTTGAGATGGTTTTGATCTCGGTTTATTCCAACTATACCTGCCTTTCCATAGCTTGCTTATCCTTCTGCTCTATCCTTCAGTACCTTTGCAAAATGGTACAATCAACTTTCGTGCAGCCCTAACTAGGGACTGAAGTCCTTTCTCACTGCTAGGGCAGTGAACTGTGATATCTCCCAAACTAGGCTAAATATCTTACTTATCTTATTAACATATCTTAGTTAGCTTCACGTAAACAGATGTTCTTACTTGCGTTCACTTAACCAACACATTTACATATATTTGCGCATCATATAAACATTAGAAGTGAAATTCTTACCCACTATAATAGATGCATAAATAGGAATAAAGACACGGAAATTATAGAATAATTCTCTTTATTCATAATTCCATATGATTACAGATTCGACTCACCCTACGCACTAAACTTTAGGGGTCCGCGCACTCAGCTATAGACTTCTAGGCCTCTGCGCACTTAGCTGTAGAGCCTCTACCTACACTACGACCCAAGACTTAGACTTCTACTTCAGAGCTATCTCTCATACATGTTCGATCTTTTTTCAGTACCTTTCTCTAACTACTTAGAGCTTAGCTCTATTTATACAATCCACAGTCCACGGACCATGGGTAGATCTTCTACAGTCGATATTACATTTCCAAAATAAGGGCAAACAACCCTATGACTCTTTAACAACTACGCGCTCTGCGACCACAAAATGCGGAGTCTTTACATTTGGATTACAAAATTGGACCAAAATATGGGCTTTAAGCCCCAAAAATTCCCTTGGGGGATCCCGCACCCAACAAGGCCCCAACACCAACATTGTGAATCGCCCTCGAGCCACTTTGTAGGTGTGGAGATCTTAGCGCGAAGACCTCCTAGCTCTGTTTGGATCACCGCAACTTCGGCAGCACACTGAGCGGCCACCTACTAGACTTCTTCCATCCGATTTGCAGTGACTACTGCTGAACTACTACCTTGAATATTTTGCTAAGCTTCCTGCAGTTTTGCAATATTTCCTTCAATGGAGATTGTGATCACATAAGCCTCGTCTATCCATCGTTGTAGGCGTGCTTTTAAGACTTCTTCTTTATGCCGAGTGGCATCCACCTGTTTGTTGAGTGCCTTTGCCTCTTGCATTCATGTGAGCCTCTATATAATGGAAACCATTTGCATGGTCCCTTTTACCTCGTCATAGCTCTATTGTAGCTTGCGTGCCTCTGTCTCTAGGCACTCTACATTCAGGTCCTCCTATAGGGTGGTTAGGACCTCAAATGACTGTTCGAAAAGCTGCATGCAATATGCAACTACATTATCACCTACCGCTATTGTTGTTGTAACAGTGGTGGTACATTGTTGCTTGACTTCCGACGGAGTTGAAGGCTGCGCCTTCAACTGCAATTCTACGATCTACAGGTTCAACTCTAGTTGAACGCTAGCCATCTTTGCTCGAGCATCGTGCACCCCTGTGGCTAACTTGCAGATGCGTGCCTCCACTAGTTTTTCTACCTGAATATCTAACTCCGGGACCATCTGGCATGCTTCCTCCACTGCCTACATTATTTTCTTGTTCTGCTCCACTGCCTTGTTGCATTGCAGGCCCAATTTCTCAATGTTGATGCACTACTCACTCATCACCTGTAGAGCACGACTCTCCCAGGCCCTGAGTTCCACGGTGACTCCATCCTATAAGAGGTAGAGCATCTCCTGAGGGAGCACAGCCATGTTCAATCCTACTCCTTTCAAACTCCTAACCATGGGCCTGTCAGCTTCCTTCTCTACAGTAAGTGCCCCATCTGGTAGCACTATCGTGTTGGTCACCCTTGTGGACAGCATCTCCTTGACAGCTGAAGTGTCGATTGCAAGGTTGGTGGACACTGTGCCAGCCTATGGAGTGCATACCTGCAACTCTCTCTGGAGAGCCCCTAATACCAACTGTTGTTGTTCTTCGAATTGCTGGACGGCCTTTGCGGTGACATCCCTCACCGTTTCACCAATATCATGCAAAGCCCCCTCAGTGAGGGTGATTGGGTCAAAATATGTCTTTGATGCCTTTGTTTTCTTTCGTGACACTGCCTGCTCTCATAGTCACGGATGCTTGAGTTGGGTGGATGTCATCTGCGATTCCATGCCACCTTGTTCTGTCTCTGTTTCTGCTTCAGTTTCAGGCGAAGATGACTTCTTTCCTTCGCACTATTCTCCTCCTGTTTTCTGTTGTTCTACTAGTTTTGCGGCGTCACGCGCTGCCTGGGCCTTAGCCTCTACTTCCTCCTTTCTGCTCTTCTCCGCTAGCTGCACCATTCGAAGCTTTGTCTATTCCTTCTTGTGTTGCACAGCGGACTTGTCCATTTCCACCGCGGAGCCAGCTGGAGTTCGCCACTCCGGCAGCCAAGACTCAAGGGCTGCGAAAATTACATCATCAGTCACCAAGTATGATAATTTATGCCATGTCTTCATAGGGTCCTTCCGCGCCCTGATAAAAACATGGTGGAAATCTGCTTTGAACTCTACAAAGCTCTGCAAACTAGTGTATATTATGGGCGACAACTGCGGCTTGCGATTGATCCCCATCTGGATATTCATCTCCATTAAGACCCAAAAGATCTTACTTTCTTTTATTCGTTGCACGTCCTTGGTCTCCCACAGCGAAGCATACTTTGCTACCTCTAGAACGTCCGACGCGACCAAAGGGAATTGGCTATCTTCAGGTAGCTCCTATGCCACCAATATGATCGACAACAGGAGCCATGCGTAGTGAAATGTTTTGCCTTTCTCCTGTGCCTCACGACAGTTCACAAGGAACTCTCCGCATAGATAGTTTGTCGAGTTGAATTGGACTCCTTCCGCTCATTAGGACGCTAGTGCAATCATAGGTGCGGGCACCTCATTCGCGTGACACTTCTGCATCACTTTCCCTACTATTATTTGTGTCGCAACCTTGACTAGAGGGTTGTTAATGCTGGAGAGGGCATATCCTCGCTTCTTATTCTCACACTTGAAATTCTTCTTCATTGCTTCCACAAGGGCAAACTCACCACCTTTTCCTTCTGAAATATTGGTTGGATCCTCCCCTAATTAAGGCAGACACGTGATTCTATGAATCAAGTGGTTTGTGATGGGAATGGGCTCCTCCATCCATAAACACCCATCATGCACCAAGTAGAGCAGCTGCCTGATGATGAAGACGGTCACTAGGCACGGTGGTAATGCGGCACCCAGAGTAGGTTTAGAAACCCGGCTTTCTCTACGCCCTTAAGTCATTTATGTGGCTCCAATTCAATCATTCCAGCCATTGTGTCCATCCATTGATGCATTAGCTACTCAGTCTCTAAATGTGGAAATTTCTCATGATTTGCGAGGTCCCAATCCTCAAATTTCAGTACAGGAACTCGTCCTAAGTGCAGCCCCTCAAAAACAATATCATCTAGGAGTAGCAGAGTTTGTAGGGAGCTCTTGCTCTCATCTATGTCCTTCGGCACCTTGGCTTTACCCTTGTATGAAGGAACATATTTTGGTAACAAGGTGATAGGGTCCGCACCCTAGGTTTCAACTTGCATTTCCTCGTCCTCCTCATCCACCAGGATTTCTTCAGATGCCTCCTCATCAACCTCCAGATTAATGTCCTTCCCCTTTTCCTACAAGGTGAGCTTGGTCCTCTATGGTTTTGATGCTGTGACGTGCACCGGGATCATAGCCTACTTGTCCTTCTTAGGTCATGGTGTTCGGGGTGATTTAGTAACCTCAACTATCACTCCGGCACTTTCTGGGGCTTCCACTTCCGTAATTTCCTACGCAGCTTCCTCGAGCATCGACATCATTCTAGTCAGGAGTCCTGCATCTCCTTCAACAATGTTTCAAACATTGAACTTGCTCTCAAAGCCTCAAAATTCGAAAGGTCCATACACACTTGATAGCGCAAGAACTGAATTTTCAAATTGCCAAGTGATTTTTACTGGACAGCCACTTGTAATTTATAGGGATTTTTTAGTTCAAATTTGACCGTTCCCCCCACATTCGGTCCATTAATGCTAGTTTGTCAATAGATTTTCAAGAATCTAGCCCATAAATTTCACCTTAAATTCCTGCCGCCGGCTGCATTTGGCCTCAAAACGACCATCAAATCATGAATAGTGACTTTAACGGTCACTTTCCGGCAGACCTGCATGCTAGCGCAGCTATCTTCGCATTTTCGTGGACCCTATGACACTTCATGTAGTCCTAACATCACGTAGATCCCCAACTCGGGCAATGTATTTTATAGTCTCGTGCCTCCTTTCAGCTATCTGGAGTGCTAAGACTATGCTACTTTCATATAGTCAAATCACGGGATCACCAATGTATGGCTTCAAGCGACTTCCATTCACCTTTCCTGGGAAGGGTTCTCCATTTAACTTGACCAACTATACCGTACCTCCGTCAGTAATCTCCTTAATAACATACGGCCCTAACCAGTGCATCCTGAATTTCCCTAGAAATTTATTAAACTTACTATCATACAATAGCATCAAGTCATTCACCTTAAAGGTGTGCAACTTAATATGTCAGTCATTCCACGCTTTTTCGTGTTTCTTTTGGACCTGTTGGTGAAATAGAGTGAAAAATATTTCTTCTTCAAGCTCATCCAACTGTGCGAGCCTCTCTTCCAGGGCTCTGTGATCCATCATACCTATGAGTGATACTATGCACATACTAGGCACGATGTATTCCATAGGCATCACCGCTTCAACTCTGTATACCTGCCTAAAGGGTGTATGTCTTGTTAACTTCTTACACGTCATCCAATAAACCCATAACACTGCAGGTATGCGTAGGTCCCAATCACTTCATTGAGCGTTACATACCTTGGTTAGCATGGTTGCAAGCACTTTGTTGAATTCTTCCATAGTTCCGTTAGGCTGTGGGTGATAAGGTGTACTCTTATGGTGATACACCTGAAATTCTTCCATTAGTGCATTGATCATTTCATTCCGGAAGTGCGTACCACGATTTCTCATCACGATCTTTGGACATCCAAATCACGTTAGTACATGTTCAAATAGAAACTTCGTGGCAGTCGCACCCGTGCAATCCTTCACCAGCTATGCTTCTGCCCAACGAGTCAAATACTCCATCGCAGTGATAATGTACCTCGCGCCTGTCTTTCCTTGAGGCTGAATGGGTCCTACAAAATATATTACCCACTTTTCGAAAGGTTGCAATGTCATTTGCGGATTCAAAGGCATTTCATCCCTCTACGATGGCCTACCTATTCTTTGACATACATCACATGTCTTGCAATATGCTTTTGAATCCTGCTGAAGGGTTGGCCAGCACAACCCTGTGCGTAGAATCTTCTACGTGGTTTCTCTCCCTATAGAATTTCCTCTCACGGCGCCCCCATGAGCATCCGCGAGGATGTTGCTTCATTTAAACTCAGGTACATACCTTCACAGTATTTCATCATTCCCCATCTTGTATAGATGCCCAGCAATGACAGAGAAGTCTGCCACGCGTACCACTAATTCCTTCTTTTGCTGGATAGAGTATCCTTTCGGCACAGTTCCAGTTGTTAGAAAGTGTATTATATCCTCAAAATTTCCATTCGCAACGCCCACAGCAAAGAGATGCGCGTCAGGTAATCCTTCCTTCAAATTAGTAGGTTCCTCCCCTGTCTCAATGTGTGACAAGTGATCTGGTTTCTCGTTCAATCATCCAGGCTTCACAAAAACTTCAAAATTATACTCTTGGAACAATAAGAGCCATCTCCAAATTCATCCCCCCAACATAGGCTTATTGACCAAGTACTTTAGCGCGGAGTACAGGTGCATCTGCTCAGGTTGGGGCTTTTCTCCATAGGATTGTGTCCATTTGGCCAGATGCGCATATGGATCATCCTACCCATCATACTTGTCGGTCAGTCGCATCTTAGGCTTCCCAAATCATGCTCTCATCATTCTCCTACATTCATGCCAATCATCAAAGCTTCCTTTGTTCATACCCAACCATCTTCTAGCCGTAGCGCGCAGTACCCAGTCTAAGGCCTAGAAGCATTGTTTTTCTGGCACCCCCATTTCAAATGCATCCAAAAAGGTATCTACCTCATTTCAACCATCATAAGTAGGCAGATTTCTTACCTCGGATGACACATAGCGCAGCGACCAGATCATCATGTTGCAATTCAGTGTTGTTACCTCGTGTAACCAATTTTGCCAGCATTCTATTTCTTCGTCAGAATCCAAAGTGAAGGAACTATCGCGCTCCCACGTGATCTGTCCATCAGCAATGGGATTCACCCAGTCTTGGTCTCACGCTCATATCTTATAGATGCATTCCAGATCATCATCACTCTCATAGTCCTAGACTGGTTCTGTATAGCGCAATCCTTCAGCAGGATCTAGGGGTATTATTACGTGCAGTGATTTCTTCTCTAAGATCATCTTTCACTTCTTCAGATTGATTACCCCATTCATACCAGCAACCCAGTCAATTCCTAGGAGCGCAGGGTAGGAATTGTTTTCATCCACAATCTCTATTACATCAAAATCTGCCAGCGCGCTTGCTCCGTCAATATCCATGGTTACTCCCTACAGTCGTCCCATGGGTATACCTTTCTGTTGATTCTCCATCCTTAGCTGAATCAGAGACCATTGCAACGTAGGTCTCCCCATTCATTCCCATGTCTATTTTGGTAGTACATTCGCATCTGATCCCAAATACAGAATAACTTGATCCATTTCATATTCTCCGATCTGCATGGTGAGTCTCATTTAACTCCCCGCCCTTGTCTTATGATTTCTAATCTTGCGGACTACACACAGTTCACCTGGCGTGGTCCCAACACATCTGTTGATGAGTTCTTATAGCCCTTTCACAACCTTTGTTGTCGCACAGTGTTATCGGGAAATCTAGTGTCCATTCAGAGCTGCTAGTCCCACTAAGACGGGTAGCTATATTAGAAACAAACAAACTAAAGTTACTTATGTTTT
Organism: Pinus tabuliformis; assembly: GCA_031772625.1. Taxonomy (NCBI): domain Eukaryota; kingdom Viridiplantae; phylum Streptophyta; class Pinopsida; order Pinales; family Pinaceae; genus Pinus; species Pinus tabuliformis. Next base: position 112,147,073 of record CM062812.1, read on the forward strand.
CCTTTATGAGAAATAGATGAGAGAGAAGCAGAGAGTACCAACCTCAGTCTTTCACTTGGCTCCTTGCTTGTTTCCTCTCCCTTTTGATAGATCTTTACCACTCCTCCCTCACTTGTCCCACTTCAAAGAACACGTGTGGAGTCAAAGCAGCATAATACCATCAAAGCATAGAGATCTACAATCATAAGCAATATAGGATCAGATATATATTGACCACACAAATGCATATATCAACTCAGACATACAAGAATGTGGAGGAAAACTCAAATAACTTTATTGATAGAAAGATTAGAAGAGAGGACTACAACCCATTGATCTGACCCAATGTCATCCTCCCAGCATGAAAGCCCTTCTTGACCTCATGAAAAGCTTAGATCACCCAACACTATGATGTTCCACACAGAAACCAACAACACTTCCTTACAAAATACAAGATTCCAGCCTTTGGATCTCTGGGATGAGGGATCCATATATAGATGTTTGTAGGTGGGTGATTCAGCTTCTGGGATTTTGATTAGTGTCTTCCCTCTGATAGTTCTTGGTTCCACTTGGAGATTCATGATCTCTTACTCATCCCTGGGCGAATTCAGAGAGGCAAGTGTCAAATGAGCAGTTTCTAGAAGATTCTCTGGGTTTCCACCTAGCCAGCTGCTTCTACCATTTGTCTTATCTCGCTCATCACATCCCACAGAAGGGTTTTTCACTATGCATCACACTTTTTGCATGTGGAAGGTGAGATGCATCGCACCCTTAGCACTGAGCAGTCTGTATGGTTCAGTTTTGACCAGTTCTGAGCAGTTTTTCATGGAGAACTTCCGGGAGATGATGTAATCAGCTGACGTTTCTCCTTTAGGGTATGAAACAACACTTTTAGGGACTTAGAATCCCTTGGTTTATGGACATATGTTATTGGGGTTGTAGTGCCCAAATATGTCTATAACAGTTGCCCCCTAAAGCATGAGGTCGTAAATCTTTTTGATGTCGGGTGAAATGCTTTATCATGAGGATCAGAGGTTTTTCGAACTAGAAGGAAACCTGTAATAAGATACAATAAAATACATTATCTTCATAATATTTTCATGATCCAGCTGAGGCGGGCATCCCCATGCTCAGCTTTATAAATTCATTCTCATGTACATAGGACAGACAACCGTCTGTGTGGCAGACTGATGATTCTAGTAGAGCCATCATCCTTTGGCTTGGATGATTATCTGTGTATCAATGATGTAAATTTGATGTCTTTATTTTCTTGAATATATCGAAGCCTGGATGGATGAAACTAGATACGGGGTCTTCAAACTCGTTCAATCTTCGCCCGAAGTACAAGTCGATCCATGTCAAATTATGTTCTGGAGTCGAACATGGAAAGGCATCTCCTAATTACCAGCCAATGATGTAAGCTGTTAACAGGCGCAAGAGGAATCACCGATAATGATGATGACCCTCAAGGTACGATAGTACAATTCACGTGGTGTGAAAATGGGACTTGACGTCCAACACCACGCAAAATATTTCGGTCGAAGGCCATTGATGTAAACCTGTCACCGAAAGTGAGAAACTTGCCATTGAGGCATGCAAGCTTCAAAGTACTGAAAGGGTTGTTCCTAAATCAACTTCTTGGATAATGAGCTGATGTCGAAAAGAAGTGACTCGTTGTAGGATGGCCTTAATGAATGCCACATCTACGACACGAAACGGAGAAAATGATTTTGTGGAGGTGAAAACGATCTGATGATACAAGGTTCAGGGTGGCGGTCATGAAAGAATGAAGCGTGAAGGTATTGCAATGGATGAGACATAAGCTGGGTTGGTGAATTCTCTGAGCAACTTCTCTTGAACATATCGACGACACTGAAATGGATTGGTAGCGTTAACTCCAAAAATGGATGGTACGGTGGACCAATGGTAATATGACCGGTGAACAGAATAACCCAACCCGACTCAATCATTGTGATGGAGTGAAAGTGTCATGTTCAAGAGTGACTTGCTACCAATAAAGTTTCTTCAAGTTTTCTTCCCAATTTTTCCCCAGTCATTGCTGACCAGTACCTCTTTATTTTTGTCAAGCTTGAGGAGGATAAGATATGCTTGTTCTATAATTTTCCCTTCGGGCAAACCCGTCGCTATGTTTTAATGAGCCTAGCGACAGTGAAACTCGCTCTTGTCTGCATGGACAAGTTTGTCGCTATTGTTTTAACGAGTTTAACAACAAGGATAACTCGATCCTTTTCAATTTTAGAGAGTCTGAAAGGAGATGGAAAGGAAACTCCAGTAATCCGTTTTCATCATATGATCCCTTAAATCCAAAAAATTATAAAATAATACGAAAGGGATGAATTTTTTATAGTTTTAATGAGCCAAACAAAACAAGCGCTTTATCTTTTTGTGTAATGATCCCTCAGGTCCAAAATGATTAAAATCTAGAGGAGGGATAGCACTTCCGATCACTTTAACAAGCTGGAGAGGCTAATTTCTCAGCAATCTTTTCATATTTTATGAGTCAGATGAAAAGAGCTTAAAGGAGACTTGTTTTTTGAGGAACGAGTGATATTTTCGTGTAGCAGCTAGTTCCAGGTAAGGTTTGGAACTTTCCAATTATGGCAGTGTAAAGAGAATGGCTAACAAAATCACTCGTCGCAGTTATTCCTCAAAAGGGGTAAACAATCAAATGGAGGTGTCTGATCGGCTAAAACAGAGTGGAGGTGAAGGTAAGAACACGACCAAGGCTCAAAAGCTAACGATATTGCGATCGAAATGGTTATTTACCAGAGGTGGGTTCATTTTTTAATGATCTTAAACTCTGGTGGAACATATGCTCATTGCTAGGTTTATTTTTTAACGAGCTTGAACTTCGCTTAAAACTGCTCGTGCCAGTCGTAAAATAAGGATGTCTCATTGATAGGTTCATTTTTTAGCGAGCTTGCCCCATTCGAAACTTTGCTCCGTAGCCTTTCGCATGCAAGCTAGGAATGACCAACTACTATCCTAGGGGTTAATAAACCACCGGGGTTAGGTAGGAAAACTCTTCCTTTACTTTGTCGGTGCAATTTGGCCCTTGTAAAGGTGAATGGTCAATCAGACCAATCACCTAACTTAAGTAGTCAAAGTCAGTAAAAACTATGGGGGTTAGAGTTACGCTGGTCGCTTTTTCACTTGCGTACAAAAGGTTTGCATGCCCCGAGGTATAGCAAGGTAGAGTTTCCAGGTCACCATATGAAAGTTCTTACATTTGCAAGATTGCTCCATTTGCATTTGCAAACAAAACACTTCCTTGGCTCTGTCTATCAAAATAGACAAAGGTGAATGGTGCGATGCATCACTCACATAACTTTGACGAGGGAATCTTATTCCAGTCTAATCCCATCTTCCTAAACGGATGGGTGTGTTAGACTAGTCATATATCCTAGGCGGAAACCTACCCTATACCTGAAGTTTTCCTACCGAAGCAGACCAGGGTGCATGCCCCCTTGGGTTTCGGTCACATTCACCAAGTTACTCGCGCTCATCAGGTGGACGAACTAGAGATTGATGAGACATTCCTTGCGCAAAAAGACCAGTTATGGATGGCACTTGACTATTAGCTATGTGTGAACCGGGGAATGAAAGCTGGTCTACGAGCTGGACCACTCTGCCTTCATGCGAAAAACACATTACTCGAAAGAGTGAGGAAACAATAGCTCCCATGCTATAAATGTAGTCATGCCCAAGGAGTAGATTATAATCTAAAGGTCCTTGGACTACCATTACATTCAGATAAACGGTTTTCCTTCTCAAAGTTATAGGCAAATTTGGAAGGATCCCTAACGGTCGACTGGTTCCTTTGTCGAAGCCTGTCAGATTTCGATGGCGAACCAAGTGCTTTCTAAGTAGTCCAGGAAAGGATACTCACAGAAGCCCCTTCATCTATTATGGTACCGACCATGACCATTCTGTAAGCTTGTACTATGATTCGAAATGGTACATTAGATGGTAGGAGGGGTCTGCCTAGTAGATTCCAATCGAAGGAAACGATTAGGTTAATTGGAGGTGGGACCGAATAAATGGTCGGATATATCTCCGATGAACTTCCTTCCTGCGATAAAGGAATGGGTAGACTGCCCCCATGTTCATCGGAGTCTGTGTTTATAAAGAGAATTTGAATGGTGTCATTCTCATTCTCTTTGGTGACTGTATCATCTGAAGGTAGGCCTTCTGAAGACAAGACTGGGTCGATTGCTATCTCGACCTGTTGACTTTGGTCCGGTGTGGGCTCAGAGGGTTCATCTTCAATGATAGATGCTTCAACCGACCACAAAGGTGTGTCAGTCAGATTTTCAACTAGCAATGGACTCGACAAGTGTTTCTTGTATCCAAGAGGAAGCCGTAGCAGTGAAGCAGGATGGTTATCCAAGACTCTTTTAGCTTCATCTAGGAAGGGACAATGGTGGATGGCATGCTTGCCTTCACACAGTCTACAAGGAAATTCATATTTTCCTTTCTGTCCATTTACTTCATTTTCCCTAGTTGATGATGTACTTTCAACATGGTCCCCAGAGGTTGATGACACCGGATTGTGCAAGCGAGGAGACCAGTCCCTTAAGATCCATGGGATGCAAGGACAATCTCAATGATAGTGGTCTCCTTTGCAAATGACACATGGAGATTTAGGTTTGGATGGTGCAGTGTGTGGATTTTCACCAGACGATGCAAGGTTGCCCCCTTTCGCTGTTGGCTTCTTCTTCTTCTTCTCCTTCTCTTTCTTCTTCTTCTCAGTTACTTGGTTTTTAGTCTTACCAACTTTACCAAGCGAAGAGGAAGAAGGAGAGGGAGAAATAAACGAAGTAGAAGGTTGGGGGGTAACTTCAGTATCATCTGGTTACTGACTTGATTCCTCAGGAATCACGGTGCTTTGAACGACAGAGGTCGAGAAGATCCATACTGGCAGGCCAATTGTCAGTCCTGGAAGAGACAATGTGGCCATATGAGGTGCGCCAACATCTCCCCAAGAGGAGAAAGTACTAGGATTTCCCCCAAGGGGAAATCCTTGGTTGGAGGACTCCATTTTCTCAACCTAATATCAATGAGGGAACAGTGATGTTATTCCAATTAAAATAAATTTTATGACGCTTTGACACAACTTTCTTTTTCAATTTTTAAGAGTTGAGAAAAAGCTAAAGATGACTCTAGTCGCCTTCGATTTTTAATGAGCCTGAAGTGACAAGTGCTCAAATGGACCTTTTCTTTTAAGGAGTCTAAAAAGGAATGAAAGAGACTACTCTGGAAATCTAGATAGAGGGATTACCAAACCAATCGCAAAACTGCAGAATAATTTTTACGGTACGACAGTCAATCTTCCCAAATGTTGTGTTCAGTGCATTGCGATCGATAGGGCGGCAAACATGGCTTCCTAAGGATAAAGGATATAGCCTATTGTGGTCTCCCAATATATACTTGATGGTACATGGGAGCACAAGTCCGTACTGGTACTTGTTGTCTCAAAGAGGAGGAATCACCCAACCTACGATGAGAGCAATAGTTACCAGGCTTTACGACACCGGAATACATCTCTAGCCTAGAATTCTAAATGTTGTGCGTTAGGTTCCAAAGCTTTTTTATGTTCATTGAATTTATTTTACAGTTGATCTTTCTTAAGAAGTTTGCCTTTAAGGTTCACCTCGTGATGTAGATATACAATTCCTAAATATGCAATCTAAGATGATAAACAATAGTTTACTCTTCTTTTTGCAATGAAAATCCTATCTACTAAGGAAAGAGAAGCGAAATTCTTTCAACATAGAGCAGAGAGCACACACTAGATGCACTGTCCTAAATCAAAATCAACAAGCAGTCTAAATGCAAATGCACATGCATGTATTTGTTTTCCGCTTTCTTTATGTGTGAATGACAAAAAGAATGCTAAGTACAAATCTGAATTATCTTTTCTTTCAAAGCGACAGCACTAACAATTTTTTCTTCAAAATGCAACAGGAAGACAAGGACGACACTTTGCGACTTTGAATTGAAAACTTCTTTTGACACTTGAAATACTATTAATTCAAATCAAATACAAGAGTAACAATGCAATCGACTATCAAAAAGAGGAGGATTCTTTTCTTTGACTAAAAACGACACTTGCGACACTTTCAAATCAAAAGACGACAGTTCGATTAAGCTACTGCTTGTAAAGGAGAATTGTAAATGGTGAGAAATACATAAAAACATTCAAAATTCTTTGTACAATGGAGGCTAAATAATGCAAAGGAAGGGAGTTTCAACAGCGGTATACTGATCACAAACAACAAAACTCCTGAATAAAGCTGAAGAAAATGAAGAAAAAACCAAAATCTGGAGGCAGAAACAGTCTTATCTGATCATCGCACCTGTAACACAGGGAAATAGGGATGCATCTCACCTACAGCACATGGGAGGTGCGATGCATCCAATCTGCCAAAAGGAGATAGTGCGATGGTCCAGGGCCGAGACTTTAACTTTGTTTTTGGTCACAGTTTGCAGCTTAGTACAGGGATTTATGCTGAGCTAATGATAGTCAGTAAATACAAAGCATAGGGGATGATCTAATGAGGTTACTTGAGCCACCACCATGGCAATTAGGATGTTTGCAAATCAGTTGTTCATTTTATAAACAAAACTCGGAGATGGACTGAAGCAGCATTGATCTATTTTGCACTTGCATAGAAAATGCAATTTGAAGGCTAGCTGGCTTAACTTCAGGCTCCGTCTGTAGTTTATAGAGCAAACAAATATAAACAAGAAAACAAGCTATTTGCTCCCCAGGGGAGTCACCATTTTGTTATCAAGAAATCTAGTGTCCATTCAGAGCTGCTAGTCCCACTAAGATGGGTAGCTATCTTAGAAACAAACAAACTAAAGTTACTTATGTTTTCCTTTATGAGAAGTAGATGAGAGAGAAGCAGAGAGTACCAACCTCAATCTTTCGCTTGGCTCCTTGCTTGTTTCCTCTCCCCTTTAATATATATTTGCCACTCCTTCCTTGCTTGTCCCACTTCAAAGAACACCTATGGAGTCAAAGCAGCATAATACCATCAAAGCATAGATATCTACAATCGTAAGAAATATAGGATCAGATATATATTGACCACACAAATGCATATATCAACTCAGACATACAAGAATGTGGAGGAAAACTCAAATAGCTTTATTGATAGAAAGATTAGAAGAGAGGATTACAACCCATTGATCTGACCCAGCGTCATCCTCCCAGCATGAAATCCCTTCTTCACCTCATGAAAAGCTTAGATCACCCAACACTATGATGTTCCACACAGAAACCAATAGCACTTCCTTACAAAATACAAGATTGCAGCCTTTGGATCTCTGGGATGAGGGATCCATATATAGATGTTTGCAGGTGGGTAAGTCAGATTTTGGGATTTTGATTAGTGTCTTCTCTCTGATAGTTCTTGGTTCCACTTGGAGATTCATGATCTCTTACTCATCCCTGGGCGAATTCAGAGAGGCAAGTGTCAAATGAGCAGTTTCTAGAAGATTCTCTGGGTTTCCACCTAGCCAACTGCTTCTGCCGTTTGTCTTCTCTCGCTCATCACACCCCACAGAAGGGCTTTTCATTATGCATTGCACTTTTTCCATGTGGTAGGTGAGATGCATTGCACCCTTAGCATTGAGCAGTCTGTATGATCCAGTTTTGACCAGTTCTGAACAGTTTTTCATGGAGAACTTTCGGGAGATGATGTAATCAGCTGACCTTGCTCCTTTAGGGTATGAAACAACACCTTTAGGGACATATAAGCCCTTGGTTTATGGACATATGTGATTGGGGTTGTAGTGCCCAAATATGTCTATAACACACAACAACTTCATACATGTTTCCAGGAAAGTTGTGAGCATGGAGGGGTCCATCTCCAGCTCAGGCTTATCTTTGCTTCCTGAAGTGGAGGCCTCAACAAAGCTCTTCTTAACTTCCATGAAGGTTTCCCAAGCGTGCTCTAGATCAAACTTAGCCTCTTTCATCAGGGATTTGCGAACCCAGGTACTGTATTTTGGTTGTTTCCCCTTGTCATCTCCTGTCGCGACTCCACTTCGGAGCACTATATTTACGTTCGGGTCTTCCTCGCCCTACTCAAACGTCATCATCTGTAGGTTCTGAGTCGTGGGAGGTGGTAGCGCCCCTTTGTTTTGTATCCTAGTTATCAACATAGGGAAATCTTCTATTTCATGATCAAATAATGTGCAATACTTGCATGACGAATGTGTTGGATTAGTGAAATCATAGGCATAATGTCCTCGTCCTCCGAAATTGTAGCAAATCAACTGTCCTCGACCTCTACCACGTCCTCTTCCACCTCGTCCTTGTTACACTAAAAAATGTCACCTTGACTACTTACAGTTAGTATGACTCAAATCAACAGTCATGCTACCCTCTTAGGCAAGTCTCATGCCTCTGTTATCCATCTCAAACTCAAAGAAGAGAGAAAGTCTTGTAAAAATCATGTTTATCTCTGGGGTCGCAGGTTCTCTCTAGCCTTACCTGCGGGGACGCTGGTCATGTTCACAAAATCTACGTCCATGGACACTCTGTATATTAAGGGACAGGTGCGTCCCTCTGTAAAAGGCAAAATGCGCGAGTTTTATCTTAAAAAAGTTACTTGTGGTTACTTCTAGAACATTCTAGAGGTCGGTTTGATGAAATGGATGCGCCTCCAGTTGGTTCATGTATCTCTATTAAGAGGGAACTTATCCCATCAATAAGGGAGCTATCCCACCCATAGAGGGGGATGATCCCATTGATAGTGGACCTGAATAACCTCTTTACAGCACTATAAATAAAGGCATTGAGCCAGAAGGAGGAGAGGTTGGAGCTATACATTTTCTTTGGGTAAATGCTGCAGGATTTAGGTCTTCCATTAGAGCCTTTGTGAGGAGAGATTGTCTTCACTTGATTCTACTTGGGAGAGGGTGAGCTTTGTCAAAGTAGAGGAAAACCCTTGATGGACCCTGGGAGGAACTTGCACAACACCAAGGCCAGGTTGTAAGAGTTTCTTTGTTTCGTTATTAATACAAACTGGTTTATTTTTCTCAATAGCTTGTGTTAATGAGTTATTTCATGTGTTCCTTGGTCTGCATGTTGAATATATGTTTTATTATATGAAATGCAAGTGCTTGGTAATTGTTTGATTGTTTGTGGTTGCAGGAATTGACTTGAAGGAGGAGCTCATCCGGATCGTCAAGAACGGACTTCAACAACAGCGTTTTGGAATAAGGTAAGCCTAAACACTTGTAGTTTTCATGTTGTAAAAGGTGTATTTAGAGAAAGATCACTCCATTTTGTCTTGTTTGTCATTAGAATGTCTTAGACTTCTAGGAAGGTCAGTCGTGTCCGCACCCTTGACAGATTCCGTGTGACAAATTGGCGACTCCACTGGGGAATCCATTAATGAGAGAGTCTTTTCCTTTATATGAACTTTGCTTTGAGAAAATCATTTTTATTTTCTGGTTTTTGACTGTGAGAATTAGTATTTGGGTGGCTTAGCTTTAGATTTAGTTAGCTTTAGTTTTTCTTCCTTTTTCCAGAAGGACGCAGTCTCTGTGTGCTGCACAGTGCGTCCTTGGACGCGCTGTTGTCGACTGCACAGTGCGGGGCCGCACCTGTGACAACGGGTGGCCTGCGTCTTCCTGTAAAAGTTAAGAAAATTCCATTTTTGCCTTAAATTACTTTTAGATTTTGTTTTTTCTTAGTGTTTTCTGCCCAGATCCTTTAGTACCCTGTCAAGAATTCTTACCTGAACTGGTTTTGTGAGCTTTGAGTGTTTTAGTGGTTTTCAACGAAGTTTAGACCTAGGGTTTGATTTTTGGAAAGGCTTTGTAGTGACTTTGAGCTTAGAAAGTTGTCCAGCCTTAGATATCTCTGGTTAGTCAACCTTCTTAGAAGTTGAGCCTGTCGTAAAGTCTCCTTGTTTGAGCAACTTGTCATTTGAGTTGTTTTGGGTCAAATTTCGAATTGCTTGTTTTTAAAGTATTGATTTCCATTTTCAAAAAGGACAAAAAGATTAGAATTTTGTTTTGACTAGTTTTTGGTTCTGCAATAAGCTAGTCCTTGATTTGATTGTGATCAAGTAAAACACCTTAGAAATAATCATTGTTAGTTTTGGCCTCGTTAAGATTGCTTAGAGTAAATTTGCCTTTAGTTTGCTTATGAGTGCATTTTCATAGATTTTAAGAGTTGTTAAGATTGATTTTTGGTTATATTAGATTTATTTGCTTTATTAAAAGAAAAATACAAAAACATCTTCTTAAAAAGTCTTGTTTCAAGTAGCTTTTTGTTTTCAAAAGAAGAAAAGAGTTTTTTCGTGCATGTAAAGAGAAGTTATGTTTTTATGCTTGGAAAAGAAAAACGAATTGTTTCTTTGATTGTCTTCAATTAAGAAGTTGCTTTTATAAAGATTGCATTCTCTCAACTTTTTAGTTAAGCAATTCATCGAAAAAGTAAAGTAGTGGATAAATCATTTTAGGTGCATTTTGTAGTGGTTTCGAGTCGAGTCAACACACCACTAGTTTCACTTCCATCACCTTTTGACTTAAGAAACAACCTTAAAAGTAACGCTTAAATTAAAATCAATCTAGTAATCTTTATTTTTCTAGGGCTCTGAAGCACCAACATAGCTTAGGCTAGGGTCTTGGAGTAGGTGAGTACTTAACTCTCCAAGACTACAAAACCAAACAGATAGTCTATCTTGAGTAGAACAAATCCAATTGTTTCAGTTACATTCTGGGAAAGCTCCTCTTAAAGGAGAAACACGAGCTCGTGTCCGAACCAGTGAGGGGATCATTCCTCCCTCGTTGGGAACGACGCCAGGCAGTACGTATTACAAACGGTAAACCTCGGATTAACCATTGTCGAGGAGCCAGGGGTCACTTATCGGTAAACCTTGGATTGTTGTCAAGGAGCCGGTAAGGGGATTGGAGCTTGCTACTCTGCCCTTGCGTGCTGTCGGAGTTTAGACTGTTCCCCCAGGTGTAATTGTTGTGATTGGTAACCTTAGTGGCCATAATATCTAGGATTCTACCCAAGGTGACGGTGGAGGGAAGGTCCCACTGTACCTGGAGCAGACGTCGGTTATACTCACTTGGATTTTCTGGGGGGTTCGCTTCACTTCGAGACGGTTAAAGTGGAGGAACTTGGTCCAGTCTATTCATTAAGCAGGTTGCCGGGGTAACTGTTCCACCCACTATTTCTGTACTGAATCCTGCGAGGTTGGGCCTAATCACCAACTAGCGCTTTTGGTCCGGAAGACTACTGTTTGTGTGTGGTTTGACGCTCTAGATTATTTAGGCGTGTGCTTCAAATTTGATTGGTTCTTTAGAAGACTTTAGGTGGTTTGATTTGAAATTTTTTACTTTGTTTTCGTGTGTTGTAGTTAAAATCTTTAATTGTGGCGGAATTACCGAGAAGGTCCCGTCGTATTGCGGGCCAGTCTCCTGAAGTTGTATCTGTGGCCGAATTGTTGAGAAGATCCCGTGAACTTAGGGGTTCACCTCCTCGAGACGACCCCAGTTATTTAGAGGGTTTAAAGGTCCTTGTAACTCCTCCTAGTGGCAGTAGAGTAGGTTCACCTGAAGAAGGAGAATCTTCTTTGGTAGTCCATCCAGATTACCAAAGATTAGAAACAGGTTACAATCCCGAAGCTGTTACAGTTTCCGAGCTTGCTGGTAGTTTTTCATCTGCCAGTGAAACAGGCGAAGAACCTGAAATTTCAGAACCTGTTACTCCAACTCCTAGTGTTCCTGATTCACCAAGAATAGAAAGAATTATCACCGAAAATCTTCCTGTTGGATTAATTGCTATAGAAGAACTTGTTCCAGAGGAAGAAATAGGCGTTTCTGATTCTGAAGATCTAATTACCCTTGATCTAAGGGAGCGTGAATCCATCTTTTACAGTCCTCCTAGAAGTGAATCTTGGTACCTTGCATTAACCAATTTTTTAGACAACTCAGTAGGTTTTTCTACACCTCGTACTCCGGTTCCACCTAGAGGAATTCATTCTCCTGTAAATATGTCTGGTCAGTCATCTGTGTTTTCACAAAGTCCTGAATCATTTTTACATGGCGGTCCTTCTGTTCCTACTGGGTATCAATCACTTTCTGGTACCTTTGCGGGAGCATCTCCTCAACCTGTTGATCATGGGTTATTAGTTGGAAACAGTGGTAATGTACCATTGAGTATAGGTGAAGTTTATATGATGTCAGGTTCAACTCCCATTAACCAACCTCAAGGTGGCCAATTACCGCCTGGGGGGCAACCTTCGTTAATGCCTGGGGGGCAACCTCAAGGTACTTCATTTGTGACTGGGGGGCAACCTCAAGGGTATCAACCCCAAGGGTATCAACCCCAGCCTCAATATGTACCCCAAAGTCAACCTCAGTATCAGTATCAACCTCAAGGATGGCAACCTCAAGGATGGCAACCCCAAGGGTATCAACCCCAAGGGTATCAACCTCAAGGATACCAACCTCAAGGTCAAGGTCAACCCCAGTATTCGTATTTACCTCAAGGTTATCTGGTCAAGGTTATCAACCACCTCAAGGGAAATTATATGGGACTGCACCTTACAGTTATCAACCCTATCCTCAATACGGCTATGGATCTCAGTATCCTCAGCCTGTTACGAGTCAATACCCTGGAATGTTAACATGGGATCCGTCACAGGGTCAACAGATGTCGCAACCAAGTATACAGTCGGTACCTCAAGCAGGACAACCTGCAGTTCCTGGTCCACCCCAGCAACCGCAACCTGTCCAGTCAAGTGTTCAGACCCCTGTAACTTCTGTAGTTACTCAGCCGCCAATTGCACCTAGTACTCCACCTCACACGGCTGCAGCAACTACCGCTTCATCTACCATGCTTACTTCTGGAGTATCGGCAGCTCCGGTTTCTACTGTCCCTGTAACCACTCCTCAGACATCTGTACCGTTGTCTGGACCCACGGTTCAAACCACAGTCCAGATGCCTGCAGGCCAACCTGGTACAAGTACGGTTGTTACTACTCAACCTCAATTTGTTCAACCTCCGTACCAGGGACAGTATCAACCTGGGCAAGCTGCCCAACAACCGGTTTACCAGTATCAACCGTATCCTGGGTACACTTATCAACCACCTCAACAACCCCAGTACGGTCCGGTTAATCCTGGTTTTCCAGGAGGATATAATATCCCCAATGCGAATCCTGTTCCTAGTTATCCTGGATATCCTCCTCCTGGGGCTGGTATTGTGACTCAGAGTTTCAGAGATCCTAACCGGCAGTTACCATTTATTGCGACTTTAGATTTACCCGACTTGACGCGCCTAACGAACGATCCAATTCAATATCTTCCGTTCTGGCCGCCAATGCCAAATAAGTTGCCCAGCGATATACCCAAGTTCGAAGGTAAGTCTGGAGAGGATCCGTCTAATCACGTGATGACTTACCACCTCTGGTGTGCATCAAATTCCATCTCAGATGATTCTATCCGCTTACGTCTTTTCCAGCGTACACTCATTGGTCTCGCAGCCAAGTGGTACATTGAGTTGCCACGGGCTTCTTTTTACAACTTTAGCCAGTTAGCTACTTCATTCTTAACTCATTTTCAGTTACCAGTCAGATACGATAATGGTACGGAATTATTAACTTCGCTAAAACAATCGACATCCACGTACATTTCTGATCACATCCATGAGTGGAGACGTCGAAGGAGATTAGTGAAAGTTTTTATCCCGGACCAAATTTTAGCTGAATGGTTTGTAAAATCATTATTACCAAGAATTACTGAAGATGTAGCTAAGGCCGGCGTAGTTACTGAGGAGCAAGTCATTGCTCAGGCACAATACCTTGACTTAGTTTACACTCAGTCGGGTACGTTACACGAGAAAATTCCGGATCTTCCAAAGTCAAACCAAATCGCTGCTGCTCCTTCGGGATCTCATGCCGCTGATGGTATGATCGGTATCGTGACTACGAAGAGTAAGAAGAAGTCTTCCAAGACCTCCAATACTCCAATTATCACTTTGCCTGATTCTCCGACAGGAGAGTCTTCTCCTCCTGAACTTACCGCCGACATTCACGCTGTAGAGTCATCTACGGCCAAATCCAAAAACGGTGGAAAGAAGAAAGGAAAGAAGAAGGCTAAAGCAGACAAGGCTCCAAAGGAGAAAACGGAAAAGTCGGAAACCAATGACGAAAAGCGCAAACCTCGTTATCCTTGTCTCATTTGTGAAGAAGATCATTTTACGAGAGACTGCCCTCATCGGGCCGAGGTAGTGAAAATAGTTAAAGGTTCTCCGACTCCTGCTGTGTTAAAGAATCCATTTCCCGAGCAGGAAAATAAGATGATAGGTTCTTCTTCGAATGCCAGTGAAGAACCCATTTTGATGATGTCTCATGTCAGGATTGCGACTCGATCGCAAGATTATGGTAGTAAGGCTCCTGTTGATGGTAAAGAAGCAGAATCTTCTCACTCTAACCCATCAACCTCAGCTCCTGGTTCCGATCCACTACAGATCGAAAAACCTAACCCAGACTTAGTGATTAAGCCGCCCGCCAAGGGTGTACTTCGAAGGTCTGCTTTCAATCCACATGCGAGAGCAGCCCAGAATTACAACATTGTTGAAGACTTAGCTGTTTCACCTTCAGCAATGTCGGCACTCGAAGTGCTGCAATCATGTCCAGCGCAACGAAAATTGCTTTTGTCGGCTATTGGAGCTGTCGATGTTCAGGACCCGAACCTAATGATCTTTGATCTAGAAAGTAGTACACCGCGTCTCCCCCATCAAATGGCTTTCCAAATTCCAGTGATAGTCAAAAACAGGCCTATTCATCGGACTGTGATTGATGAGGGAGCTTCTACGTGTATTATGTCGATTCAATGTTGGAGATCGCTTGGTTCTCCTTCGTTGAACCAATCCCCCACCATCCTTAAGGCCTTTGATGGCCGTGGGTTCCGTCCGTTTGGTATTCTACAAGAATTGCCTATAGGGGTCGAAGGTAAAACCGTTAGTCTGGATGTGGAAGTGGTTGATGCCCCTCTAGACTACAACCTTCTTTTGGGTCGAAGTTGGTCATATGCTATGACAGCGGTCGTTTCATCGGTCTTCAGAGTCATTAAGTTTCCACATAACGGTAAGATCGTGACTATTGATCAGCTGACATACTTTTCATCCGACCCAACCTCTTTAGAAACTATCCAGCATGTTGGTAAAACGACAATCCCTTATAGGGACATTGGTGTAGGTTTAGTTAAGGATTCCGGTTTACTGGGAACTTTTCCTCTCCCTCCACTCAATGCAGACCCTTCGTTCGCAACAATTCATATGATCACGTCAGAAAACATTATTTATGATGATCCTTGGTATGTTCCCTCTGACTCTGAGCTAGACTCACTCGGTGATGTTATGCCGTTGAGTCCGTATGAGATTGCTTATGAAGCTCTTATGTCTTTTACCGACTTTCATTCAACCGACCAAATGAATGTGGTCAGTGAAGAGTCACTTTTCACCTCACCCTTAGAACGGATAACGTTTCCCGAAGAAGTGTCATCTGACGAACAACTTCGCGAAATCCTAAGTGTAGATGATCTACCATGGGAAGATCTCCATCACAGATCTTCGTTTTTACCTAAGGATGATGCTTTGAAAATGATTTTTCATCTATCTTTACCGCTGAATATGTCAAAGACGCTCAGGATCCAACGAAACATTCTGATTCAGAGCTGAATTTAGGGAATATTTCTCGTACTATTCCCATTGATATTTCAGTGAAGCCCGGAATCGAGGAGAACATTCATATAGGTGCCGCATGTACTGACGAAGAAATTGAAACTTACAAGGCCCTATTCCAAGAATTCCGCGACGTGTTTGCCTGGTCCTACGAAGAAATGCCAGGAATCGATCCTGCCATTGTTGTTCATGAAATCAAAACCTACCCGGATGCTAAACCCATTCGGCAACGGTTGCGTCAGATTCACCCTCGAAAAGCAGCTGCAATCAAAGCCGAAGTCGAAAAGCTGTTGAAAGCAGGTTTCATTTATCCGATCCCGTTAACGGATTGGGTATCGAATATTGTTCCCGTCAATAAAAAACAAGGAACAATAAGAATCTGTATCGATTATAGGGATATCAATCGAGCTTGTCCAAAAGACAACTATCCTACGCCTTATATCGATCAAATTATTGATGATTGTGCCGGAAGTGAGATGTTTTCCTTCATGGATGGTTTCTCAGGGTATAATCAAATCAATATTCTACCTGCCGATCAACCAAAAACGGCATTCATTTGTCCATGGGGGACATTTGCTTATTGCAAATTACCTTTTGGCCTTAAGAATGCCGGTGCTACTTTTCAACGGGCCATGTCTTATGCATTTCATGACATCAAGCACATTGTGCAACCCTATCTCGATGATTTGCCTGCTCATTCTTTACACCGAGCTGATCACCTTGTCCATTTACGAGCAATCTTTATGAGGTGTAGGCATTATCGAATTCGGTTGAATCCCCACAAGTGTGTTTTCTGTATAGAAACAGGTCGATTGCTGGGATTTGTTGTTTCCAAAACCGGCATTCGCGTCGATCCCTCGAAAGTCGAGGCTATCATCCAATTGCCTCCTCCTTCGAGTTTGCGCCAACTCCAAAGTTTGCAAGGGAAAGCAAACTTTTTACGCCGATTCATCCCTAACTACGCCGAGGTCACTAAAGGTTTTACACGGTTGTTGAAACAGAACGTACAATTCTTTTGGGACGAGATTGCTCAACAATCTTTTGATGCACTGAAACACGCGTTGACCCATGCACCGTTATTGCATCCTCCCAACTACAACCAGGACTACTTCTTATACCTCGCAGCTTCGCATTCCACCATTGGAATGGTGTTAGTTCAAGAAGATGAATTCAAGGCAGAGCATGTGATATATTACCTTAGCAGAACCTTAAATCCAACTGAGTTAAAATATTCGCATGTGGAGAAATTGGCCCTGGCAGCCGTTCAAGCTGTCCAGCGTTTTCGTCACTACATTCTTCTCCGCAAAACTACTGTTATTTCGGATTGCAACCCTATGATTTATATCTTGACAAAACAACTGCTAGGGGGCAAGTACTCTAAATGGATCGTCATCCTGCAAGAGTTCGACTTGGAGTTTGAGAAGTCCAAGTCTAAGAAATCTTTAGTCTTCGCGGAATTGATGTGTGATTTCCCGAGTGCTGACACAGAGACTGTGGCAGAGGAGTCCATTGCGGACGAATCTTTGTTTCTTATTAGCACTGTAGATCCGTGGTATGGGGATATAATCATCTATCTCCAAACCCAAACCTTTCGGCCTGAAGCTTCCAAGGAAAACCGTCGAAAAATTCGGTTTCAATCCCAGCAATACAGAATTATTGGAGATACACTTTATCGCCTGGGGGCAGACTTAGTTTTTCGACGTTGTTTAACTCACGATGAGGCTGAGAGAGTTTTGAATGATTGTCACTCTGGAGCATGTGGCGGTCATATGTCTGGGTATGCCACAGCTCAGAAGGTGTTGCGCGCTGGCTATTTCTGGCCGTCTATGTTTAAAGATTGTATCCTTGCCGTCAGAAAATGCCACAACTGTCAAGTGTTTGATCGCAAGATGCGCGCTCCACCTGCTCCTCTCCACCCTATAATTGCCGCTGGTCCATTCGCCAAATGGGGCATTGACTTTATTACTTGTAACCCTCACTCGGCCGGGGGGCATGCGTATATCATCCTTGCGGTTGATTATTTTACTAAGTGGGCCGAGGCGATGCCTACATTCGACGCAAGCGGCAAGACAGCTGCACTTTTCGTATTCAATCATATCATAACTAGGTTTGGTGTCCCACAAGCAATCATTACGGACCATGGAAGCCATTTTCGAAATGTCATGATGACTGAACTTACAAGCCAGCTTGGTTTGCGCCACGATAGCTCTACACCTTATTATCCGCAAGCCAACGGTTTGGTTGAGTCAATCAACAAAGTTCTAGTCGTCATGATTCGACGGATCATTGGTATCCATCGAACGAATTGGCATAACATGTTATTTTCGGCGCTATGGGCATATCGAACTTCAGTGAAAAATTCAACAGGTTTCACCCCTTTTCAGCTAGTTTATGGCTTAGAAGCTGTGTTACCTATTGAGTGCGAAATCCCATCACTTCAAATGGCTGTCGAATTACTTCCAGCTACTTCCGAAGAGGAGAAACGGTTGTTATACTTGGCTAAATTAGATGAGACTCGACGTGACGCTACTTTAGCTATCGAGACTCACGCGAAACGAATGAAAGCTCAGTACGATAAAAATGTAACCCCTCGAAGTTTTTCGGAAGGAGACCTAGTACTATTATATGATCAAGCTAACG
Source organism: Pinus tabuliformis (assembly GCA_031772625.1). Classification (NCBI taxonomy): domain Eukaryota; kingdom Viridiplantae; phylum Streptophyta; class Pinopsida; order Pinales; family Pinaceae; genus Pinus; species Pinus tabuliformis. The sequence continues at coordinate 112,165,437 of CM062812.1, forward strand.
ATAAGCTAGGTGCTGGAAAATTCGTTCCCATGTGGCATGGGCCCTACATTGTAAAGCGAAAGCTAGCAAAAGGGGCTTATGAGTTAGTTGATTTTGATGGGGACTCTTTGGGCAAACCCAGAAATGGACTTTACCTAAAGAGGTATTATGCTTAAAATGATGGATGGAGAAATTTTTAGATAGGTTAGATTTCCTTTCTAGCTAGCAAGTGTGTTAGTTTAGTCAGTGTGCTTAGTTTAGCGAGTGTGGTTTTTCGTCATTATTTTGGCTCATCTTGGTTTTACTCTTGATATTGTAGATGTCGACGCCTCTCCAAACATACATTGGATTTGCTGATGGTGCTTGTCGTAGTACACGGAATATCTCTTCCGCAGCTTGGGTTATCTATTCGCCCTCTGACGAGTTAGTTTCTATGCATGGGGTAAGCCTCGGTCAAACAACGAATAACATTGCAGAATACAGTGCAGTGGTTGAATTATTATCCGAATCTATTTCATTTGGAATTCGACGTTTGATAGTGAGGTTAGATTCTGAACTTGTTGTATTACAGCTTAATAGAGTTTATGCCATTAGAAATCCTGTGTTATTAAGGTTGTTTTTGAGAGTGCGTCTCTTGGAACGTGAATTTGATTACATTGAATATCAACATATTCCAAGGTCTTTGAATACATTAGCAGATGCAATTGCTTCTCGAGTGTTGGACAGACATTTATAATAATCATGCAAGTAAATTTAAAAGACATTTCATCATACATGTTAAACAAGATAAGCCGGTAATAGTGATATATAGATATAGATAGAAGTGTGTCCAAAAATATATACATCGTCTTCGATCATAGGTTTAACACACCTTATGATCGGCAAAATGATAGTACAAAAAGTCAAAAATGTCACATGTGACTACAAAAGTGACTAGTCAATCACTGGTGGTGCTCTCTGTACGACACCACTGCGCGGGCTACCTTACGCAAAAATCTCCTAAACGGTCCAGGGACTGCGACTACGAAGCGCTGAAGCCTCATAGGAATGTCATCCATAGTAGTCTCAGGTATATCTGCCGTGAGACGCTCTAGATCATGCTCCAAATCAGCTAGTACTTCTGCTGTCGCATCCTGTGGGGCCGGTGCCGGTGCAGCTGGATGTCGTCTGTCGTAAGGCCGGAGATTGGCTGGACGCTGTGGTCCAACATCTGCATTTTTAAAATTTTACTGTTACTTTGAGACGATATATATGAAAAATAAAAAATACATAATTAGAAAACTTGTGAAAATGAAAGTACCTCTGTCATCCCATTGTTCTCCCTGTGGAAGAACCATGTCCGGATCACCTCTGAAATCCATTCCGGCATATGGAAAGTCTTGTATCACAAAAAGCTGGCCCTCTAGCCAGTCGAAGTAACTGTCTGAGAATCGAACCACTGCAGCACCCTCGTCAGGATGCCGGGCCATCACCGCAACCCATCGAACAAGCTTTGGCTCCCGAGGACCCAAGTCATCAACAGTGAGTTGCTGAGGGATCAGCATAGGAACTCTCTCCAAGGCAAAGCTCACGACTAGAGGCCCATATCCAAAAGTCTTTAGTCGTCCGTTCTTTGCCTTGGTTAGTTGGCTCTTCATATGAGCCGACACAGCTTCGCACCAGTTGAAGATGGTGCCTTGGTAACAGTCAACTGCCATCCGCATTTGGGATCCGGAAGCAATGTGCAAGGCGGCCGCGCCACAAATCCTAGTGACCGTAAATGCAATAACTCTAAGTTCCGCCAGAGCGATGTGCTTTATCTCTACGCCTTTTTTATGGTGAGTCCCTGGTCTGCACCACTCCTCGCGGAGATCATCAAGGGATTGGCCACCCGGCCTGGTCCCCGCAAGGTTGAGTTGCTCACCTCTGTTTGGCAAGCCAGTGAGAAAGTATACATCCGAGGGCTCTATCTCGAGCTGGTGCCCTCCAATGTAAAAACATTGATCTTGAACGTTCCATCGCTCAACCAGCCATTCCAAAAATCTTACCTGGCCCCTCATGCCCGGTATGGTCCAATATTTGTACAATCCACATGTTCTTAAGGCATCCAGAGAGGGTTGGTGGTTAATCGCAGCTTCATCGTCTTCTACGTGCTCTCTCTCTCTCCAGTCTAACATGTTTTGGGCCCTGCACATCAAAAGAGTCAATTAGAAATTAATTTGAACAATTTTGGTGGTTTTTTGAGAGAGTTGGGGTTTTGAAATGCGCCCTTTGCGGAAGACGCACCCCGGCTTTGTAGCACAGGGCGTCCGGACGCAGCTCGCCTGAAGGCGGCCTGCGTCCCCCGACCTTTTTCCCGTGTGAGAAAAAGTCGGGGGACGCAGGTCACCCGAAGGGCACCTGCGTCCGCCGAGGGGCGCATTTTGAACCCAAAACCCCCCCAAAAAATGAAACAGAGACCAAAAACAAAAATCTAAACGGATAAAAATGAAGAGTGGGATGTGTAAAATACCTCGGTGAAGCGGCGTTCGATTCCGACGGTCAGATTTTCCGCAGCAACCACGGGAAGTTTCTTGTCAAAAGCTCCTTTTTCAACCTCAACAGTGAAACGGTAAAAATGACATGGTAAAAGGTCTTTTTATAGGTTTTTTGGATGAATTAGTTCATTTTTTACCATGAAAAGATGTTTTCGAATGTATTTTTGCCTATTTTAAACAGGTATGAGTAATGTGTCGCTTTTGTGCAGGACGAAGGGATTTCGAGGGAAATTGTAATTTTTCACAAACAAAATTTCAGAGTCATCTTTTAAGCCCTTTTCTGACTCCTAAAACATGAAAAGATCGCCGAGTGTTTCTTTTTCACTCGTTAAAACGGAATTAAAAGACGGTCCCCTTTTAGCTCTTTTCTGACCGCAAAATCAGGAAAAGATTGCCGGGTTTTTGTCGTTTCAAACTCGATAAGGAAATAAAACGACGTGTCCTTGATCGCTTTTTACTTTTCAGGTTAACGACACTATTATGAAAGTACTCCTTGGTCGCAAGATCAAGCGGTTCCCCCAGGTATTATTTTATACTTTTTCGGGCTTGAGGGACACAAATATACGAAAAAGTTCAACGTGGAGTTTCCTTAAGTTTTTCAGACTCTCTAAAAATGAAAAACGCCGAGTTTCTCCTATACTGGGCTCGTTAAACTTTTACAGTAAAGGACCTGTTCAATTACAAACAGGAACGAACCACTCCTTCCTAGGGTTCGAATTTAAACTAGGTTGGACTCGTCCGAAGGATGAGCTTATAATCAAGCATATGTTATCCTCCTCAAGCTTGTTAAAAATAAAGAGGTACTTGCCAGAAATGGTGGGGAAAAAAGAGAAGAATGAACCTATTTGTCACCTTTTGCCTCAGAAGAAACTTTATTACCGCTCTTGAACACGACACTTTTCATTCACCTGGGTTGGGAAATCTTTTACCTCACAGTTGACTAAATCACTTTGAAAATCTTTAACCGGGTTCAGGGATCAACTTTGAGTTATTCGTCACCAAACCATCTGTTGTGTCGTTATGTGTTCAAGAGGTCTGCAAGCAAAACTTTCATCTGCAAAATACTTGTCATCCATTTGACCATCCCTGAGTCAGTCCTTACAGCAACATTTCTTCAACTTGAACAATGATTTCGTGTTGCGGGCTTGCCTGCAACGGGTCGCTTTCTATCGACATCGACACATTATCTAGAAAGATGACTTAGGAATCGACAGTACCTTGAAGTCTGCATGCATCAATGGCAGGTTTCTCGCCTTTGACGTCAGTTTACATCATTGACTTTCGATCAAAGGATTCCGTGAAGTGTTCGACATCAAAACATCTATTCACATTTCACGGGTTGTGCTTGGTACTTTGAGGACCATTGACATTACTGGTGGTTTCTCTCACGCTTGTTAACAGTTTACATCATTGACTGGTAATCAAGTGGTTTCTACCATGTTCGACATCGAATCATTTAATCACATGGCTAGAATCGTACCAATTCGGGAAGTAGAAGTGAAGACCCTGGATCTAGTTTCTACCATCCAGGCTGCGAGGAGTTTTGTATTCATTGTCTATGTAGACTTATCATAAACAGATGGCTGCGTCCATACTGTGTCTACAAAAGTCTATAAAATGATGTACTGCAAGATCATTCCTGTATCAGAATAGTTAGTCCATTAGTTAAAGTTTTGAATCTGAGTATGGGAATGCCTACCTCAGTGATGATATAATCTTATCCATGTATTTTGTGTTGAAAATTGCAGGTTCCAACCAGGCCATCCACAAGGTAATCCTTGAAATGATAAAGCGCTTCACCCTTCCTAGAATTACAAAACCCTATTCTATTCCAGGCTTCGCACTTTAGGGGGCAATCTGTTACACTAAAAAATGTCACCTTGACTACTTACAGTTAGTATGGCTCAAATCAACAGTCATGCTACCCTCTTAGGCAAGTCTCATGCCTCTGTTATCCATCTCAAACTCAAAGAAGAGAGAAAGTCTTGTAAAAATCATGTTTATCTCTGGGGTCGCAGGTTCTCTCTAGCCTTACCTGCGGGGACGCTGGTCATGTTCACAAAATCTGCGTCCATGGACGCTCTGTATGTTAAGGGACAGGTGCGTCCCTCTGTAAAAGGCAAAATGCGCAAGTTTTATCTTAAAAAAGTTACTTGTGGTTACTTCTAGAACATTCTAGAGGTCGGTTTGATGAAATGGATGCGCCTCCAGTTGGTTCATGTATCTCTATTAAGAGGGAACTTATCCCATCAATAAGGGAGCTATCCCACCCATAGAGGGGGATGATCCCATTGATAGTGGACCTGAATAACCTCTTTACAGCACTATAAATAAAGGCATTGAGCCAGAAGGAGGAGAGGTTGGAGCTATACATTTTCTTTGGGTAAATGCTGCAGGATTTAGGTCTTCCATTAGAGCCTTTGTGAGGAGAGATTGTCTTCACTTGATTCTACTTGGGAGAGGGTGAGCTTTGTCAAAGTAGAGGAAAACCCTTGATGGACCCTGGGAGGAATTTGCACAACACCAAGGCCAGGTTGTAAGAGTTTCTTTGTTTCGTTATTAATACAAACTGGTTTATTTTTCTCAATAGCTTGTGTTAATGAGTTATTTCATGTGTTCCTTGGTCTGCATGTTGAATATATGTTTTATTATATGAAATGCAAGTGCTTGGTAATTGTTTGATTGTTTGTGGTTGCAGGAATTGACTTGAAGGAGGAGCTCATCCGGATCGTCAAGAACGGACTTCAACAACAGCGTTTTGGAATAAGGTAAGCCTAAACACTTGTAGTTTTCATGTTGTAAAAGGTGTATTTAGAGAAAGATCACTCCATTTTGTCTTGTTTGTCATTAGAATGTCTTAGACTTCTAGGAAGGTCAGTCGTGTCCGCACCCTTGACAGATTCCGTGTGACAGTCCTCATCCGCGTCCCTGAAATATTCTTCGAGCCATCCCTGTATTCTGGTCAAGGGGCCACATTTCGACCTGAACCCTGTAGGTGGGAGTTCTATCCATCATAACTTCATAGCTCCTACAATTCCCCTCATCATGTCCTACCGACCTACAAAAGTTGCAGAATAATCGTTGCAATGCTTGCACATACTTCTGTAACAAGTGACAAATAGTGCACCACAAAGCAGGTGTCGTGCTAGGTCATTTTTGAGCCTCCGACCTTAAAGGCATTGGTCCTCCTCTTGCAAAGTAATTTGTAAAGACGAGGCAGTGGTCTTTGTCATGACCCTAACTCTTTCATTTCAAACACCATACTTCTTCACAGACCTCTGGCCAAACCATCCTATCCTGCTTCAAACTTTGCATCTCAAGGCATAGATTTTTTAGCTGCACGTGGATCTGTTAGACTCCAAGATTAGGATCTTACATCGGAGTCTCATGTAGTCTCATGGAAATCTCCAAGGCTTCTGCTTGAGTTGTTATCTTCTGTTGCAACAGCGCACTCCTTAAGTGTGGTAGTAGTGAAGCCACAAACCAATCACGATGTTGTCCATCTGTCAATTCATGTTGGTTCACAAATTGTGCATTTTAGCCTCTGATCCAGTTCCCAAGGCGTCTCGCTTGTTTTCATTGTGATCTCTTTGAATCCCACAATTGACGGAACTTCAAATTTAGGCCTGCTAAATTCCCTATTCAGTGCTGCTTGGATGTCTGCTACTCTAGCATTTGGGTTATCGTTGGAGTACTTAATATACTAGGTTAGCGCGCGATCCTGTAGAGTGCTAACCAATGTCACTTTCTTTATATGGTCATTTGTAACACCTTGAGTTTCCCATACAGCTCTCACAACGAACCATAATTCTTCTGGATCCTCATTTCCCAAGCCTTTGAACAAAGACAACTTCACTTTGTTCGCCATACTGAATCGTGGTGGAGGTGGAGGTGGTATGGGTGAAGTTGGAGGTGATGGCGGTGAAGTTGGTGGTGGTGTGGGAGGAGGTGGAATTCCCATAAATCCTTGTCTTATCAACTGAATAACACTTAACGGAGAGACCTTCACGATCCCTTCCTCATCCCCTCATGGAGGTGAAATCAAGGAGCTATGCTCTTGACCCTTATTTCCTTTGTTTCTATAAACCTTTCCGCTTCGCGTAGCCCTGAACATCAAGGTAGCTGCATAACCTACTTTTCTCACAACAGCATCTTAATCCAAGTATTCAAAGATTTTATGCACTTACCTCGCAGTCCTTTGAAAAAGCATCACTCTGCCTCGCTATAGCTGACTAAGGTGTCGACCACGAATTCTATCACAAATCCTCTTATGACGCAATCGAGCCAATGATCGACAACGTGGGCAATCTTATCCTCTGATCCTTCCAACCTTCGCACTAGCTCTGGGGTCCACACAATAGGACCGTCAAGTTTCCACCTTCCTTGGCTATCTACTAGCTTCGCAATCCACTCGTATAACTCAGTAGGAAAGGAAACAAAAAATATTTCATGGATCTCTGTATACAGGTATCAATCCAACCACTGTTCTTTTGATAGTCGCAGGTTTCTATTTTCTTACACGGTGAACTCGTGAATCCTTCTGCCCAACCAGGCTTCAATTTCTTTCTTAGTTGGGTTCTAGTGATACAACATCACACATCTCTATGCAGATTCTGGTCCCAGCAACGAAACCATTTGTTGGCTGGAGGGGGCCTGACCCAGGTTCAGTGTTAGTTAGCCAAACAAATCCCTACACTACTGGACCTTTTGACATCAGCCTGCGGAGTGCGGACTGAAGTCTCACCCGAAGCAGTATGGGGGAATGCTGGATCCAAGTTTCCACACCCTTGAGATCGTTGTGATGTTGTTTTATTCCAACTATACCTGCCTTCGCACAAGTTATCCTTCTGCTCTATCCTTCAGTACCTTCGTGAAATGGTAAAATCAGCTTCCATGCAGCCCTAAATAGGGATTAAAGTCCTTTCGCACTGTTATGGTAGTGAACTGTGATATCTCCCAAACTAGGCTAAATATATTACTTATCTTATTAAGAGATCTTAGTTAGCTTCGCGTAAACAAATGTTCTTACTTGTGTTCACTTAACCAACACATTTACATATATTCACGCATCATATAAGCATTAGAAGTGAAATTCTTACCCACTATAATAGATGCGCAAATAGGAAATAAAGATGTAGAAATTATAGAATACTTCTCTTTGTTGATAATTCCAGATGATCACAGACTCGACTCGCCTTGCACACTCAGCTGCAGGGGTCTGCACACTCAGCTGTGGACTTCTAGGCCTTTGCGCACTCAGCTACAGAGCCTCCACCTATGCTACGACCCAAGACTTAGACTTCAACTTCAAATCTATCTCTCATATATGTTTGATCTTTTTATACAATCCATGGTCCACGGACCATGGGTAGATCTTCTACAGCCGTCATTACATTTCCAAAATAAGGGCGGACAAACCTATGACTCTTTAACAAATACATGCTCCACAACCAAAAAATGCGGAGTCTTTACATTTGGATTACAAAATTGGACCAAAATATGGGCTTTAAGCCCCAAAACTACCCTTGGGGGATCCCGTGCCCAACAGGCATGTTGGATAATGTTTCTCGTTTCATAAGAGGATGTTCTTTATGTGTTACAATTAAGCCTAGCAATAGGAAACTTGGTTTATACACTCCACTTCTGGTACCTTCACATCCATGGGAGAGTATCTCAATGGATTTTGTAGGAGGTCTTCCATTGTCAAGGATAAGTCATGATTACTTGTATGTAGTTGTAGACAGGTTTAGCAAAATGTGCATACTAACACCATGTAAAATAAAATTATAGCTGAAAAAATAGCTCATCTTTTCTTCCAAAACATTTGGGTTCATTTTGGTCTTCCTACTTCTATTGTAAGTGATCGATATTCTCGATTTGTTGGGAATTTTTGGTCAAATTTTTGGGACATGATGGACACAAAGTTGAAGAAGAGCACATTCTTTCATCCACAAACAGATGGACAAACTGAGGTGGTTAATAGAACAATTATTCATCATCTTAGAGGATATTGCAGCAAACATCCCAAGTTGTGGGATGAACAGTTGCATTACGTACAACATGCATACAATAGGGCAAAGCATTCTTCCACAAATACATCGCCATTTGAGCAATGTTATGGGTACTTGCGAAGATCTCCATTGGACTTCATCTTTGAGAAATATGTCGACATCGATGTCACAGTGAAAGCAATAAGGCAAGGAAGTTCATAGAGAAAAATCAGTTGATACATCATACAGTAGAGGAACAGCTTGAGAAAAGTCAAAGAAACTACAAGGCAAGGCATGACAAACACTGGGTTGATCATAAATTTCATGTTGGCGACAAAGTTTGGTTATAGATTAACAAAGAGAGACTTCAAGGGGAAGGTAAAAAGCTTAAACCAGTCCGTTATGGTCCTTTTAAATTTATGGAAAAGATTGGTAACAGTGCATTTAAGCTTGATTTGCCTCCTTATATGCAAATATACTCTATTGTTAATGTTGAGAATTTGAGATTGTTTCAGCCTCCTTTGATTGATGATCAAGGAGATCATGTTCAGCTGCCATAAATAGATGATTTCTCACTAGAATATCTAGATGAGCTTCAGCAAGATCTCATACTTGACAAAAGAACCAAGACTTCAAAGAGAGGGGGCATCGAATACCTTAGAGTGGGACTGAAGGGACAAAAGCCTTCTCAAGCCAAATGGTTGCAGACCGAGAAGGTGAGAGAGTTGTACCCTCACCTGTTGAACAATTGATAGTATATTTTGGGGTCCAAAAGGCTTCTAGTGGGGAGGAATGATGAGGTGCTCAATATTTAGGTCAAAAATCAAAGTTATCATATTGTCTGGAAACTTAAACGACTCTGCCCATCTCATCAAGATGATTTCAACGCAATTCATTTCACTGAAAATTGATTATGGATGAAGAAGAAAAGGCCTGTTGTTTGATTTCCTAAACAACTAAAATAATTGCAGAACAAGATAGAATGATGACATGGCAGTATAGTGAGCATGATTGGAATATTATTTAGTTTTTTCCCAATGAGGTTGTGACCAGTGTCACTTCAAGATTCGCCAGTTTGGTTATGTGAAGGTGAAATTGCCCAATGTCCTCCAAGGTGGAATTATGGGTTCATGGTGAATATTATGTGGAATTTTTTTTTTTTTGAAATATATATATATATATATATATATATATATATATATATATTAGATATAAACCTTATATAATTCCAAATCCATATACATATAAACAATAGTGCATTTAAATGTAATATGGTATGGTCAAAGTCCAAAGGTATCAAATATATATATGGGTGGCAAAATGTATGAAGGGACAGGCGAAGGACGGGTTGAACCCATGACCTCCCCTACCCAACTCTGTTACATAACCATTGAGCCATTAACAGACTTGTTAAACAGTGGCCACAATACTATATTTAAGCCTATAGTGATGTCGATGGCGGAGCAGAGGGAACCAGCCTCGTAGTCCAGCCCCCTCACCATACGACCACACAGTTAAACCATGGGCTAGTGCTAAAGGACAAACATGTTTAGAGCACCGCTAATCTTGTTTTAATTTAATTAATCCATTTTTATGTTGGTGATAGTTTTGGAGGCATGCCAATTTCAGTGGAATTGCCAATTTTGGTGATGCTAATTGGAGTCTTCTCCAGTTTTAGTGGGGTTCCCTAGGGAAACATTGAATGAAGCATATCTTGAGAAATTTTCGACCAAAATTAGCTTAGAAAGAGGTGTTCTTCACTAATTTGGAAATTTTGAACACATTGGTGTAGGTATCAAGAGCCATATAGCTTTGTAAACAACATTTTTGCCACATTGAGCTAATACAGAGGCCTAAGTGATGGAAATTGGACCACGGAGATGTAGCCCATGATGGGTGAACTCCCTCATCAAAACACTGTGTTAATGTGTCTCTTTGATGGTTTGTTGCATCGTACATGTTTGTTGTTGAGTATTTATTTCTGAAGTTATTTTTCTCATGAATGTCATTTTTAAACTTAAGGAAATTTACCTAATTGTATGCACAAACAACTAATGAAACCTCAGCACAAGGAGAAATAAGCATGCACATATTTATAAATCTGTAATTGTTATTAGCACAACAAAACTTTTCATACAAAAACAGACCAGTCACAGAAAGAGTACAGACTGTAGTTTGTTGAGTAGCGTTTTCAGGGCCGAAGGTCGAAATAGTGACATGTGGCACTCCGTACAAGTTCATTCTACTAAACCAGTCTATAATTAGGTCATTGTGGTTTTTGACCTAAAGGGGGTTTTTCACCTAAAATTCTTGTGCCTACTGTGTTCTTTTATTTACTATTATTACTACATAAACATTAATAATAATTGAAGATTAACTAATGTTCTGAAAATATTTAAAAATGCTAATTGCTAAGGAATATTGATTCACCCCCCTCTCAGTATTTCCAACACAATATGCCTTTGTCTTTGTGTGGGGAGTTAAATTTATTATGTTAAGTCTTGGCTTGGCAGTGTAAACCAAGAGCCCTTCACTTAAGGTGTGCTTTTGTGTGTAAGTGTGTTTATTAATTAAGCCCAAATCATGTTTGAAAAAATAAAAAAGATTGTTGAAAATGAACTCAAATTAACAACAAAAAATGAACAACAAATCAATTGACTAAACCCCACCCAAACTAGGTTTGAAAACACTGTGCTGGTTGGTGGTGAAATCAACTTAAAACACACTAAAAGGGACAAGAGATCTAAGGTTCAGTGTGACTGGGATCAGATGACACTAGGCTGCTGGAAAATAGTGCAGCAACAACAAAAAACCAGAGAGGAAGATCGTTGCAAAAAGATAGGGAGATGGGTGAAAAACCTAGGGAAACTAATGGGACCCTAAGGAAAATGACCAAACAAGGTTTAAAATGAAACTTTGGATGGAAACAACCTATCTTTAAAGATCTGAAACAAAAGGGTACAAATCTGGAAAATATGGCTAAAAGTGTTGTAGAAACTTAGACTTCTTACTCAGTTAAACTCCTCCTATAAAGGTGGAAGCGTACTAGAAGCCCTAAGGGGCTAAATTCCACTTCGATGAGTAAATTAGAGTAGATCAAGGCCTAATCAGGATGAGACAGAGGTCAACCAACCCAGCAGATAGCTCTCGGCAAAACCCAGAAACAGATCTGACAAAAACCTGGAAACCCTAAAAATCGCAAGTACTGACCTAATTTCAGGGGGATCACACTTTTTGGGTTGAAAGGTGCGCTCTGGACCTCTATATCACATTTTTTGGGTAGAAAAGTGTGATTTCTGCTCCTTGATTCCTGGTCAGCAAGTCTCAGAAAAATTTATCGTCTTTGTCGCGGCTGGTTCTTGTGACCTGCAGAAAAGACCAAAAAACTTCCAGAAGTTAGAAATTTGATAGATCTAGGGTTAAAAATCTAGTAAACAAAATTAAGAGATTAAAAAAAGAATAAACCCTAAGCTAAAAATTGAAGGTCACCCAAGTTTCTGGATCTGAAGTAAAAAACCAGTGGAGTCGCCAATTTTGTTATAGTGTTTTCTCCTCGAATATGTACGAAAAGGAAACACTTAAGATTATGGATGACAAACAGTCTCAACAATATAAATGGCTGCTAATCATTGTAGATCTACAACAGTTGATAGAGTTAAAACCTATCAAAGTCCTGATCTATGCCACAATCATAGTTAAGCATCAAAATGAAACAGTAATAATAACTCCAATAATCCAATGGAAACCAAATATACAAATAATAGTTTTTATTATAACACTTATGAAGGGAATAAATAAATGTTACCAGTCCTCCTCTATGGGATGGGTTCTTGACTATCCTCAAACGTCTTTAGCTTGTGTAGAGTCTCTCTCCTCTATAATGTGTAAACCCAGCAAAAAAAATGTTTGAGCTCAATGGTAACTCAAACGGAAAATAAAAATGGTGTGCGACAGTGATAATAATCAGTGTTACAATAGTGAGTGCAACAATGAAAATAATCAAAAGTGAATAATGAATGGAAAACCCTTCTATTTATAACAAAATATTGAGTTATCCTCGAATAATGAGCAATAATAAAATATTATTAACCCCATTGTAGGAATAACCACTTGGAATATTCTATTATATTTGGTTAGGAGGGAAAAGGTATTTAAACTTTTATTTAGAAATAATAAATAAATAAATGATTTATTTATCATCTCAAGAAATATGGTTAAGTAATAATAAACAAATAATGATTTATTTAATTATTCCTGAGGGATTTAGTCAAACTTGACAAGGAATAATAATTAATTAGCAATTAATTAATTATTCCTAGAGAAAAACAAGATAATTAATGATTTATCTGTTTATTTTTCATAATTGGGTCAAATATGATAAGGAATATTAATTAATCAATGCTTTTATTAATTATTGCTAGAAGAGAATTAAATAAATAATGATTTATTTAATTATTCTTCATGGGTTTAATTATAAATTACTTAACAACAATGGTTTATTAAGTAATTTCTCACACTGAAAGCAATTTTACTATGGTAAAATTGGCCTTACATGATGTACTTCGATCCATCTAGTAAATTAGGCTAGATGATCAATTTTTTGGTGATAACAATTTCTTTCTCATAGGTAGATTGGCCCATATGTTTTCCACTGATTTTTTATGCTGGTGAAGGCCAACGATTGACCTTCCTGCATTAATACAACACCAATACCAGTATCGAAATCATCACATTCAATCACAGAATATTTGGTGAAGTCTGGTAGGGCCAATATAGGAGTGGAGCACATGGCCTATTTGAGAGCCACAAATGCCTGCTGAGTTGCATCAATCTAGAGAAATGAATTTTTCTTGAGAAGATTAGTGAGGGGTCTAGCAATGCGACCATAATTGCGGACAAATTTGCGATAGTAGCCAGTGAGACCCAAGAATCCCCTAAAACTCTTCAAGGTTTTTGGTTGGGGCCAATCTTGCATTGCCTATATCTTTTTTGGATCAACCCTCACTCCTTCACGACCCACAATGTGTCCCAAATACTTGACTTCTTCCATGCCAAAAGAGCACTTGGACAATTTGACAAATAATTTATGATTCTGGAGCAGTTGCAAGACCAGGTCTACATGCTGAAGATGTTTGTCCCGGGTTAGGCTATAGATGAGAATGTCTCAAAGAAGACAAGGACAAATTTTCATAGATATGGTTTTAGCAGGTGGTTCATGAGGCTTTGAAAAGTAGATGGAACATTACAGAGATCAAATAGCATGGCCAAGAATGCATAATGGCCTTCACGAGTTCGGAAGGTAGTATTTGGTATGTCTACTTCCTTCATGCGTATTTGGTGATAGCCAGAGCGAAGATCTAGCTTGGTAAAGAATTGAGCACCATGTAGTTCATCAATAAGATAATCAACAACTGGAATAGGAAATTTGTCTTTGACAGTGAGCTTGTTGAGGGCTCGAAAGTACGGAAACATGCGCCATTCTCCATATTTATTTAGCACCATGACCATTGGTGATGAATAAGGACTGATGTTGGGATGAATAACACCAACTTCGAGGAGTTATTTGATGATTTTTTCAATTTCATTCTTTTGGGTGAAATCATATCGATATGGGCGCACATTAGGCGGTTGGGCCCCCGGGACCAAAGGGATGCTATGATCATGTTCACCCCTAGAGGGTGGAAGCTCTTTAGGTTTGTCAAATACCTACTAGTGGTGGTCTAAGACCTATTCCATCTCAGGATGAATATGAGTAGTGGATTCAACGGGCTGGATGGCATTAAATTTGGTGATGACTCTGTGATGACCCTTTTTAAAATCTTTTCCATTGGATGCGAGCTAATGATTGTAGGAGCACCTGGCTGGAGTCCACATAATGTATGAATGTGGTCATTCTACTTAAAGCTCATATATACTCCTAGAAATCCATTGTGATCATGCCTAGTGTGTGAAGCCATTCATTACCCAAGACAATGTCATAACCACCCATTTCAATAGAAAACATGTGGGTCTTTAGGTGGTAGTCTCCCATCTGAAGTTTAATATTTTCACAGTGGCCTTCACATTTCATGGTCCCCCCATCAGTGATAAGGACTTGGAAATTAGAGATTGCCTGCACAAAACAATGAACAACTTCGGCGACTCTCTTATGGATAAATTTATGAGTGTTTCCACTATCAATCAATACCACTACTGGTCGATGTTTAAGAAAGCCTCAGATTTTGAGAGTTTGAGGTGAAGAAATGCCCGCAAAATCATGTAGTGAGATAAATGGTTCATCTGGCGTAGTTGTGAGATCATTGTTAGGTTGGGTTTCCTCAACTTCGTAATCAGGCCCCCCAAGGGGTGGGGCTTCCTCATATGATTTGTTATCAATAGCATCAATTTGAAAGAATTTTGGTTCCTTGAATTTATACCGCAGGGAGTATTTGTCATCACAGTAGCAGCCAATCCTTGTTTTCTTCTTTCAGCTCTATTGGAGACACCTTTTGAACCTTAAGTGTTTGGGTAGGGCACTGAGCCTAGGTGGGATGCCCCTTGTCTACGAAATTTGGATGAGTGGACAGGGCAGCTAAGATGAGTTCCACCTCGATGACCTTTTTGTAGGCTTCCATCCAAGTATCTAGGTGGTGCATCCGGACATGGGATTGGATGGCATCTTTGAGACCACTAATGAAATACTCCAAGTAGAAGTTATCTCCTAGACCGTCAATTCTGATGGCCAATGTCTCAAAGGCTGCAATGTAGTCTTTCACTGTGCCTGTCTTGTTGCACAAAAAATTGTCACCTTGACATTCTACAATCTATGTGAGTCTATCACCACTCATACTTTCCTCCTTTGCAAGTCTTAAACCTCAGTTCTTCATATCAAGCCTTGAGAATAAGAGAAAGCCCTTAAAAGTCTCTAAAACTCTGGTTCTGCACTTTCTCTTAGCATTACCTGCGGTCTCGCACCTAATGGTCATGTCCCTTGTGCACCTGACCGCTCTGTCTCTGTGTTATGGGTGCGGACCCCTGTAAAAGTCAAAAGGCACAAGTATATTCTTAAAAACTCACTTTGAGTCATTTCTGGAAGCTTCTAGAAGCAATCTTGAGGTGTCAAGTTCGCTCCTTTAAGGTTCATGCATCCCATACCTTAAGGAGCTAACCCCTTGATGTGAGGAGCTTATCCCTTTGAAGGAGGACTCTATCCCTTCATTGGTGGACCTGTAACCTCCTTCCTTTGCACTATAAAATGAAGCATTAGGCTAATTATGGAGAAGATTGAAAGCTAAATATTTTTGAGGTGAAATGCTGCTGGAACTTAGTCTTCCTAATTGAGCTTTTGAGAGGAGAGATTACATACCTTTTTGATCTCATTTGGAAGAGAGTGAGGCTTGTCAATGTAAAGGAGATTCCTGTTTGGACCCTAGGAAGAGCTGGTATAGCATCAAGGCACCAAAGGTTGTAAAGTTCTTCTATTTTAAAGTTAATACAATCAAGTTTATTTTTCTCAATAAGTTGTGTCTTATGGTTTATTTTATGAACTCCTTGATCATCATAATGAACATGATTTATTATATTAGCTATGCGGGTGTTATTTGATGTGTGCTTGTTTGTGATTACAGGTTCTCAAAAGGAAATTCTTTCGGACATTTGAAGCATGGCTGCCACAAATTAGCGTTGGAATTAAGGTAGGGTCTAAAACACCTCTTTAGTTTTTATTAAAGAATCGCAATATGTTTAGAGAAAGGTAGATTTGCTTGTCCTGCTTGTTGCTGTTAATCTTTTGATACTAGGGAGATCGGTCTTGTCCGTAAGAATGATTTATCCGGCCAACAAATTGGTGACTCCACTGGGGAACTGAATTTGGTTTTTTGGTTTTCCTTTGTCTTTGACTTGAGAAACTTGTTCTTGTTTCTGGTTTTTTCTTGATGTGTGTGGGATTGGTTAGTTTTTAGGTTCTGGATTATTTTTTGTTTTTTCGAAATTTTCAAGAGGACCACACGTTTTGTTTACAATACAATGCGGACATCTCCGCACTGTTCCTTTAGTGCACAGAGTGGTACCGCATCTGGTTATACTGGAAGTTTGCAGACCCTATCAAATATTTGAAAACCCTAAAATGTTTTCGTCTAGTTAAGTTTAGATTTTATTTATGACTGTTAGTCTCTGCCCAGATCTGCATGTGTCCTGTCAAAAGTCTCTTGTGAGTAAGTTCCATTGGTGTTTTTGTTTTAGATGATTTTCTAGAAGTTTTGCATGCCCGGATTGATTTTCGCTTGGTCTTTGTAGTGACTCAGAGATTAGAAACCTAAGAAACTTTAGATCACCCTGGTGTCTTTTGTCTTCTTGATGAATTTGGCTGGGTTATGAAATCTGTCCTTGGAGAGAAATAGATTCCATTTTCTCTTTGCAAATCTTTGAACGAACTTGCTTGTAAGTTTTGAATTTCATTTTTATAAAAGAAAACATAGCTGGGTGTTTTTTGATTGATTTGTTATTTTGAACGAATTAATCCTTATTTTACTGAATAACTAAGTAAAACGTCCTCAAAAAGATTTGAAGCTTTTATCAATTAGATTTTTAGAAGTTTTTAGATCTCAAGATTAGTTTTTCATAGTTTTGAGTGTTTTCTAGAAATTGTAGGATCTCTTTTGAAAGAAATTGTTTTTTGTAGTTTTTGAATGTTGAAAAAGAAAGGGATTTTTTGTGAGCATAATTAGTATTCTCGTTTTGAGTTTATTGAAAAATACAAAAACATTTTCTTTTCATTTACATGTTGAAGGAAAGATTTGTTTTTCAAAGAATTGCATTCTCAACTCTTTCTTTTAGCTAGAAATTCATTGAAGGAAAAAATGAATTGTTTATCATTTTAGGTGCATTTTTTAGTGTTTTTTGGAGTCGAGCCTTCACACCATCAAAGTTTCATCTCCATACCTATTGACTTAAGAAACAACCCATAAAAGTAACGCTTAATTAAAATTAATCTAGCAATCTTTTTATTTCTAGGGCTCTTATCACCAATATAACTTAGGATAGTATCTTGGAGTAGGGAGTAATTAACTCTCCAAGATAGTTAAAACAAACAAGTAGCTATATCTTGCAGTAGGAAATAAATCCAATTGTAATTGATATAATCTGGGAAGCTCCTCTAAAAGGATTCAATCATGAGATCATGTACGAACCTTTGAGACAATCAAGTCTGTCTCATTGGGAAAGATAGAAGATTTGTGCGTATTAAAAACGGTAAACCTCGGATTAACCATTGTCAAGGAGCCTGGGGTCACTTGTTGGTAAACCTCGGATTGATCATGTCGAGGAGCCTTCAGGGGGATTGAGCTTTTTTACTCTGCCCTTGCGCGTAGATCAGATCATAGACTGTTCCCCCAGTTGTATTTGTTACTATTGGTAACCTTAGTGACCATAATCTTCAGATTCTTTCCTAAGGTGATCCGAATCAGATCCACAAAAGACTGTCAAGAACCTTGACTGTATCGAGTGAACAAATCCTTGAAATTTCCAAAACAACGATCAGAAAATGCCTTGAACCAGTGGCAATGGCCGCCGATGTGGAATGACGAGGACCTTGGTCAAAGTGCGCTGACCGAGGCCCATGGAGACCGCGCAGGAGGCAAAAGTAGCCCCTGGGAGCCCTGGATCAAGAAAAGGAGGCGATTTTGATGCGCGATTAGTGCTTAGCGCTAATCGCGCATTGCTGGGCAAATAGGGCCGAAATGGGGGAGCCTTAAACCCTTGGTTACGTTGGGAGCCAGAGAACCGAGGGTGGAAAACAAAAAGCACTAAAGGAAAAAGGCGAGACCCACACTCTGGAAAACTGGCAGTATTAATCGTGGTGCCCTTGAACGGTGAGAGGTTTTGGAGGAGAGAGGAGCGATCGCACTCAGCGATCGACGCGTGGCAGTGGAGGTGAGAGAAAAACCGCCATGTTCGCGCGCTATCGGTCGAGCAATTCTACCGCACTCGACGTGCGTATGACGTTGGATCTGGAGGAGCCCAGATCAGACGGCTGAGATTGCGCCCGATGGAGGAACCATAATCGACAGGGGATTAAGCCGTGTTCTAGAAGGATTTGGAGTTCGTTTGACCGCCACGGTGGAGAAAAGACGCATACCCGACATAACGGAAGAAACGAACCAACGAAGCATGCTGACACTAGTTAGATGGAGACACATGGCGGCTTCCCAAGCGTTCATGCTAACGTAGAACATGGAACTCCAAGCGCAACTGCAGAGGGTGAATCGACACAGGGGGAGACGAACTGAACAGGCACAGGGATCGAATGTCTAAAGCCATGGAGAGAGACAGTCGAAGAGGAGGAGCGAAGGATAGAGAGGAGTCCAAGAGACCAAGAGAGACAATGAATAGTGCACCCTGAGAGGAGGACTGAACACAGAGAGCAGTAAAGCCAAGCAAAGGAGACAGAGGGCCGAGCTGAACATAGGCAGCATCAAGCACCATAGAGCTTGAAGATTCAAGCCTTCCCATAAAGGAATCTATCCGGATTGAGCATCACATTTGGCTCTTTCCACTGTAGACCGAGGGTCACAGAGCTGGTAGGAAGAATGAGAGTTTGTGTACTCCGAGTGGCTTGGGGAATCCAAGAACCACCCTACCAAGCAAACCTACTTCAGGAGAACTCACATTGAGTCCCTGTAATTGTAATTCTCTGCTTAAGGACAGAATAAAACAAGGCCACCACTGAAAGCTGGACCGGAGACATAGCCCTGGAGAATAGGGTGAACTCCTTATTAAAAATTCTTGTGTCTTTGTGTTGCTTACTGTATTTCTCTGCTATCTTTCCATTTAATTTTTGTGTATTGGCAATCTGATCGATCCGTTGTTCAATAACACAGAACAGACACCAGCACATGAGTCTATAATACCTTTTATTTAATTAATCTTCAACTGAGATCACTCATAGGGTGATTATCAGATCAAGTGGTATCAGAGCCCTAGGTTGTAAGGTTAGACAAGCTTGTGTTGTTTTAGTTGTGAATGCTCACTAGATCAAAGATCAAATTAGGAGAAGGAGAGTTGGTGGAAATTAATTGTGAAATTGGGAGAGTCTATTCTCGGAAGACAATGTCAGAGGAAGGTTCTGTAGGGCCAGACTCTCAATTCATAGAGAGTTTCCTAGCTATAACGTCTATGGTAGAAGAAATGTATAGACACTTTAGAAAGCATAAGGATGTAGATTCATTAGGCTCTAAACAAGATAAAGAAGAAGATGAATCTCATTCCCATGACCGCTCCAAAGAAAAGGGGAAAGAGGAAAGCTTTCTCACACCTCCTAATAGCCCTGTGCATAATAAGAAAGCATCTTTGATTAAGTTAGATGTTAAATTTGATTTGCCTATATATGATGGAGAGCTAAATGTTGAAAAGTTGGACAATTGGATTAGACAAATTGATGTGTACTACAGGGTACAGAACATAGACTCAGATAAGAGTAAGATTCAGCTGGCAAGCCTACGCCTAGGAGGCACTGCCTTGGTTTGGTGGGAAGGTAGAACCCAAGCTGATATGAAAAGGCATGGTAAGACCATCTCTGTCTGGAGTGAATTCGTTGCTGCAATCAAAAGGAAGTTCTATCCATTGGCCTACATGCAACAAGCCATGATGAGTTGGCAAACTCTTCGATAGTTGAAAGGGAAAAGTGTACAAGGGTATACTCAAGAGTTCAAAAATAGATCCTTGATGTTGGGTATCTCATTAGACACACCAGAGACTCTTTTGAAGTACATTGGTGGTCTACACAACTACATGAGGCATACCATCCTCATGTTTAATCCCACTAGTATAGATGGGTTATCTGTACAAGCTACTCATCTAGATGCTAGACGAAAGAATGGAAATCCAGAAGTTGGGGGACCATCCCAACCCATTGTAAGCAAGAGAAAGGAGAAAACGAAGTGAAAGTGGAAAGCAAGGAAGGCTAACACTGCACAGAAAGGCAAATCTTCATGCACTCACTATAAAAAGGAGGGGCATGGTGATGAGCACTGTTGGATTCTACATCCAGAGCTGAGACCTAAGAAGTCTGAGGGAAAGAAGAAGAAGACAGCTGCAGCTATTCAAAAAGATTTGGGGTTAGACTCGGGAGATGAAACAGTCATAGCAGCCATAGGTATAAAAGGTAAGAATTCTGAAGCATCTACTAGTAATTCTGCTCAATCTGTTATTGATGAAGAACATGAGAGAAAACGGCATGAGCTTTTCCATATTCGAGTTATTTCCAAAAATCAAAAGATTGATACTTTGTTTGATAGTGGCTCACAAGTCAATCTAATTTCTGAAGCAATTGTAAAGAAATTGGGATTAACAACTACACCTCATAGGAAACCATACCCATTAGGATGGTTGAATGATAAAGCGCAACTACAAGTGACTAGACAGTGCAAACTCAAGTTTTCTTTTGGGTCAACATTTGTAGATGAGGTTGAGTTAGATGTAATTCCTTTAGATATATGTGGAATTGTTTTAGGAAGTCCCTACTTGTATGATAGAAAAGCTATTTTCTATAGAGCTGAGAACAAGTATCTACTTGTTAAGGATGGAATCGATTACTTTGTAAGGGCTCATAAGCTCAAGAATAATTATACTCTCATAAACTCAGGACAGATGAAAAGAATGATAAATTCATGCAAACAGTTCTTACTAATGGTCGTAAAGGAAAAGAAATTTGATAAAACCAATGTATTTGGGGGTTGTAATGCTGATCAGCAAGCTGATATAGAAAAGATTGTTTCAGAGTATGATGTCTTGTTTCAAGAACCTAAAGGTCTGCCACCCAAAAAGGGAATAGTACATGATATTATTTTGCAGCAAGATGTTCCTTTACCTAACATTGGGATGTACAGGTTATCTGCTTTAGAGAATGCTGAAATCAAGAAGCAGGTGCAGGAGTTGTTCGAGAAAGGGTTCATCAAGCCTAGCACATCACCATGTGGGTCACCCATCGTCTTGGTGAGAAAGAAAGATGGCTCGTGGATAATGTGCATTGACTACTGAGCACTAAATAAGATAACCATCAAAAATTGTTATCCCCTTCCTCGCATAGATGATCTTTTAGATCAATTGAAAGAAGCTGTTTATTTCACCAAGCTAGATTTTCACAGTGGATACCATCAGGTCAGAGTTGCAGAGCAAGATGCATGGAAGACTACTTTCAAAACAAAGAAGGGATTGTATGAATGGCTGGTTATGCCTTTTGGCTTGACCAATGCCCCTGCTACCTTCATGAGATTAATGAATGATGTACTCAGACCTTTTCTTGATGATTTTGTTATTGTGTATCTAGATGACATTCTGATTTTTAGTAAAACGTGGGAAGAACATTTAAAGCATGTTAAGCAGACATTAGATGTTTTGAAAAGAGAAAAACTTTATGTTAAACTCTCCAAATGTGAATTTGGCAAAACCTTTCTAAATTATTTGGGTCATATAGTAGGGGGAGGTGAATTGAAAATAGATCCCTCTAAAGTGGCAGTTATTGTACACTGGCCTAAACCCCAGTCTGCTACAGAAGTGAGAAGCTTCTTAGGAGTAGCACAATATTGGAGGAATTTCATTTCAAATTTCTCCTCAATTGTAGCTCCCTTACATGCTTTAACAGGATTGAACAAGGTGTTTCAGTGGGGAGGCAAACAGCAGAAAGCCTTAGACACCTTGAAAGAAAAGATTAGTACAACACCTGTAATAGCACTGCCAAATCTACAAAGACCATTTGAGATCCAAACTGATGCCAGTGACTATGCCATGGGAGCAGTGTTGAAACAGCACAGTAAACCCATATTTTACCATTCTGAGACTTTTAATTCTGCAGTAGTTAACTATCCTACCTATGATAAAGAATGGTATGCATTAGTATAGAGTGTGAAAAAGTGGAAACATTACTTAATGGGCAAATAAACAGTAATACACATTGATCATTAGCCACTTCAATATCTACACTCCCAAACTAAGTTGCAACAATCAAGACATTACAGATGGATGGGTTTTCTACAACAGTTTCATTTAGTCATCAGATATAAAAAGGGCATACATAACAAGGTTGCAAATATGTTATATAGACCCATTATAAATGCATCTACCATACTTAAGCATAATTCTGTCCCGCATGAAAGCTACATGGAATAATATGCTCAGGACATGGACTTTCAAGATGTATATGTGGTGGGCCCCAGTATTGCAGCAATAATGTTGCAACTCCTGGAACTCCCTTCTTTAATTTTATCAACCCGGTAGTTCGTAACAAACTTGGAAGCGACAGTGTTGTATGCACAAGTACTAGCTCTTGCCGTAGCTGTCACTTGGTCAGCTGGCACAAGTCCGCTAGGAGCTTAAGCCAACTTCTATGAGCTCTTAGAAGAATCTTTTGAACTGATGAATGAAAGCTAACTAAAAGGGGCTAATTTACTTGCAGAAAGAAACTGGAAAGCGGAAAGGAAATGCAAACCCTAGCAAACCCTAATTTTACCAGCTAGCCCTACTGATGCGAAAAAGAGGATGCAAGCTACTGAAAGAGATGCCATTGACTTCTAGTAAGGTAAAATGCATGTGTCTAAGTTATCACTATCTGAAGAAAACATCTTTTTGTATTTTTGAATAAGTTGTCACAATTATCATGCATACAATTTAACTGTTTTTGACTGTGCAGAGGTGGATTGGCGAGAGGAAATGCTTGGAAGAGGTCGGGAAGGTTCAGAGAGGGACTAAGGGGTCCCTAACACCCTTACAGAGAGTTTCACAGAGTTTATCTATCAAGAAACCTCATTCGAGAGCTTCTACAGGTAGTCTGCAGGGGTTCTACAGGATGTTTCAGGAATTTCTACAGGATGTTCAGAAATTTCTATAGGATGTTTAAAAATTGGATTTTGGAGGATGGGTGAGTGAGGGAAGATGTATGAATGGATATGGAGGTAGGATAAGGGTCTGAAGTGGCCCAGGGACTGGTTGATGGAGTGGTGAGAAGGTGTAGATAGCTAAGTTGGCTCAAAGAAGGCTGAAACAATGATATACAAAAACTAGGGTTATGTGAGAAAATGTGGCAAACATGAGGTAAGGATTCTAAGTAGAGGGTGGAGTGGATGGTGCTGATGGTGAATAAGTAGATGAAGGAGTGGTACAGGTGCTCTGCAAGTCGTTTTTCCAATCTGAACCAACAAAGACTTGTAAATTCAAAGACCTAGTTACGTTGACCTAATTTGCTAGCTGTCAGTAAAGAGAATGAACAGAAGTGTGACCTACAATGAAACCATGTATTTTAACTCATACAACTAAGCAAACGAAAGTCTGAACTTGTAACCAACATCTACACATGAAGATCAAACACTAGTGATTGCATGGCAAAGAAAAATCAGTGTTTTTGTGGGCAACAAAGTCATCCTAGTCACAGCTCCTGATCCCACTGAGGGAGAGGTGAAACCACATATGTTTGTTGGCCCTTTTCTTGAAGCTTTTTCTGTTAGCAACAGATCAACTAAATCTGAGCATGAAAAGTTATTTTACTCATCAAAAACAACCTAAATAACAAAACAAGATTTAAATCTAAATAACAGATTTTATTCTAAGAATGCAGCAAAGACACATGAAAGTAAACGAAGGAGGTACTGGGCACTTGAGATGGGCCCAACCCCAAGAGCTACAGCCTCCTAAGAGATATTTAGAGCTGGTGCAAAGCTGGATTCATCTTTATTGATCAAAAGAAATGTTATATTCCAAAAACTATCCACAAGGAGAACTTGAAAATGTGCTGAAAGCAAAGCTAATCTACTGCCTAAAAATCGAACTACAAAATGACTACAAAATGAATACAAAATGACTATAAAGTGACTAACTACTGGCTAACCAAAATGAGGCCCTAAGCCTTCTTATTTATACAAATTGAGGACCCCAACAATCCTCCTAAACTTTAGGGACTCGGCTACCCAAAACTTGTAGTTAACAACAGTCCTACTTGACTTGCTTGGCTGCCCTTGTGCTAATTGATTTGGTGGCCCTTGAACTCCGAGCTGATGGTGGAGAATTCGAGGTAAGGGCCCATAAATGAAGGGCCACCTTCCTACAAATCCTCTCCCTTGTTCTCCCACGAATTTGGCCGTCAAGTGCTCATTAAAACCTTCAATTTTGTCTCCAAGTTGACCAAAAAGGCTACACAAAGCACACAATAGACTTGTTGGCATAATGACTAACCCAATTCACTCTATTAGAATAACTATAATAAAAAACATGCAATAAACTAATGAGAATGGTGGATTAAGTCAAATTAGGAGGTTGAATGAGCCCATATAATTATCCATTTTTAGGGCTCATCATCACCCCCTACTAAAAGTGTTGCTCATCCTCTGAGCAACCAATCTATCTCCTTGTCTTTGATGGCCCTGGTGGCCTCCCTGTCATGCCAAGCTTTTGAAGTGATGTCCTCTTCTCAGTCATGAAACCATGCTTTTCTCTCTGCTCCTTCCCACTTCATGTGCTTCTTTCCCTAGAGAATTCTCAACTTCCTGTAGAACTGTCTTAGCATCCTGTAGAACTGTCTTTGAGTCCATTATCTGAATTCTCTCTCTCCAAGTGAAGGTTTTTGGCTTCCTCATTCATAGGTTATGGACATCCTTGAAGGAGTCTCCTCCTTTTGTTTAGCTTTTGTGTCCTTTATGACAATTTTCTCCTTTGTCTGTGGTTTGGTTCTGCCTACTTTGATCCGTGTGCTCCTTCTCACCTTAAAATAAATGGAAGGCTCCCTCTTTCACTTCTCCTTCTACTTGGGGGATGTGCTTAGGGTGGCCAGCACAACTGTTGCCTTCCTAGCTAAAATCTCAGCCAATTTCTCCTTCTGCTGCCCTTTCCCCAGACTTCCTGTAGAAAGTCCCGTAGAAACAGTTTTCCATGATTTGGCTTGCATGGCTGGGGGTGTCTTCTTCTTCAATTTTGCTGTGGTTTCCTCTTCCCACTGCTTATACTCTTCTTCTTCTGTGCCTCCTTCTAACAATCCCAAAAGCAAAGGGGAACTTAACTTGAGGCCTATCCGGCTGGCCTGGAGATTCTGCATAGACTTTTTGTAGGGAGGCACTCATGCCAAGGCCTCCCTCATTCTAGTTGGAGTGTGGTATTCCCTGATTTTGAGGCTATGGGACAATGTGTTCCACCTACAGGTGCAAGCATGAACACAATTGTCCCCCAATAGTCGCTCCATATCCTCGAAGTGTGCTATGGCCTGAGCCTGCCGATCCATGTACTCTAACAGGGCCTGAGAGTTGGTTGCTAGGTGCTGGTGCTCTTCTTCCATTGGCTGATGCTGGTTCCAAGACCTTGAGACCCGACTCTCTAGTGGTGAATGCTGCATGCACTGGCTTCATTTGATGTGAGCTGCTGGTGTCTCCATGGTATGTGCTCCAGCCGGATCAGCTGCTACAGGATTCCTGTAGGACATCCTATAGTCATTTCTCCTCCTGGGGTGCATGCTAAAACAAACAAAGTTGCATTCATGGATGACAGGTAAGGTGTGTGGGCCTCTACATGCTTTATTTTTCACTTAAAAAACAAATTTCTATATGAGAAAACAGGGTTCTGGTATGACAGTGTAGGTATATTCAACCAGATGGTGGCAATGGTGGTGAGAGGAGATGAAACAAGTGGAGGATGGAAGAAAAGAGTGGTTTTGTGCTTCCTCAACAAACTTCAAGCTTCAAATCCCTCTCCGTAATTGATTCTGGCCTGCCCAAAGGCTCTACAGGATGTTTCTGGTAGAAATACAAAACTTCCTGTAGAAAGTCCTGTAGCTTCCTGTAGAAGGTTAAACCATGACTAGATTGTGTCCGAACCCTGAAAAAAAGAGTGTTCATGGAGGCAGTGGATGTGAGGATGCCTGGTAACTTGGTAGGGGCCCTTGTCCTTGTGTTGGGAGGCCTCCTTTCTGCATTGTGTTCCTGCAACCGAGAAATTCCATGCAACACAGGAAAATTGTTGTTTTTTACTCATGGCAGACTTGTCTCGAATTCCCCTACTCCAAACAATTTAATTTACCACCTTTTGAAATTTCATGCATGGGTATGGCATTTTTTTGAGCCTACCTCTCTTCAAAACTCCCATTTGTCGAAGAAAAATCCAGGCTTTTCTGCTCTGGAAGGCTGTTTTTTGTGTTTCGTGTAGAAGACTTCCTGTAGAAACACCTGTAGAGTGCGACAGGCGGGAATTTTTTAAGAAACGGCAGAAATCTCGAGAAACCAGGTAGGAATCTTGTAGAGGACCACCGGTTAACTGATCTGGACGTGGTGGATGCGTGCTCCAGTTGACCGCAGTTGAACAGAGGGTGGTGAGAATTTCAGCCGAGCATCATTTAATTTCAGCGTGATTTGTGGTGAGGGAGTGAAGTGGCCAGGTGTACGTGGCCACATGCAACTGGAAGTGTTGTTCCTGAACTGTGTGTTTTCCCCCTGTAATCACTGTTGTCAATTGAACTGAGGTTTAAACGGCCAACACTCCTGGTTGCTTTAATTTTCACGTGAGTCAGTTGTCCACGTGTACTGCATGACTTTCGGCTGAGTCCTAGAGAAGGCAATCAGCTTAACCTTGCTAGATTCGTGGCTTATCCCACCATTCCATTCGTTCATGCAGTTCTTCAATTAGATTCATGCAATAGAGGAACAAGTTTTAGTCACGTACCTGAAGTCAAATGGTTGATGTGAGGTGCTTTTTGTTGTTGCATGCATCTGTTTCGGTGGTTGCATGATGGATCCTTTGTGCTATAAGCTCTTTGTTGTCTAATGTGTGGTTATTTTGCTTGTGCAGGTATCCTCTAGCCGGATCTAAGCTGCAAGAGTTCGTTTCCACGTTCAGATCTGCACCCTCAAGCTGTTGCTGCTGAATTTTCACAGGACCAAAACTTGTTTTCACCATTTTTCCCGAACGATAGATCTGATTGATCTGAAACTTGTTGAGCATGTTCCTATCATCATGATTCACCTCCCATAGAAAAATTGAGATCAATGGATGCACAGATTTTGAGAAAAATAGAAAATAGATGAAGATTTCAGAGATCAATTTCTCGGAAACCGTGCATTGGAATCAGCTGAAACTGCTTGGGTGGGTTACTATCACCCATATGCATCTCCCCATGAAACAGGTTTTGAAATGGATACACGGATATGGAGAAAATGCATAAATGGCTGACGGTGATGGAGGAAGATTTCTTGGAAACCATGCATCAGAATGGGCTGAAACTGCTCGGGCATGTTACCATCATCCCTATACAATTCACTGTAAAATGGTTTTTGAAATGGATGCATTGTTTTCAAGTTAGGGCAAAAACAAATTATGTTCTATGTATTTTTTCTTCAAAGCATTCTGCAAGTTTTTGCATGGTAAGAAAAACTGAGCTTGGGTTGTGATGCAGGAATGGAGATGATGGAGGAGGAGTTTGAAGATTGCAGGAGGACTTCTGACCCCTTGAGGAAGCTCTCATGTTTGCCAAAAGACCTTTTTGAAATCCATTTCTAGCTTCCTGTAGAAATCCTATAATTTCTACAGGAACTTCCTGTAGAACACACAGTTTTGAGGAGAGAAGCACAATGAGATGGAAAAATTGATGGAGAAGGGTGAGGGATGGAAAAATGGATGCTTGCAGGCATAACCAATAGATTCCAAGCTTTGGATTCCCTTCCAAAATCGAAGCTGGCTCGCTTGACGGTTCTACAGGATGTTTCCTGTAGAAATACAGAACTTCCTGTAGAAGGCACAAAAATTCCTTTGTCTTTGTTTTGAGTGATCCTCCTAACCTGCAATGTCCTTCTTGCAACCTGTAATTATCCAATGGAAATTAGGTTTATTTTTATTTCTGTTTTTCTCTTTTTTTTGAAAAACAACTAGGGCGCCTCATGGAGGTTTTCACCCTAATTTCCTGCCCCGGGCGCCTCCAAGGGAGGTTTTCACCTAGGGATCTTATTCTCTTCTTATTTTCTCTTCTTTCCAATCCATTGACTGCCTCATGGAGGTTTTCAATCAATGAGCCAATCTAAGGCACCTCCGAGGAGGTTTTCACCTTAGATTTTTATTTTCATCTTATTTTCATTTTTCTGTTTTATTTTTTTTTCTACCCTACCCTACTTGAAGAACAAAATTCTTTTCAAGTATAACAGTACTTCCAATGGAGCCAGGTGCACATCGAGATTAGAGACAAAATGATGTGAAGGCTCGAAATGTTTGCTTTGACAGCTATCCAGATTTCAAAGACAAAATGATCTGACTTTGAAGGGATCAAACATAGCTAAGGAAGAGAGTACCGCTGCAACTTAGTGACGATCTGAAACCATATCTCAATATAGCTCTGATATCCTTGGTCCTTTTGCTGATCTAGATCATGTTTCATGTCACCTTCTATCATGACTTTCTCATCTCCCTCTGTTTGATGATCTTTCTCTTGAATACATGGAAGATTTGATGGTAACCATGAGGGAGCTTTCTTGATCTCTGCTTCTGATGTCTTCTCTTCATCAAGTGCAGCCCAGGGTTCTTTGATCTCTTCTTTTGAATCTTCTTTTGCCTTTGGTCCTTCAATGTTGTCAACATAATCTCTGCTTTGCAACACTCTTCCTAAGCTATGGTGAAGATCATTGAGCTCAAGAGGAGTCATTTGGACATGTTGTGTCCCAGCATTGCAATTGTGTTGAGCTACTCCAATGGACAGGTTTGGAAATGGTGGTATGGATAGCTGAGTGGGGGCGTAGATTTGAGATGGATGTGGATGGGGTTGTGGTTGGGCAAGCATTTGGGGTTTCCTTCGTGGAGCAGGAGGCGATGGTTGTGGACGAGCAGGTGGTGGAGGAAAAGAAGCAGGGGGAGTGTTGTATTGGGGCCTCCACCCCTGATGAGGTGCATTCCACTGAGGCTGTGGCTGAGCATAAGAGTGAAACAAATGAGCAGCTGGTTGGGCATAATATGGACCTATGAAGGAACAAGGAGGAGGTGTGAACCAGGAAGGATGAGCAGGGGGACCCCAAGAAGGCATGAAAGTGGCTTGATAGGGGTCATAATAGGTCTCGAATGTCCCTTGCAGTTCCTGCTGATAAGATCTAGGTTCATGTGGCCTCCTTTGGTTTATATAGTAGAGTGATTCAATGGCTCCTTTTGCCCTCTGATATGCAGCTTTGATTCCAGGCAAGGAAGGGCACTGATGCGTAGGATGGTATTCTTCACAAACGAAACACACTTCTAGGGAGTGCATTGGGCATTCGTCCCTAGGGTGCTTTCTAATGCACCTGGGACAAAAGATGGCCAAAGCCCTCTTGGCTTCCTCTTTCTTCTTTTGGATCCACAGGGTATCCAATTGCATGACAAGAAACTGCCTCATATCACTCTTGAAATCTTCCATCTGATCTTCAAATTCGTCTTTGGACAAGGTGCTGCTCCCCAACATTTCTGCTTGTAACCATTTTCTCCAAAAGAATGGTTTCTTCTTCTTCTTCCCTTGAGGTTCTTCAAATATGTCTTGCTAGCCAACTAGGGGTTCTTCTCTCACAGCCATCGAAGAAGAGAGAAGGTTGGTTGTGTGAAGCAGTGGGGGTGTTGTGCAATCATCTTTCTGAACTATCTCTACTCCTACAAGGCATAAAAGGAAATCTTTTTTGGTTGATTTTTTTTTTCTTCTTGTACCTGCAAAAACTAAAATAGATTGAACTGCAACTAACTATCTTGCTGAAATGAAAATGCGGAATTGAAATGAAAGCAGGAAAGGACTAATCTATTTTGCTCAAATGAAATTGCAGGAATGAAATGCTAGGCTACGCTAGCAGAATTGAAATGCTAATCTACGCTTGCCGAAATGAAATTGCGGAATTCAAATGCTAATATACGCTTGCAGAATTGAAATTGCAGAATTGAAATGCTAATATATGAAAGCAGGAAATGTCTAATCTACTTTTGCGGAAATGAAATTGAAGAATGGAAATGACATAAACTACTTAGCAGAAGGTTGTAGTAGAAAATAGAAGAAAAGAAACAATCACCAATACTCTGACGCTTCCCCGGCAACGGCGCCAAAAAGATGGTGGGCCCCCGTATTGCAGCAATAATGCTTCAACTCCTGGAACTCCCTTCTTTAATTTTATCAACCCGGTAGTTCGTAACAAACTTGGAAGCGACGGTGCTGTATGCACAAGTACTAGCTCTTGCAGCAGTTGTCACTTGGTCAGCTGGCACAAGTCCGCTAGCAGCTTAAGCCAACTTCTATGAGCTCTTAGAAGAAGATTCTTAACTGATGAATGAAAGCTAACTCAAAAGGGCTAATTTACTTGTAGAAAGAAACTGGAAAGTGGAAAGGAAATGCAAACCCTAGCAAACCCTAATTTTACCAGCTAGCCCTACTGATGCGAAAAAGAGGATGCAAGCTACTGAAAGAGATGCCATTGAATTCTAGGAAGGTAAAATGCATGTGTCTAAGTTATCACTATCTGAAGAAAACATCTTTTTGTATTTTTGAATAAGTTGTCACAATTATCATGCATACAATTTAACTGTTTTTTACTGTGCAGAGGTGGATTGGTGAGAGGAAATGCTTGGAAGAGGTCAGGAAGGTTCAGAGAGGGCCTAAGGGGTCCCTAACACCCTTCCAGAGAGTTTCATATAGTTTGGCTATCAAAAAACCTCATTCGTGAGCTTCTACAGGTAGTGTGCAGGGGTTCTACATGATGTTTCAGGAATTTCTACAGGATGTTTAGAAATTTCTACAGGATGTTTAAAAATTGGATTTTGGAGGATGGGTGAGTGAGGGAAGATGAATGAATGGATATGGAGGTAGGATAGGGGTTTGAAGTGGCCCAGGGACTAGTGGATGGAGTGGTGAGAAGGTGTAGATAGCTTAGTTGGCTCAAAGAAGGCTGAAACAATGATGTACAAAAACTAGGGTTATGTGAGCAAATGTGGCAAACGTGAGGTAAGGATTCTAAGTAGAGGGTGGAGTGGATGGTGCTGATGGAGAATAAGTAGATGAAGGAGTGGTACAGGTGCTCTGCAAGTCGTTTTTCCAATTTGAACCAACAAAGACTTGTAAATTCAAAGACCTAGTTACGTTGACCTAATTTGCTAGCTGTCAGTAAAGAGAATGAACAGAAGTGTGACCTGCAATGAAACCATGTATTTTAACTCATGCAACTAAGCAAATGAAACTCTGAACTTGTAACCAACTTCTACACATGAAGATCAAACACTAGTGATTGCATGGCAAAGCAAAATCATTGTTTTTGTGGGCAGCAAAGTCATCCTAGTCACAGCTCCTGATCGCACTGAGGGAGAGGTGAAACCACAGATGTTTGTTGGCCCTTTTCTTGAAGATTTTTCTGTTAGCAACCGATCAACTAAATCTGAGCATGAAAATTTATTTTACTCATCAAAAACAACCTAAATAACAAAACAAGATTTAAATCTAATAGCAGATTTTATTCAAAGAATGCAGCAAAGACACATGAAAGTAAACGAAGGAGGTACTGGGCACTTGAAATGGGCCCAACCCCAAGAGGTACAGCCTCCTAAGAGAGATTTAGAGCTAGTGCAAAGCTGAATTCATCTTTATTGATCAAAAGAAATGTTACATTCCAACAGCTATCCACAAGGAGAACTTGAAAATGTGCTGAAAGCAAAGCTAATCTACTGCCTAAAAATCGAACTACAAAATGACTACAAAATGAATACAAAATGACTATAAAGTGACTAACTACTGGCTAACCAAAATGAGGCCCTAAGCCTTCTTATTTATACAAATTTAGGACCCCAACAATCCTCCTAAACTTTAGGGACTCGGCTGCCCAAAACTTGTAGTTAATAGCAGTCCTACTTGACTTGCTTGGCTGCCCTTGTGCTAATTGATTTGGTGGCCCTTGAACTCCGAGCTGATGGTGGAGAATTTGAGGTAAGGGCCCATAAATGAAGGGGACACCTTCCTACAAATCCTCTCCCTTGTTCTCCCACGAATTCGGCTGCCAAGTGCTCATTAAAACCTTCAATTTTGTCTCCAAATTGACCAAAAAGGCTACACAAAGCACACATTAGACTTGTTGGAATAATGACTAACCCAATTCACTCTATTAGCATAAATATAATCAAAAACATGCAATAAACTAATGAGAATGGTGGATTAAGTCAAATTAGGAGGTTGAATGAGCCCATATAATTATCCATTTTTGGGCCTCATCAATATGCAACTTTGAGTCAACGCAAAAGAGTAGAAGAATTGGACTATCATGTGAAGCACTGACTCTTATATCATTGTGGGAAACTCTACATTCCACAAACTAAGAGAGTAAAGATAATTAGGGAGGCACACACTTCTCTGATATCAGGTCACTTTGGGGTGAGTAAAACAGTTGCACAGCTGCAAAGGTTCTGCTATTGGCTGAAAATGAATGAGACAGTTTCTAGATATGTGATGGGATGTGCTATGTGTGCTAAAAGCAAGCCCAGTAATAGAAAACTAGGCTTATACACTCCCTTACCAGTTCCTTCTCACCCTTGGGAAAGCATTTCCATGGATTTGTTGGAGGGTTGCCTAAATCTAGGAAAGGTCGTGATTATCTGTACGTTGTTGTGGATAGGTTCAGCAAAATGTGTGTTTTGATACCCTGTAGTAAACAAATTACAGCTGAACAAACTGCAAAATTATTCTTTGAACATGTCTGGGTTCATTTTGGATTACCCACTTCTATTGTATCTGATTGAGACACCCGATTTGTGGGGAAGTTTTGGTCGAGTCTGTGGGAACTAATGGACACCAAGTTAAAGAAAAGAACAACTTTTCATCCACAAACAGATGGCCAGAAAGAAGTTAACAGGACGGTGATCCAGTTACTGAGGGGATATTGCAGCAAACATCCTAAGCTTTGGGATGAACACTTGTGTTATGTGCAGCATGCTTACAATAGAGCCAAACACTCTTCTACACAGAGATCTCCTTTTGAGACCTGTTTTGGTTTCATACCAAGGTCTCCTTTGGATTTTGTCTTTGGTAAAGATACCATGGTTGATAGAGACAGTGATGTGGACAAGGCAACTAGGTTCATTGAATAGATCCAGGAGATCCACCAGGCAGTATAGGAACAGCTAGAAAAGAGCCAGGCCAAGTACAAGGCTAGGCATGATAAGCATCGGATGGAGCATAGTTTTCAAGTTGGAGACCAAGTCTGGCTGTATATCGGTAAGGACAGGATGCAAGGTGAAGGTAAAAAGCTAAAGCCTATCAGGTATGGACCCTTCAGGATACGTGAGAGGATTGGTGAAAATGCCTTCCGCCTTGAGCTACCAGCTTACATGCACATCTACTCAGTCGTAAATGCATACTGTTTGAGGTTGTTTGAACCTTGAATGATTGAGGACCCTGAAGAGCAGATTCAATTACCTTCTGTTGATGACCTGCTACCTGAATATCTTAATAAGTTACAGGAAGACATAGTGCTGGACAGGAAGGGAAGAACGATGTGTAGTGGACAAGTGGAGTACCTCAGGATTGGGCTCAAAGGTTCGAAGCCAAACAGTGCAAAATGGATTGAGATTGGACAAGTGAGACAGCAGTTCCCTCACTTAGTTGATGCTTGAAGAAAACCAACTTTTGGTGGTCCAAAATCTTTTCAGTAGGGAGGCCGTGATCTGAGTCGGATCCACAAAAGACTATCAAGAACCTTAACTGTATCGAGTTGAACAAATCCTTGAAATTTCCAAAACAACGATAAGAAAACGCCTTGAACCAGTGGCAATGGCCACCGACGTGGAATGATGAGGACCTCGATCAAAGCGCGCTGATCGAGGCCCATGGAGACTGCGCAGGATGCCAAAGTATCCCTTGGGAGCCCCAGATCGGGAAAAGGAGGGGATTTTGATGCGCAATTAGCGCATCGCTGGGAAAATAGGGCCGAAATGGGGGAGCCTTAAGCCCTTGGTCACGTTGGGAGCTAGAGAACCACAGGCGGGAAACAAAAGGCGCTAAAGGACAAAGGCAGGACCCACACTCTGGAAAACCAGTAGTATTTATCGGGGTGCCCTTGAATGGTAAGAGGTTTTGGAGGAGAGTGGAGCGATCACACTCAACGATCGATGCGTGGAAGCGAAGGTGAGAGAAAAACTGTCATGATCGTGCGCTATCGGTCGAGTAAGTCTACTGCGCTCGACATGCGTATGACGTTGGATCTGGAGGAGCACAGATTAGAAGGCTGAGATTGCGCCTGATGGAGGAAGCATAATTGACAGGGGATTAAGCCGTGTTCTAGAAGGATTTGGAGTCCATTTGACCGCCACGGTGGAGAAAAGATGCATACCTGATGTAATGGAAGAAACGAACCAACGAAGTATGCTGGCACCAGTTAGATGGAGACATGTGGTGGCTTCCCAAGCGTTCATGCTGACGCCAAACAGGGAACTCCAAGCGCAGCTACAGAGGGTGAATCGACGCAGGGGGAGAGCAACCAAACATGCACAGGGATCGAATGGCTAAAGCCATGGACAGATACAGTCGAAGAGGAGGAGCGAAGGATAGAGAGGAGTCCAAGCGACCAAGAGAGACAGTGAAAAGTGCACCCTGAGAGGAGGACTGAACACAGAAAGCAGTAAAGCCAAGTAGAGGAGACAGAGGGCCGAGCTGACCAGAGGCAGCATCAGGCACCAGAGAGCTTGAAGATTCAAGCCTTGCCATAGAGGAATCTGTTCGAATTGAGCATCATAGTTGGCTCTTTCCACTGTAAACCGAGGGTCACAGAGCTGGTAGGAAGAACGAGAGTCTGTGTACTCCGAGTGGCTTGGGGAATCCAAGAACCACCCTGCCAAGCAAACCTGCTTCAGGAGAATTCACATTGAGTCCCTATAATTGTAATTCTCTGCTTAAGGACACAATAAAACAAGGCCACCACTGAAAGCTGGACCAGAGACGTAGCCCTGGAGAATAGGGTGAACTCCTTATTAAAAATTCTTGTGTCTTTGTGTTGCTTACTATATTTCTCTGCTATCTTTTCATTTGATTTTTGTGTATTGGCAATCTGATCGATCCGTTGTTTCAATAACACAGAACACACACCAGCACATGAGTCTATAATACCTTTTGTTTAATAAATCTTCAACTGAGATCACTCATAGGGTGATTATCAGATCATAATGTGACAGTGAAGGATGGGTCTCATTGTACCTGGAGCAGACATCGACTAGACTCACTTGGACTCTCTGGGGGGTTCTCTTCACTCGAGACGGTTTTGTGAAGAAACTTGTGCCATTCTGTTTCATTAAGCAGGTTGTTGAGGCAACTGTTCGAACTGCCATTTCTGTATTGAATTCTGCGACGTTGGATTTCATCACCAACTAGTGTTTTTGGTACGGAAAGTTACTGTTTATGTGTGGTTTGAACTCTTAGATTTTTTAGGTGTGTGATTCAATTGTTTGGTTCTTTAGAGACTTTAGGTGGTTTTATTGAGATTTTCTTTGTTTGTGTGTGAAGTAATTAAATATTTAATCGTGGCTGAATTACCGAGACAATCCCGTAGACTTCGGGGGAAACCTCCTGAATATACACCAAGTGAGCTTGAAGGGCTACGAGCTCTTGTATCACCTAGTCACCGGACGCCAGAGAGTCTTCCTTAATTATTCATCCTGATTATCAAGTTCAAGCAACAGAGTATATTTCCGAACCAATTTCATTTTCCAAAGTTACTGGTAGTATTTCTCCTACCAGTGAATTAGCTCAAGAACCTGAAATTCCTGAGCCTGAAACTGAACCTGCTGCTACTCCATCTTCAGGATTTGCTTCTCCAACTTCTAGTGGTCCTGCTTCACCCAGGGTAGGAAGTATCATTACCCAAAATCTTCCTTCTGGACTCATTTCCATTGAAGAACTTGTTAGTCCGGAAGAAGATACAACTCTCCTTGAAAATCAACCAACTTTAGAACTTAGGGAGCGTGAATCATTCTTCTACAGTCCATTTAGAAGTGACGCTTGGTACGTATCATTGACGAACTTTTTAGAAAACCCGGGTCTTAGTTTTTCACCACCTTGAATTCCTTTTCATCCAACGCCCAGAGGTTATTATCCTCCTTTGAATATGTCGAGACAGTCATCCATGTTTTCCCAATCACCGGAAACATTTTTATATGGCGGCCCTTCTATTCCTTCTGGGTATCAGTCACTCACTGGTACTTTTTCAGGAGCATCTCCTCAACCAATTGAACATGAGATATCAACTGGTAATAACGGAACTCGACCATTGAGCGTAGAAGAAATTCTTATGATGTCTGGTACTATTCCAAATCCGCAACCTCAAGGTAGTTAGTTACAGCCTGGAGGGCAACCTCAAGGTAGTCAGTTACTGCCTGGGGGGCAACCTCAAGGTTCTCAATTATCGCCTGGGGGGCAACCTCAAAGTAGTCAGTTACCGCCTGGGGGGCAACCTCAAGGAGAGTACATACTTTCGGGACAGTACATACCTCAAGGCCAACCCCAGACTCAGTACATACCTTAAGGTCAACCCTAGTATCAATATATACCTCAAGGTCAACCCTAGTTTTAGTACATGCCTCAAGGCTATCAACCTCAAGGTCAGTACCCAAATCAAGGTTTCCAACCACCTTCTGGTCAACCATTTGTACAAGGAGCTAGAAATGTACCTCTCAATTATCAATCCTACTCTCAACTCGGTTCTGGCCCTCAATATGCTCAACCATTTATGGGTCCATACCCGGGAATGAACATGGTGTGGGATCCATCTCAAACTCAACAGATTTTGCAACCTAATGTGCAGTTGTCATCTCAACCTGGACAACCTTTGGTTTCTGGTCCAACCCAGCAACTTTTCCAGTCTACTATTCAAACTTCTGCACCTGGTGTAGTTCATCAGCCTGGGCCTAGTTCACCTCGAACTCCGCCTCAAACTGCTACTGCAACTACTACAGCTTCTGTTCAATCTACCCCACCTACTTCTGGAGTATCAGCAGCTCCGATTTCTACTGTTCCTGTATCAACTCCTCAAGCCTCTTTACCACAGTCAGGACCTACAATTCAGACTTCGGTTCAGATGCCTATATGACAACCTGGTCCAAGTATGGTTGTCACAAGTCAACCGCAATTCACTTATCAACCGTACTAGGGACAGTACCAATTCGGTCCTGCTGTGCGAAACCAAGCTTATCAGTATCAACCATACCCTGGATATACTTATCAGCAACCTCAACAACCCCAATTTGGTCCCGTTAATCCTGGTTTTCCGGGAGGATATAATATCCCTAATGCAAATCCAATTCCAGGTTATCCTGGATATCCTCCTCCTGGGGCTAGTATTGCGACCCAAGGTTTTCGAGACCCTAACCATCAATTACCTTTTATTTCAACTTTCGATTTACCTGATTTGTCACGCCTTACGAACGATCCAATTTACTATCTTCTGTATTGGCCGCCAATGCCTAATAAGCTGCCCAGTGATATCCCGAAATTTGAGGGTAAGTCAGGAGAAGATCCGTCAAATCATGTGATGACTTATCACCTCTGGTGTGCATCTAATTCCATTATAGATGATTCAATTCGCTTACGTCTTTTTCAACGCACTTTGATTGGTCTTGCTGCCAAATGGTACATTGAGTTACCACGAGGCTCTTTTTACAATTTTAGTCAGTTAGCCACTTCTTTCTTAACTCATTTTCAGTTGCCTGTCAGATATAAAAATGGCACGGAAATATTAACTTCATTAAGAAAGTCAACATCCACATATATTTCAGATCATATTCATGAATGGCGACGTAGATGACGTTTAGTGAAAGTTTTTATTCTGGATCAAATTTTAGCAGAATGGTTTGTTAAATCATTATTACCTAAAATCACTGAGGATGTAGCTAAGGCAGGAGTTGTTGCTGAAGAGAAAGTAATTGCTCAGGCTCAGTACCTTGACCTCGTTTATACGTAGTTGGGTACTTTACATGAAAAAATCCCCGACCTTCTGAAACACAATTAAATAACTGTAGCTCCTTCAGGGTCTCATGCCGCTGATGGTATGATTGGTTCAGTTAGTACCAAAAGCAAGAAGAAATCTTCAAAGAATTCTTCTCCTATTATAACTTTACCAGATTCCCCAACAAGAGACTCTTCCGCGGAAATTCCTACCGATATTCATGTCGTAGAATCATCTACGGCCAAATCAAAATCCAGTGGTAAAAGGAAGGGGAAGAAGAAAAATAAACAAAACTCAAAAGAGAAATCAGATAAAAATGAATCTACTGACGAGAAACGTAAACCTCTCTATCCTTGTCTCATTTGTGACGAGGAGCATTTTACAAGAGACTGCCCACATCGAGCTGAGGTTTCGAAAATCATCAAAAGTTCTCAAACGCCTGCTATATTGAAGGATCCTTTCCCTAGTCAAGATAGTAAGATGATTGGTTCTTTCTCAAATGCCTCATAAGAACCCATAATGATGATGTCCCATGTCAGGATTGCGACGCAATCGCAAGATTATGGTAGTAAAAGTCCTGTTGGTGGTAAAGCAACATAATCTTCTAATTCAAACCCATCAACTTCAACTCCTTCTAGTTCTGATCCAATACAGATCGAGAAACCTAACCCTGACTTAGTAATCAAACCACTTGCTAAAGGTATACTTCGGAAGTCATCTTTCAATCAACATGCGAGAGCTGCTCAGAATTATAACATTGTTGAAGACTTAGCTATTTCCCCTTCAGCAATGTCGACTTTGGAGGTGCTGCAATCATGTCCAGCACAGTGTAAATTACTATTGTCTGCTATAGGAGCTGTTGATATTCAGGATTCGAACCTTATAATCTTCGATTTAGAGAATAGTACACCTTGCCTACCTCATCAAATGGCTTTCCAGATTCCAGTGTTATTCAAAAACAGACCTTGCTTTCGGACTGTGATTGACGAGGGAGCTTCTACGTGTATTATGTCGATCCAGTGTTGGAGATCGCTTGGTTCTCCTACACTCAATCAATCCCCGACAATTCTAAACGCTTTCGATGGCCGAGGGTTTAATCCTTTTGGAATTTTATAGGATTTACCTATAGGGGTTGAAGGCAAAACCGTAAATCTAGATGTGGAAGTGGTTGATGCCCCTCTAGATTACAACCTTCTCTTGGGTCGCAGTTGGTCTTACGCTATGACTGCTGTTATTTCATCGGTCTTTTGGGTTATCAAGTTTCCTCATAATGGAAAGATCATTACGATAGACCAACTGACTTACTTTTCATCCGACCCAGCCTCTTCTGATAGTATTCAACATGTCGGTAAAACAACTATCCCTTATAAGGATATTGGGGTAGGTTTGATTAAAGATTCTGATTTACTAGGAAATTTTTCATTTCCTCCTCCTAATGTCTCGTCTCCTTTTGCAACAATTCATATGATTTCATCCAACACTATTACTTTTGATGATCCTTGGATCATACCTTCCGATTCCGAGTTGGATTCATTTGGTGATGCGATGCCTTTGAGTCCCTTTGAAATTTTATATCAGGCTGTACAATCGTTTTCTAACTCTTGTTCAACTGAAATCGATCCAATAAATGTGGTCCATGGGGAACCACTTACAATATCAACCTCAGCTTCAACAACATTTTCTGATCTTGTTCATACTGATGACCAAATTCTTGAACTTTTGTCTGTTGATGATTTACCATGGGAAGATCTTCATCATCGATCTTCATTTTTACCTGAGCTTGATCATTTTGAAAATAATTTTTCATCTATTTTTACCACTGACTATGTCAAAGAACCATAAAATCCATTGAAACATCCTGATTCTGAGTTAAATTTGGGAAATATCTCTCGAACGGTTCCTATTAACATTTTAGTTAAACCTGGTGTTATCACAAAATCGTGTACTAAGGGCTGCTACTTAGCCAGATCTCATGTAACTACTTCAAACCAGGCTTTAGACTAAAGCTTAGCCTCTTTAGTCAGAGAGGGCTCTCTCATAGGTTATTGATATTAAACAAGATGGCTAACTCTTACAAGACACATGAAAAATAAGCTGGCTGGACAAATATCAAAATGATTCCCATTGGGCTTATGGAGTCTCACACATATCAGCAAACAAAACACTATCCTTTCATAGAAGTCAGGGCACTTTACATCTAATGTTCAAACATAACCTACATAAAACACAGCTTGCAAAGCATACAGGAAGTCAGAGCATTAAACATGAATTCTGAGTGATTATGTTGTAACAAGACTGTAAAAGAATACTAAAGGGAATAAACCATCATACATTTGAACCATCAGATCTATTGTGAATCCTGAGAAGAAGCAACAGTTATTTGCATTACTGAAATCTGCTATACATAAACCAAAATAGTCTCCTCTTTTATCAAAACATCCAACCCCTATTACATCAGAGTTTCCATTATATATAGGAATACATTCTTCCCTCACTAGAGCGAGCTCAAAGGCTCTATTAACTACTCCTATATGCTATTTAACTAATTCATTAATTACAAAAGTGCTGAGCTGTAATTACACAAAATCCTAATCAAACTAAAACACTAATTCCATTCTCCTCGTAACATGATTCTTCTTGGATCCTTGACAGCTGTCCTCCTTCAGTTAGGCTGAGATGGCTGAGCTAAAGATGCAATAAACCAGCTAACCTTGGATGCTTGAAAGCGCTGATGGCTCATTAATTGACCAAAAGATGTGCTCTGTTTTTACGGTCTCTGTCTCCCAACATTCTCCGAAAGTGTAGCAGCATGTTCCCAAATCTTTAATAACTCAAAGTATTGAACGTTGCTACCAAATACCATGTCTCCAGATGAGCTGTAGGCTGTATTGATGTACAGGTGTCTCTCTTTCAAATTCCCGCTTGTATACCAAACTGCCTGTTTATGTTAAAAACACCACTTACAGCAGTTTCGTAGCGCGCTACGAAACTGCTGTGTGATTTAAAAAACACAGTCTTGTACTTCCTCTGAGCTTTTGAGATCCCTGCCTATGCGAAACTTCTTCCTAAGATTTTGTAACCCTTCATCTCTTTCACCGTATGTCTCCAATACTTTCCATGTTTGTTGTATCACCCTGAAACAACTTTCATTTTCCCGCTTGAAATCATTGAAACAAGGTTGTAGAATATAACAGATGGTACAATGTCTTCAAATTGCAATATTGGCGCTGATGAGGTTGGACATTTCAACCTCATCCAAGCAGTTAACATTCCACTATAAAAACCACCAATGTATCTGTTCCACTTGAGCCTCTATACTGATTATCATCTGTTGAAAGGGTACTTGACATAGAACAAACCTCAGAAACAATGGAGTTATAGAAAAAACAGTGTTGGTTACTTCCTTGAAATACACCGAATACAAGGCTTGTGGTTACATGGAACAAATAGTGTGTCAATTTCACAGACACAACAGATGCATCAAGTTTCTCCGTCCTCTCTGTTTGAATTTGATATTTGTCTATCTGCGTTTGGTTTCAATTTGACATTTTCTATAAGAGATGCCAAAATCATTTCCTAGTCTTTACAGTCCCAAACAACATTATTACCCTCTAGCTTACTGATGCCCAGCTTGTTGGAACTATCAATACGTTGAGCCTTAATATATGCAGATAATTCTAGGATAGCCAAACTATCACCACCACAAGCCTCATTGGGCATAAACCGAAGAAGATCTGTGTCCTGAAAAAGAAACTTGTAACCTCTACCTCAAATATACATGAAACAAATGGCAAGTGAATAAAACACTTCTTTAAAGAGGTAACAAGAACCAAGATGCCAGGAAAGTGGACTAACTTCTACAGATGAATGTGATGTTCCATTCGTAGCTTGCAATGGTTTCCATGTTCCATTCTCATACAATCTAGCCCAGCTAAGGCCTTCGACTTACTGTGCACAATAGCAAGACGATGCCATACTCCTTCTTCAAACTGTGTATCTGGAAAAGACAGGCAGTAAGAGTTATTTGTAGCAAGGTTAATACCAAAAGGCCTCCAGCTCTTTGTTGAAAGCAAGAAAACAAACTTTTCACTCCTTTCTTAATTGAAAAGAAAAACAATATTGAAACATCACGATCTTCTCCTGAAGTATTCCCAACAATTCAACAATACTGATATCCACGGATGGGAGATGCTGTCATGGCAGGAACCTTAGTTAATCTGGCTACAATTTTTACATCAATTCCATTCGAATGCTAGCTATGGCTGCATACATGAAGGTTTCTGTTGACATTATCATGATCCTCTTCAAGGCCATCACAGACTAATATATTGCTCACTGTATACAGAATAGCCCTCTCTAATGCCGGATCCAATCGAATTAGCTTAACACCATCTCTAGCGTTTAACGCTCTGCTTCTTTTTTTAAAACAAAATGGGAATTAGATACCAGCATCCCGAAGCACACACAATGGCTAAAACGCTGTCTGAGAACACTACCAAGCATCCCATAATGATAATCGGAACCCATCAATTTATAGCGCAACCGTATCATTCACCTTTTCCTTTTATGTCCCCTGAAGATTCTGCAACGGTTTCCTTTCTTTCTGCTAGGGCGGCAGACAAAGTGAGCTCCTTAGGCTGCGAATTACGCGTAGGTGTACTGCACATTGCCACCATGTTTGAGCACGGCAATAGCGAATACGAGGACGATGAAACCAAGGGAGCCAATTTGGTATCTCGGCGCTTGCAAGGGCTGTTAGGAGCGCATCATCAAAAATTAGTTTTGCAGTCCCTCCCAGTGTGCGCAACTTCTCATGTATTGGTTTCACACAGAGTACTTGATTGGGGATAAAGGTTTGAGGAGGAATTCGTTGCTCCTTTAGATACTTGATACATTCTTTCCCAGTATTTTCATCATCCACAGTTAAATCTTTGGCTTTGCATATTTCTGTGGCTTCTGCCAAATTCTTCTCTGTAGACTACTTGACATCACTTGTGAAACATCACTGTTCCATATCTTCTGGAATTGTTCTCAGACTCATTTGTCTTCTGACCTGCTTCTTGCAATGCTTGAAATTTCTTGAAGTTCTTTTTCAGTAGTGATAAGATAGCCCTTTGCCTAAAGATCGCCCCTAAAGTCTTATTTTTACAATTAAAACAGAGGCGAACCATGCCATCCCATTCCTTGAAACTAATTGGAGGAAGAGGATTATAGGGTTCAATACGTACAACCGAGGAGTCAACTTTTGGAGGAAGAGGATTATAGGGTTCAATACGTACAACCGAGGAGTCAACTTTTGGAGGAAGCCTGAAATTGTTCTTACCAACTTTCAAGAGATGTGAAACACGAGCTAGCAATTGAGTATTCACTCAAAGCCGGCAATACACATTATCTCCTGGATTTGCAACAAGTCTCATAGCAAACTCTCTTTGGAACATGATAACGGCACATCTAAAATTGGTCTGTGTGATAACAATTTAAATGTAAGCGGAGAAGATATCTGATAAGGAATATTTGCTACACACACACATCGAAATAAGGCAGTTCACATTTGAGAACATCTCCTTGAATGATCTGCAGCCGAATAGCACTGCTTGTGCCTTGTACCCTGCGCTGCAATTCCAGCACCATACGAGGATCCAACTTGACTGCTATTACCTTCTTGGCTACCTCTGATACCTAGTTCTGCGTTTTCTCTGATACCCACGGTTCGGAATAGAAATACAATCAATACCTTATCACACTCTGCATCAATTGAACATATTGACTGTAACAAATACCCATTATTATTGTACACAATTTTGAGATGACAAATACGGTTCTCTTGGTTCCGAAGAAAAAAGTTGCAGGCCCTTTCCTATACG
The DNA here is from genome assembly GCA_031772625.1 of Pinus tabuliformis. Classification (NCBI taxonomy): domain Eukaryota; kingdom Viridiplantae; phylum Streptophyta; class Pinopsida; order Pinales; family Pinaceae; genus Pinus; species Pinus tabuliformis. The sequence goes on from CM062812.1 coordinate 112,209,686, forward strand.
CTCCCGTTCAAGGTCATGAGAATCATAATCTCCCCACCGAAGTTGCACATCAATCCAATCTCTATCACTTGCCTTCTGATCAAAAATATCTTTAGACACTGCCACAAATAGGATCCAATCCATCAAGACACCGACTATGTGGATGCATATAGATTAACCAAATGGGCAAACCTATTTCCTCCAGCGCCATTTGTATTATCACTTATGTTGGTGCCAGACAAACGACCTGGAATTGCGGTTCCTATTGAAAATGCATTATGTCCACCTCATAACCACCGCAACTTTCGCTTATACAACTGTCAACCGTCTCTTTGCAAGCACCCATATTATGACATGTTGCATTACCGCCAACTTGGAACATGAGTGATACAGAAGGGCAACTGATTTCCATTCCTTACACATAACTTGGTTGAACTCAATGAATCCTTCCATTGGTCATTTTGGATCAACAGCCCTGCTAGGATTTTAATCTCTACTGAAAACTCGAACAAATCCCCAATTTCGTAGCATGCTACGAAAACACCTAAACATGTAGCGCTGCGAAACTGCTAAAAAAGAATTCAGGCGCTACGAAAACACCCTATCTTTAAGCTAGGTTAAAAATTTTTGGCAACAGCATTTTCAGTGATAACACCTGGAATTATTGAAAACATTCATATAGGTGCTTCATGTACGAACGATGAAATCCAAACTTATAAAGCCCTATTTCAAGAATTCTGCGACGTGTTTTCCTGGTCATATGAAGAAATGCCGGGAATTGATCCATCAATTGTTTTCCATGAAATTAAAACTTACCTGGATGCTAAACCTGTCCGGCAACGTTTGCGTCAGATACATCCACGAAAAGCTGCTGCCATTAAAGTTGAAGTTGAGAAATTACTTCGAGCAGGTTTCATTTATCCAATTCCCTTAACGGATTGGGTATCGAATATTGTTCCTATTAACAAAAAGCAAGGAACGATAAGAATATGTATCGATTATAGGGATATTAATCGAGCTTGTCCTAAAGACAATTATCCAACAGCTTATATCGATCAAATTATTGATGATTGTCCCAGCAGTGAAATGTTCTCCTTTATGGATGGTTTTTCCAGTTACAATCAAATCAACATACTTCCTGCTGATCAACCTAAAATGGCTTTCATTTGTCCATAGGGGACATTTGCTTATTGCAAATTACCTTTTGCATTGAAGAACGCCGGAGCAACTTTTCAAAGGGCTATGTCTTATGCATTTCATGACATCAAGCACATTGTGCAACCTTATCTCGATGATTTACCTGCCCATTCATTACGTAGAGCTGATCATCTCACTCATTTAGGAGCAATCTTTATGAGATGTAGGCATTATCGAATTAGGCTGAATCCACACAAATGTGTTTTCTGTATAGGAATAGGTCATTTAATGGGATTTGTTGTTTCAAAATCCGGCATTCGTGTCGATCCCTCGAAGGTTGAAGCTATTGTAAAATTACCTCCTCCTTCAACTCTTCGCCAACTCCAAATTTTACAAGGGAAAACAAACTTTTTACGTCGTTTCATTCCTAACTACACCGAGATAACGAAAGGTTTTACCAGGTTGTTGAAATAGAATACTCCATTCTTTTGGGATGAGATACCTGACAAATCTTTTGATGCACTTAAACATGCGTTGACCCATGCACCGTTATTGCATCCTCCCAACTACAACCAAGATTACTTTTTGTACCTCGCCACTTCTCATTCTACCATTGGGATGGTTTTAGTTCAAGAAGATGAATTCAACAGTGAACATGTGATTTACTATCTTAGTCGAACCTTGATTCTGACTGAGCTTAAATATTTGCATGTGGAGAAATTGGCCTTGGCAGCTGTTTAAGTTGTCCAAAGATTTCGTCATTACATCTTATTACGCAAAACTACGGTAATTTCTGACTGTAACCCTATGATGTACATTTTGACCAAAAAATTACTAGGGGGAAAGTATTCCAAATGGATAGTTATCATGCAGGAATTTGACTTGGAATTTGAAAAATCCAAGGCAAAGAAATCTTTGGTTTTTGCGGAACTGATGTGTGACTTCCCACGTACTAATACTGAAACTGTGGCGGAAGAACCCATTGCAGATGAATCCTTGTTTCTTATCAGTACTCTTGATCCATGGTATGGATATATCATTGTTTATCTCCAAACCCAATCTTTTTGGCTTGAAGTATCACGATCTCAGCGCCGGAAAATACGTTTCCAATCCCAACAACACAATATTATTGGTGATACACTTTATCGTCGTGGGGCGGATTCGGTTTTCCAACGTTGTTTAACTCATGAAGAAGCTTTAAAAGGTTCTAAATGACTATCACTCTAGATCATGTGGTGGTCATATGTCTGGGTATGCCACAGCCCAAAAGATATTGCGTGCTGGTTATTTCTGGCCATCCTTATTTAAAGATTGTATCTATGCAGTCCGGAAATGCCACAATTGTTAAATTTTTTATCATAAGATGTGTGCTCCTCCTGCTCCTCTCCACCCTATCATTTCTATCAATCCTTTCGCAAAGTGGGGTATCGATTTTATTACATGTAACCCTCACTCGGCCGGGGGGCATGCGTATATCATTCTTGCGATAGATTATTTTACCAAGTGGGCCGAGGCGATGCCTACATTTTCGGCAGACGGCAAAACTACTGCAATTTTCATTTTCAATCATATAATTGCTAGATTCGGTGTTCCTCAAGCGATTATTACTGATCATGGAAGTCATTTTCGAAACATCATGATGACTGAACTTACAGATCAACTTGGCCTGCATCACGATAGTTCTACCCCATATTAACCACAGGCTAATGGTCTGGTTGAAGCTATCAATAAAGTTCTAGTCACTATGATCTAACGAATCGTTGGTATTCATAGGTCGAATTGGCATAACATGTTATTTTCGGCACTTTGGGCATATCGAACCTCAGTAAAAACATCAACTGGTTTCACTCCTTTTCAACTACTTTACGGGTTGGAAGTAGTGTTACCCATTGAATGCAAAATTCTGCCATTATAAATAGCCATAGAATTACTCCCAGCCACTTCCGAAGAGGAGAAACGTTTATTGTACTTAGCTCAGCTAGATGAGAATCGATGTGATGCTGCATTAGAAATCGAGACTCAAGCAAAACGAATAAAAGCTCAGTACGACCGAAATGTTACCCCTCGTAATTTTTCGGAAGGAGACCTAGTTTTAATATACGATCAAGCAAACGATAAGCTAGGGGCTGGAAAATTTGTACCTATGTTGTAGGAATTTACAGGGTAAGTTCCTCAGACAGAACACCAAAGGACACCGCTCACAAACAGATCGCAGATCAATACACTAGTATTTTTGATGTGGTTAAAATCCTCAAAGAGGGAAACAGTCCACGGCCTGAGCCAACGCGGCCACTTCAGGAAATTTATTAATAAAAGAATGAAAATTTACATAAGCTTCTCTCATAGACGGATTACCCTACAAATGACCCTCCATGCGCTTTAAATAGAAATCATGGACCAATCGGGTGTCAAGCCAAGGATCAAGTGTCGGTAATACCGAGGAGAGAAGTTGAAGTTGACAACCACATGCAGAAAGTGCCATTCCTGAAGATGAAGTTGAAGTTGAAGATTGCTCCAAATGGATGTTATGTTTCTTCATCGCTGCTTCCAAGGCTTCCATCTTCTTAAAGCATTTGGATTCTAAGTGGCCATCTCGATTACAAAAGTTGCAATGTCTATCAGTCTTCTTCCATTTGTTTTTATTTGTCTTATCATTTTGTTGAAATGATTTTTCATTTTGAGGCTGAGATTGCTTAGGACCCTTGTTTGGTTTAGGACCATTCTTTTTAGGATATGACTTCTTAGGATTCTTTGAATTTGGTTGTTGCTGGGCGGCTAACGCTTTCTTGGAAGAGTTTCCAAGATTAAGAAGACCAAGGTGTAAGAGTTTTTCTTGTTCTCTTATTAAAGAATCACAAAAAGAGTCAAAGGAAGGGGATTTGTAGTCTGTTCCTTGAGAAATGAAGGCTTCTCTTGTAGAATGGAAGGTGGAAACAAACACATAGTAGGCTGGTCCCAACTTAGTAAGAATGGAATAGATAAGGTTACTATCTTCTTTCTTAACCTTAACACCTTCCAAGAGATATCTAAGGGTCTTGAACTTGGACAAGAAATCTTCAATGCAAGAAAAATTATTAGGGTCCAATGTAAGCAACTCATTTTCAAGTTGATGGGCTCTAAGTTCATTTTTAATCCCAAAAACTTTATTGATTTGTTTCATTGCTTCATTAGGAGTATCAAGTTCTGCAATATGGAATCTAAGATCTGGAGAAATAGACATCCCTATCAATCCACGTGCTTGATCTTGCCTATTTTCCCATTTAGCAGCCTTATCTTCATCCTTCGGTTTCTTTTCTTGGCCTGAGGCTATTCTGTAGAGACCTTTACTTCTAAGTAAATCCTCAATGTAGGACAACCATTGGAAGTAGTTGGTGTTGTCAAGGGTAACTTGGTATTGACTTTCCATTTCAACAGAAACTGAAGCTAAAGATGCTGAAAATAAGTGTTTCAATGGATAGATCTCGAAAAATTAGGCTGTTTCAAAAAAAATGGTTCTGAAAACGGCTTCCGGATGAAGAAGTTATGGCTTTTTGAAAAAACGTTGATGAAGTCGCCGACGAAGTGCGGGAATGTGCGGAAATGAAAAAAATCCGCCCCCAAAAAAATGGAGACTTGAACCCAAGACCTCTACTCTCTTAAAATAGCTTTGAACCAATTGATCTATACAAAAAATTTGAGAGAGAGAGGGGGGGGGTTGATGCTTTGGGTTGCGTGCTTGCTTTGAGAAGGCTCTTTTTCCCTACAAAACAAAAAACACAAAACCCAACACGGACATACAAAAAAACGAACCTTGCAGCTCGAAGTTAGCTTTAGCCGAAAAACTAAATATTTTCAAAAATGAACCTTGTGGCTCAAAGTTAGCTTTAGCCGGAAACTAAATATTTTCCTCAATGTTTCTGATTTTCCGAGATCACACTAAGGCGCAGGGAAAAGAGCATACGCATGAGAAAAATCCTTCCTTTCTGTTGCTTATTTGCCCAGATCGCACAGAGTCGTAGGGAAAAGAGAATACGCAGAAATGAAAGGTATAGATCCGGTAATAAAAAAGGTAAATAAATCGAAACCGAAATAAACAGAAAGAAAATTAACTGTAAACTGCAAATAAACACTGTATACCTCCAGATCTTAAAAATGACGCAACTAGGGCTACCGGAAACCTTTTCGCGTGAAACGAAAGGGGTTCCTCACTGTAACAGATGCTCCCAACACAACAGAGTAGTCCTCTTGGCCCGAAAGCAGTCAGAAATAGTAGATCTAGAAAACGTCAGTCGGATGCAGTTCTACCGGCTTCAGATTTGGATCACCAACGGACGCGGCCCTCAAATAGCTCTGATACCATGTAGGAATTTATAGGGTAAGTTCCTCAGACAGAACACCAAAGGACACCGCTCGCAACCAGATCGCAGATCAATACACCGGTATTTTTGATGTGGTTAAAACCCTCAAAGAGGGAAACAGTCCACGGCCTGAGCCAACGTGGCCACTTCAGGCAATTTATTAATAAAAGAATGAAAATTTACATAAGCTTCTCTCATAGACGGATTACCCTACAAATGACCCTCCATGCGCTTTAAATAAAAATCATGGACCAATCGGGTGTCAAACCACGGATCAAGTGTCGGTAATACCGAGGATAGAATGAACCGTCGGATTATAAGTTACAAAATGTACAAGGTAAAGAAACACACTTTACCTAACTCTATACCTAACCCTATACTAGACCAAGTTGTACTTAACTATTTCCTATGTGTCGGAATATCCTAACATATGTGGCATGGTCCTTATATTGTTAAGCGCATGCTGGCAAAAGGGGCCTATGAATTGGTACATTTTGATGGTGTCTCTTTTGGTAAACCCAGAAATGGTCTTTACCTGAAGAGATATTATGCTTAAACCTTGGTGTGGAGATTTTTGTTAGATTAGTTTCTTTCTAGATGGTGTGTTTTATATTAGGAAAGTGTGCCTAGTTTAGAGAGTGCTTTTATCATTATTCTTGCTTATATTGATTTTACTCTTGATATTGCAGATGTCGACGTCTCCTCAAACGTACATTGGTTTTGCTAATGGTGCTTGTCGCACTACACGGAACATTTCTTCTGCAGCTTGGGTTATCTATTCACCCTCTGACGAGTTAGTATCTATGCATGGGGTAAGCCTCGGTCAAACAACGAACAATATTGCAGAGTATAGTGCAGTGATTGAGTTATTATCTGAATCCATCTCATTTGGGATTCAGAGTTTGATTGTTAGGTTAGATTCTGAACTCGTTGTATTACAGCTTAACAGAGTTTATGCCATTAGAAATCCAGTGTTATTAAGATTATTTTTGAGAGTTCGTCTCTTGGAACGTGAATTTGACTACATTGAATATCAGCATATTCCAAGATATTTAAATACATTAGCAGATACAGTTGCTTCTCGACTATTAAATAGACATTTGCAATAATCAAAATAGTAAATTTAAAAACATTCCATAACATGTTATACAAGATAGCCAGTAACAATGATATATCATAGCATAGAAGTGTGTCAAATATACATCGTCTTCGATCATAGGTTGAAAAACACCTTATGATCGGCAAAAATGATAGTACGAAAAGACATAAAATGTCGTATGAGTCTACAAAGGCGATCATCCTATCATTGATGATGATCACGATGAAAAACCACTGCTCAAGCCACCCTACAAAGAAACCTCCTAAAAGGTCCTAGGACCCCAATCACATAACGTTGTAACCTAAGTGGAATATCATCTATGCTAGTCTCTGGAATGTCTATTGTCAAACGCTCTAGATGATTCTCCAATTCGGTTAGGGTCTCTGTAGATTGGTCCTGTGGGGCCGGTACTGCTGCAGTTGGGTGTCTCCTCTCATAGGGCTAGAGAGCGGCTGGTTGCCATGGACCCACATCTGCATTTAAAACTTTTTACTGTCAATTTTGGATGATGTAAAAAACAAAAAAAAACAAAAACAAAAAAAATTAGTTTAAAAATTTAGAAAGTGTTGAAAATGATTTTACCTGAAACATCCCATTGCTCTCCTGGTGGAAGAGCCATGTCTCGATCACCACGATAATCCATCCCAGCATATGGAAATTCCTAAATCATAAAAATTTGGTTCCTAAACCAACGAAAATACTCAGGCGGAAATCGGACAACCTCTGAACCCTCCTCAGGATGACAGGCCATCACTGCAACCCAACGCATAATCCTAGGCTCTCGAGGAAGTCCATCCTCAACAGAAAGCTACTGTGGGACCAACATAGGGACCCTCTCTAGACCAATGCTGACAACCAAGAAACCATATCCAAAGTTTTTTAGTTGCCCGTTCTTTGCTCTAGTCAGTTGGCCTTTTACATTCGCCAACACAGCCTCGCACCAGTTGAAGATGGTGCCTCGATAACAGTCTACTGCCATTCGCATCTGGGATCCGGTAGCTACATGCAATGTTGCGCTCCTGCATAGTCTGATGATATTAAATGCTATAACCTTAAGTTCAGGACGGGCGATAGTTTTAATATCGATCCGTTTGTCCTCTGTTTGGTCATTGCAAAACTCTAATCAGAGACTAGCGACAGACTGGCCACCTGGCCTAGTCCCGAATAGAGATAATCGTTCGCCTCTCTTGGGCAAACTAGTCAAGAAATATATTTCCTCTAGCTTGATTTCGAGCCGGTGGCCACAAATCATGACACACTGGTCCTGTGTGCTCCACCTATCTACCAACCATTGCAAGAAGTCTACTTGGGACCTCATGCCGGGTATGGCCCAGAATTTAAATAGTCTGCATGCTTTTAATGCCCGTATTGTAGGTGGATGAATTAATGCGGCTAAATCCACATCTTCGTGCTGGCGTTACCGCCAAATGAGCATTTTGTATGTCCTACATTGCAAAAAGGCATATTAGAACATTTTAGTTCGAAAATTTTTGGGCGGAAATGGAGAAAATTGAAATTTTAAAACTTATTTCGTGGGGTCCGCACCCACTGGTTAGGGATAGTGCTTAGGTCCACACTCGTCCTAAGCAACAGGTGCGCAACCCTGACTTTTTTCTTTGTACAAAAAGTCGGGGTCCGCAAGGGCCGCATGTTGCACCTGCGGACCCCCGCGAGTGGATTTTTAAATCAAATTTTCCTTAAAAAATCAATTTTAAAGCCCTAAAACGAAATGCAAACGGTTGAAATGCAAGATAGGGATGATGTGGATTACCTGGAGCTAACAGTTTTCGATTCCAACGGTTGGATTTTCTGCAATCTCCATAGGAAGTTTCTTACCCAAAAGCTCTTACTTGTCACTCTGAAATCAAACGGTAAAAATGAATTTACAAAAGCCCTTTTCATAAGCTTTTTTGAATAAATGAATTTTTAATTTATTTATTTTCCACTTTAAAAAGGTAACTTTTTCATGCATTTTTATTTATCTTAAACAGGTATGAGTAATGTTTTGTTTTTTTGTGCAGAATATTGGATTTTTCAGAAAAATTGATCATTTTCAACAAAAACATTGGAGTCCTCTTTAAGCTCTTTTCTGACTCGTAAAATATGAAAATATTGCCGAGATTTTCCTTTTTAAACTCGTTAAAATGGAATTAAAAAGACAGTCCACTTACAACGCTTTTCTGACCGTATAAACATGAAAAGATTGTCGAACTTTTGTCGTTTCAAGTTCGATATTGGTAATAAAACGACGTGTCTTTGATCTCTCTTTTACTTTTTCAGATCAGGGCCACTAATTATGAAAAGTACTCCGTGATTGTAATGGTCAAGCGGTTCTCTCAAGTATTATTTTATACTTTTTTGGGTTTGAGGGACACAAACTTACGAAAAAGGACAACCATGGAGTTTCCTTAATTTTTCTTCTGACTCCCTAAAATTGAAAAACACCGAGTTTTTCCTATACTGGACTCGTTAAAATTCAACAGTAAAGAACCTGTTCAATTTTAAACACGAACGAACCACTCCTTCTTCGGGTTTGAATTTTAAACTAAGTTGGACTCATCCAAAGGATGAGCTTATAACCAAGCAAATTTTATCCTCCTCAAGCTTGTAACAAATAAAGAGGTACTTGCCAGAAATGGTGGGGGAAAAGAGAGAAAAATGGACCTGTTTGTTACACTTTGTGTTTTAGAAAGGCAATTAACCACTCTTGAACACAACACTTTTTTTTCACCTGGGTTTGGAAATCCTTTGCCTGGCAGTTAATCAAACCATATTGAAAGTCTTCAGCCGGTTTCTGGGTATTAGCTTTGGGTCAATTGTCACCAAACCATCTGCAGTGTTGTTATGTGTTCAAGAGGTCAGTTCAAATAAACCATTCATCTGCAAAATATTTGTCATCCATTTTGACCATCCCTGCTTTAGTCCTTGCCAAATATATTTCTTCAAACTTGATCTAGGATTTCGTGTTGTGGGCTTGCCTACGACGAATCGCTTTCTATCGACTCCAACTCATTATATAGAAAGATGATCTAGAAATCGTCAGTACCTTGGAATCTGCATGCCCTAATGGCAAGTTTCTCGCCTTTGATGATAGGTTGCATCATTTACCTTCGATCAAAGGATTATGTGACATGTTCGACATCAACTCATTTATTCACATTTCATGGATTGTACTGAGTACTTTGAGAGCCATTGACGTTAATGGTGGTTTCTCTCACACTTGTTAACAGTTTACATCATTGACTGGTAATCAAGTGGTTTCTACCATGTTTGACTTCGACACATTCATTCACATGGATAGAATCGTACTAGTTTAGGAAGCAGAAATCAAGACCCTGGATCTAGTTTCCACCATCGAGGCTGCAAGGAATTTTGTTATTCATTATACAGTGGACTATTCATAAATAGATGGTTGCGCCCATACTGTGTCTACATATGTCTATACTTGTGATGTATTACAAAATCATTCCTGTATCAGAGCAGTTTAGTTAGTTTTCTAGTCAATTTTGATCTGAGTATGGGAATGCCTACCTCAGCGATGATATGTTCACATATATATATTTTGCATTGAATGTTTTTACAGGTTCCAACTAGGGTATCCACAGGATGATCTTTGAAATGATAAAGTACTTCACTCTTCTTAGATGACAAATTCTATCCTCATCTATCATAGACTTCGCACTTTAGGGGCAATCTGTTGCACAAACAATTGTCACCTTGACATTCTACAATCTATGTGAGTCTATCACCACTCATACTTTCCTCCTTTGCAAGTCTTAAACCTCAGTTCTTCATATCAAGCCTTGAAAATAAGAGAAGCCCTTAAAAGTGTCTAAAACTCTAGTTCTGCACTTTCTCTTAGCATTACCTACGGTCCCGCACCTAATGGTCATGTCCCCTGCGCACCTAACCGCTTTTTCTTTGTGTTATGGGTGCGGACCCCTGTAAAAGTAAAAAAGGCGCAAGTATATTCTTAAAAACTCACTTTGAGTCATTTCTGGAAGCTTCTAGAAGGAATATTAAGGTGGCAAGTTCGCTCCTTTAAGGTTCATGCATCCCATACCTTAAGGAGCTAACCCCTTGATGTGAGGAGCTTATCCCTTTGAAGGAGGAATCTATCCCTTCATTGGTGGACCTGTAACCTCCTTCCTTTGCACTGTAAAATGAAGCATTGGGCTGGTTACTGAGAAGGTTGAAAGCTGAATATTTTTGAGGTGAAATGCTGTTGGAACTTAGTCTTCCTAATTGAGCTTTTGAGAGGAGAGATTACATACCTTTTTGATATCGTTTGGAAGAGAGTGAGGCTTGTCAAAGTAAAGGAGATTCCTGTTTGGACCCTGGGAAGAGCTAGTACAGCATCAAGGCACCAAAGGTTGTAAAGTTCTTCTATTTCTAATTTAATACAATCAAGTTTATTTTTCTCAATAAGCTGTTTCTTATGGTTTATTTTATGAACTCCTTGATCATCATAATGAACATGATTTATTATATTAGTTGTGCAAGTGTTATTTGATGTGTGCTTGTTTGTGATTGCAGGTTCTCAAATGGAAACTCTTTCGGACAGTTGAAGCATGGTTTCCATAAACAAGCGTTGGACTTAAGGTAGGGTCTAAAACACCTCTTTAGTTTTTATTAATGAATCGCAATATGTTTATAGAAAGGTAGATTTGCTTGTCCTGCTTGTTGCTAGATATCTTTTGATACTAGGGAGATCGGTCTTGTCCGCAAGAACGATTTATCTGGACAACATGTCTGTCAGAGCTTAGTGAGATGGCCCAAAAAATTAGATTCCCTGTCAAAGCGATCACGTTGGGATTTTGAGAACATGTGCCTAGTTATGTTCCCAGGATAACATTTTTGATGTCATTTCCATCTCTCTTGGTCCAAGTAAAGGGATCCCACATGTAGTTTATTTTAATCTTCACAGATATCATTAAGGGAGAAATATTGTTCCATTTGTGCTACCCATACTACAGGATTAGAACCATCAAATTTGTACATATCCAGCTTGGGTACCCGAGGGTGGGAATGTTGGTGATTTCCATGGAAGTGAATGTGATGGCTAGATTCTCCTTCAAGGTGTTCATCAACACTATGCTCCTCCCAATGAGACCTCTACATCATATTGGTGAGTTGTGAAAGTTGTGAGGTAATTCAGTCCATATTTCCCTGGAACTCATCCAACCTTTGTTCAAGGCTCTCGATCTTCTCATAGGCCATGACTTGAGATATAGTACCTACTATACACAAACCCCAGTAAATTACTTAAGATTAGTCTTGTTGGAAAAAGGGCAAGCTCAGGAATCTATTGGCAGGGGTCACTTTAAGTCACTTCGGAAAAATTTGGGACTGCCAAAAAATTGAGGCTGACAAGTGAATGGTACCACTATGATCAGCTCGTTGTCTTGAAGCTTATTGGATAAGTCTCTTGCAAGCGGCTTAGGATGGTCTCAATTTTTTTATTTATTTATTTTCTTACTTTGAAAGGATTTTTACTCTTCGTTGATCAATAATGCAATGGTTGAATTCCAAAAAACTTGATCCTGCCCAATGTCCTCCAAAAATAGGGCCTAGATTGTAGTAGCATCAAGCCTCACTGCACAAAGAGTCTGATCAACACTGTGAAACCCCAATTGCTAATTGTGAGTTGCACGGCGGTGATAGAACCCCAACTGTTGGATCTGATTTGTACGATGGCGATAGAAGACCAACTGCTAGATCTGATTTGAATTGCAGTGGCGAAACCCCAATTGTTGGATCTGATCTAAAAGATAAGGTAGTGGGCGATCTTCAGATAGTGGAGGGAACTATGGTCACAAAATAATGTCAGGTGCTACAGAGCGCAATATACACAGGGGTCCAACAATAGTACTCGACCCAATCTTTCAAGGCGCTAACTAAGGAGGATCGATCGTACCCTTAGTCGTACTATGTGACTACCCTATCGTACACACGAGTAATCTCCCTGAGTGTTGTTCTCAGTGTAATGTAGCAGCAATATGGCCAATGACTTACCTAAGGCTAGGTTTCAAGTGAGCCTAGGGGGCTTCCAATATACCCAAGGGTATGTGGAAGTGTAGTCCGTGCACGGTTTTGTCTAATGTGCTACTACTCGAAGCGGTACCCACAAGGGTTACAAGGGAGTCCAAAAAGCATGACCACCTCTTGTAGTTCATGTGTGCATGCCTCCCAAAATCTACAGGTTTATGCACTCAACGACAGATCTCGTGGTTTAAAGACGTCGAAACACGTCTCTAGCCTAAACAACTATGCGAAAATTGGAGGTACAACCGGCCCTGTAAAGTGATATGATACCACTTGTTATGCTCTTGACCTGCGAGAAATTCCAGAATATGATAAATGTGAAGAAATATAGCCCAGAACATAGAATAAAAGGAGAAAAACAACAAGTATTTTATTATTCATAAATAGATTCAATGTTCACCTGCCTCTTCAAGGGGGCAACCTCTATTAGAGCATAGCTCTATTAAAATAAGACTTGATGATCTTTCCTTTACTAACTAAGACTATTTATAGCTAAATGACATCCAAAACCCTAACTACTAGTGGTCCCTTGCATAACATGGGTTAACCACTTTATTTATTAAATATGGCCTATTTACAACTAACTATGGTCCCTTTTCTATAATGTGGGTCAACCTCTTACAGCTATTAATGCGGGCTTTATTTACTCTCTAACTAACTATGACTATGACTTAGCCCATTGGGATTTTTACGTAAATAAATGGGTTAAGGCTTGTTATAGACATATTTGGGCACTTCAACCCCAATCTTATATGTCGATAAACTAGGGCACTTTAACCCCTAAAAGTGTTGTTCATTACCCTAAACGATCATGGTCAACTGATTACATCATTCCCCTAAAGTTCCACCTGAAAAACCATCCAGAACTGGCCAAAACGGGACCATATTGATTGCTCCACTGTCAAGGTGCAATGCATACTGACTTCTACACTAGCCAGGTGTGATGCATACTGAAGAGGCCTTCTATAGGGTGCGATGAGTGAGAATGGACAAATGTTCGAGACATTTTGCTAAGTCGATGCTCATGGAATCTTCTAGAAACTTCTCCTATGACACTTGCGTCTCTGAATTCGCCCAGGGATGAGTAAGATATCCAAAAAATCTCCAAGTGGAACAAAAAAAAACAAGTGGAATGACACTAATAAAAAACCCAGAGATGACTCACACCCTTGCACACATATATAAATGGATCCCTCATCTGAGAGATCTGGAGGCTGGAATTTTGTAATTTGTAAGGAAGTGTTGATAGTTTGTATCTAAGAAAGAGCATTGTATTCTTGGGTGATCTTGCTTTTCATGGGTTAAAGAGGGCTTTGATGCTGGGAGGATGATGCTGGATCAGACAGCTGGGTTGTAATTCTCCCTTTTATTTAATAAAGTTCGTTGAGTTTTCCTCCATACAATCATGTATTTGTGAATGCCATTGTATGTTCATTGTATTTTTTATTCTGCAATACTTATGATATAATAGATCAAGATGCTTTAACGGCATTTTGTTACTGTGTTTCTACAGGTATTCTCGAAGCGGGATAAGTAGGAGAGGAGTTGCAAGCTCTGTCAAGGGGGAGAGAGATCAAGCAAGGAGTTAAGCAGAAGATCCAGGTTGGTTCCTTTTCCTCTCTCTTATCTATCATACATAGAGGAAATCACAAATTGCTTTGAACTGTTTGTTTCTAGGGTAGCTTCCAATCCTAGAGGGCTAGTTGATCGAAATGACATTAGTTTTCTCATAAACAAAATGGCGACCCACTGGGGAGTGAATAGATGTTTTGTTTGTTATTGTTGTTTGTTTTATAAACTATAGACAGAGCCTGAAGTTAGCCAGATAGCCTTCGAACTGCTCTTGCTCTGCAATTGCATAGTAGATAAATGTTACTTCAGTCAATCTCCGATTTAGTTTATGAATTGAACATTTGACTTACAACCATTCTAGATGCCCTTTTGGTAGCTCAGTAACCTCTCAAGATAATTCCTCTATACTTTTCTCTTTACTGTCCATCATAGCTTAGCTTAACTCACTGAAATCAGCTACAAATTTGAGCCAAAACCCATCTCAGTTGCGCTCCCTAGCCCATCACACTATCTATCACTGTCAACCAGTATGCATCGCACCTCCTGAGCCTGAAAAGTGCAATGCATCCCTGTTTCTGTGAAGCCCAGGTGCGATGACTGACTGAGCCTATTTCCCTTCTTGAAATTTGGGGTTTTTGTCCTTGTTTTCAGTTCTGTTTAATTGTTTTGCTGCTTATGAACAATACCTCATTACTGAAGCCTGCTTGCATTACATAGATCAGCCTCCATTGATTAGGATTAGTAAATTTTTTTATGTATTTGTCCATCATTTACAATCCTTTGTCGAAAAGTTGCTTAAATCGATCTGTCGTTTTGGTACAAAAAGTGTCGTAACTGTCATTTTGTGTCAAAAAGAGAAGTGTCATAGATTCCTCCTTCCCTGGATAGTCGATTGAACTTTTCTTCAAGTATTTGATTTGATTTGTTGATGTTTTAAGTTTTGAAATCATTTTCTATTCGAAATTGAAAAGTGTCGTTTAGTCTTACTTTCCATTTTGAAAAAGAAATTGTCAAAATGTCGCTTTGAGTAAAATATTTCAGGTCTTTGCTATACTTGTTTTCCTTTTTGGCATTTTTCACATTAAGGGGAATGAAAAAAAAATACATGCATTTTCATTTGCATTTAGCTTGTGTGCGAAAAATGATTTAGGAAAAGTGCATTTAGTGTGTGCTCTTTGCTTTTTGTTTAAAAGAATCGTAATCTTCTTTCCTTAGTAGCTAGGATTTTCATTGCTCAAAATAAACAATGATTGTTTATCATTGTAGATTGCATTTTAGGAATTTTACATCTACATCACGTGGTGAACCATTGAAAAGAAAACTTTTAAACAAGATCAACTCTAAAATAAATTTCAATGAACTTAACAACGCTTTGGAACCTAACGCAACACATCTAGAGGTCTAGGCTAAAGACGTGTTCCAGCGTCGTAAAAACTAATAACTATCATTTTCATCGAAGGTTGGGTGATTCCTCCTCTTTGATACGACAAGTGCTAGCATGGACTTGTGCTCCCCGTACCGTCGAGTATATATTGGGAGACCACAATAGGCTTATATCCTTTATCCATAGGAAGCCGTGTTTGCCGCCCTATCGATCGCAATGCACTGAACATAGCATTCGGGAAGATTGACTGCCATACATAAGTCCTTGGTAATTTCTCTTTAATTTATCACCAAGGTGTATATTGTAGTTTTGTGATTGGTTTGGTAATCCCTCTGTCTAGATTTCCAGAGTAGTCACTTTCATTCCTTTTCGACTCCTTAAAAGAAAAGGTCCATCTGAGCACTTGTCACTTTAGGCTCATTGAAAATCGAAGGGGACTAGTGTCATCTTTAGCTTTTTCATTACTCTTAAAAATTGAAAAAGCAAAGTTGTGTCAAAGCGTCATTAAAATTTATTAATTCGGAATAACATTTTTCCCCTTAATTTTGAGTTGATCAAGTAATCCACAATCGTGGAAGAAAGTCAATCAAAACCCCGTCATTCGTAGAGACTAGCAAGTCAACCGTCTTTGACTCCAGAAATGAAGCCATTCCAGGAAAAACGGTCTCGTTTAACTGAGTCCAATTCACCTGGTTTATTTGAAACTTGTGTTTCAACATCGTCAGAGACTACAGTTACTCCGATCATTTCTGGTACAACTTCCTTTAGAGAAGAAGTTCCACAATTACAAGAGGACATTAGAACTGATCCTAGTGTAATGGTAAACACTTCTATACCTGAAACAGCTCCATCTAGAGTTGATCCAGAGACTGAAGTTCACTTACCTAAACATCTGGAAGTTGAGTTCTAGAATTCAGAAGGTGTCACCCCTCCAGTATCTGTCACTGTAGAAGCTATACCTTCTTCGGCTCCAGAAATATTTTACGGACCTGACGGTCTACCTCTTCCACCTGGACTGATTGCTATAGAAGAGATAGTAGAGGATCTTCCATCCAGTACCCCATTAAATTTTGGAACTGGAATTCATCTGTATCCTTCTACTCCTGAAGTTAGTTCTTTTAATCATCCTTCATCACAAGTTCCTATCGAATCACTAGGAAATCTTTTGGATAGACTAAACATGTCTGAACAACCATCAACATCTAGGACTGTGTCATCTGATACAGCTACGGCAGAGCTTCCTGCTGCCATTCCTACAATGTTTGCTAGTATACCATCTGTCCCGGCTAGTTATCAATCACTAGCTGGAGTCCACTGAAGGGTTGTTTCGACGACATGGTCTGTTCCTATTTGTTCATTCGGAATCCCATCTGGTATTTCTTATGTTGAAACTCAGCAAATTGATCCTGCATTCCAGTATCAAATTGGGCAGACCAGTCTTCAAAGACCAATATATCCTTTGAACACTAGACTACCGCCATATGGAGTTCAGTATGCTTTTTCATTGTTCCCTCCTAGAGAACAACCATATGAGAGTTTACAACAAAGTTCAGGTCAAACTGGAATTACATCCAGCGGTTGGGTACCAATATTGCCTCAACAACCAAGGGTTGTATATTCAATGCAACCGATCCAACCTGTGTCGAATATTCCCACTACACCTGCTATTGTGACTGTGTCGCAAGTACAAGCACTGCCTGTTGTGTGTCAACCTCAAGTCTCTCAGGTTGCAATACAACAGCCTCTTGTCTCTACGGCTCAATCACAACCTCAGGTTAGTGTTTCCTTACCTGGAACGACTCAGGCTCAAATAGGTATTATCACCCCACATCTTGGTCAATCTTCCAGTATTGGGCAACAGCAAATGGTCCAACAACCATGGCTGGTGCAATACCAACAACCGCAATTCTAGCAAACCTACCGAGGACCTGAGCAACAAGGCTTTGTAGGTAATGGACAACCGCATTTTCAAAATGGTTATCAACAACCACACTATAATGGTTATGTCCAACAACCTTATCAAAGTTACCAGCATCAGATACATTATGCTGGTATGCAAAGACCTACTACTTAGGCGATTCCATCTTATCCTGGGTATGCTTCACCTAACCTGAATCAATAGTTGTGTTTTGTAGCAACTCTAGAATTACTAGATTTGAACTGGCTGACGAATGATCCAATTGCATATGCTCCTTGGTGGCCAGCAATTCCTCATAAACATCCCTCCGATATTCCTAAATTCAATGGAAATCCAAGTGAAGATCCATCGAATCACGTAATGACTTTTCATTTATGATGCTCATCTAACACCCTACATGATGATTCGATTAGGCTTCGCCTTTTTCAGAGAATGCTAACTAGTTCAATAATGAAGTGGTATATTGAATTGCCTAAAGCTTCGTTTGATAACTTCAACACTCTTGCCACTACTTTTCTAACCCACTTTCAATTACCCATAAGGTACGAAATGGGAACAAAACTCCTTACCAACTTTAAACAGACAATAGCCACTCACATATCTGATCATATTCATGAGTGGCGACGTCGTCGTCGAATGGTAAAGACGTATGTTCCTGATTAGCTTTTAGTTGAGTGGTTTATTAAGTCCTTATTGCCTTCTATTACTAAGGATGTGGCGAAAGGAGGAGTTGTCACTGAAGAGCAAGTCATTGCTCGTGCCCAATATTTAGACTTGATCTATACTCAGTCTGGCACACTCTACGACAAAATTCCTGACGCTCCTAGACCAAAATTTTTCATTCCTCCCCCTCCTAAATCGAACAGGGACTCTCACACTAGTGATGGCATGATCGGTACCTCAAGCACGCAAACCACAAAGGCTCCATATGGTAAAGCCCTTGTAGTTTCTAGTCAAAAAGAAAATGAAAAACCTCTTGCCTCGAAGATTAATGCTGTGTCATCTGACAAGGGCAAGAATCCAAAGCAACCAGGGGGCAAGAAGAAAGGGAAAAATAATAAGAAGAAACAGGAGAATTCAACTCCTGAAAAATCTTCTGAGAACCCTACTGGGAAAAAGAAACCTCGTGATCCATGTTACATATGTAACGAGGACCATTGGACGAGATATTTTCCACATCGAGCTAAGGTTACGAAATTGTTAAAGACTTCAAGTACCTCAGTGGTGTTGACTGATCCGTTTTCGAACCCAGAAACTAATCTGGTTGCTATCGATCATGCTTCCACATCACAAGTGCTTATGCTATCCATCTCGAAACAACAAAATGATGCTTTGATATCGAAAAGGAATAAAGATTACGGGAATCCAAAGTCGTCAAACAACCAGGCTACAGATCAACCTAGTAGTTCGACAACGACTTCGCCAGAAGTTGTTCCACCCATTATTCCTGAATTAACTATAAAGCCACCAAAGGGAGTCGTACATAATTTGACATTTAATACTCATGCCTGAGCAACACAGAATTATAATATAGTCGAGGATCTAGCTCAGTCTCCATCCGCTATGTTGACACTTGAGGTACTGCAGAACTACCCCTCCCAAAAGCAGGCTTTGTTATCAGCAATAGGTGGGATTGATTGAGTGGATTCCAATCTTGTGGCCTTTAACCATAAAGGATACACACGTCAATTACCGGCCTAAATCGCTTTCCTTATATAGGTAAAATCCCTTAATAATACTTTTCATCGAACAATAATTGATGAGGGGGCATCTACCTATATTATGTCAATGAGTTGTTGGAAAAATTTAGGTTCACCACCCTTGTCACGATCATCAACGACATTAAAAGCATTCGATGGAAGAACATACACATCGTATGGGATTTTTAGTAACTTGCAAGTTGAACTGTGGGGCAAGATAGTAGAGATTGAAGTTGAGGTCATTGATGGAAACCTTGACTACAATATCTTACTAGGAAGGCCCTGGATTTATGCTATGGCTGCCGTTTTGTCTACATATTTTAGAAAGATTGCATATCCCTTCCAAGGTGGAATTACAATCGTTGACCAACTAGCCTTTTTTCCTAACAGTTCCCAAGCTACTGGAAGCATTCCACTGATACATGGAAGTTCTCAATCGCTTCAAAATGTCAGAATAGTTCTCCTAAAAGACCCTTCCTTAGTGGGTACTTTTGCCCTCCTGCCTCCAACTAGTCTTGCGGAAGTGGCCATAGTGGAAACATGTCATATGATCTCTTCTACATTGTCTAAGATTAATAAGAACTCCGAACATTTGGATAGTGTGGATCACCGCAAGGTGTTGCCCCCGAGCCCTATAGAACCTTTGTAGCAATCAATTTTCTGGGCCTGGGCGACAAACCCAAATCAACACTCAATGAGTGTTTGGATAGATAGGTCTCTAGAGTATGGTACCTCTTCCGATCCTTGGTCTTGTATACATTCTACAGATGAAGGAATCATCCATTCAATGATGATATGAGAGACATCATGGGAAGATTACCACCATCGTTCCCACCTTCAAGATAACAATGAAGATTATTCAAGCGACCTTAATCATCCTTCAGTTTTTGATTTTCTATCAAATACTGTAAATACAGTGGATTCCGAGCGAAATCTATCCAATATTGAAGAAACTATCGCCATTAATATCTCAACCAAACCTAATGTTGTAGAGAATATTCATGTTGGCAAATCTTGTTCTCCATCAGAACTGGAAATTTACTGCGCTCTCTTTCACGAATTCAGAGATGTCTTTGCATGGTCATATGAAGAAAAGCCAAGCATTGAAATCAAGATGTATCCAGATGTCAAACCAGTACGACAACGGCTTTGACCTGTGGTGGGCATCTTTTTGGTTACGCTACTGCACAAAAGATCTTACGAGCTGGTTACTTCTGGCCCACTATATTCGAAGATTGTATAATTGCAGTCAGAAGTTGCCATGCTTGTCAGATTTTTGATCGCAAAACCAAATTACCACCTGCACCACTGCATCTAGTAGTTGCTGTTGGTCCATTCGCTAAATGGGGCATTGATTTCATGACATGTAACCTCACCTCGGCTGGGAGGCATGGGTATATTATAGTCGCAGTCGACTATTTTACAAAATGGGCCAAGGCGAATAGTCGCAGTCGACTATTTTACAAAATGGTCCTACATTAAACAACAGCAGCGAAATGGCTGCTCTTTTCTTTTTTAATCATGTAGTCTCTAGATTTGGTGTTCCACAGGCTATAGTCATAGATCATGGATTGCATTTTCGCCATCACATGATGGTTGAATTTACTGCCATATTAGGACTGTCCCATGATAGTGCTACTCCATATTATCTGCAGGCTAATGGACAGGTTGAGGCAATCAACAAAGTCCTTAAGCACATGCTGTAGAGAATGATTGGATTCGACAAACGGAATTGGCATTTAATCATGTACTCAACTCTGTGGGCATATAGGACTTCGGTGAGAAATGTGACCAGATTTACACCCTTTCAGTTGGTGTATGGTCTAGAAGCTGTCTTACCAATTCAGTGCGAAATTTTGTCCCTCAAGCTCGCAATTGATCTGCTTCCCGAAACTTCGGAAGAAGAGGCTCTTTTCTTAGAGCTAATCCACTTGGATGAAATCCATCGTGACGACACGCTGGCTAACGAAGCACATAAGAAACGTGTCAAGGCACAATTTGACAAAATGTCCAGCCTCGTGTCTTCTCAGTAGGTGACCTGATCTTGCTTTACGATCAGGACTCTGACAAATAGGGTGCAGGTAAGTTCGAACCATTATGGATGGGCCCCTACATTGTTAAACGAGTATTGACAAAAGGAGCCTACGAGCTGGTCGATTATGATGGGATTCCATTGTCGCAGCCCCGAAACGGGTTGTATCTTAAATTTTACTATGCTTAATTAAGTATAGTAAACTCTCTGAGCATATGTTATCGCATGGTTCAAGCTCGTTAAAAAATAAACTTACCACTAAGCATGGTTCCCCACGGTTCAAGCTCGTTAAAAAATGAACCCGCCTTCGATAAATAACCTTTATGTAAATGACCTTTGTGATTGCCATGCTATCAGCCTTTTGAGCCTTAGTTGTGTTCTGCCCATCACCTCCATTATTTTGGCCGATCATACGCTTCCACTTGATTGTTTACCATTTTGAGGAACAACTGTGATGAGTGGTCTTATTAGCCAACCTCTTCACATCACCATGTTTTGAGAAGTTCCAAGCTTACCCGGAACCAATTGTTACCCTAAACGCCACTCATTCCTCAAAAACGAATCTCCTTTAAACTCTTTTCAGACTCGTTAAATATGAAAATATTGTCAAGCTATTGGCCTTTCCAACTCGTTAAAGTAAGAGGAAGTGCCATCCCTCCTGTATAGTTTAATCTTTTTCGGACCTGAGGGATTATCTCATGAAAAAGTTCGAGCGCTTGTCTTTTTGGCTTGCTAAAGTGATTGAAAAGTCATCCCTTTTGTATTATTTTATCCTTTTTTGGACTCAAGGGATTATGCTACGAAAACAAACTTCTAGAGTTTCCTTTTCGTCTCTTTTCAAACTCTCTAAACATGAAAAGGACCGAGTTATCCTTGCCATTAAACTCATTAAAACAATAGAAAAAAACTCATCCACACGAGACAGAGCTTCCTTTTTGTCCTTTTTCAAACTCTTTAAACATGAAAAAGATTGAGTTATCTTTGTCATTAAACTCGTTAAAACAATAGCGACAAACTTGTCCACCTAGGCAAGAACGAGTTTCACTGTCGCTAGACTCGCTAAAACATAGCGACAGGTTTGCCCAAAGGGAAAATTATAGAACAAGGTTATGTTATCCTCCTCAAGCTTGACAAAAATAAAGAGGTACTGGTCAGCAATGACTGGAGAAAGAGGGAAGAAAACTTGAAGAATTTTATGGTAGCAGGTCGCTCTTGAACATGACACTTTCACTCCATCACCATGATTGAGTCGGGTTGGGTTATTCCGTTCACCGGTCATTTCACCATTGGTCCTCCACACCATCCATCTGTTGGAGTTAATGCTACCAATCCATCTCAGTGTCGCCGATATGTTCAAGAGAAGTCATTCAGTTGAGAAACCACAATCCAGTCACTGCAATACCTTCACCCACCATTTTTCATGACTGATATTCCTGAACCTTGTGTCGTCAGATCGTTTTCACCTCTAGAAAATCATTTGCTTCATGTCGTACATGTGGGATACTTTAAGGCCCTCCTACGATGGGTCACTTCTTGTCGACATCAGCTCATTATCCAATAAGTTGACTTAGAAACAACCCTTTTAGTACTTTGAAGCTTGCATGCCTCAATGGAAAGTTTCTCACTTCCGATGACAAGTTGACATCAATGGACTTCGACCGAAAGATTTTTCGTGGTGTTCGACATCGGATCATATATTCACACCACGTGAATTGTACTGTAGTACCTTGAGGGTCATTATCATTATCGGTGATTCCTCTCGTGTCTGTTAACAACTCACATTATTGGCTGGTAATTAGGCAATGCCTTTCCATGTTTGACTTCAAAACATCTTTTCACATGGATCGACATGTACATCGGGCGAAGATTGAACAAGTTTGAAGACCCTGGATCTAGTTTCATCCATCCAGGTTGTGATATATTCAGGGATATAAAGACATCAAATGTACACAGAAGCTACATAGATGGTCATCCAAGCTAGGGATGATGACCCTACATATGAAGAATCACCAGTCTGCAACTGCAGACGATTATCTATTTTATGTACATGAAAATGAATTTATAAAGCTGAGCATGGGAATGCCTGCCTCAGCTAGATCATGAAAAAATTATACTATGATGATGTATTGTATTGTATCTTATACAGGTCACCTTCCAGTTCGAATACCTCGGATCCTCATGATAAAACATTTCACTTGACATTAAAGATTTACGACTTCATGCTTTAGGGGACAACTATTATAGACATATTTGGGCACTTCAACCCCAATCTTAGATGTTGATAAATTAGGGCTCTTTAACCCCTAAAAGTGTTGTTTCATACCCTAAAGGATCATGGTCAACTGATTACATCATTCCCCAAAAGTTCCACCTAAAAAACCATCCAGAACTGGCCAAACCTGGGCTATACTGACTGCTCCATTGTCAGGGTGCGATGCATACTGACTTCTACACTAGCCAGGTGCAATGCATACTGAAGAGGCCTCTTGTAGGGTGTGATGAGCGAGAATGGACAAATGTCCGAGACCGTTTTCTACGTGGATACTCATGGAATCTTCTAGAAACTTCTCCTATGACACTTGCCTCTCTGAATTCGCCCAGGGATGAGTAAGAGATCCAAGAAATCTCCAAGTGGAACCAAAAACAACAAGTGGAATGACACTAATCATAAACCCAGAGATGACTCACACCCTTGGACACATCTATAAATGGATCCCTCATCTGAGAGATCTAGAGGCTGGAATTTTGTAATTTGTAAGTAAGTGCTAATAGTTTGTATCTGAGAAAGACAATCATATTGTTGGGTGATCTTGCTTTTTGTTATGAAACCAGCTCAAGAAAAGATAGAAAAGATAGGTCAACGCCTTAGAATTCAGCCTCTTCGAGGGGGCAACCTCCTTTACATTACATAAATGAACAATTCTTCAATGATACAAATTAAAAGACCTCCTTTCTATATATAGGAGTCTAAGGGGTCATAACATAATCAGAACCGACATAGCAATAATAATGTAAGGGCACAATAATAACAATAGTGGGCTTCTATGGGGCACAATAGTAACAATATGGGCACTACATGGGTACATCAATATAATAAGTGGGTTGTACTAATAACAATAAGGGGTTACACTAGTAGTATAGGGGCCTAACATGCCCCTCTCCTTCAAAAAGCATTGTCCTCAATGCTTGAGTAGTTCTTGATGCTTCTGTATAAAATTCTTGTCCTCCCATGTGGAATCTTCAGTAGGTAAGTTCTTCCACTTGATGAGATACTCTGAAATTGATCGATTTCGTAGCTGTCGGGTTCTTGTTTCTGTGACTGCTCCATGTTCCAATATGATTTTTCCTTCCTTTTCAATTTTTGGCAATATTGTTTGAATTGGGATCTTTTGCAACTTTTGAATAAGTGGCCATACTTCTTCATCCTTCTTCCATTCATCCCTTGCTTCATTTATCCAATCTAGTTGGATAATAGAAATAGCACAAAACAATGCTTCCACATCCTCATCCTTGAAGAGTCTTCCCATTCGGTAAGGTCGCCATTTTTTAAGTGCATGTAGTATTGCCAACATTTCCTTCTCATAAATAGCTTGCTTGAGATGTAGTAGTAAAAATACCCAATCACCTTTATCAAAAACTTTTTCACTATGATGTTGATCTACCTGTTGTTTCGTTTGATTTTTCACCGAAGTGGCGTTATCCTTTAAAAGTTGGAGAACTTGTTGTTAATGCTCAATGTGATCTTTCACTGCTTGAAACTTTTTCTTCTTGATATGTCCTTCTATCTCTAGAGTTTGAGGAGTGGAAATTTCTTCCAATCCTTTACAAGATATGGTCAGATTCATTTCTTGATGCTCGATGTGATCTTTCACTTCTTGAACATTTTTCTTCTTGATATGTCCTTCTATCTTGATAGTTTAAGGAGTGGTAATTTCGACCAATGAATTACACAATATGGTTGGATTCATTTCTTCTTTCTCAATGTGATCTTTCACTTCTTGCACCTTTTTCTTCTTGATATGTCCTTCTATCTTGAGAGTTTGAGGAGTGGTAATTCTTGCCAATGCTTTACAAGATATGGTCTGATTCATTTCTTCTTTTGATGTTTCTTGATCCTTTTCTTCCTCCTCTTCATATTCTATGTAAAATAATTTCTTCTCAACACACTTATGACCTTTAGTGCATTTGCTATCACAATTGTAACAAAGCCCTTTTTCTCTTTTTTCTTCCAATTGTTGTGGTGTAACCCTTGTAGGTTGTGGAAGGCTAGGAGAAACAACACTTCCATCTTTATAGTTGTGAGGGGTATGCTTCCTGGTTTCCATAATTTTTCTTTCCACTATGTCACAAAGCCCTTTTACTCTTTCCAATTGTTGTGGTGTTGCTCTAAAGAATGTGTTTCTCTTTGTATCCTCATAATGTGCTATCATTTCCTCTGTGAAAATTGACCACGTAACAAGTTGTTTACGAGAACAAAGCCCTTTGTACCATAAAAATTGATCTGGTTCTAAATATGAAGATTCAATACATACCTTTTGTAACAGTTGTACACCATGTAGATCAAAATATTGCTCCATCTGAAGTATCCAATTTACCGGATCCTTGCCATCAAACTTCCTCATCTTGCTTTTTCTTGATTTTAGGAGCTTGACCTTGAAATGACTATAACTCTGTACTTTCAGATCTTTAATTTCTGAAACTGTGACCTGTAGTAGCTCTCTATGTCCTCTTTCCAATGCCACCAGTCTGATCCAAATTGGATTCTCTAAGAAAGAGTTATGCACAATCTCCCAAGATGACCTGATTATAGACCTTTTCAGAAGAGCGAACTTGTATGAAGTGCCATGTGTCACTATTTTGACCTTTGGATCTGAAAAAGATATACAAAAGCCTACAGTCCGCCTCTTTCTGTACCTTCTTACGAAATTTAAATCCAATCCCCAGAGAGAAAGTTATGACGATTTTCCCCAGGTCACCTGTTTGGAATGTAATTCAGGAGTCTGCAAAAATACCAACTTCCTCAAATCATAACTCCGCAAATATAGTGTGAAACGCTCTGAAATTTGGACCCAAGGTTCAGCGCGATTTCTTCTCAAATGGGTTTTTTTTTTGCGACTTCTGAAACGTCACAGAAAAAAAGTTATAGCAAAAATTCCACGATGACCTGTTTGGAGCAGCGAAACCCTAGAACCCAAAGCTCTGATACCAAATGTTATGTAACCAGCTCAAGAAAAGATAGAAAAGATAGATCAACGCCTTAGAATTCAGCCTCTTTGAGGGGGAAACCTCCTTTACATTACATAAATGAACAATTCTTCGATGATACAAATTAAAAGACCTCCTTTCTATATATAGGAGTCTAAGGGGTCATAACATAATCAGAACCGACATAGCAATAATAATGTAAGGGCACAATAATAACAATAGTGGGCTTCTATGGGGCACAATAGTAACAATATGGGCACTACATGGGTACATCAATATAATAAGTGGGTTGTACTAATAACAATAAGGGGTTACACTAGTAGTATAGGGGCCTAACACTTTTCATGGGGTGAAGAGGGCTTTGCTGTTGGGAGGATGATGCTAGATCAGACAGCTGGGTTGTAATTCTCCCTTTTATTTAAGAAAGTTCTTTGAGTTTTCCTCCATACAATCGTGTATTTGTGAATGCCATTGTGTTTCTGATTCTGTAATGCTTATGATATAATAGATCAAGATGCTTTGACAGTGTTTTGTTACTTTGTTTCTACAGGTATTCTCGAACCGAGATAAGTAGGAGAGGAGTTGCAAGCTCTGTCAAGGGGGAGAGAGATCAAGCAAGGAGTTAAGCGGAAGATCCAGGTTGGTTCCTTTTCCTCTCTCTTATCTATCATACATAGAGGAAATCGCAAATTGCTTTGAACTATTTGTTTCTAGGGTAGCTGCTAATCCTAGAGGGCTAGTCGATCGAAAAGACACTAGTTTTCCCAGAAACAAGGTTGGATCCTAACAGACAATCATGCTCCATTAACATGAAAACTTGGTACAAAGAATTTGAACATCAAAACATTTGAAGTTCAGAGAGAATAACTAGTTTAAAGCCACATGAGAGATTGGCTACTGGTATGGAATTTTTCCATTGATGCATAATTTGGAAATTTGTTGTGAAATGAGTCAGAGTAGAGCTTAATTGGTTTAGATTAAATCACTGGTAGATTGATAAAAAGGTCTCAAAGTGCATAATGATGCCAAGGGTTGGAGTTTGTTGATAATGTTTTCATTAATGTTAAGGTTGTCAAGGTCGAGAATGCTAGAAGGCAAGAAGTTGAAGAAGGAAACAAAGGTTATGTAGTAACAAAGCTTGTGTGGAAGAAAATTTTGTGTGGAAGCAAAGCTTGTGCGAAAGAAAAGCTTGTGAGGAAACAAAGCTTGTACAAAACAAAATCGTATGTGAAGGTAAGAACATGTTCCACAATTCCACATAAAGTGGGACAAAAACAGGTAAGGTGGTAGTAACAATGTGGAATGAAAAGTGACAAGAACCGCTAACATAGTAGTAGCAAGAAGCAACATGTGGTAGGAGGATTTGACATTTTTGATAGGTCAAGTGAATGCTTAATAGGTGTCATGGTAAGACACATGGAAAAATATTAGGTGGCGCTCAATGATTAGTCTATGGAGGCACAATGTAGTAGACTCAAATGCCTTGAGATTGATGTTAGGACCTTGCTTGGTAAAGTTTTTATGTGTTAAGGAACCTTGGTGCTTTAACCGATGATAGACGAAAATCATGTAACAACCATTGTGACAACACTTGTGGGTCTCATATATGTTCAAATAGGAAAGGCAATGGATTGTCCCAAGAGGCAAAGTCTCAGAGTAATAGGATAGTTAGATGTTAGTTGTAGAAAACAATAAAGATTGTAGCCAAAGTAAAGTTCTGTTACTGGCCTTGGGACTGGAAGCGTTCGAGTTGCTCTAGTTTCCACAATGAAGTTGTTTTGGTCAAAATTTCTTAGTGTATTGGTTTTGTAGCAACAAATGTTGAAGAATTCGTTGAGAAAGGTCATGAATCTAGCAATTATAGTTTTGCTAGGGATTTGGTTACAAGAAATGATTGCATATCATTAAAAGAAAAGAAAACGCCCAGGTAAGAAAAAGTGTGAAGATAAAACCAAACAAAGAAAAGAGAGTGTGAAGAGTTATAAATAGTAACAAGCAGTTATTGGACAGTGTGGTGATCAAATCATATGTGAGAGCATATATGCCATAAAAAAGCATGAGTGAAGAAAGCAGACATGTAATAATAGTATGTGCATGTGGAGAGATAAAAGGTAAAGTGAATGTGACAAGTTATAAATAGTAACAAGCAGTTATTGGAAAATGTGGTGATCAAAGCATATGTGAGAACATATATGCCATAAATAAGCATGAGTGAAGAAAGCAGACATGTAATAATAGTATGTGCATGTGGAGAGATAGAAGGTGAAGTGAATGTGCAACTGGTGTCAAGAGACAAGAGATTTGTAGAGATCTAGTCATGTATGAGACAAAAAGAAAGCATAGAGACAACGCGGTGGAAAAATGGAGCAAACACACATAACCAATGTGTGTGAAGCTAAGAATTGTGAGATCTGAGCCTGTAAGTAGTGTGTAAAATAGTGTTGTGATGTGCACTGTTAGAGAAGACTGCTGGTGAATTACAAATAAAAGGCCATTGTTGTAAAAGAAAAGATAGGAATGAGATATGAATTAAAGAGTTTTTATCATTATAAGAATTAAAGTAGGTGCCTCCAAATCCAGTTTGAAAATGTGATGAAATAAAGATCTAGAGGATAGAAGAAATTGGATTAGTAGATTTAGAGGGGATTGGTTTCTCCAGTAAGATGGTACTTACAAATCTAAGGGGAATGGTGTCTCCAACAAGTTGGTACTTGCAAATATGAGGTGGTTGGTGCTTGCAAAGATGAGGGGATTGGTGTCTCTTGTAGCTTGGCACCCACTTTTATCATATAAAGAAAATAAGTTTTGTGGTTCTCTCAAATGAGTTTCCATATATATCTTGCATTCAATACTCTAATGTGATTGGTGTATTGTTTTATGATTAATTGTTTCAAATAAGTGAAAATTTGTATTATACTAATTCACTCCCTCTGCCCCCTCTCTCTCGCCCCTCCTTCCCTCTTAGTATAATTAATAAATCCGATATTTGACTAGATGTATATGGAGTTGCGTTTGGGAATTCCTATATGTACATGTAAAATGCAATCTCCATGAGGAGGGCCAACTAATACTACCTCATCAAGCTTGGGATATCATTTATCATCAATGTGCATAGAGGCAAGTCCAAATTTCACTATTAAGTGGCAACCAAGACAAGAAATTGATCAATTTTAGTAAGAAATATGTTACTACTTTTAAGAAAAAATATATCTAGTGAGTCAATAATGACAGAGACACCCCTAGAAGGGTGTACTAAAAAATGAAGACAATAATTAAAAGTGTTCCTACAAGAATATGAGAGTAGCCTAAAATGAAGACCACCCAAAAAGAGAGTGAAACATAAAATCCAATTGAAATCAATATGAAAAAATTAATAAAAAAATGAGATATAATTTTTATTAAAAATAATTGATATAGTAAATAAAATTAAAACATATAAACCCACTCCAACTATAACTAATATGCTAATTAAATTCTTTTTAAATTTAATTAAACAATTTTTTTGGAGCCACCACTTATACCAATTCTCAAACTTTCCGCAAGTTATGACAATAGGGGAGATCGACATCTATACATGTTTCTATATGTATAGCAAAATCGGATTACTCTACACTTTTGTAACCAAGTTTCCTCCATTTCATACTTTTTCTTGAAATTAAGGCTAAACTTAGTTCCTCCATTTCATACTTTTTCTTGAAATTAAGGCTAAACTTAGTCTTTGAATAGGTTGGATTTCAATCACTAAATACTATGTTTTTCTGAATTGTCAGAACATAAATGGTATTTAGCTTTATTCTTTTTATAAATTGACCTTTCAAAAAAACCGGATACCAACGCCATTGCCAATTCCGCTAGTCAAAAAAACTTAGACATAAATAGAAAGATCAAATTTCATTGAAATTAGCATCTTACACTGTTTCACTCGCTACCGCTTTGTTCTTCCCAATTGTCACCAAGGAAATGGTATTGCGGTTGGCAATAATTCCCGATTGTCACAATCTGACCTCAAGAAGATGACAAGCAATTTTGCAGAAAAGTTGGGAGAAGGGGGTTATGGTGTGGTGTATAAAGGAAAGCTTCAGAACGGTGCTCTAGTGGCTGTCAAGCTTCTTGATCGGCATAGACACAGTGAGATTCAATTCATGAATGAAGTGGCCACCATTGGACGGGTCCATCATGTCAATTTGGTTCGGCTGTTGGGGTATTGCTTTGAAAGCCTTACAAGCGCACTGGTATATGAATACATGGCTAATGGGTCTCTGGAGAAATTTATATTTGCCGGAAAAGAGAAGGAACAAGTCTTAAGGTGGGATCAATTGTATTCAATAGCTTTGGGTGCTGCTCGTGGAATTGCATATTTACACCAAGATTGCGAGAAGCGCATCGTACACTTCGACATCAAACCTCACAATATATTGCTGGACGCTGAGTTCACACCAAAAGTTTCTGATTTTGGTCTGGCAAAACTTTGTGGGAAGGGAGATGACCATATATCAATGACTGCCGCGAGAGGGACGCCCGGATATGTTGCGCCGGAGGTGTGGTCGGGGGATCTGGGTCCTGTTACTGATAAATCAGATGTTTATAGTTTCGGAATGCTTTTGCTAGAGATTGTTGGGGGAGAAAGAATATTGATGCGCAGGTTAGTCGTTCCAGTCAACTGTACTTTCCTGAGTGGGCTTTTAAGTTGCTTGAGAGTGGTGAGCTGGGGATGAGATTGAGAGGAGGCAGAGCAATGGAAGTAGAAGATGAGGAGAAGGCAATGAGACTCACTAAAATTGGGTTATGGTGCGTCCAATACAACTACAGAGATCGTCCATGTATGAGCAGGGTTGTTCAAATGTTAGAGGGAAATGGAGACGATGTGAGCAGTCCTCCCTTGCCTTTCAATTCCTCCGCTGAACCTGTAAATCCTTTAGCATCTTCCACTGTGACATCTTCTATTGAAATTAGATTGTAGAACAGCTTATTCGATGCCTAGGTAACTCCAGGCAAGGATCCGGTGACTTGACTATGATGGGAGCGGCACGCCGTTGAAAGAGCTTCCATTAGTTAGTCGCACATTCTAAACCACTTCATTTCCCAGACATAAGAATGTTAATTCCAGTCCGATGGAAGACAATTAGCCGAAATATGGTTAAAATTAAGGAGCAGCGATGAATGAAGTTCGAAGAACAACTCCCTCTCAAGCTTTATGGAGTGCAGATTTAACATCTGCACTTAGGATTAGTCTTATATGGTTTACATGGTGTTAGATGAAAGTTTCATATTATATCACTACATACATGGTGATAGATGGAGTTAGCATCATATATTTCATGTTTTTATATAAATAATGTAAATTTAATTTTTAATTTTTGTAATTATGATTAATTATGTCTATAGATGTGTTTATTTTGGAATATGGATTCATACTTTTTATTTAATTATCAATAATTAAATGATAATATGATAGCTAGTTTTCTATGAAAGCTAAGGCTTGGCCTTGTCTTCATCAAATGATAGATAATTCGTTAAATGTTTGATTCTCTCCATTTACTAGTAAGTTAATGCACAAATAAGGGCACAAAATGAGTGTATGACCATTATTGTCTACATTCTCCAACATTGAGTTGTAAACAAGGTACTTATAGTTATTGTGGTTAATAAAATAATCACTAATAAGTAATTTTATAAAAGAACGAAGCATAATATTGTAAGAAATGTTCATAGCAATTCGTTAAATGTAGTTGGGAATCATAATGAAGTCAAACATAGGTCATATAACATTAAAATTTGATACATAATTGACAAGAGATTTACCTGGGAAACCCAAATGGGAAAAATAACATTCAATTGTTGCTAAATGCCCTTATTTTGACTATCTCTAGTTAGAATGCCACTAATGGTTTTTTGGGCATCCTCACCTCCCTAGAAAAATGATCCTTCAAGAGAGAAATAAAGTAAGAAATAAGGAAAGCTAGGGTAATTGGAAAACCAACAAGCATAACATTTCATTCCCTATTCCTCAATATTTTATCTCCTATTTTATTGTAATTAATTCATGTTTTCTTATATTTTAACTTATTTAGCCTTACTTTGCATTATCATTTACACAGTGACCAATGTTTATTAGCTTCCAAATTATGCTTGCAAGTACCAAGTCATACAATTGTTCACTCGTTTAGAGTCATTTAAGATCACACCTCTTCATTGAGAGGCTTTTGGTCTACAAAAGCTTAGAGGAAACCACTCTAGATCAATGTGTGTTCTATCTAATTCTCTAGAATATAACTTTAACTCTAGCTCCTAGCTACAACTCTAAATTTGGCTTTAGTTCTCGCTCATGGCTTTAGCTTTGGTTCATGGCTCTAGCTACTAGCTATATTATGAAAATAGCTCTAGCTTTACTTGTTGACTTGCTTGTTCTTACAATCTAGAAGACTTGTACTAATTAATTCTCAACTCTAAGAAATCTCCATTTCCAAAATTTACATACATCATTCATTCCCGTCTCTCTGAAGCTTGAAGATGGTCCATCTTGGAAGTTAATGAAACTGAATTGTCCATTGGCCTTCTTGTTTAGTTTGAACCAAACATGTTATGCCAGTCCAAAAAAATTCCACAAGAGGAGGTGGGGACAAGATTATTTTTCTAGTACCAATTACTTCCTACCATTAAAACAATTTTCCATGGCCATGCCAATTGAATGACAATCTTGCATACACTTACATGTTCATTACAGCAAACTTGATCATTAATAAGCTAGTTCAAAATATAGTGAGTCATTTTTTATCTAGATTTTAAAGAAATGAATTTCAACCTATGGTTAAGATCCTTCTCTTCTCTCTCTTTCTTGCCCCTAATAATTGCTTGATTCATTAGTGAGGATGACATCTTGTGTTGTTGCAAATCCTTAGACAACTATACTCCTTTCACTAGTGATGTAGGAAACTCTTCATCCTCTTTAGTCTTCACTCTCCACACTCTTGTCTTGGTTATGTCATTTATTTAGTGAAGCTCTAGATGAATTCAACTACTCAACTACTCAACTTACAATGGTGCGAATTTTTTTTGGCACTACTCTATAGAGTATTTTTCATCCTCGTCCTCTCCATGTGTCTTGGTGTTTACTATTGGATCATGGAAGTGTTATTTCCATTTTTTATTTTGAAAATAGTTTGGTTTTAGCATGTGACTTGTTTGTCCTAGTAAAGCACCTCAACATGACCTTTCTTCCCACAAAAGAGACATTCTTTGGCCTACGAACAACTAGTAATCTTATGTCCTTTCCTCTTGAAATAGTGACAAACAAGGGGTATCTTATTTGATGTAGACTTCTTGCCTTTTCTTTTCTTGTTCTGGTTGATCTTCTTTCCACTTCTTTTATATGCAAGTGTAGGTTGGTTCTTTGAACTCTTCTCACCACTACCATTCTACAATATACCATAAGAAGGTCAAGTTGGTAGTTGGATACCACCTTCATGTATGATTTTTATTTCTTCTAATGAGTTGGCCAACTATGTCATGTCTTTTTCCTTCACAAATCTAGTCTTCATGGTCATAGGATTTTCCCCTCTACCTTCAAGACCCAGATATTCATGCTTAACCCTTAGCATAGCTAAGATGGGGCTCAAGACACCTTACCTTTTGTTGCCTAGACCTTGTCCATCATAGCACATCTTCCTTAACAACATCAACCCAATGCATCTAGTATGAATTTCAAATTCAACCAAGTTATTCTTGAGAAATTTCTAAGGAATGTGATCTTACCATAATTGTCTCAGTCATGACTTTTTCCTTGAAGAGGAGAATGGATGATACCCTTGCTCTCTAATGATCTTGGATAGCTACTTGTAGCTTTACAAATGCTTCTTCCTTCATTAGGCATCATCTCCCTATCTACCATGATAGTTATAAGGTATCCAACAACTCATTAAGAGATTACAAAATTTCTTCCTTTTGTAGTCCCCAACATTTCATTAGGCATCTTCAAAATTGACTTCACATTAGATGTCCCATTTTTTCTATTAAGGGTCATTTGAACATCTTTTCAAATCTGTCCAACTATTAATTTAGGGATTCTTATGAAAGCCTTTTAAATCCAATTGTTCATTAGGGGGATTTGAACATTCAAAATATGCCATATTTAAGATTGTGGCAATGAAATATTTGATTTTGGCTCAATTTTAAAGTAAAAATTCCCTAATGGTTTGTGTCAAAGATGCTTCTAAATATTATATGATAAAATGAAAAAAAATTAAAAAGCCATCAAACACAATTTCAAATCAAATCATATGATAGCTTTCCCTAATGATTAATGTTTTCCCTAATGATCAAAGTGAAAATCACCTAATCACCTAATGGAAATGCAAAAATTATCACTCAATGTTACTCCATAGGTGATGCTCTTACTTTAGATTTCTCCTTATAGGTTTTAATATTGTTTCTTTTGGTTTGATTATTGAGATACTGACTATAGTGCTCAAAGCATTATAAATAAATCATAAGGAAGAGAAGTCTCAAAATTATAAAAGATACATTTCTACTGCATAAAAATTTGAATCTTTTCAAATTTGTGACTAATCAAATGACCACATTTTAGTTGAGAGAATTATTCCTTCAAATATCCATACACTAGGAATCATCACAACTCATAAAAAATAACATAATGTAATAATACAAATGCTCAAATTTCTTAGAGAAATCACACTTGAAAAATGCATGAATGCAATGCCATGAACCATAATATTATTCAAGTATCTCATATATATTAATGAACTTCAAATTCATTACCATTAAGGTTTTCAATGTGGTTTGTTAGTATCTAATTAAAATAACACAACCACATTATAAAATGTGGTTAATATATACCAATAAATGTATATGAAATACATGTACAACAACAAAAGTGTATAACAAACTATAGATTATTCAAATAACTTCACAATGTGCACCGAAGAACACTCTCAATGAACCAATATGACCACATGGACCCAAAGCGACTAACTACATTACTTCACTTGCAAAAATATAATTCCTACTTTTCCTTGTTGTGATTCATTCTATGTTCAGGAGTATGTTCCTATTATTTGGGAGTTTGTTGTGGTCTAGTTGGTTAAGAGATTATCTCCAACTAGTTAGCTTCCTAGATTGGTATGTGGTTGAGATATTCACTCAACCAAGATATTGTATGTCCAAGATAGACTAACTATCTTGAGACATAGCTTGATGTATTTATATTGTATTATTATTTTCATGTGAATACAATTTGTAGTGAATTTAGAAAATATTTATTGGTATCAGAGCCCGTATGGGCCTAGCCTCCCTCATGGGAGTGTCGAGGGAAATATAGTATGTGTGCTTGTGTATTTTTATTTACTGAATAGATTTTATGGCACGCATGTTTTGTCTGTTCATCCTTTTAATGACAATGTGAGTAGCCAGTCTTACGTATGGTGATGAAAAGTTGTGCACTTATTTTCTCTAGAATCTGGAAGAGTCTGTCTGTGATGGTTCTCTTAACATTAAGACAGTTGAAAACGGCCAACGATGAAGTCATTCCACAATCAATATTTTAATAAGTCGACATTTGTTGTATCACAATATTTGAAGCATGGTGTGGTGGCATGGCTTAAGAATGGCTAAAAAGTATTGTGGTGTGCATTATGCAACACGATTAGAGGAGTCCATGTATGGAGAAGAATTTGTGTACTGTGTATTTTGGGCAATCTGTCTGTGTCATAGTTGTGGTCAAGTTGACAAGAGCAAGTGTGTAAAGCATTGTACTACCAACGTCCATGGTGTGTGTGGCCACATTGGAGCGTTGTGTTATTTCTAGCTAGCATTGTGTCCAAGCAAAGTGGTATGTGTACCAACATGAGGAGAGACTCATTGTTTTCACTCCTCTAGTCTATTTATTTGAAATTCAGATCGTGAGTGGAATTCAAATGAATTAAATTGGCCTGAGGAGAGTTAAGCCCCAAACTGCACCTTGCAGACATGGAAACGTGGTCCCTACCAATACGCGGGTTTAGCAGTTTGGTCTTGTGAGCTATGGTTTTGTGTGTGGGATGGTGCGGTGAGCATAGAGACAATCCTGCATGTGAAAAGGATGTGCATTGTGGGTGAGGATATTTGAAAAGGGATCTTTGTTCGATTAATTATTAGAGCATGTGTTTTAATCAGCAATAGGAGCTTGTGTGGAGCAGTGCCCAAGATAGGTTGCCACTGAGACTAAGGTCGTATGGAATTGATGTTGCTTATGCGTTGAGATGCTAGAGTCATGGATCTGCTATGTAGAACTATGGAGTGCCATTGGAGAGGCCGTGTTTGAATGTTGGAACCAGTTCAGGGAGTCAAATCCACAGATTCTAATTGATCCATTTTCTAGACCCAACAACAAGCTATTAAAAACGAAAGTCACCCTCTATGCAAAGGGAGGTATGTTGAAGATACCACTTTTGTAGCTTCCAAGCTCTTTTCATCTCAGTGAAATATAGGCTAGGGGTGATTTAAAAAATGATTGGTGAGGTATGCACTATGTGAAGCTCGTGACTATCCTTATTGGTTCTTTCAAGTGTTTTAACATCTCATTCTGTGTTGTTGGTGTTGGATACGCCAACATTCAGGGGATCTCCCTGGTATGATGTCCCAACTAGACATCACACTGTTTGGTGTAGGAATCCCATCTAGTATGATGGCCCAGTTGCCATTATCTTAAATATATGGCTTAGCGCTTGCTTGTCAGCACATGAGAGTGGTATACTTAGTCTTCAAACAACGAGGTCATGTGCCAGGTGAGTTCTTAGTGTCACTTGTGTCAAAGTTCTTTCATTGCATAGGGATAAGGTGAGAATGAGTCTCAAGTCGAAAGGGAATAGTCCCAACTCTGTTAGAGGCACACAACATAGCAACATCTGTGCAGCTTCATGCGGAGTAGTCAACATGGATACGACAGTCACAAACACAAAGGTGAACATGTAGCACTTACAACACCCAACGAAGTAGTCCACACGAGTGTGACGATCATTATAAGAAGTTTACAAGAATGGGACTATCGAGTGTTTGGCTGAGTAGTCCACACGGGAAAGACAACATTAACAACTGATACAACACAATTCCAACAGCATATGCACTAAAAACCTGAAATAGTTCAACTATCTTAGTACAGGTTAAAATCACATGCACTACAAGCATCCAAAGGATAGTCTTACAAACGAATACAATACATGTGATAAGACGTGTCAACCTATTAACGGGCTTCTGAATTAAGTAAAAGTTCCAAGACACATTCATACACCATACATCACTAACCCCGATAGCGGGGCATTGAAGCCATTGCTCGATCCTTAAAGAAAAGATTACAGACTCTCAAGGATATGTGGGAGGAGCCATGGTGAAAATTCCTTTGCATGTACAATTGAGGGGTATATATAGCCAAGGGTGAACTTGTAGGTTTTAACCCCATACAAAAATTACCTACATACGAATTCTAGAACATAGAAAATAAACAATGCGAGAGCATAACACATACAACACATATACATAGATGTTTTCCCCTGGATCCCAAAACCGGGACTACCAGCTTGATTTTTCATTATGTTCCTTTCATGTTATAATACATATTTATACATGTCGAAGCATCCAATACCATGGACTAAAAACCATTGCGTCCAATACCATGGACCAAAAACCATCGCGTCCAAAAACATGTGTGAAAATCATGCACAAAACCATAGGTGGTTCCACCCAACCTAACATAGGGTCCAAAACCAAAATTTTCCAGGGTGCTGCCCCGAACCCCATAAAGTGGGCTTATGGGTATGCCTCAAACCCCCTGTGACCCCCCCCGGCTACACAATCGGCGCAATGAAGGGGGGCTCTACCCCCCCAGTTAACTACGTGGGTTAGTCGTAGAAAGAATACAACACAACCCAACATTCTCCCACTTGTTGTTTTCTTTCCATAGGGGGCCACAAGAGAGCTTAGTCATTTTTCCAGCCCTGAAACGCCCATTGTCTCTCTACACCAAGAGAACTTCTCAGAGCTCACAGATTTTGTCAATGCATCTGTAGTATTCTTCAAAATGTCCACCTTTACCAACAACACCTTTTTGTCTTCTATCATATCCCTCATAAAGTGATACTGAACATCAATGTGCTTTGTCTTTGAATGATATGCAGGGTTATTTGCCAAGAAAATTTCACTTTGGCTGTCACATTCTATCCTTATAGCTCCCTGTACTAATCCCATACTTGGACACAATCTCTGCAACTAAACTGCTTCCTTGCTTGCATGAGTGGCTGCCATGTATCCAGCCTCTGTAGTTGATAGTGCCACTACAGATTGTTTCTTACTCATCCAACTAATTGCACCTCCAAATAGGTTAAACACATACCCACTTGTAGATCTTCTTTGATCCAGATCTCCAGCCCAGTCTGCATCAACAAAGCCACGAATATCCAAAATTTTGTCCAATCCTGGTCTTCCTTGGTAGCACAAACCATAATCACTAGTGCCATGCAAATACCTAAAAACCCGCTTCACTATTGTCCAGTGCTCCTTCCCTGGTTTTGACATAAACCTACTCAATACTCCCACCGCATGTGTAATGTTTGGTCTAGTATAGACCATTGCATACATCAGGCTACCGACTGCCCTTGCATATGGAACACGGGACATGTCATCTTCCTCTTCTTGTGTCTTAGGACACTGTTCAATAGATAACCTCACACCTACAGGAATAGGAACCTTCACTGGTTTACTATCCTGCATATTAAACCTCTACAGTATTGTCTCGATATAATTCCTCTGGTTTAACCAGAGCTTCCTCTTTGCCCGATCTCTTTTAATTTCCATGCCCAAAATACAGTTTGCAGCACTAATATCTTTCATGTCAAATTTGGAGGACAATTGGGTCTTCAAATCCTGGATAATTTCTTTGTCATTTCCAACCAGCAACATATCATCCACATACAAGACCAGATAAATAACACGGTCACCAATTAATTTAAAATACACATAATGATCTGCTTTGCTTTTGGTGAAGCCAAGTCCCCGTATAAATCTATCAAATTTCTGATACCACATCCTTGGTGACTGTTTTAACTCATATAGAGACTTCTTTAACTTGCATACCAGTTCTTTCTTACCCTTCACCACAAAGCCTTCAGGTTGCTTCATCTATATTTCCTCTTCCAAATCCCCATGAAGAAATGTTGTCTTCACATCCATCTGTTCTACCTCAAAATCAAAAGTAGTAGCAACAGATAAAAGTAATCTAATAGAAGTTACCTTGGCAACAGGAGAAAAAATATCACCAAAATCAATTCCCGGCACCTCGGAATAACCTTTTGCTACCAACTGAGCTTTGTATTTCTCCACCTTTCCTTCTGCATTTGTCTTCTTCTTGAACACCCATTTGCTACCAATGGGTTTTCTTCCAGTCGGCAACTCCACTAGATCCCAAGCCTCATTTTTGTGCAAAGATGTCATTTCATCTACCATGGCCTCTTTCCAGAGTTTTCCATCATCTGAATCTACTGCTTCCTTCATAGTTCTGGGATCATCATCAGTAACATACAAAGAAAAATTTGAACAGAAAGCAAATGGACTATACCTTTCTAGCTGCCTTCTTTCTCGAACTGATCTTCTCACACCCGAAGTTTGTGGCTCTTCATCTTCTGATTCCTCCTCTGTTGTAAAGTTTGATTCTTCCTCCTTTAGC
This sequence comes from Pinus tabuliformis, assembly GCA_031772625.1. Classification (NCBI taxonomy): domain Eukaryota; kingdom Viridiplantae; phylum Streptophyta; class Pinopsida; order Pinales; family Pinaceae; genus Pinus; species Pinus tabuliformis. The sequence continues at coordinate 112,249,802 of CM062812.1, forward strand.
TCAAATTCCATCTTCTCAAGTTCCTTTGTTTGGACTTCATGTTTAATAACATATTTCACCTCTATAAACACCACATCTTGGTTGTACACAACCTTCCTTTTTACTAGGTTCCAAAGCTTATAACCCTTTAAACCATCTTTATATCCAATAAAGATGCACTTTTCAGATTTACTATCCAACTTGGTTCCTTTCTCCTTTGGAACATGTACATATGCATCACATCCAAATACCCTCAGATGTGAAAGAGAGGGTTTCTTACCAGTCCATACCTCTTGTGGAGCCTTATCCTCCAACGCTGATGAAGGTGATCTGTTGACCAGGTAACATGCTATCTCCACTGCCTCTGCTAAGAATTCCTGTCCTAACCTGACACCATTGAGAATGCTTCTTGCCCTTTCCATCAACGTCTTGTTCATTCTTTCTGCAACTCCATTTTGTTGAGGTGTATATGGAGTATTCTTTTGCCGTGCTAAACCACACTTCTTACAGAGTTCTTCAAATTCCTTACTGCAAAACTCTCCACTATTATCTGTCCTCAGCACCTTTATCTTCTTCTCTGTCTGGTTTTCCACCAGAGTCTTAAATTCTTTAAACTTGTCAAAGACTTCATATTTGTTCTTAAGGAAATATATCCATGTATTCCTTGAGAAGTCAGCTATAAATGATACATAGTACACATACTTACCCAGTGATGGAACCTTCACAAGTCCAAACACATCAAGGTTCACAAGCTCTAATATCTGTTTCGCCCTCTTACCACCAGAGGGGAAACTCACCCGATTCTACTTCCCATATACACAATTTTCACAGAAATCAAAATCCAGAGATCTATTACTCATACCTTCTACTATACCTTTACCATGAAGTATTCAAAGGCCCTTCTCTCCAATACGTCCAAGCCTTTGATGCCACAACATGGTCTTCTCTCCAGAGACCACTAGATTTTCTTCTCCATTTTCAAGAACCATAGAACTGTTGCACCCATCAATAATAGTGCTACCTTGCAGTTTGTACAGAGTTCCAGTCCAAACTCCCCGCATCAATACCAGTGCTCCCAGAACCATCTTGCAGGTATCCTTCTCGAACACTATTTTTACACCTGCATCATCCAACTTGCTTACAAAAATCAGATTTCTGGCCAATGCAGGAATATGCAGGACACCCGGAAGTGTTCTAACCCTTCCACCTTGCAACTTCAACTTTACTTTTCCGCGACCAACGATTCTAGCCTTCCTTTCATTCCCCAAGAAGACATCACCACCATCGTATTTCTCATACTTGCAGAACCACTCTCTATAGGGAATGAAGTGGAAGGATGCACCTGAGTCAATCAACCATGCCTCATGATCTACATGTGTACTTGAAGAAGCCGAGTACACATCCCCACCTTCATCTGAGGTGGTTTTCACCTCTACAGAAGCAACATCAACAGATCCCTTTCCTTTATCAGGAGCTTTATATTTACAGTCCCTTTTGAAGTGCCCTTCCTTTCCGCATTTCTAGCACACCACCTTTACAGGATTTCCTAGAGATTTAGATCTCCCACTAGATTTATATCTCCCACTCGATGACTTATTTTTGTTTCTGTTCTGGGACCATCGTCGTACAGAAAAGGCATCACCATTCTGGCTCTCCATATTTTTCCATCTCATCTCCTCCGTCAGCAAGGATGAAACTATTTCATCAAAATGCAAGGCAGTTGCATTGCTACCTATTGCAATAACCATACTATCCCACGAATCTGGTAGAGGACACAACAAACTGATGCACTTATCTTCATCTGAAATTTTAATATCAACAGATGCTAACTTACTTACCACAGTATTAAATGCATTCAGATGCTCTGTCACCGAGTCTCCATCTTTCATCCTTAGGTTATACAAATTTTTCCGCAAGAACAGTTTATTCACCAGAGACTTAGATTGGTACAAAGTCCCTAACGTGTCCCATAAAGCCTTCATTGTAGCTTCCCCTGATACATTCAACAATATTGAATCTGAGACACACAATCGTATTGTGCTCTTTGCCTTTCGATCCAACTTCTTCCAATCTTCATCGAACACTCCCATTGCTTTAGTACCCGGATCTACTGTGATCCACTGATCTTTATCCACCAACAAATCCTCCATCTTGAGTTTCCACAACTCAAAACTTTGTCCATTAAATTTCTCGATCTCTATCTTTCCACTGCTCGCCATTTTCTTTCACCACCAGAATCAATCTCATAGATCTCCCACTGAACAGGGTCTACTAGAGGCTCGAGTGAAACCCATCACCAACAAAGGCGTCCCCTTGAAGCCAAAACTCCTCTGATACCAAATGTAAGTTTTAACCCTGTACAGAAATTACCTGCATACGAATTCTAGACCATAGAAAATAAACAATGCGAGAGCATAACACATAAAACACATATACACAGAGATTTTCCCCTGGATCCCAAAACCGGGACTACCAGCTTGATTTTTCATTATGTTCCTTTCAATGTTATAATACATATTTACACATGCCGAAGCGTCCAATACCATGGAATGAAAACCATCACGTCCAATACCATGGACCGAAAACCATCTCCTCCAAAAACATGTGTGAAAATCATGCACAAAACCATAGGTGGGTCCGCCCAACCTAACATAGTGTCCAAAGCTGGACCCCATAAAGTGGGGTTATGGGTACGCCTCAAACCCCCTGTGACCCCTCCCTGCTACGCAATCGATGCAACGAAGGGGGGCTCTGCCCCCCCTCTAACCCCTCGGTTAACTACATGGGCTAGTCATGGAAAGAATATAACACAACCCAACAAAACGTGACCCTTGTGACTCTTCGACTTCCCTCGTGACTATTTAACTTACATGACTCTTCAACTTTGTATGTGGCTCTCTTGGACTTCCACGTTAAATTACATTGATTAAAATAGTATGACCCATAGTAGTGATGTGGCTGAGACGACTTATGACATGAATCGACATGACAGTGCTGGTATCTTCATGTTGATGGTGGTGTCCATGTCCAGTTGTAGTGATGATGAGTGATGAGTGTGCTCTTGGTGTATCATAGCTTCACCTCTGCATGACAAGGTGTGTAGAGTCTTCGATGGTCTTGGTGTTTGCTTGGTGTTGCATGTACATCTATCCCCTTTGCTGGTACTTGGCATGCTTCTTGCGTTAAGACGTGTTGGCCTGTTAACAAGCTTGTGAATTAAGCGAAAGTTCCAAGACACATTCGTACACCATACATCACTAACCTCGATAGTAGGGCATTGATGCCATTTCTCGCTCCTTAAAGAAAAGATTATAGACTCTCAAGGATATGTGGGAGGAGCCAAGGTGAAAATTCCTTTGCATGTACAACTGAGGGGTATATATAGCCAAGGGTGAACTTGACCCTTGTGACTCTTCGAATTCCCTCATGGCTGTTTAACTTACATGACTCTTCAACTTCGTATGTGGGTCTCTTGGACTTCCACGTTAAATTACATTGATTAAAATAGTATGACCCACAGTAGTGATGTGGCTGAGACGACTCATGACATGAATCGACATGACAATGCTGGTATCTTCATGTTGATGGTGGTGACCATGTGGAGTTGTAGTGCTGATGAGTGATGAGTGTGCTCTTGGTGTATCATAGCTTCACCTCTGCATGACAAGGTGTGAAAAGTCTTCGATGGTCTTGGTGTTTGCTTAGTGTTGCATGTACATTTATCCCCTTTTTTGGTACTTGGCATGCTTGTTGCGTTCGTCCATTCACAAACAACTCTCCTAGCATGCACTCCTTATTCATATCATTCGTCATTGCACCACGTATCATCCATGTACTTGTATCCGAAATCACTCATGACAAGATGACATCAAATCCAAAAATCCCCTAGTCTACCATGATGCATCATCTTTCTCTTTTGGGTGCAGGTGATTGGGAGAGAGGACAAGGCTCTGAAACTGTGAAGAGCACATTTCATGCCAGGATGTGAGGATCTGGGACATTGTTGGGAAAAACTGTCCAGAGGTCGATGAGAAGTTGGGTTGAGCAGTTCGGGACAACAGTGGCATCTGTGGGATCTAGCTCAGCTGGGAGGAAAAATTGTGCAATTTTTCCGGGGAAGGCAGTGTGGGCAACACGAGGCACTGGCAGTGACAACTGCATAGAGCGGGCCATGGGAACTTGCTGGCGAAAATTGCCCAGATCTGGAAGGCAGTCATGCAGGACATGTCTGCGCAGTTTCCGGGTTGAGCAAGGTTTTGAGTAGCTGGCAGACAGTCCAAGAAAACTATGCAATTTTCAGGAGGATAAATAGGCTGGAGAGCAGGGGGACTGACTAACAAAATTGCGCAATATTCAGAGATAGTGCAGTGACAGGAAGCAAGTGCTTGTCCCTCTTGTCTGCGTGATTTCTTCAGTCAATGCAGATAGGTAGGTTGACAGCTTCTACGCAATTTTTGGGAGGAGTGAAGCCCGGGGTGATTTCCTAGTCAAAATCTTCGTTTGACCAACGGGAAGCTTGATGGATAGGCTTGTAGGAAATGCAGATTGAGATGGCTTCTTGGGAAAATTTTGTGTTGTTTTGGGTGACAGTCAGCCAGGTTGATTCTAGGATTATGCAATGCAAATTGCCTAGGAGGCATCCTCAATCTCTATGCAATTTTGGGCAACAATGCATGGTCACTGAGGGTTGAGACTACGTAGTGAAACTTAGTGGAGGTCCGACTGATGGAGGGTGGACCGATCGAAAGCTCTTCGGCAAAATGGTTAAGTGTGTGAGCAACTAAACTCATGTATACATGACCTTGCGAAGACACACTCAACATGACTCGATGACAAGACACCTCAAAGTAACAAGACAACATATGCTCAGTGCGACTGACCAAAGGGTATGAATGACAAGAGCGACACTTGAGATAGATCATTGAATGAACGTGAAGACACTTGCGTGACATTGCATACAACTTCATGTGAGAGTATGATTGATGTTTACATAGTGAACACAACTTCTACACATGGAGACGGACTTTGAGCATAAGAAGAACAAGACTACAAGCATGAAATTGTAACCAACATGCTAAAAGACGATCAATAAATGGTCAAGAAAAGAGGGTGCAAAGATTCAACATGAGCTCATGGGATGAGCCTGAGTGTTTGCAAACATCAAGGTAAAAACCAAGGGAGGCTCTGAAATTGGATGCAAGACAAAATTTTGGAGGGTGTTGCAGCGCTACAACACTTGGCGACACACTGGTTGAATACCATCTTTTCTGTTTTGGTTCAATGACAACACTGGGCCTTAGTCTATTAGGAAGTATTGAATCGTTGTGCGGGTTACTTTTCTTTCCCCACTTACCCCATGGATAGACATGGTTCACCTTTTTCCAACTCCGTGAAACACAACAACAAGTTTCAGCTTGATCACAGTGTTTCAAAATTGGGAAGGGTAGTTTGGCTCGTGAGTTTAAAATTTTCATAGTATAAGTTTTCATCTCTAGTGTTGCTCCACTGCTAGCAGGCCTGGACAGTACCCCTACATAGTCACGGAGGAAAACACAGATTGCTCCACTGCCAACGAGACTTCTCAATACCCTGGTGGAGTTGCATGCTTCACCTCTTTGCGCAGGAAGCCTTTCTCTTCTTTCGCTTTTGTATTTTTTTGAAAAGAGGACTGTGCATAGGCACTTATTTATTTTTGGGGCAGAATAGGGATCTACACTTATTGAGAATAGAAGAGGTTGTTCCTTTAGAGAAGCATGTAAGACCTATGATTTAGTTTTTCTCATTTAGATTTCGCCCCTTCTTCATTTCTATTAGTTAGATGAGCTTGAACACACACAACAAAAGACTGAGTACAAGCATGGAGTTTCCCAGTGTGGACACAGGTTCATGGTTGGACCAGAGCTCCCCTTACAAACGACTTGTATTTTCCATTAGGACTTCATCGGCCGAAGGTTATAACCAAGCACAGAGAAGACAGACACATGACTGGCCAAGTGCTGCAATGTCACAAGATTCTTTGGATCTCATCCACATACTCATTCAAAGGCCAGAAATCAGTAATGGGCAGCACTTATTGGCAAAACCAAAAATACTCCTAGGCTAAATAGTTGGGGTTATGTGAAATTAAATTTCTAGTGAAGCTACCGTAGGTGTACCCTGTTATCCCCCACAATGCCGGAGGCTGAGAGGAATCGACAGAGGTAACCACAAACCAAACTTTTAATTTGGTAGGTAGCCCTACCAAACCAGAGAGGGATCTCTCTATGAAATTACAATCCAAATATGACTAAGATAAAGGATTTTAGCGTAGATAGCTAATCTTAGGTGAGTTTTGGGAAATTTAGGGTTTTTGATGTTGGATAAGGGAGAAAAACCAGGTAGCTAGGTGAGAGGGTCAAAGGGTTATAACAACAAAGATATGAAGGAGAAAGGTAGCAGTACTTTTGTGATGGATCTCAGGTTTTGTCAGTGTAGTATGGTGTTGAGAAGAAGCATGAAGGTCTTAATGAGCATGAGACATGAATTCATTAAGAAAGAGTGAAAATAACATATAATAATTTTCCTTCAAAACACAACTTAGCGAAAAGAATTATGTTTATCAACTGCAAGGAAAACTATTGAAGAGATGATGAATGGAAAGGGAAGCTAAATATCACTCATATAAAGTAATAATAAAGGAGAACAACATCATAAACATACTACATAGGAATTCCTAAATAATAGCTGCAAACTGTGTCCTTTGATTTCCGAAAATGTCAAATACAGGCTAGGCTACAATGGTTCTCTCCTCAAATATCCAACCAGTCCAATGAATGATAAAATGATACATAAAGACCAAAATCAAATTCTCCTTAGGCTCAGGCATCGAATCCATGACTCTAGGAGTGGTTACATGAGTTGTTTTAACCAAACCCTAATGTCTAGGGAGGTTGAAACAAATTTTACAATTAGCTTTGACTGCAACTTCCCTCATAAATGAAGCTCAATTTACATCAAAACAAAGACTATCCATACTTTACTACATCATATTTAAATTTCCTTTCACTCTATCATTCATTTACTTCACCAATTTGACCTTTACCCAAATCGAACAAGAAACTCTAAGAAATTACACAGTGAAATTTTTAATTAAAATCTCAAAAAATTGTAGAAGCGTAGTGCCACGTTTGAGGCCATTGTTAAGTGCCTTCCTAAAGTAAAAATTCAAATATGAAAGAATGATAAACTAGCCCTATCAGTCTAGTTTCCATAACATCTTGAAGTTTTGAAAATGACCCATGGGAACACCTCCAAAACTGCATTCTCCCAAGGTGTCTCCAGAAGCGCAACGCTTGTTAAAAAGAGGGGAAAAATGTTGATTTTTTACTCCTTTTTCTCAATTTTCTCAAAATTTGAGCCATGTTTGAAAAATATGAGGAAATGGGTTTTGAGAGGAGGCCATCAACTTTCAAAAAATTCAAAACATTTTTCATTTAGAGCTCTGAGGAAAAATCGTAGTGCCAAGGTGCTGCGTTTCTGAAACTAATGCGTTTTCCTGAATTTGTACCATATTTCACCAAAAACCAAAAATGCTCAAAAAACTCCCAAAATGGGTCCAGAAGTGCCAAATGAGGTGTACTATGCTATCATGGATGCCTCAATAAGCATTTCCAACTTTTCCTTCACATATTTTCCTTTTAGGGTTTCCTTCAACTTGTTTTGCATTTGCTTGATCTTGATGTTACAAATCTTGTTTCTGATGTGGTAGTGGTGCGCATGTGCCTCAACATCTGGTTGTCCCTGTTAGCCTTGTCAAGAAGCTTCTCTAGATGGCCATTGACTTTGTCTAGCCAATATTCCCTGTCTTCATTGATTTCCATAGAAAATTTGTCTTCACTGCTCAAATCCTTACTAGTAGGTTTTGGTATCTTTCTTTCTGTAATTCCTTTTTTTAGACCCATTGTCCTAGGCCTCTTCCTTCCAACCTACTTCTCCTATTCATCATGCTTATCATGCTCTAGCACTATTTTACCTTTGACCTCTTGCCTCAATATCTTGAATTTCTCTTTTTCCATCATTAGTTGTTTGACCTTGAGTTGACTGCTTTCTTTCTCAAGGAAGGAAATGATAAACTTTTGCCTTACCAAATTGTACTGGAGTTCCATGATATGGGAATCCTTCTCTTTTAATAGCTTGTTTCAAGTTTGAATTCTCATATGCTGCCTCCAAGTCAACTAGGTCAAAATCATGCTCAATTTGGGTAAAGGTCAAATTGGTGAAGTAAATGAATGATAGTGTGAAAGGAGATGTAAATATGATGTAGTAACGTATGGATAGTCTTTTTTTGATGTAAATTGAGCTTCATTTATGAGGGAAGTTGTAGTCAAAGCTAATTGTAGAATTTGTTTCAACCTCCCTAGACATTAGGGTTTGGTTAAAACCACTCACGTAACCACTCCTGGAGTCATGGATTCGACCCCTGAGCCTAAGGGGAAGTTGTTTTTGGTATTTATGTATAATTTTCTTAGTCATTAGACTGGTTGGACATTTGAGGAGAGAACCAGTGTAGCTTGTATTTGACATTTTTGGAAATCAAAGGACATAATTTGGAACTATTATTTAGGAATTCCTATGAAATAAGTTTATGATGTTGTTTTCCCTATGTTATTACTTTATATGAATGATATTTAGTTTCCTTTTCCATTCATCATCTCTTCAATAGTTTTCCTTGCAGTTGATAAACACAATTCTTTTCACTAAGCTCTATTTTGATGGAAAATTATTATATGTTATTTTCACTCTTGCTTAATGAATTCACGTCTCATGATCATTAAAACCTTCATTCTTCTTCTCAACACCATACTACACCCACAAAACCTGAGATCCATCACAAAAGTACTGCTACCTTACTCCATATATTTGATGTTGTAACCCTTTGACCCTCTCACCTAGCTAACTAGTTTTTCTCCCTTATCGAGCATCAAAAACCTTAAATTTCCCAAAAATCACCTGAGCTTAGCTATCTAGCCTAAAATCCTTTATCTCAATAACCTTTTGACTGTAATTTCATAGAGAGATCCCTCTCTGGTTTGGTAGGGCTAGCTACCAAACTAAAATCTTGGTCCGCGGTTACCTCTGTCGATTCCTCTCAACCTGGGACATTGTGGGGGATAAAATTTTGGCGTTGTTGCTGGGGAAACAAAAGATCATATCTTCCATGGGAAAGAATGATAAAGATCAGATCTGATTACTAATCATGAACAATGATCAGACACATATGAAGGCTGAACCATTCACCTGGCGACTCCCACTTGATCTGAAGACTCCATTGGTAGCAGGATCCAAAAATCAAAATGAGTTCTCAATCCAGAAAGTATGCTCCTATGCATCGAGATCATGCTCTAGGCTTTCCAAATCGTACACCTCAGGTATATTGGAAAACATTATTGCCAAAATGAAGAGATGGGAAAGGTGATGATGCTACACTACATTTAATAAGATTTCATATTTATGTACATAAGCTGAAGATTAATTTTCATGAAAATTGTTTATTTAAGATGTTCATGGTCACATTAGAAAGAGCACGGTTTTGGTATGAAATTTTGCCCACTGCTTGTATTTATTCTCTCAAATATTTTCACTCAGTATTTTTTTAGAAGTATAGGGAAACCTATCCTTCTTTTCTTTTGATTGAGGATTGTTGTGATATCTTTGAAAATTTTATTCAAGAGTTGGAAAGTGCTTATGACGATGAAGAGTTTATGGTTGATGAACTCTTATATTCTTTGAATGAAAACACTTTTCACAACCATGAGAATATCTTGGATTCTACCCTGAATGACAACGAACTTGAGTAGAATTCTTCAAAAGATGACATTGACCTTCCATTTTCCGAAGTTGCTGATAATTTGTAGTAGTCTTGCCAATCTTAAAGCGATCAATATATATATATATATATAAAGATGTTCTTTCTAGCTTCCCTTCATTCCTTTCCTCTTCTGAGTTTCTAATTCAAGAAGAAATATGTGCAGATCAGAATTTTGAGTTTGCCTGTATAGAAATTCTAGGGAGTCATGATTTATCCATTGAGGTCAAAAACTGTGTACACTAGGTTTGTTGTCTTGAGTTTGATGAACATGTTCAGCAACCTTCAAATGATCAAGATATAAAACTTTTTCAAAGCCTAGACAATTCTTTTTCTAATATACATGAAAAGGCACTTGTAGATATTTGTGTTGATGTTCATTTGGCTACCTCAATTGAAGATCTGCAAGAACATACAAATCTTGTCTCTGATCTAGATGGTGTGGAAGATGACACTTCTACGTTTCAATTTAAGAAGGATCACCCAAATGAAGAAGAACAATCAGCCATTATATTTGAAAGAATCTTCCTTCCTTTTGTTGATCCACAAGAGGTAATGCTTCATGATTTCCAAGATCCCTTGCGTAGTCTTTTGCAAGCATCGGAGAAGGTGAATGTTGTTTTGTTTGTTAGCATAAGTCTTGGTTTCATTTTTCATTGTGGGTTGCCTACATGTACATCATTCTGTCTTCTCACAACAGATGTGAGCAGAATTTCATTGAATGGTCATCTCCTTTTTTGGCTTCATTGGAATTTTCGCATCACTTGAGTGAGCAGGTTATGGATCAGTTAGAATAGATACGGTGTGATGAATAAGCTCAACATTATGAGCATCTTTTTCAGTGCCAATTTCCAGTATAGTTTGTAGTTGATGGTGTACAGTTTAGCGTTAAGTTTAATTTGAGTGAGTTTGAAGATTGTAGCTGCAGTGACTCCATTGCCCAATGAACAAGGCTACCTAGTCTATAGAGTTCTTGACACCTCCTATGGAGCTGCCACCCCCAATGGATCCAATGTTAGTATAATTTTTTTTTCCTGCCACTAGTGATCAAATGTTCTCTTTTAGAAATTCCATTAGGGTTTAGGGTCAAGTTTTTGTCATTTTAATAGGTCCTCCATTCAAAACCTTTGGTCACTGGTTAGTATGTCTAGGGTTATTTTCACTTTCTCAAGAATTTTTACATGTTGGTCACTTTCTTCATTCAACTAAGTGTATCATGATTAAGAGAATATCATCATCATGTCAGTCATCACCATCATTTTTTAGAGCCTACCTCTCTTCAAAACTCCCATTTGTCGAAGAAAAATCCAGGCTTTTCTGCTCTAGAAGGCTGTTTTCTGTGTTTCATGTAGAAGACTTCCTGTAGAGTGCGACAGGCGGGAATTTTTTAAGAAACGGCAGAAATCTCGAGAAACCAGGTAGGAATCTTATAGAGGACCACCGGTTAACTGATCTGGACGTGGTGGATGCGTGCTCCAATTGACCGCAGTTTAACAGAGGGTGGTGAGAATTTCAACCGAGCATCATTTAATTTCAGCATGATTTGTGGTGAGGGAGTGAAGTGGCCAGGTGTACGTGGCCACATGCAACTGGAAGTGTTGTTCCTGAACTGTGTGTTTTCCCCCTGTAATCACTGTCGTCAATTGAACTGAGGTTTAAACGGCCAACACTCCTGGTTGCTTTAATTTTCACGTGAGTCAGTTGTCCACGTGTACTGCATGACTTCCGGTTGAGTGCTAGAGAAGGCAATCAGCTTAACCTTGCTAGATTCGTGGCTTACCCCACCATTCCATTCGTTCATGCAGTTCTTCAATTAGATTCATGCAATAGAGTAACAAGTTTTAGTCACGTACCTGAAGTCAAATGGTTGATGTGAGGTGCTTTTTGTTGTTGCATGCATCTGTTTCGGTGGTTGCATGATGGATCCTTTGTGCTATAAGCTCTTTGCTGTCTAATGTGTGGTTATTTTTCTTGTGCAGGTATCCTCTAGCCGGATCTAAGCTGCAGGAGTTCGTTTCCACGTTCAGATCTGCACCCTCAAGCTGTTGCTGCTGAATTTTCACAGGACCAAAACTTGTTTTCACCATTTTTCCCGAACGATAGATCTGATTGATCTGAAACTTGCTGAGCATGTTCCTATCATCATGATTCACCTCCCATAGAAAAATTGAGATCAATGGATGCACAGATTTTGAGAAAAATAGAAAATAGATGAAGATTTCAGAGATCAATTTCTCGGAAACCATGCATTGGAATCAGCTGAAACTGCTTGGATGGGTTACTATCACCCATATGCATCTCCCCATGAAACAGGTTTTGAAATGGATGCACGGATATGGAGAAAATGCATAAATGGCTGACGGTGATGGAGGCAGATTTCTTGGAAACCGTGCATCAGAATGGGCTGAAACTGCTCGGGCATATTGCCATCATCCCTATACAATTCCCTGTAAAATGGTTTTTCAAATGGATGCATGGTTTTCAAGTTAGGGCAAAAACAAATTCTGTTCTATGTATTTTTTCTTCAAAGCATTCTGCAAGTTTTTGCATGGTAAGAAAAACTGAGCTTGGGTTGTGATGCAGGCATGGAGATGATGGAGGAGGAGTTTGAATATTGCAGGAGGACTTCTGACCCCTTGAGGAAGCTCTCATGTTTGCCAAAATACCTTTTTCAAATCCATTTCTAGCTTCCTGTAGAAATCCTGTAATTTCTACAGGAACTTCCTGTAGAACACACAGTTTTGAGGAAAGAAGCACAATGAGATGGAAAAATTGATGGAGAAGGGTGAGGGATGGAAAAATGGATGCTTGCAGGCATAACCAATAGATTCCAAGCTTTGGATTCCCTTCCAAAATCGAAGCTGGCTTGCTTGGCGGTTCTACAGGATGTTTCCTGTAGAAATACAAAACGTCCTGTAGAAAGCACAAAAATTCCTTTGTCTTTGTTTTGAGTGATCCTCCTGACCTGCAATGTCCTTCTTGCAACCTGCAATTATCCAATGGAAATTAGGTTTATTTTTATTTCTCTTTTTCTCTTTTTTTTTGAAAAACAACTAGGGCGCCTCATGGAGGTTTTCACCCTCATTTCCTGCCCCGGGCGCCTCCAAGGGAGGTTTTCACCTAGGGATCTTATTCTCTTCTTATTTTCTCTTCTTTCCAATCCATTGACCGCCTCATGGAGGTTTTCAATCAATGAGCCAATCTAAGGCACCTCCGAGGAGGTTTTCACCTTAGATTTTTATTTTCATCTTATTTTCATTTTTTTTTTTTTTCTACCCTACCCTACTTGAAGAACAAAATTCTTTTCAAGTATAAGAGTACTTCCAATGGAGCTAGGTGCACATCGAGATTAGAGACAAAATGATGTGAAGGCTCGAAATGCTTGCTTTGACAGCTATCCAGATTTCAAAGACAAAATGATCTGACTTTGAAGGGATCAAACATAGCTGAGGAAGAGAGTATCGCTGCAACTTAGTGACGATCTAAAACCATATCTCAATATAGCTCTGATATCCTTGGTCCTTTTGCTGATATGGATCATGTTTCATGTCACCTTCTATCATGACTTTCTCATCTCCCTCTGTTTGATGACCTTTCTCTTGAATACATGGAAGATTTGATGGTAACCATGAGGGAGCTTTCTTGATCTCTGCTTCTGATGTCTTCTCTTCATCAAGTGCAGCCCAGGGTTCTTTGATCTCTTCTTTTGAACCTTCTTTTGCCTTCGGTCCTTCAATGTTGTCAACATAATCTCTACTTTGCAACACTCTTCCTAAGCTATGGTGAAGATCATTGAGCTCAAGAGGAGTCATTTGGACATGTTGTGTCCTAGCATTGCAATTGTGTTGAGCTACTCCAATGGACAGGTTTGGAAATGGTGGTATGGGTAGCTGAGTGGGGGCGTAGATTTGAGATGGATGTGGATGGGGTTGTGGTTGGGCAAGCATTTGGGGTTGCCTTGGTGGAGCAGGAGGCGATGGTTGTGGACGAGCAGGTGGTGGAGGAAAAGAAGCAGGGGGAGTGTTGTATTGGGGCCTCCACCCCTGATGAGGTGCATTCCACTGAGGTTGTGGCTGAGCATAAGAGTGAAATGAATGAGCAGCTGGTTGGGCATAATATGGACCTATGAAGGAACAAGGAGGAGGTGTGAACCAGGAAGGATGAGTAGGGGGACCCCAAGAAGGCATGAAAGTGGCTTGATAGGGGTCATAATAGGTCTCGAATGTCCCTTGCAATTCCTGCTGATAAGATCTAGGTTCATGTGGCCTCCTTTGGTTCATATAGTAGAGTGATTCAATGGCTCCTTTTGCCCTCTGATATGCAGCTTTGATTCCAGGCAAGGAAGGGCACTGATTCGTAGGATGGTATTATTCACAGACGAAACACACTTCTAGGGAGTGCATTGGACATTCGTCCCTAGGGTGCTTTCTAATGCACCTGGGACAAAAGATGGCCAAAGCCCTCTTGGCTTCCTCTTTCTTCTTTTGGATCCACAGGGTATCCAATTGCATGACAAGAAACTGCCTCATATCACTCTTGAAATCTTCCATCTGATCTTCAAATTCGTCTTTGGACAAGGTGCTGCTCCCCAACATTTATGCTTGTAACCATTTGCTCCAGAAGAATGGTTTCTTCTTCTTCTTCCCTTGAGGTTCTTCAAATATGTCTTGCTAGCCAACTAGGGGTTCTTCTCTCACAGCCATCGAAGAAGAGAGAAGGTTGGTTGTGTGAAGCAGTGGGGGTGTTGTGCAATCATCTTTCTGAACTATCTCTACTCCTACAAGGCATAAAAGGAAATCTTTTTTGGTTGATTTTTTTTTTCTTCTTGTACCTGCAAAAACTAAAATAGATTGAACTGCAACTAATTATCTTGCTGAAATGAAAATGCGGAATTGAAATGAAAGCAGGAAAGGACTAATCTATTTTGCTCAAATGAAATTGCAGGAATGAAATGCTAGGCTACACTTGCAGAATTGAAATGCTAATCTACGCTTGCCGAAATGAAATTGCGGAATTCAAATGCTAATATACGCTTGCAGAATTGAAATTGTGGAATTGAAATGCTAATATATGAAAGCAGGAAATGTCTAATCTACTTTTGCAGAAATGAAATTGAAGAATGGAAATGACATAAACTACTTAGCAGAAGTTTGTAGTAGAAAATAGAAGAAAAGAAACAATCACCAATACTCTGACGCTTCCCCGGCAACGGCGCCAAAAAGATGGTGGGCCCCAGTATTGCAGCAATAATGCTTCAACTCCTGGAACTCCCTTCTTTAATTTTATCAACCCGGTAGTTCGTAACAAACTTGGAAGCGACGGTGTTGTATGCACAAGTACTAGCTCTTGCAGCAGTTGTCACTTGGTCAGCTGGCACAAGTCCGCTAGCAGCTTAAGCCAACTTCTATGAGCTCTTAGAAGAAGATTCTTAACTGATGAATGATAGCTAACTCAAAGGGTCTAATTTACTTGCAGAAAGAAACTGGAAAGCGGAAAGGAAATGCAAACCCTAGCAAACCCTAATTTTACCAGCTAGCCCTACTGATGCGAAAAAGAGGATGCAAGCTACTGAAAGAGATGCCATTGACTTCTAGGAAGGTAAAATGCATGTGTCTAAGTTATCACTATCTGAAGAAAACATCTTTTTGTATTTTTGAATAAGTTGTCACAATTATCATGCATACAATTTAACTGTTTTTGACTGTGCAGAGGTGGATTGGTGAGAGGAAATGCTTGGAAGAGGTCAGGAAGGTTCAGAGAGGGCCTAAGGGGTCCCTAACACCCTTCCAGAGAGTTTCATAGAGTTTGGCTATCAAGAAACCTCATTCGTGAGCTTCTACAGTTAGTCTGCAGGGGTTCTACAGGATGTTTCAGGAATTTCTACAGGATGTTTAGAAATTTCTACAGGATGTTTAAAAATTGGATTTTGGAGGATGGGTGAGTGAGGGAAGATGAATGAATGGATATGGAGGTAGGATAGGGGTTTGAAGTGGCCCAGGGACTGGTGGATGGAGTGGTGAGAAGGTGTAGATAGCTAAGTTGGCTCAAAGAAGGCTGAAACAATGATGTACAAAAACTAGGGTTATGTGAGCAAATGTGGCAAACGTGAGGTAAGGATTCTAAGTAGAGGGTGGAGTGGATGGTGCTGATGGAGAATAAGTAGATGAAGGAGTGGTACAGGTGCTCTGCAAGTCGTTTTTCCAATCTGAACCAACAAAGACTTGTAAATTCAAAGACATAGTTACGTTGACCTAATTTGCTAGCTGTCAGTAAAGAGAATGAACAGAAGTGTGACCTGCAATGAAACCATGTATTTTAAATCATGAAACTAAGAAAATGAAAGTCTGAACTTGTAACCAACTTCTACACATGAAGATCAAACACTAGTGATTGCATGGCAAAGCAAAATCATTGTTTTTGTGGGCAGCAAAGTCATCCTAGTCACAGCTCCTGATCCCACTGAGGGAGAGGTGAAACCACAGATGTTTGTTGGCCCTTTTCTTGAAGCTTTTTCTGTTAGCAACCGATCAACTAAATCTGAGCATGAAAAGTTATTTTACTCATCAAAAACAACCTAAATAACAAAACAAGATTTAAATCTAAACAGCAGATTTTATTCTAAGAATGCAGCAAAGACACATGAAAGTAAACGAAGGAGGTACTGGGCACTTGAAATGGGCCCAAACCCAAGAGGTACAGCCTCCTAAGAGAGATTTAGAGCTGGTGCAAAGCTGAATTCATCTTTATTGATCAAAAGAAATGTTACATTCCAAAAACTATCCCCAAGGAGAACTTGAAAATGTGCTGAAAGCAAAGCTAATCTACTGCCTAAAAATCGAACTACAAAATGACTACAAAATGAATACAAAATGACTATAAAGTGACTAACTACTGTCTAACCAAAATGAGGCCCTAAGCCTTCTTATTTATACAAATTGAGGACCCCAACAATCCTCCTAAACTTTAGGGACTCGGCTGCCCAAAACTTGTAGTTAATAGCAGTCCTACTTGACTTGCTTGGCTGCCCTTGTGCTAATTGATTTGGTGGCCCTTGAACTCGAGCTGATGGTGGAGAATTTGAGGTAAGGGCCCATAAATTAAGGGGACACCTTCCTACAAATCCTCTCCCTTCTTCTCCCACGAATTCGGCTGCCAAGTGCTCATTAAAACCTTCAATTTTGTCTCCAAATTGACCAAAAAGGCTACACGAAGCACACATTAGACTTGTTGGAATAATGACTAACCCAATTCACTCTATTAGCATAAATATAATAAAAAACATGCAATAAACTAATGAGAATGGTGGATTAAGTCAAATTAGGAGGTTGAATGAGCCCATATAATTATCCATTTTTGGGCCTCATCAATATGCAACTTTGAGTCAAGGCAAAAGAGTAGAAGAATTGGACTATCATGTGAAGCACCGAATCTTATATCATTGTGGGAAACTCTACATTCCACAAACTAAGAGAGTAAAGATAATTAGGGAGGCACACACTTCTCTGATATCAGGTCACTTTGGGGTGAGTAAAACAGTTGCACAGCTGCAAAGGTTCTGCTATTGGCCGAAAATGAATGAGACAGTTTCTAGATATGTGATGGGATGTGCTATGTGTGCTAAAAGCAAGCCCAGTAATAGAAAACTAGGCTTATACACTCCCTTACCAGTTCCTTCTCACCCTTGGGAAAGCATTTCCATGGATTTGTTGGAGGGTTGCCTAAATCTAGGAAAGGTCGTGATTATCTGTACGTTGTTGTGGATAGGTTCAGCAAAATGTGTGTTTTGATACCCTGTAGTAAAAAAATTATAGCTGAACAAACTGCAAAATTATTCTTTGAACATGTCTGGGTTCATTTTGGATTACCCACTTCTATTGTATCTGATTGAGACACCCGATTTGTGGGGAAGTTTTGGTCGAGTCTGTGGGAACTAATGGACACCAAGTTAAAGAAAAGAACAACTTTTCATCCACAAACAGATGGCCAGACAGAAGTTAACAGGACGATGATCCAGTTACTGAGGGGATATTGCAGCAAACATCCTAAGCTTTGGGATGAACACTTGTGTTATGTGCAGCATGCTTACAATAGAGCCAAACACTCTTCTACACAGAGATCTCCTTTTGAGACCTGTTTTGGTTTCATACCAAGGTCTCCTTTGGATTTTGTCTTTGGTAAAGATACCATGGTTGATAGAGACAGTGATGTGGACAAGGCAACTAGGTTCATTGAATAGATCCAGGAGATCCACCAGGCAGTATAGGAACAGCTAGAAAAGAGCCAGGCCAAGTACAAGGCTAGGCATGGTAAGCATCGGATGGAGCATAGTTTTCAAGTTGGAGACCAAGTCTGGCTATATATCAGCAAGGACAGGATGCAAGGTGAAGGTAAAAAGCTAAAGCCTATCAGGTATGGACCCTTCAGGATACGTGAGAGGATTGGTTAAAATGCCTTCCGCCTTGAGCTACCAGCTTACATGCACATCTACTCAGTCGTAAATGCATACTGTTTGAGGTTGTTTGAACCTTGAATGGTTGAGGACCCTGAAGAGCAGATTCAATTACCTTCTGTTGATGACCTGCTACCTGAATATCTTAATGAGTTACAGGAAGACATAGTGCTGGATAGGAAGGTAAGAACGACGCGTAGTGGACAAGTGGAGTACCTCAGGATTGGGCTCAAAGGTTCGAAGCCAAACAGTGCAAAATGGATTGAGATTGGACAAGTGAGACAGCAGTTCCCTCACTTAGTTGATGCTTGAAGAAAACCAACTTTTGGTGGTCCAAAAGCTTTTCAGTAGGGAGGCCGTGATCTGAGTCGGATCCACAAAAGACTATCAAGAACCTTAACTGTATCGAGTTGAACAAATCCTTGAAATTTCCAAAACAACGATAAGAAAACGCCTTGAACCAGTGGCAATGGCCGCCGACGTGGAATGATGAGGACCTCGGTCAAAGCGCGCTGATCAAGGCCCATGGAGACTGCGCAGGATGCCAAAGTATCCCTTGGGAGCCTCGGATCGGGAAAAGGAGGGGATTTTGATGCGCAATTAGCGCATCGCTGGGAAAATAGGGCCGAAATGGGGGAGCCTTAAGCTCTTGGTCACATTGGGATCTAGAGAACCACAGGCGGGAAACAAAAGGCGCTAAAGGACAAAGGCAGGACCCACACTCTGGAAAACCAGTAGTATTTATCGGGGTGCCCTTGAATGGTAAGAGGTTTTGGAGGAGAGTGGAGCAATCACACTCAACGATCGATGCGTGGCAGCGAAGGTGAGAGAAAAACTGTCATGATCGTGCGCTATCGGTCGAGCAAGTCTACTGCGCTCGACATGCGTATGACGTTGGATCTGGAGGAGCACAGATCAGAAGGCTGAGATTGCACCTGATGGAGGAAGAATAATCGACAGGGGATTAAGCCGTGTTCTAGAAGGATTTGGAGTCCATTTGACCGCCACGGTGGAGAAAAGACGCATACCTGATGTAATGGAAGAAACGAACCAACGAAGTATGCTGGCACCAGTTAGATGGAGACATGTGGCGGCTTCCCAAGCGTTCATGCTGACGCCAAACAGGGAACTCCAAGCACAGCTGCAGAGGGTGAATCGACGCAGGGGGAGAGGAACCAAACAGGCACAAGGATTGAATGGCTAAAGCCATGGACAGATACAGTCGAAGAGGAGGAGCGAAGGATAGAGAGGAGTCCAAGCGACCAAGAGAGACAATGAACAGTGCACCCTGAGAGGAGGACTGAACACAAAAAGAAGTAAAGCCAAGTAGAGGAGACAGAGGGCCGAGCTGACCACAGGCAGCATCAGGCACTCGAGAGCTTGAAGATTCAAGCCTTCCCATAGAGGAATCTGTTCGAATTGAGCATCATAGTTGGCTCTTTCCACTGTAGACCGAGGGTCACAGAGCTGGTAGGAAGAACGAGAGTCTGTGTACTCCGAGTGGCTTGGGGAATCCAAGAACCACCCTGCCAAGCAAACCTGCTTCAGGAGAATTCAAATTGAGTCCCTATAATTGTAATTCTCTGCTTAAGGACACAATAAAACAAGGCCACCACTGAAAGCTGGACCAGAGACGTAGCCCTGGAGAATAGGGTGAACTCCTTATTAAAAATTCTTGTGTCTTTGTGTTGCTTACTATATTTCTCTGCTGTCTTTTCATTTGATTTCTGTGTATTGGCAATCTGATCGAACCGTTGTTTCAATAACACAGAACACACACCAGCACATGAGTCTATAATACCTTTTGTTTAATAAATCTTCAACTGAGATCACTCATAGGGTGATTATCAGATCATAATGTGACAGTGAAGGATGGGTCTCATTGTACCTAGAGTAGACATCGACTAGACTCACTTGGACTCTCTGGGGGGTTCTCTTCACTCGAGACGGTTTTGTGAAGAAACTTGTGCCATTCTGTTTCATTAAGCAGGTTTTCGAGGCAACTGTTCCAACTGCCATTTCTGTATTGAATTCTGCGACGTTGGATTTCATCACCAACTAGTGTTTTTGGTACGGAAAGTTACTGTTTGTGTGTGGTTTGAACTCTTAGATTTTTTAGGCGTGTGATTCAATTGTTTGGTTCTTTAGAGACTTTAGGTGGTTTTATTGAGATTTTCTTTGTTTGTGTGTGAAGTAATTAAATATTTAATCGTGGCTGAATTACCGAGACAATCCCGTAGACTTCGGGGGAAACCTCCTGAATATACATCAAGTCAGCTTGAAGGTCTACGAGCTCTTGTATCACCTAGTGATAGTAGAGTTGGTTCACCGGACGCCAGAGAGTCTTCCTTAATTATTCATCCTGATTATCAAGTTCAAGCAACAGAGTATATTTCCGAACCAATTTCATTTTCCGAAGTTACTGGTAGTATTTCTCCTACCAGTGAATTAGCTCAAGAACCTGAAATTCCTGAGCCTGAAACTGAACCTGCTACTACTCCATCTTCAGGATTTGCTTCTCCAGCTTCTAGTGGTCCTGCTTCACCCAGGGTAGGAAGTATCATTACCCAAAATCTTCCTTCTGGACTCATTTCCATTGAAGAACTTGTTAGTCCGGAAGAAGATACAACTCTCCTTGAAAATCAACCAACTTTAGAACTTAGGGAGCGTGAATCATTCTTCTACAGTCCATTTAGAAGTGACGCTTGGTACGTATCATTGACGAACTTTTTAGAAAACCCGGGTCTTAGTTTTTCACCACCTTGAATTCCTTTTCATCCAACGCCCAGAGGTTATTATCCTCCTTTGAATATGTCGAGACAGTCATCCATGTTTTCCCAATCACCGGAAACATTTTTATATGGCGGTCCTTCTATTCCTTCTGGGTATCAGTCACTCACTGGTACTTTTTCAGGAGCATCTCCTCAACCAGTTGAACATGAGATATCAACTAATAATAACGGAACTCGACCATTGAGCGTAGAAGAAATTCTTATGATGTCTGGTACTATTCCAAATCCGCAACCTCAAGGTAGTTAGTTACAGCCTGGAGGGCAACCTCAAGGTAGTCAGTTACTGCCTGGGGGGCAACCTCAAGGTTCTCAATTATCGCCTGGGGGGAAAACTCAAGGTAGTCAGTTACCGCCTGGGGGGCAACCTCAAGGAGAGTACATACTTTCGGGACAGTACATACCTCAAGGCCAACCCCAGACTCAGTACATACCTTAAGGTCAACCCCAGTATCAATATATACCTCAAGGTCAACCCTAGTTTTAGTACATGCCTCAAGGCTATCAACCTCAAGGTCAGTACCCAAATCAAGGTTTCCAACCACCTTCTGGTCAACCATTTGTACAAGGAGCTAGAAATGTACCTCTTAATTATCAATCCTACTCTCAACCCAGTTCTGGCCCTCAATATGCTCAACCATTTATGGGTCCATACCCGGGAATGAACATGGTGTGGGATCCATCTCAAACTCAACAGATTTTGCAACCTAATGTGCAGTTGTCATCTCAACCTGGACAACCTTTGGTTTCTGGTCCAACCCAGCAACTTTTCCAGTCTACTATTCAAACTTCTGCACCTGGTGTAGTTCATCAGCCTGGGCCTAGTTCACCTCGAACTCCGCCTCAAACTGCTACTGCAACTACTACAACTTCTGTTCAATCTACCCCACCTACTTCTGGAGTATCAGCAGCTTCGATTTCTACTGTTCCTGTATCAACTCCTCAAGCCTCTTTACCACAGTCGGGACCTACAATTCAGACTTCGGTTCAGATGCCTATAGGACAACCTGGTCCAAGTACGGTTGTCACAAGTCAACCGCAATTCACTTATCAACCGTACTAGGGACAGTAACAATTCGGTCCTGCTGTGTGAAACCAAGCTTATCAGTATCAACCATACCCTGGATATACTTATTAGCAACCTCAACAACCCCAATGTGGTCCCGTTAATCCTGGTTTTCCGGGAGGATATAATATCCCTAATGCAAATCCAATTCCAGGTTATCCTGGATATCCTCCTCCTGGGGCTAGTATTGCGACCCAAGGTTTTCGAGACCCTAACCGTCAATTACCTTTTATTTCAACTTTCGATTTACCTGATTTGTCACGCCTTACGAACGATCCAATTTACTATCTTCTGTATTGGCCGCCAATGCCTAATAAGTTGCCCAATGATATCCCGAAGTTTGAGGGTAAGTCAGGAGAAGATCCGTCAAATCATGTGATGACTTATCACCTCTGGTGTGCATCTAATTCCATTATCGATGATTCAATTCGCTTACGTCTTTTTCAACGCACTCTGATTGGTCTTGCTGCCAAATGGTACATTGAGTTACCACGAGGATCTTTTTACAATTTTAGTCAGTTAGCCACTTCTTTCTTAACTCATTTTCAGTTGTATGTCAGATATAAAAATGGCACGGAAATATTAACTTCATTAAGAAAGTCAACGTCCACATATATTTTAGATCATATTCATGAATGGCGACGTAGATGACGTTTAGTGAAAGTTTTTATTCTGGATAAAATTTTAGCAGAATGGTTTGTTAAATCATTATTACCTAAAATCACTGAGGATGTAGCTAAGGCAGGAGTTGTTACTGAAGAGAAAGTAATTGCTCAGGCTCAGTACCTTGACCTCGTTTATACGTAGTTGGGTACTTTACATGAAAAAATCCCCGACCTTCCGAAACACAATCAAATAACTGTAGCTCCTTCAGGGTCTCATGCCGCTGATGGTATGATTGGTTCAGTTAGTACCAAAAGCAAGAAGAAATCTTCAAAGAATTCTTCTCCTATTATAACTTTACCAGATTCCCCAACAGGAGACTCTTCCGCTGAAATTCCTACCGATATTCATGTTGTAGAATCATCTACGGCCAAATCAAAATTTGGTGGTAAAAGGAAGGGGAAGAAGAAAAATAAACAAAACTTAAAAGAGAAATCAGATAAAAATGAATCTACTGACGAGAAACGTAAACCTCGCTATCCTTGTCTCATTTGTGACGAGGAGCATTTTACAAGAGACTGCCCACATCGAGCTGAGGTTTCGAAAATCATCAAAGGTTCTCAAATGCCTGCTGTCTTGAAGGATCCTTTCCCTAGTCAAGATAGTAAGATGATTGGTTCTTCCTCAAATGCCTCATAAGAACCCATAATGATGATGTCCCATGTCAGGATTGCGACGCAATCGCAAGATTATGGTAGTAAAAGTCCTGTTGGTGGTAAAGCAACATAATCTTCTAATTCAAACCCATCAACTTCAACTCCTTCTAGTTCTGATCCACTACAGATCGAGAAACCTAACCCTGACTTAGTAATCAAACCGCTTGCTAAAGGTATACTTTGGAAGTCAGCTTTCAATCAACATGCGAGAGCTGCTCAGAATTATAACATTGTTGAAGACTTAGCTATTTCCCCTTCAGCAATGTCGACTTTGGAGGTGCTGCAATCATGTCCAGCACAGCGTAAATTACTATTGTCTGCTATAGGAGCTGTTGATATTCAGGATTCGAACCTTATAATCTTCGATTTAGAGAATAGTACACCTTGCCTACCTCATCAAATGGCTTTCCAGATTCCAGTGTTATTCAAAAACAGACCTTGCTTTCAGACTGTGATTGATGAGGGAGCTTCTACGTGTATTATGTCGATCCAGTGTTGGAGATCGCTTGGTTCTCCTACACTCAATCAATCCCCAACAATTCTAAAGGCTTTCGATGGCCGAGGGTTTAATCCTTTTGGGATTTTATAGGATTTACCTATAGGGGTTGAAGGCAAAACCGTAAATCTAGATGTGGAAGTGGTTGATGCCCCTCTAGATTACAACCTTCTCTTGGGTCGCTGTTGGTCTTACGCTATGATTGCTGTTATTTCATCGGTCTTTTGGGTTATCAAGTTTCCTCATAATGGAAAGATCATTACGATAGACCAACTGACTTACTTTTCATCCGACCCAGCCTCTTCTGATAGTATTCAACATGTCGGTAAAACAACTATCCCTTATAAGGATATTGGGGTAGGTTTGATTAAAGATTCTGATTTACTAGGAAATTTTTCATTTCCTCCTCCTAATCTCTCGTCTCCTTTTGCAACAATTCATATGATTTCATCCAACACTATTACTTTTGATGATCCTTGGACTGTACCTTCCGATTCCGAGTTGGATTCATTTGGTGATGCGATGCCTTTGAGTCCCTTTGAAATTTCATATCAGGCTGTACAATCGTTTTCTAACTCTTGTTCAACTGAAATCGATCCAATAAATGTGGTCCATGGGGAACCACTTACAATATCAACCTCAGCTTCAACAACATTTTCTGATCTTGTTCATACTGATGAGAAGATTCGTGAACTTTTGTCTGTTGATGATTTACCATGGGAAGATCTTCATCATCGATCTTCATTTTTACCTGAGCTTGATCATTTTGAAAATGATTTTTCATCTATTTTTACCACTGACTATGTCAAAGAACCACAAAATCCATTGAAACATCCTGATTCTGAGTTAAATTTGGGAAATATCTCTTGAACGGTTCCTATTAATATTTTAGTTAAACCTGGAATTATTGAAAACATTCATATAGGTGCTTCCTGTACGAACGATGAAATCCAAACTTATAAAGCCCTATTTCAAGAATTCTGCGATGTGTTTGCCTGGTCATATGAAGAAATGCCAGGAATTGATCCATCAATTGTTTTCCATGAAATAAAAACTTACCTGGATGCTAAACCTCTCCGGCAACGTTTGCGTCAGATACATCCACAAAAAGCTGCTGCCATTAAAGCTGAAGTTGAGAAATTACTTCAAGCAGGTTTCATTTATCCAATTCCCTTAACGGATTGGGTTTCGAATATTGTTCTTGTTAACAAAAAGCAAGGAACGATAAGAATATGTATCGATTATAGGGATATTAATCGAGCTTGTCCTAAAGACAATTATCCAACACCTTATATCAATCAAATTATTGATGATTGTCCCAGCAGTGAAATGTTCTCCTTTATGGATGGTTTTTCCAGTTACAATCAAATCAACATACTTCCTGCTGATCAACCTAAAATGGCTTTCATTTGTCCATAGGGGACATTTGCTTATTGCAAATTACATTTTGCATTGAAGAACACCCGAGCAACTTTTCAAAGGGCTATGTCTTACGCATTTCATGACATCAAGCACATTGTGCAGCCTTATCTCGATGATTTACCTGCCCATTCATTACGTAGAGCCGATCATCTCACTCATTTAGGAGCAATCTTTATGAGATGTAGGCATTATCGAATTAGGTTGAATCCACACAAATGTGTTTTCTGTATAAAAACAGGTCGTTTACTGGGATTTGTTGTTTCGAAATCCGGAATTCGTGTCGATCCCTCGAAGGTTGAAGGTATTGTAAAATTACCTCCTCCTTCAACTCTTCACCAACTCCAAAGTTTACAAGGGAAAACAAACTTTTTACGTCGTTTCATTCCTAACTACACCGAGATAACGAAAGGTTTTACCAAGTTGTTGAAACAAAATACTCCATTCTTTTGGGATGAGATACCTGACAAATCTTTTGATGCACTTAAACATGCGTTGACCCATGCACCGTTATTGCATCCTCCCAACTACAACCAAGATTACTTTTTGTACCTCGCCACTTCTCATTCCACCATTGGGATGGTTTTAGTTCAGGAAGATGAATTCAACAGTGAACATGTGATTTACTATCTTAGTCGAACCTTGATTCTGACTGAGCTTAAATATTTGCATGTGGAGAAATTGGCCTTGTCAGCTATTTAAGTTGTCCAAAGATTTCTTCATTACATCTTATTACGCAAAACTACGGTAATTTCTGACTGTAACCCTATGATGTACATTTTGACCAAAAAATTACTAGGGGGAAAGTATTCCAAATGGATAGTTATCATGCAGGAATTTGACTTGGAATTTGAAAAATCCAAGGCAAAGAAATCTTTGGTTTTTGCGGAACTGATGTGTGACTTCCCACGTACTGATACTGAAACTGTGGCGGAAGAACCCATTGCAGATGAATCCTTGTTTCTTATCAGTACTCTTGATCCATGGTATGGAGATATCATTGTTTATCTCCAAACCCAATCTTTTTGGCTTGAAGTATCACGATCTCAGCGCCGGAAAATACGTTTCCAATCCCAACAATACAATATTATTGGTGATACACTTTATCGTCGTGGGGCGGATTCGGTTTTCCAACGTTGTTTAACTCATGAAGAAGCTTTAAAAGGTTCTAAATGACTATCACTCTAGATCATGTGGTGGTCATATGTCTGGGTATGCCACAGCCCAAAAGATATTGCGTGCTGGTTATTTTTGGCCATCCTTATTTAAAGATTGTATCTATGCAGTCCGGAAATGCCACAATTGTTAAATTTTTTATCATAAGATGTGTGCTCCTCCTGCTCCTCTCCACCCTATCATTGCCGTCAATCCTTTCGCAAAGTGGGGTATCGACTTTATTACATGTAACCCTCAC
This sequence comes from Pinus tabuliformis, assembly GCA_031772625.1. Classification (NCBI taxonomy): domain Eukaryota; kingdom Viridiplantae; phylum Streptophyta; class Pinopsida; order Pinales; family Pinaceae; genus Pinus; species Pinus tabuliformis. Next base: position 112,276,577 of record CM062812.1, read on the forward strand.
TCGGCCGGGGGGCATGCGTATATCATTCTTGCGATATATTATTTTACCAAGTGGGCCGAGGCGATGCCTAGATTTTCGGCAGACGGCAAAACTACTGCAATTTTCATTTTCAATCATATAATTGCTAGATTTGGTGTTCCTCAAGTGATTATTACTGATCATGGAAGTCATTTTCGAAACATCATGATGACTGAACTTACAGATCAACTTGGCCTGCATCACGATAGTTCTACCCCATATTAACCACAGGCTAATGGTCTGGTTGAAGCTATCAATAAAGTTCTAGTCACTATGATCTAACGAATCGTTGGTATTCATAGGTCGAATTGGCATAACATATTATTTTCGGCACTTTGGGCATATCGAACCTCAGTAAAAACATCAACTGGTTTCACTCCTTTTCAACTACTTTACGGGTTGGAAGTAGTGTTACCCATTGAATGCAAAATTCTGCCATTATAAATAGCCATAGAATTACTCCCAGCCACTTCCGAAGAGGAGAAACGTTTGTTGTACTTAGCTCAGCTAGATGAGAATTGATGTGATGCTACATTAGAAATCGAGACTCAAGCAAAACGAATAAAAGCTCAGTACGACCGAAATGTTACCCCTCATAATTTTTCAGAAGGAGACCTAGTTTTAATATACGATCAAGCAAACGATAAGCTAGGGGCTGGAAAATTTGTACCTATGTTGTAGGAATTTACAGGGTAAGTTCCTCAGACAGAACACCAAAGGACACCGCTCACAACCAGATCGCAGATCAATACACTAGTATTTTTGACGTGGTTAAAATCCTCAAAGAGGGAAACAGTCCACGGCCTGAGCCAACGCGGCCACTTCAGGCAATTTATTAATAAAAGAATGAAAAGTTACATAAGCTTCTCTCATAGACAGATTACCCTACAAATGACCCTCCATGCACTTTAAATAGAAATCATGGACCAATCGGGTGTCAAGCCAAGGATCAAGTGTCGGTAATACCGAGGAGAGAAGTTGAAGTTGACAACCACATCCAGAAAGTGCCATTCCTGAAGATGAAGTTGAAGTTGAAGATTGCTCCAAATGGATGTTATGTTTCTTCATCGCTGCTTCCAAGGTTTCCATCTTCTTAAAGCATTTGGATTCTAAGTGGCCATCTCGATTACAAAAGTTGCAATGTCTATCAGTCTTCTTCCATTTGTTTTTATTTGTCTTATCATTTTGTTGAAATGATTTTTCATTTTGAGGCTGAGATTGCTTAGGACCCTTGTTTGGTTTAGGACCATTCTTTTTAGGATATGACTTCTTAGGATTCTTTGAATTTGGTTGTTGCTAGGCGGCTAACACTTTCTTGGAAGAGTTTCCAAGATTAAGAAGACCAAGGTGTAAGAGTTTTTCTTGTTCTCTTATTAAAGAATCACAAAAAGAGTCAAAGGAAGGGGATTTGTAGTATGTTCCTTGAGAAATGAAGGCTTCTCTTGTAGAATGGAAGGTGGAAACAAACACATAGTAGGCTGGTCCCAACTTATTAAGAATGGAATAGATAAGGTTACTATCTTCTTTCCTAACCTTAACACCTTCCAAGAGATATCTAAGGGTCTTGAACTTGGACAAGAAATCTTCAATGCAAGAAAAATTATTAGGGTCCAATGTAAGCAACTCATTTTCAAGTTGATGGGCTCTAAGTTCATTTTTAATCCCAAAAACTTTATTGATTTGTTTCATTGCTTCATTAGGAGTATCAAGTTCTGCAATATGGAATCTAAGATCTGGAGAAATAGACATCCCTATCAATCCACGTGCTTGATCTTGCCTATTTTCCCATTTAGCAGCCTTATCTTCATCCTTCGGTTTCTTTTCTTGGCCTGAGGCTATTCTGTAGAGACCTTTACTTCTAAGTAAATCCTCAATGTAGGACAACCATTGGAAGTAGTTGGTGCTGTCAAGGGTAACTTGGTATTGACTTTCCATTTCAACAAAAACTGAAGCTAAATATGCTGAAACTAAGTGTTTCAATGGATAGATCTCGAAAAATTAGGCTGTTTCAAAAAAAATGGTTCTGAAAACGGCTTCCGGATGAAGAAGTTATGGCTTTTTGAAAAAAAGTTGATGAAGTCGCCGACGAAGTGCGGGAATGTGCGGAAATGAAAAAAATCCGCCCCAAAAAAAATGGAGACTTGAACCCAAGACCTCTACTCTCTTAAAATAGCTTTGAACCAATTGAGCTATACAAAAAACTTGAGAGAGAGAGAGAGGGGGGGGTTGATGCTTTGGGTTGCGTGCTTGCTTTGAGAAGGCTCTTTTTCCCTACAAAACAAAAAACACAAAACCCAACACGGACATACAAAAAAACGAACCTTGCAGCTCGAAGTTAGCTTTAGCCGAAAAACTAAATATTTTCAAAAATGAACCTTGCGGCTCAAAGTTAGCTTTAGCCAGAAACTAAATATTTTCCTCAATGTTTCTGATTTTCCGAGATCACACTAAGGCGCAGGGAAAAGAGCATACGCATGAGAAAAATCCTTCCTTTCTGTTTCTTATTTGCCCAGATCGCACAGAGTCGTAGGGCAAAGAGAATACGCAGAAATGAAAGGTATAGATCTAGTAATAAAAAAGGTAAATAAATCGAAACCGAAATAAACAGAAAGAAAATTAACTGTAAACTGCAAATAAACACTATATACCTCCAGATCTTAAAAATGACGCAACTAGGGCTACCGGAAACCTTTTCGCATGAAACGAAAGGGGTTCCTCACTGAAACAGATGCTCCCAACACAACAGAGTAGTCCTCTTGGCCCGAAAGCAGTCAGAAACAGTACATCTAGAAAACGGCAGTCAGATGCAGTTCTACCGGCTTTAGATTTGGATCACCAACGGACACGGCCCTCAAATAGCTCTAATACCATGTAGGAATTTACAAGGTAAGTTCCTCAGACAGAACACCAAAGGACACCGCTCACAACCAGATCGCAAATCAATACACCAGTATTTTTGACGTGCTTAAAACCCTCAAAGAGGGAAACAGTCCACGGCCTGAGCCAACGTGGCCACTTCAGACAATTTATTAATAAAAAAATGAAAATTTACATAAGCTTCTCTCATAGACGGATTACCCTACAAATGACCCTCCATGCGCTTTAAATAAAAATCATGGACCAATCGGGTGTCAAACCACGGATCAAGTGTCGGTAATACCGAGGATAGAATGAATCGTCGGATTATAAGTTACAAAATGTACAAGGTAAAGAAACACACTTTACCTAACTCTATACCTAACTCTATACTAGACCAAGTTGTACTTAACTATTTCCTATGTGTGGGAATATCCTAACATATGTGGCATGGTCCTTATATTGTTAAGCACATGCTGGCAAAAGGGGCCTATGAATTGGTACATTTTGATGGTGTCTCTTTTGGTAAACCCAGAAATGGTCTTTACCTGAAGAGATATTATGCTTAAACCTTGGTGTGGAGATTTTTGTTAGATTAGTTTCTTTCTAGATGGTGTGTTTTAGATTAGGAAAGTGTGCCTAGTTTAGAGAGTGCTTTTATCATTATTCTTGCTTATATTGATTTTACTCTTGATATTGCAGATGTCGACGTCTCCTCAAACGTACATTGGTTTTGCTAATGGTGCTTGTCACACTACACGGAACATTTCTTCTGCAGCTTGGGTTATCTATTCACCCTCTGACGAGATAGTATCTATGCATGGGGTAAGCCTCGGTCAAACAACGAACAATATTGCAGAGTATAGTGCAGTGATTGAGTTATTATCTGAATCCATCTCATTTGGGATTCGGAGTTTGATTGTTAGGTTAGATTCTGAACTCGTTGTATTACAGCTTACCAGAGTTTATGCCATTAGAAATCCAGTGTTATTAAGATTATTTTTGAGAGTTCGTCTCTTGGAACGTGAATTTGACTACATTGAATATCAGCATATTCCAAGATATTTAAATACATTAGCAGATGCAGTTGCTTCTCGAATGTTAAATAGACATTTGCAATAATCAAAACAGTAAATTTAAAAACATTCCATAACATGTTATACAAGATAGCTAGTAACAGTGATATATCATAGCATAGAAGTGTGTCAAATATACATAGTCTTTGATCATAGGTTGAAAAACACCTTATGATCGGCAAAAATGATAGTACAAAAAGACATAAAATGTTGTATGAGTCTACAAAGGCGATCATCCTATCATTGATGATGATCACGATGAAAAACCACTGCTCAAGCCACCCTACAAAGAAACCTCCTAAAAGGTCCTAGGACCCCAATCACATAACGTTGTAACCTAAGTGGAATATCATCTATGCTAGTCTCTGGAATGTCTATTGTCAAACGCTCTAGATGATTCTCCAATTCGGTTAAGGTCTCTGTAGATTGGTCCTGTGGGGCCGGTACTGCTGTAGTTGGGTGTCTCCTCTCATAGGGCTGGAGAGCGGCTGGTCGCCATGGACCCACATCTGCATTTAAAACTTTTTACTGTCAATTTTGAATGATGTAAAAAACAAAAAAAAACAAAAACAAAAAAAATTAGTTTAAAAATTTAGAAAGTGTTGAAAATGATTTTACCTGAAACATCCCATTGCTCTCCTGGTGGAAGAGCCATGTCTCGATCACCACGATAATCCATCCCAGCATATGGAAATTCCTAAATCATAAAAATTTGGTTCCTAAACCAACGAAAATACTCAGGCGGAAATCGGACAACCTCTGAACCCTCCTCAGGATGACAGGCCATCATTGCAACCCAACGCATAATCCTAGGCTCTCGAGGAAGTCCATCCTCAACAGAAAGCTACTGTGGGACCAACATAGGGACCCTCTCTAGACCAATGCTGACAACCAAGAAACCATATCCAAAGTTTTTTAGTTTCCCGTTCTTTGCTCTAGTCAGTTGGCCTTTTACATTCGCCAACACAGCCTCGCACCAGTTGAAGATGGTGCCTCGATAACAGTCTACTGCCATTCGCATCTGGGATCCGGTAGCTACATGCAATGTTGCACTCCTGCATAGTCTGATGATATTAAATGCTATAACCTTAAGTTCAGGACGGGCGATAGTTTTAATATCGATCCGTTTGTCCTCTGTTTGGTCATTGCAAAACTCTAATCAGAGAGTAGTGACAGACTGGCCACCTGGCCTAGTCCCGAATAGAGATAATCGTTCGCCTCTCTTGGGCAAACCAGTCAAGAAATATATTTCCTCTAGCTTGATTTCGAGCCGGTGGCCAGAAATCATGACACACTGGTCCTGTGTGCTCCACCTGTCTACCAACCATTGCAAGAAGTCTACTTGGGACCTCATGCCGGGTATGGCCCAGAATGTAAATAGTATGCATGCTTTTAATGCCCGTATTGTAGGTGGATGAATTAATGCGGCTAAATCCACATCTTCGTGCTGGCGTTACCGCCAAATGAGCATTTTGTATGTCCTACATTGCAAAAAGCCATATTAGAACATTTTAGTTCGAAAATTTTTGGGCGGAAATGGAGAAAATTGAAATTTTAAAACCTATTTCGTGGGGTCCGCACCCACTGGTTAGGGATAGTGCTTAGGTCCACACTCGTCCTAAGCAACAGGTGCGCAACCCTGACTTTTTTCTTTGTACAAAAATTCGGGGTCCGCAGGGGCCGCATGTTGCACCTGTGGACCCCCGCGAGTGGATTTTTAAATCAAATTTTCTTTAAAAAATCAACTTTAAAGCCCTAAAACGAAATGCAAACGGTTGAAATGCAAGATAGGGATGATGTGGATTACCTGGAGCTAACAGTTTTCGATTCCAACGGTTGGATTTTCTGCAATCTCCATAGGAAGTTTCTTACCCAAAAGCTCTTACTTCTCACTCTGAAATCAAACGGTAAAAATGAATTTTCAAAAGCCCTTTCCATAAGATTTTTTGAATAAATGAATTTTTAATTTATTTATTTTCCACTTTAAAAAGGTAACTTTTTGATGCATTTTTATTTATCTTAAATAGGTATGAGTAATGTTTTGATTTTTTGTGCAGAATATTGGATTTTTCAGAAAAATTGATCATTTTCAACAAAAAACATTGGAGTCCTCTTTAAGCTCTTTTCTGACTCGTAAAATATGAAAAGATTGCCGAGATTTTCCTTTTTAAACTCGTTAAAATGGAATTAAAAATACGGTCCACTTACAACGCTTTTCTGACCGTATAAACATGAAAAGATTGTCGAACTTTTGTCGTTTCAAGTTCGATATTGGTAATAAAACGACGTGTCTTTGATCTCTCTTTTACTTTTTCAGATCAGGGCCACTAATTATGAAAAGTACTCCTTGATTGTAATGGTCAAGCGGTTCTCTCAAGTATTATTTTATACTTTTTCGGGTTTGAGGGACACAAACTTACGAAAAAGGACAACCATGGAGTTTCCTTAATTTTTCTTCTGACTCCCTAAAATTGAAAAAAACCGAGTTTTTCCTATACTGGACTCGTTAAAATTCAACAGTAAAGGACCTGTTCAATTTTAAACAGGAACGAACCACTCCTTCTTCGGGTTCGAATTTTAAACTAAGTTGGACTCATCTGAAGGATGAGCTTATAACCAAGCAAATTTTATCCTCCTCAAGCTTGTAAAAAATAAAGAGGTACTTGCCAGAAATGGTGGGGGAAAAGAGAGAAAAATGGACCTGTTTGTTACACTTTGTGTTTTAGAAAGGCAGTTAACCACTCTTGAACACAACACTTTTTTTTCACCTGGGTTGGGAAATCCTTTGCCTGACAGTTAATCAAACCATATTGAAAGTCTTCAGCCGGTTTCTGGGTATTTGCTTTGGGTCAATTGTCACCAAACCATCTGCAGTGTTGTTATGTGTTCAAGAGGTCAGTTCAAATAAACAATTCATCTGCAAAATATTTGTCATCCATTTTGACCATCCCTGCTTTAGTCCTTGCCAAATATATTTCTTCAAACTTGATCTAGGATTTCGTGTTGTGGGCTTGCCTACGACGAATCGCTTTCTATCGACTCCAACTCATTATATAGAAAGATGATCTAGAAATCGTCAGTACCTTGGAATTTGCATGCCCTAATGGCAAGTTTCTCGCCTTTGATGATAGGTTGCATCATTTACCTTCGATCAAAGGATTCTGTGACATGTTCGACATCAACTCATTTATTCACATTTCATGGATTTTACTGAGTACTTTGAGAGCCATTGACATTAATGGTGGTTTCTCTCACACTTGTTAACAGTTTACATCATTGACTGGTAATCAAGTGGTTTCTACCATGTTCGACTTCGACACATTCATTCACATGGATAGAATCGTACTAGTTTAGGAAGCAGAAATCAAGACCCTGGATCTAGTTTCCACCATCGAGGCTGCAAGGAATTTTGTTATTCATTATACAGTGGACTATTCATAAATATATGGTTGCGCCCATACTGTGTCTACATATGTCTATACTTGTGATGTATTACAAAATCATTCCTGTATCAGAGCAGTTTAGTTAGTTTTCTAGTCAATTTTGATCTGAGTATGGGAATGCCTACCTCAGCGATGATATGTTCACATATATATATTTTGCATTGAATGTTTTTACAGGTTCCAACTAGGGTATCCACGGGATGATCTTTGAAATGATAAAGTACTTCACTCTTCTTAGATGACAAATTCTATCCTCATCTATCATAGACTTCGCACTTTAGGGGGAAATCTGTTGCACAAACAATTGTCACCTTGACATTCTACAATCTATGTGAGTCTATCACCACTCATACTTTCCTCCTTTGCAAGTCTTAAACCTCAGTTCTTCATATCAAGCCTTGAAAATAAGAGAAGCCCTTAAAAGTGTCTAAAACTCTAGTTCTACACTTTCTCTTAGCATTACCTACGGTCCCGCACCTAATGGATATGTCCCCTGGGCACCTAACCACTTTTTCTCTGTGTTATGGGTGCGGACCCCTGTAAAAGTAAAAAAGGCGCAAGTATATTCTTAAAAACTCACTTTGAGTCATTTCTGGAAGCTTCTAGAAGGAATATTGAGGTGGCAAGTTCGCTCCTTTAAGGTTCATGCATCCCATACCTTAAGGAGCTAACCCCTTGATGTGAGGAGCTTATCCCTTTGAAGGAGGAATCTATCCCTTCATTGGTGGACCTGTAACCTCCTTCCTTTGCACTATAAAATGAAGCATTGGGCTGGTTACTGAGAAGGTTGAAAGCTGAATATTTTTGAGGTGAAATGCTGTTGGAACTTAGCCTTCCTAATTGAGCTTTTGAGAGGAGATATTACATACCTTTTTGATATCGTTTGGAAGAGAGTGAGGCTTTTCAAAGTAAAGGAGATTCCTGTTTGGACCCTGGGAAGAGCTAGTACAGCATTAAGGCACCAAAGGTTGTAAAGTTCTTCTATTTCTAATTTAATACAATCAAGTTTATTTTTCTCAATAAGCTGTTTCTTATGGTTTATTTTATGAACTCCTTGATCATCATAATGAACATGATTTATTATATTAGCTGTGCAAGTGTTATTTGATGTGTGCTTGTTTGTGATTGCAGGTTCTCAAATGGAAACTCTTTCGGACAGTTGAAGCATGGTTGCCATAAACTAGCATTGGACTTAAGGTAGGGTCTAAAACACCTCTTTAGTTTTTATTAATGAATCGCAATATGTTTAGAGAAAGGTAGATTTGCTTGTCCTGCTTGTTGCTAGATATCTTTTGATACTAGGGAGATCAGTCTTGTCCGCAAGAACGATTTATCTGGACAACATGTTTGTCAGAGCTTAGTGAGATGGCCCAAAAAATTAGATTCCCTGTCAAAGCGATCACGTTGGGATTTTGAGAACATGTGCCTAGTTATGTTCCCAGGATAACATTTTTGATGTCATTTCCATCTCTCTTGGTCCAAGTAAAGGAATCCCACGTGTAGTTTATTTTAATCTTCACAGATATCATTAAGGGAGAAATATTGTTCCATTTGTGCTACCCATACTACAGGATTAGAACCATCAAATTTGTACATATCTAGCTTGGGTACCCGAGGGTGGGAATGTTGGTGATTTCCATGGAAGTGAATGTGATGGCTAGATTCTCCTTCAAGGTGTTCATGAACACTATGCTCCTCCAAATGAGACCTCTACATCATATTGGTGAGTTGTGAAAGCTGTGAGGTAATTCAGTCCATATTTCCCTGGAACTCATCCAACCTTTGTTCAAGGCTCTCGATCTTCTCATAGGCCATGACTTGAGATCTAGTACCTACTATACACAAATCCCAGTAAATTACTTAAGATTAGTCTTGTTGGAAAAAGGGCAAGCTCAGGAATCTATTGGCAGGGGTCACTTTAAGTCACTTCGGAAAAATTTGGGACCGCCAAAAAATTGAGGCTGACAAGTGAATGGTACCACTATGATCAGCTCGTTGTCTTGAAGCTTATGGGATAAGTCTCTTGCAAGCGGCTTAGGATGGTCTCAATTTTTTTATTTTTTTATTTTCTTACTTTGAAAGGATTTTTACTCTTCGCTGATCAATAATGTAATGGTTGAATTCCAAAAAACTTGATCCTGCCCAATGTCCTCCAAAAATAGGGCCTAGATTGTAGTAGCATCAAGCCTCACTGCACAAAGAGTCTGATCAACACTGTGAAACCCCAATTGCTAATTATGAGTTGCACGGCGGTGACAGAACCCCAACTGTTGGATCTGATTTGTACGATGGCGATAGAAGACCAACTACTAGATCTGATTTGAATTGCAGTGGCGAAACCCCAATTGCTGGATCTGATCTAGAAGATAAGGTAGTGGGCGATCTTCAGATAGCGGAGGGAAATATGGTCACAAAATAATGTCAGGTGCTACAGAGCGCAATATACACAGGGGTCCAACAATAGTACTCGACCCAATCTTTCAAGGCGCTAACTAAGGAGGATCGATCGTACCCTTAGTCGTACTATGTGACTACCCTATCGTACACACGAGTAATCTCCCTGAGTGTTGTTCTCAGTGTAATGTAGCAGCAATATGGCCAATGACTTACCTAAGGCTAGGTTTCAAGTGAGCCTAGGGGGCTTCCAATATACCCAAGGGTATGTGGAAGTGTAGTCCGTGCACGGTTTTGTCTAATGTGCTACTACTCGAAGCGGTACCCACAAGGGTTACAAGGGAGTCCAAAAAGCATGACCACCTCTTGTAGTTCATGTGTGCATGCCTCCCAAAATCTACAGGTTTATGCACTCAACGACAGATCCCGTGGTTTAAAGACGTCGAAACACGTCTCTAGCCTAAACAACTATGCGAAAATTGGAGGTACAACCGGCCCTGTAAAGTGATATGATACCACTTGTTATGCTCTTGACCTACGAGAAATTCCAGAATATGATAAATGTGAAGAAATATAGCCCAGAACATAGAATAAAGTGAGAAAAACAACAAGTATTTTATTATTCATAAATAGATTCAATGTTCACCTACCTCTTCAAGGGGGCAACCTCTATCAGAGCATAGCTCTATTAAAATAAGACTTGATGATATTTCCTTTACTAACTAAGACTATTTATAGCTAAATGACATCCAAAACCCTAACTACTAGTGGTCCCTTGCATAACATGGGTTAACCACTTTATTTATTAAATATGGCCTATTTACAACTAATTATGGTCCATTTTCTATAATGTGGGTCAACCTCTTACAGTTATTAATGCGGGCTTTATTTACTCTCTAACTAACTATGACTATGACTTAGCCCATTGGGATTTTTACGTAAATAAATGGGTTAAGGCTTGTTATAGACATATTTGGGCACTTCAACCCCAATCTTATATGTCGATAAACTAGGACACTTTAACCCCTAAAAGTGTTGTTTCATACCCTAAAGGATCATGGTCAACTGATTACATCATTCCCCTAAAGTTCCACCTGAAAAACCATCCAGAACTGGCCAAAACGGGACCATATTGATTGCTCCACTGTCAAGGTGCAATGCATACTGACTTCTACACTAGCCAGGTGTGATGCATACTGAAGAGGCCTTCTATAGGGTGCGATGAGTGAGAATGGACAAATGTTCGAGACATTTTGCTAAGTCGATGCTCATGGAATCTTCTAGAAACTTCTCCTATGACACTTGCGTCTCTGAATTCGCCCAGGGATGATTAAGATATCCAAAAGATCTCCAAGTGGAACAAAAAAAAACAAGTGGAATGACACTAATAAAAAACCCAGAGATGACTCACACCCTTGCACACATATATAAATGGATCCCTCATTTGAGAGATCTGGAGGCTGGAATTTTGTAATTTGTAAGGAAGTGTTGATAGTTTGTATCTAAGAAAGAGCATTGTATTCTTGGCTGATCTTGCTTTTCATGGGTTAAAGAGGGCTTTGATGCTGGGAGGATGATGCTGGATCAGACAGCTGGGTTGTAATTCTCCCTTTTATTTAATAAAGTTCGTTGAGTTTTCCTCCATACAATCGTGTATTTGTGAATGCCATTGTATGTTCATTGTATTTCTGATTCTGCAATACTTATGATATAATAGATCAAGATGCTTTAACAGCATTTTGTTACTGTGTTTCTACAGGTATTCTCGAAGCGGGATAAGTAGGAGAGGAGTTGCAAGCTCTGTCAAGGGGGAGAGAGATCAAGCAAGGAGTTAAGCAGAAGATCCAGGTTGGTTCCTTTTCCTCTCTCTTATCTATGATACATAGAGGAAATCACAAATTGCTTTGAACTGTTTGTTTCTAGGGTAGCTTCCAATCCTAGAGGGATAGTTGATCGAAATGACATTAGTTTTCTCATAAACAAAATGGCGACACCACTGGGGAGTGAATAGATGTTTTGTTTGTTATTGTTGTTTGTTTTATAAACTATAGACAGAGCCTGAAGTTAGCCAGATAGCCTTCGAACTGCTCTTGCTCTGCAATTGCATAATAGATAAATGTTACTTCAGTCAATCTCCGATTTAGTTTATGAATTGAACATTTGACTTACAACCATTCTAGATGCCCTTTTGGTAGCTCAGTAACCTCTCAAGATAATTCCTCTATACTTTTCTCTTTACTGTCCATCATAGCTTAGCTTAACTCACTGAAATCAGCTACAAATTTGAGCCAAAACCCATCTCAGTTGCGCTCCCTAGCCCATCACACTATCTATCACTGTCAACCAGTATGCATCGCACCTCCTGAGCCTGAAAAGTGCGATACATCCTTGTTTCTGTGAAGCCCGGGTGCGATCACTGACTGAGCCTATTTCCCTTCTTGAAATTTGGGGTTTTTGTCCTTGTTTTCAGTTCTGTTTAATTGTTTTGCTGCTTATGAACAATACCTCATTACTGAAGCCTACTTGCATTACATAGATCAGCCTCCATTGATTAGGATTAGTAAATGTTTTTATGTATTTGTCCATCATTTACAATCCTTTGTCGAAAAGTTGCTTAAATCGATCTGTCGTTTTGGTACAAAAAGTGTCGTAACTGTCATTTTGTGTCAAAAAGAGAAGTGTCATAGATTCTTCCTTCCCTGGATAGTCGATTGAACTTTTCTTCAAGTATTTGATTTGATTTGTTGATGTTTTAAGTTTTGAAATCATTTTCTATTCGAAATTGAAACGTGTCGTTTAGTCTTACTTTCCATTTTGAAAAAGAAATTGTCAAAATGTCACTTTGAGTAAAATATTTCAGGTCTTTGCTATACTTAGTTTTCCTTTTTGGCATTTTTCACATTAAGGGGAACGAAAAAAAATACATGCATTTTCATTTGCATTTAGCTTGTGTGTGAAAAATGATTTAGGAAAAGTGCATTTAATGTGTGCTCTTTGCTCTTTGTTTAAAAGAATCGTAATCTTCTTTCCTTAGTAGCTAGGATTTTCATTGCTCAAAATAAACAATGATTGTTTATCATTGTAGATTGCATTTTAGGAATTTTACATCTACATCACGTGGTGAACCATTGAAAAGAAAACTTTTAAACAAGATCAACTCTAAAATAAATTTCAATGAACTTAACAACGGTTTGGAACCTAACGCAACACATCTAGAGGTCTAGGCTAAAGACGTGTTCCAGCGTCGTAAAAACTAATAACTATCATTTTCATCGAAGGTTGGGTGATTCCTCCTCTTTGATACGACAAGTGCTAGCATGGACTTGTGCTCCCCGTACCGTCGAGTATATATTGGGAGACCACAATAGGCTTATATCTTTTATCCATAGGAAGCTGTGTTTGCCGCCCTATCGATCGCAATGCACTGAACATAGCATTCGGGAAGATTGACTGCCATACATAAGTCCTTGGTAATTTCTCTTTAATTTATCACCAATGTGTATATTGTAGTTTTTCGATTGGTTTGGTAATCCCTCTGTCTAGATTTCCAGAGTAGTCACTTTCATTCCTTTTCGACTCCTTAAAAGAAAAGGTCCATCTGAGCACTTGTCACTTTAGGCTCATTGAAAATCGAAGGGGACTAGTGTCATCTTTAGCTTTTTCTCGACTCTTAAAAATTGAAAAAGCAAAGTTGTGTCAAAGCGTCATTAAAATTTATTAATTCGGAATAACATTTTTCCCCTTAATTTTGAGTTGATCAAGTAATCCACAATCGTGGAAGAAAGTCAATCAAAACCCCGTCATTCGTAGAGACTAGCAAGTCAACCGTCCTTGATTCCAGAAATGAAGCCATTCCAGGAAAAACGGTCTCGTTTAACTGAGTCCAATTCACCTGGTTTATTTGAAACTTGTGTTTCAACATCGTCAGAGACTACAGTTACTCCGATCATTTCTGGTACAACTTCCTTTACAGAAGAAGTTCCACAGTTACAAGAGGACATTAGAACTGATCCTAGTGTAATGGTAAACACTTCTATACCTGAAACAGCTCCATCTAGAGTTGATCCAGAGACTGAAGTTCACTTACCTAAACATCTGGAAGTTGAGTTCTAGAATTCAGAAGGTGTCACCCCTCCAGTATCTGTCACTGTAGAAGCTATACCTTCTTCGGCTCCAGAAATATTTTACGGACCTGACGGTCTACCTCTTCCACCTGGACTGATTGCTATAGAAGAGATAGTAGAGGATCTTCCATCCAGTACCCCATTAAATTTTGGAACTGGAATTCATCTGTATCCTTCTACTCCTGAAGTTAGTTCTTTTAATCATCCTTCATCACAAGTTCCTATCGAATCACTAGGAAATCTTTTGGATAGACTAAACATGTCTGAACAACCATCAACATCTAGGACTGTGTCATCTGATACAGCTACGGCAGAGCTTCCTGCTGCCATTCCTACAATGTTTGCTAGTATACCATCTGTCCCGGCTAGTTATCAATCACTAGCTGGAGTCCACTGAGGGGTTTTTTCGACGACATGGTCTGTTCCTATTTGTTCATTCGGAATCCCATCTAGTATTTCTTATGTTGAAACTCAGCAAATTGATCCTGCATTCCAGTATCAAATTGGGAAGACCAGTCTTCAAAGACCAATATATCCTTTGAACACTAGACTACCGCCATATGGAGTTCAGTATGCTTTTTCATTGTTCCCTCCTAGAGAACAACCATATGAGAGTTTACAACAAAGTTCAGGTCAAACTGGAATTACATCCAGCGGTTGGGTTCCAATATTGCCTCAACAACCAAGGGTTGTATATTCAATGCAACCGATCTAACCTGTGTCGAATATTCCCACTACACCTGTTATTGTCACTGTGTCGCAAGTACAAGCACTGCCTGTTGTGTGTCAACCTCAAATCTCTCAGGTTGCAATACAACAGCCTCTTGTCTCTACGGCTCAATCACAACCTCAGGTTGGTGTTTCCTTACCTGGAACGACTTAGGCTGAAATAGGTATTATCACCCCACATCTTGGTCAATCTTCCAGTATTGGGCAACAGCAAATGGTCCAACAACAATGGCTGGTGCAATACCAAAAACCGCAATTCTAGAAAACCTACCGAGGACCTGAGCAACAAGGCTTTGTAGGTAATGGACAACCGCATTTTCAAAATGGTTATCAACAACCACACTATAATGGTTATGTCCAACAACCTTATCAAAGTTACCAGCATCAGATACATTATGCTGGTATGCAAAGACCTACTACTTAGGCGATTCCATCTTATCCTGGGTATGCTTCACCTAACCTGAATCAATAGTTGCCTTTTGTAGCAACTCTAGAATTACTAGATTTGAACCGGCTGACGAATGATCCAATTGCATATGCTCCTTGGTGGCCAGCAATTCCTCATAAACATCCCTCCGATATTCTTAAATTCAATGGAAATCCAAGTGAAGATCCATCGAATCACGTAATGACTTTTCATTTATGATGCTCATCTAACACCCTACATGATGATTCGATTAGGCTTCGCCTTTTTCAGAGAATGCTAACTAGTCCAATAATGAAGTGGTATATTGAATTGCCTAAAGCTTCGTTTGATAACTTCAACACTCTTGCCACTACTTTTCTAACTCACTTTCAATTACCCATAAGGTACGAAATGGGAACAAAACTCCTTACCAACTTTAAACAGACAATAGCCACTCACATATCTGATCATATTCATGAGTGGCGACGTCGTCGTCGAATGGTAAAGACGTATGTTCTGATTAGATTTTAGTTGAGTGGTTTATTAAGTCCTTATTGCCTTCTATAACTAAGGATGTGGCGAAAGGAGGAGTGGCGAAAGGAGGAGTTGTCACTGAAGAGCAAGTCATTGCTCGTGCCCAATATTTAGACTTGATCTATACTCAGTCTGGCACACTCTACGATAAAATTCCTGACGCTCCTAGACCAGAATTTTTCGTTCCTCCCCCTCCTAAATCGAACAGGGACTCTCACACTAGTGATGGCATGATCGGTACCTCAAGCACGCAAACCACAAAGGCTCCATATGGTAAAGCCCTTGTAGTTTCTAGTCAAAAGGCAAATGAAAAACCTCTTGCCTCGAAGATTAATGCTGTGTCATCTGACAAGGGCAAGAATCCAAAGCAACCAGGGGGCAAGAAGAAAGGGAAAAATCATAAGAAGAAACAGGAGAAATCAACTCCTGAAAAATCTTCTTAGAACCCTACTGGGAAAAAGAAACCTCGTGATCATGTTACATATGTAACGAGGACCATTGGACGAGATATTTTCCACATCGAGCTAAGGTTACGAAACTATTAAAGACTTCAAGTACCTCAGTGGTGTTGACTGATCCGTTTTCGAACCCAGAAACTAATCTGGTTGCTATCGATCATGCTTCCACATCACAAGTGCTTATGCTATCCATCTCGAAACAACAAAATGATGCTTTGATATCGAAAAGGAATAAAGATTACGGGAATCCAAAGTCGTCAAACAACCAGGCTACAGATCAACCTAGTCATTCGACAACGACTTCGCCAAAAGTTGTTCCACCCATTATTCCTGAATTAACTATAAAGCCACCAAAGGGAGTCGTACATAATTTGACATTTAATCCTCATGCCTGAGCAACACAGAATTATAATATAGTCGAGGATCTAGCTCAGTCTCCATCCGCTATGTTGACACTTGAGGTACTGCAAAACTGCCCCTCCCAAAAGCAGGTTTTGTTATCAGCAATAGGTGGGATTGATTGAGTGGATTCCAATCTTGTGGCCTTTAACCATAAAGAATACACACGTCAATTACCGGCCTAAATCGCTTTCCTTATATAGGTAAAAGCCCTTAATAATACTTTTCATCGAACAATAATTGATGAGGGGGCATCTACCTATATTATGTCAATGAGTTGTTGGAAAAATTTAGGTTCACCACCCTTGTCACGATCATCAACGACATTAAAAGCATTCGATGGAAGAACATACACATCGTATGGGATTTTTAGTAACTTGCAAGTTGAACTGGGGGGAAAGATAGTAGAGATTGAAGTTGAGGTCATTGATGGAAACCTTGACTACAATATCTTACTAGGAAGGCCCTGGATTTATGCTATGGCTGCCGTTTTGTCTACATATTTTAGAAAGATTGCATTTCCCTTCCAAGGTGGAATTACAATCGTTGACCAACTAGCCTTTTTTCCTAACAGTTCCCAAGCTACTGGAAGCATTCCACTGATACATGGAAGTTCTCAATCGCTTCAAAATGTCAGAATAGTTCTCCTAAAAGACCCTTCCTTAGTGGGTACTTTTGCCCTCCTGCTTCCAACTAGTCTTGCGGAAGTGGCCATAGTGGAAACCTGTCATATGATCTCTTCTACATTGTCTAAGATTAATAAGAACTCCGAACATTTGGATAGTGTGGATCACCGCAAGGTTTTGCCCCCGAGCCCCATAGAACCTTTGTAGCAATCAATTTTCTGGGCCTGGGCGACAAACCCAAATCAACACTCAATGAGTGTTTGGATAGATAGGTCTCTAGAGTATGGTACCTCTTCCGATCCTTGGTCTCGTATACATTCTACAGATGAAGGAATCATCCATTCGATGATGATATGAGAGACATCATGGGAAGATTACCACCATCGTTCCCACCTTCAAGATAACAATGAAGATTATTCAAGCGACCTTAATCATCCTTCAGTTTTTGATTTTCTATCAAATACTGTAAATACAGTGGATTCCGAGCTAAATCTATCCAATATTGAAGAAACTATCGCCATTGATATCTCAACCAAACCTAATGTTGTAGAGAATATTCATGTTGGCAAATCTTGTTCTCCATCAGAACTGGAAATTTACTGCGCTCTCTTTCACGAATTCAGAGATTTCTTTGCATGGTCATATGAAGAAAAGCCAAGCATTGAAATCAAGATGTATCCAGATTTCAAACCAGTACGACAACGGCTTTGACCTGTGGTGGGCATATTTTTGGTTACGCTACTGCACAAAAGATCTTACGAGCTGGTTACTTCTGGCCCACTATATTCGAAGATTGCATAATTGCAGTCAGAAGTTGCCATGCTTGTCAAATTTTTTATCGCAAAACGAAATTACCACCTGCACCACTGCATCCAGTAGTTGCTGTTGGGCCATTCGCTAAATGGGGCATTGATTTCATGACATGTAACCTCACCTCGGCTGGGAGGCATGGGTATATTATAGTCGCAGTCGACTATTTTACAAAATGGGCCAAGGCGAATAGTCGCAGTCGACTATTTTACAAAATGGTCCTACATTAAACAATAGCAGCGAAATGGCTGCTCTTTTCTTTTTTAATCATGTAGTCTCTAGATTTGGTGTTCCACAGGCTATAGTCATAGATCATGGATCGCATTTTCGCAATCACATGATGGTTGAATTGACTGCCAAATTAGGACTGTCCCATGATAGTTCTACTCCATATTATCTGCAGGCTAATGGACAGGTTGAGGCAATCAACAAAGTCCTTAAGCGCATGCTGTAGAGAATGATTGGATTCCACAAACGGAATTGGCATTTAATCATGTACTCAACTCTGTGGGCATATAGGACTTCGGTGAGAAATGTGACCAGATTTACACCCTTTCAATTGGTGTATGGTCTAGAAGCTGTCTTACCAATTCAGTGCGAAATTTTGTCCCTCAAGCTCGCAATTGATCTGCTTCCCGAAACTTCGGAAGAAGAGGCTCTTTTCTTGGAGCTAATCCACTTGGATGAAATCCATCGTGACGACGTGCTGGCTAACGAAGCACATAAGAAACGTGTCAAGGCACAATTTGACAAGAATTTCAAGCCTCGTGTCTTCTCAGAAGGTGACCTGGTCTTGCTTTACGATCAGGACTCTGACAAATAGGGTGCAGGTAAGTTCGAACCATTATGGATGGGCCCCTACATTGTTAAACGAGTATTGACAAAAGGAGCCTACGAGCTGGTCGATTATGATGGGATTCCACTGTTGCAGCCCTGAAACGGGTTGTATCTTAAATGTTACTATGCTTAATTAAGTATAGTAAACTCTCTGAGCATATGTTATCGCATGGTTCAAGCTCGTTAAAAAATAAACTTACCACTAAGCATGGTTCCCCACGGTTCAAGCTCGTTAAAAAATGAACCCGCCTTCGATAAATAACCTTTGTGATTGCCATGCTATCAACCTTTTGAACCTTAGTTGTGTTCCGCCCATCACCTCCATCATTTTGGCCGATCATACGCTTCCACTTGATTGTTTACCATTTTGAGGAACAACTGCGACGAGTGGTCTTATTAGCCAACCTCTTCACATCACCATGTTTTGAGAAGTTCCAAGCTTACCCGGAACCAATTGTTACCCTAAACGCCACTCATTCCTCAAAAACGAATCTCCTTTAAACTCTTTTCAGACTCGTTAAATATGAAAACATTGTCAAGCTATTGGACTTTCCAACTCGTTAAAGTAAGAGGAAGTGCCATCCCTCCTGTATAGTTTAATCTTTTTCGGACCTGAGGGATTATCTCATGAAAAAGTTCGAGCGCTTGTCTTTTTGGCTTGCTAAAGTGATTGAAAAGTCATCCCTTTTGTATTATTTTATCCTTTTTTGGACTCAAGGGATTATGCTACGAAAACGAACTTCTAGAGTTTCCTTTTCGTCTCTTTTCAAACTCTCTAAACATGAAAAGGACCGAGTTATCCTTGTCATTAAACTTATTAAAACAATAGAAAAAAACTCATCCACACGAGACAGAGCTTCCTTTTTGTCCTTTTTCAAACTCTTTAAACATGAAAAAGACTGAGTTATCTTTGTCATTAAACTCGTTAAAACAATAGTGACAAACTTGTCCACCTAGGCAAGAACGAGTTTCACTGTCGCTAGACTCGCTAAAACATAGCGACAGGTTTGCCCAAAGGGAAAATTATAGAACAAGCATATGTTATCCTCCTCAAGCTTGACAAAAATAAAGAGGTACTGGTCAGCAATGACTGGGGAAAAAGGGAAGAAAACTTGAAGAATTTTATGGTAGCAGGTCGCTCTTGAACATGACACTTTCACTCCATCACCATGATTGAGTCGGGTTGGGTTATTCCGTTCACCGGTCATTTCACCATTGGTCCTCCACACCATCCATCTGTTGGGGTTAATGCTACCAATCCATCTCAGTGTCGCCGATATGTTCAAGAGAAGTCATTCAGTTGAGAAACCACAATCCAGTCACTGCAATACCTTCACCCACCATTTTTCATGACTGATATTCCTGAACCTTGTGTCGTCAGATCGTTTTCACCTCTAGAAAATCATTTGCTTCATGTCGTACATGTGGGATACTTTAAGGCCCTCCTACGATGGGTCACTTCTTGTCGACATCAGCTCATTATCCAAGAAGTTGACTTAGAAACAACCCTTTTAGTACTTTGAAGCTTGCATGCCTCAATGGCAAGTTTCTCACTTCCGACGACAAGTTGACATCAATGGCCTTCGACTGAAAGATTTTGCGTGGTGTTCGACATCGGATCATATATTCATACCACGTGAATTGTACTGTAGTACCTTGAGGGTCATTATCATTATCAGTGATTCCTCTCGTGTCTGTTAACAGCTCACATTATTGGCTGGTAATCAGGCGATGCCTTTCCATGTTTGACTTCGAAACATCTTTTCACATGGATCGACATGTACATCGGGCGAAGATTGAACGAGTTTGAAGACCCTGGATCTAGTTTCATCCATCCAGGCTGCGATATATTCAGGGATATAAAGACATCAAATGTACACAGAAGCTACATAGATGGTCATCCAAGCCAGGGATGATGACCCTACATATGAAGAATCACCATTCTGCAACTACAGACTATTATCTGTTTTATGTACATGAAAATGAATTTATAAAGTTGAGCATGGGAATGCCTGCCTCAGCTAGATCATGAAAAAATTATACTATGATGATGTATTGTATTGTATCTTATACAGGTCACCTTCCAGTTCGAATACCTCGGATCCTCATGATAAAGCATTTCACTTGACATCAAAGATTTACGACTTCATGCTTTAGGGGGCAACTATTATAGACATATTTGGGCACTTCAACCCCAATCTTAGATGTTGATAAATTAGGGCTCTTTAACCCCTAAAAGTGTTTTTTCATACCCTAAAGGATCATGGTCAATTGATTACATCATTCCCCAAAAGTTCCACCTAAAAAACCATCCAGAACTGGCCAAACCTGGGCTATACTGACTGCTCCATTGTCAGGGTGCGATGCATACTGACTTCTACACTAGCCAGGTGCAATGCATGCTGAAGAGGCCTCTTGTAGGGTGTGATGAGCGAGAATGGACAAATGTCCGAGACCGTTTTCTACGTGGATACTCATAGAATCTTCTAGAAACTTCTCCTATGACACTTGCCTCTCTGAATTCGCCCAGGGATGAGTAAGAGATCCAAGAAATCTCCAAGTGGAACCAAAAACAACAAGTGGAATGACACTAATCAAAAACCCAGAGATGACTCACACCCTTGGACACATCTATAAATGGATCCCTCATCTGAGAGATCTAGAGGCTGGAATTTTGTAATTTGTAAGTAAGTGCTAATAGTTTGTATCTGAGAAAGAGAATCGTATTGTTGGGTGATCTTGCTTTTTGTTATGAAACCAGCTCAAGAAAAGATAGAAAAGATAGATCAACGCCTTAGAATTCAGCCTCTTCGAGGGGGCAACCTCCTTTACATTACATAAATGAACAATTCTTCGATGATACAAATTAAAAGACCTCCTTTCTATATATAGGAGTCTAAGGGGTCATAACATAATCAGAACCGACATAGCAATAATAATGTAAGGGCACAATAATAACAATAGTGGGCTTCTATGGGGCACAATAGTAACAATATGGGCACTACATGGGTACATCAATATAATAAGTGGGTTGTACTAATAACAATAAGGGGTTACACTAGTAGTATAGGGGCCTAACATGCCCCTCTCCTTCAAAAAGCATTGTCCTCAATGCTTGAGTAGTTCTTGATGCTTCTGTATAAAATTCTTGTCCTCCCATGTGGAATCTTCAGTAGGTAAGTTCTTCCACTTGATGAGATACTCTGAAATTGATCGATTTCGTAGCTGTCGGGTTCTTGTTTCTGTGACTGCTCCATGTTCCAATATGATTTTTCCTTCCTTTTCAATTTTTGGCAATATTGTTTGAATTGGGATCTTTTGCAACTTTTGAATAAGTGGCCATACTTATTCATCCTTCTTCCATTCATCCCTTGCTTCATTTATCCAATCTGGTTGGATAATAGAAATAGCACAAAACAATGCTTCCACATCCTCATCCTTGAAGAGTCTTCCCATTCGGTAAGGTCGCCATTTTTTAAGTGCATGTAGTATTGCCAATATTTCCTTCTCATAAATAGCTTGCTTGAGATGTAGTAGTAAAAATACCCAATCACCTACATCAAAAACTTTTTCACTATGATGTTGATCTACCTGTTGTTTCGTTTGATTTTTCACCGAAGTGGCGTTATCCTTTAAAAGTTGGAGAACTTGTTTTTGATGCTCAATGTGATCTTTCACTGCTTGAAACTTTTTCTTCTTGATATGTCCTTCTATCTCTAGAGTTTGAGGAGTGAAAATTTCTTCCAATCCTTTACAAGATATGGTCAGATTCATTTCTTGATGCTCGATGTGATCTTTCACTTCTTGAACATTTTTCTTCTTGATATGTCCTTCTATCTTGATAGTTTAAGGAGTGGTAATTTCGACCAATGAATTACACAATATGGTTGGATTCATTTCTTCTTTCTCGATGTGATCTTTCACTTCTTGCACCTTTTTCTTCTTGATATGTCCTTCTATCTTGAGAGTTTGAGGAGTGGTAATTCTTGCCAATGCTTTACAAGATATGGTCTGATTCATTTCTTCTTTTGATGTTTCTTGATCCTTTTCTTCCTCCTCTTCATATTCTATCTAAAATAATTTCTTATCAACACACTTATGACCTTTAGTGCATTTGCTATCACAATTGTAACAAAGCCCTTTTTCTCTTTTTTCTTCCAATTGTTGTGGTGTAACCCTTGTAGGTTGTGGAAGGCTAGGAGAAACAACACTTCCATCTTTATAGTTGTGAGGGGTATGCTTCCTGGTTTCCATAATTTTTCTTTCCACTATGTCACAAAGCCCTTTTACTCTTTCTAATTGTTGTGGTGTTGCTCTAAAGAATGTGTTGCTCTTTGTATCCTAATAATGTGCTATCATTTCCTCTGTGAAAATTGACCACGTAACAAGTTGTTTACGAGAACAAAGCCCTTTGTACCATAAAAATTGATCTGGTTCTAAATATGAAGATGCAATACATACCTTTTGTAACAGTTGTACACCATGTAGATCAAAATATTGCTCCATATGAAGTATCCAATTTACCGGATCCTTGCCATCAAACTTCCTCATCTTGCTTTTTCTTTATTTTAGGAGCTTGACCTTGAAATGACTATAACTCTGTACTTTCAGATCTTTAATTTCTGAAACTATGACCTGTAGGAGCTCTCTATGTCCTCTTTCCAATGCCACCAGTCTGATCCAAATTGGATTCTCTAAGAAAGAGTTATGCACAATCGCCCAAGATGACCTGATTATAGACCTTTCCAGAAGAGCGAACTTGTATGAAGTGCCATGTGTCACTATTTTGACCTTTGGATCTGAAAAAGATATACAAAAGCCTACAGTCCATCCTCTTTCTGTACCTTCTTACGAAATTTCAATCCAATCCCCAGAGAGAAAGTTATGACGATTTTCCCCAGGTCACCTGTTTGGAATGTAATTCAGGAGTCTGCAAAGAGACCAACTTCCTCAGATCATAACTCCACAAATATAGTGTGAAACGCTCTGAAATTTGGACCCAAGGTTCAGCGCGATTTCTTCTCAAATGGGTTTTTTTTGCGACTTATGAAACGTCACAGAAAATAAGTTATAGCGAACATTCCACGATGACCTGTTTGGAGCAGCGAAACCCTAGAACCCAAAGCTCTGATACCAAATGTTATGTAACGAGCTCAAGAAAAGATAGAAAAGATAGATCAACGCCTTAGAATTCAGCCTCTTCGAGGGGGAAACCTCCTTTACATTACATAAATGAACAATTCTTCGATGATACAAATTAAAAGACCTCCTTTCTATATATAGGAGTCTAAGGGGTCATAACATAATCAGAACCGACATAGCAATAATAATGTAAGGGCACAATAATAACAATAGTGGGCTTCTATGGGGCACAATAGTAACAATATGGGCACTACATGGGTACATCAATATAACAAGTGGGTTGTACTAATAACAATAAGGGGTTACACTAGTAGTATAGGGGCCTAACACTTTTCATGGGGTGAAGAGGGCTTTGCTGTTGGGAGGATGATGCTAGATCAGATAGCTGGGTTGTAATTCTCCCTTTTATTTAATAAAGTTATTTGAGTTTTCCTCCATACAATCGTGTATTTGTGAATTCCATTGTATTTATGATTCTGTAATGCTTATGATATAATAGATCAAGATGCTTTGACAGTGTTTTGTTACTTTGTTTCTACAGGTATTCTCGAACCGAGATAAGTAGGAGAGGAGTTGCAAGCTCTGTCAAGGGGGAGAGAGATCAAGCAAGGAGTTAAGCGGAAGATCCAGGTTGGTTCCTTTTCCTCTCTCTTATCTATCATACATAGAGGAAATCGCAAATTGCTTTGAACTGTTTGTTTCTAGGGTAGCTGCTAATCCTAGAGGGCTAGTCGATCGAAAAGACACTAGTTTTCCCAGAAACAAGGTTGGATCCTAACAGACAATCATGCTCCATTAACATGAAAACTTGGTACAAAGAATTTGAACATCAAAACATTTGAAGTTCAGAGAGAATAACTAGTTTAAAGCCACATGAGAGATTGGCTACTGGTATGGAATTTTTCCATTGATGCATAATTTGGAAATTTGTTGTGAAATGAGTCAGAGTAGAGCTTAATTGGTTCAGATTAAATCACTGGTAGATTGATAAAAAGTTCTCAAAGTGCATAATGATGCCAAGGGTTGGAGTTTGTTGATAATGTTTTCATTAATGTCAAGGTTGTCAAGGTCGAGAATGCTAGAAGGCAAGAAGTTGAAGAAGGAAACAAAGGTTATGTAGTAACAAAGCTTGTGTGGAAGAAAATTGTGTGTGGAAGCAAAGCTTGTGCGAAAGAAAAGCTTGTGAGGAAACAAAGCTTGTACAAACTAAAATCTTATGTGAAGGTAAGAACATGTTCCACAATTCCACATAAAGTGGGATAAAAACAGGTAAGGTGGTAGTAACAATGTGGAATGCAAAGTGACAAGAACCGCTAACATAGTAGTAGCAAGAAGCAACATGTGGTAGGAGGATTTGACATTTTTGATAGGTCAAGTGAATGCTTAATAGGTGTCATGGTAAGACACATGGAAAAATATTAGGTGGCGCTCAATAATTAGCCTATGGAGGCACAATGTAGTAGACTCAAATGCCTTGAGATTGATGTTAGGACCTTGCTTGGTAAAGTTTTTATGTGTTAAGGAACCTTGGTGCTTTAACCGATGATAGACGAAAATCATGTAACAACCATTGTGACAACACTTGTGGGTCTCATATATGTTCAAATAGGAAAGGCAATGGATTGTCCCAAGAGGAAAAGTCTCAGAGTAATAGGATAGTTAGATGTTAGTTGTGGAAAACAATAAAGATTGTAGCCAAAGTAAAGTTCTGTTACTGGCCTTGGGACTGGAAGCGTTCGAGTTGCTCTAGTTTCCACAATGAAGTTGTTTTGGTCAAAATTTCTTAGTGTATTGGTTTTGTAGCAACAAATGTTGAAGAATTCGTTGAGAAAGGTCATGAATCTAGAAATTATAGTTTTGCTAGGGATTTGGTTACAAGAAATGATTGCATATCATTAAAAGAAAAGAAAACGCCCAGGTAAGAAAAAGTGTGAAGATAAAACCAAACAGAGAAAAGAGAGTGTGAAGAGTTATAAATAGTAACAAGCAGTTATTGGACAGTGTGGTGATCAAATCATATGTGAGAGCATATATGCCATAAAAAAGCATGAGTGAAGAAAGCAGACATGTAATAATAGTATGTGCATGTGGAGAGATAAAAGGTAAAGTGAATGTGACAAGTTATAAATAGTAACAAGCAGTTATTGGACAATGTGGTGATCAAAGCATATGTGAGAACATATATGCCATAAATAAGCATGAGTGAAGAAAGCAGACATGTAATAATAGTATGTGCATGTGGAGAGATAGAAGGTGAAGTGAATGTGCAACTGGTGTCAAGAGACAAGAGATTTGTAGAGATCTAGTCATGTATGAGACAAAAAGAAAGCATAGAGACAACGCGGTGGAAAAATGGAGCAAACACGCATAACCAATGTGTGTGAAGCTAAGAATTGTGAGATCTGAGCCTGTAAGTAGTGTGTAAAATAGTGTTGTGATGTGCACTGTTAGAGAAGACTGCTAGTGAATTACAAATAAAAGGCCATTGTTGTAAAAGAAAAGATAGGAATGAGATATGAATTAAAGAGTTTTTATCATTATAAGAATTAAAGTAGGTGCCTGCAAATCCAGTTTGAAAATGTGATGAAATAAAGATCTAGAGGATAGAAGAAATTGGATTAGTAGATTTAGAGGGGATTGGTTTCTCCAGTAAGATGGTACTTACAAATCTAAGGGGAATGGTGTCTCCAACAAGTTGGTACTTGCAAATATGAGGTGGTTGGTGCTTGCAAAGATGAGGGGATTGGTGTCTCTTGTAGCTTGGCACCCACTTTTATCATATAAAGAAAATAAGTTTTGTGGTTCTCTCAAATGAGTTTCCATATATATCTTGCATTCAATACTCTAATGTGATTGGTGTATTGTTTTATGATTAATTGTTTCAAATAAGTGAAAATTTGTATTATACTAATTCACTCCCTCTGCCCTCTCTCTCTCGCCCCTCCTTCCCTCTTAGTATAATTAATAAATCCGATATTTGACTAGATGTATATGGAGTTGCGTTTGGGAATTCCTATATGTACATGTAAAATGCAATCTCCATGAGGAGGGCCAACTAATACTACCTCATCAAGCTTGGGATATCATTTATCATCAATGTGCATAGAGGCAAGTCCAAATTTCACTATTAAGTGGCAACCAAGACAAGAAATTGATCAATTTTAGTAAGAAATATGTTACTACTTTTAAGAAAAAATATATCTAGTGAGTCAATAATGACAGAGACACCCCTAGAAGGGTGTACTAAAAAATGAAGACAATAATTAAAAGTGTTCCTACAAGAATATGAGAGTAGCCTAAAATGAAGACCACCCAAAAAGAGAGTGAAACATAAAATCCAATTGAAATCAATATGAAAAAATTAATAAAAAAATGAGATATAATTTTTATTAAAAATAATTGATATAGTAAATAAAATTAAAACATATAAACCCACTCCAACTATAACTAATATGCTAATTAAATTCTTTTTAAATTTAATTAAACAATTTTTTTTGGAGCCACCACTTATACCAATTCTCAAACTTTCCGCAAGTTATGACAATAGGGGAGATCGACATCTATACATGTTTCTATATGTATAGCAAAATCGGATTACTCTACACTTTTGTAACCAAGTTTCCTCCATTTCATACTTTTTCTTGAAATTAAGGCTAAACTTAGTTCCTCCATTTCATACTTTTTCTTGAAATTAAGGCTAAACTTAGTCTTTGAATAGGTTGGATTTCAATCACTAAATACTATGTTTTTCTGAATTGTCAGAACATAAATGGTATTTAGCTTTATTCTTTTTATAAATTGACCTTTCAAAAAAACCGGATACCAACGCCATTGCCAATTCCGCTAGTCAAAAAAACTTAGACATAAATAGAAAGATCAAATTTCATTGAAATTAGCATCTTACACTGTTTCACTCGCTACCGCTTTGTTCTTCCCAATTGTCACCAAGGAAATGGTATTGCGGTTGGCAATAATTCCCGATTGTCACCAAAGAAATGTTATTTAGGTGGGCCATAATAGAATTAGAGTGATTCTGTGGAAACTTTGGCTTTACGTGAACCTGTAAGACCAAATAAAAATACAAGAGAGATTGAATTCGTATACATCCCTTTGTCTTTGTCCAAGAAAGGGTTATTATATCCTTAGACACCTTAGGAGATGCTTCAATATGTGTGTCTTTGGTAAAGTGTGTATTCATTCGCCCGTGTGAAAAATGTACCTTTCATCCACTTGTCTTGTAAAATCAGAATATGGTAACCCAGGAACAAAACTTCACTCCAATACAGAAAATAGCGATCATGTATTACAAAATTGGGCGTAGTAAGTTTGTGTACAAGCAGGAAGTCTCTTCACCCGCCCTTTTCAGAGATCCTTCTAGTCGTCACGGATGCGGGATGGCGTGTGGAATTTCACTCATTTTTCATGGACAACAGAAGCAACATCGAAACTTCGTGTCCGGAAATAGAGTAACAACGAAATTACAGACTTTACAGGCGAGAAGTCAAGCAAAGTCTAATTGGCGTGTTGACTTTGAAGTCTTCTGAACCTGCAATGCAATTTCATGCCGTTTCCCTCGCGCCCACTCTCTCCAATTGCATGTCCTTTCTTTTTCTTAATGTATTTGCATTTGCAGAACCCCCTTCTTATATTTCTTGTCAATCGCCTCCTCTCTTAAGTTGAAGCCGCTTTTGATTATTTTTATCTCCATCAGAAGAGCAGACCAGAGTAGAGCATGAGAATACGAGTCCTTCTTCTTCCCATGAGTTCAATGCCTCTCACTCCTCTCACTGTTCATCTTTGCCTTGCTGTTACATCTGCTCTCCTCCTCTTGCTCTGCTCCACAAGATCATGTCTCGGCACTCCGTACGAGGAATGTCTTTCTGATACATCTAAACATTGTGGGCACGTTGAATTCAGATATCCTTTTGGGAAAACTGGCAGCGGGTGTGGTGACCCTGACTTTCAGTTTGATTGTGGTCCAAATGACCAGGGCACCCCTGTGCTAGATATTAGTCCATACAAATATCGCATACTGACGCCGGTCTCCTCGGGGGATATGGCAGCCATTACTTGACAATTGCTAACGACATCTGGTTCCAGGCTGATTTCTGTCATGCTCTTAATGTTACCTACAATAAAGAATTGTTGCCTGACCCTGAGATTTTCCATTTGGCCGACGGATACACCACTATGACATTTTGGAAGGACTGTGACGAGACATTTCTGAAGATTCCTGGAGTCCAAAACCTTTATTTATGTAAAGATAATTGGCAATACAGTGTGGATTCAGACGTGGACTCAGAGGGGGCAGGCCACTGTAAAACATATTTTCAATTACCAATTCAGAACCCTTTTCCCCAGTCCTATTTTGATCAAAATTTACTACAGAAGGGTTTTGAGATAACGTGGTATTACGACGGGAGCGAACACCCAAGCTGTGCCCCATGTCTGGATAGTCACGGAATTTGTGGTTATAATAATTCAGAACCTGAAACTTTTCCGTGCTATTGTCCTCGTGGCACATCGTATACGGAAGGCAAATGCCGCGACAATGGTAGGTTTCCCGATAGCCTACCACAAATTTGATTACAAAGCTCAGTGCTTCAATTCTCTTAAATGCCTCATTTTACCACCACTTTTGAATCATGTTATGTATATGTGTTTCCCGATCTGTCAAATGTGCATTATCTTACACAAAACTGTGGATCATTGATACAGGAGGTTCAAAGAAGGCGATTATAATAGGTAAATATGATTTCTCCCTATTTTGTATCTCCGATTACATTAATATTCATTTTTCCAATTACATTAATATTCATTTTTCCATTTCTCTAGTGATTTTGCTTTTGATTAACAGTGAATGGATGTACTGTTAAGACAGTCCTTGGGATAGTTCACTGGTTTAAATCCCAGTGGGTGGTTATCTACTAAAAAAAATTTGCATTCTGTTTCATTAATATTCATTTTATTTCATTAATATTCATTTTGGGGTTGTATGAAGGTTACATTGATATCCATGTCTTCATTCCACCGCAGGTTGCTCCATTGGAGGATCTGCGTTGACAATACTAGCACTACTACTGTTCTTGATGTTCTATAGAAAGAGAAAGCAACCTCCTCCTCCTCGAACTTGTAACTCTGTTTCAAAGGTGGAGAAATTCCTGAAGGAATACGCTTATGAAATGCCAACCAGATACTCACAATCTGACCTCAAGAAGATGACAAACAATTTTGCAGAAAAGTTGGGAGAAGGGGGTTATGGTGTGGTGTATAAAGGAAAGCTTCAGAACGGTGCTCTAGTGGCTGTCAAGCTTCTTGATCGGCATAGACACAGTGAGATTCAATTCATGAATGAAGTGGCCACCATTGGACGGGTCCATCACGTCAATTTGGTTCGCCTGTTGGGGTATTGCTTTGAAAGCTTTACAAGCGCACTTGTATATGAATTCATGGCTAATGGGTCTCTGGAGAAATTTTTATTTGCCGGAAAAGGGAAGGAACAAGTCTTAAGGTGGGAGCAATTGTGTTCAATAGCTTTGGGTGCTGCTCGTGGAATTGCATATTTACACCAAGACTGCGAGAAGCGCCTCGTACACTTCGACATCAAACCCCACAATATATTGCTGGACTCTGAGTTCACACCAAAAGTCGCTGATTTTGGTCTGGCAAAACTATGTGGGAAGGGAGATGACCATATATCAATGACTGGCGCGAGAGGGACGCCCGGATATGTTGCGCCGGAGGTGTGGTCGGGGGATCTGGGTCCTGTTACCGATAAATCAGATGTTTATAGTTTCGGAATGCTATTGCTAGAGATTGTTGGGGGGAGAAAGAATATTGATGCGCAGGTTAGTCGTTCCAGTCAACTGTACTTTCCTGAGTGGGCTTTTAAGTTGCTTGAGAGTGGTGAGCTGGGGATGAGATTGAGAGGAGGCAGAGCAACGGAAGTAGAAGATGAGGAGAAGGCAATGAGACTCACTAAAATTGGGTTATGGTGCGTCCAATACAACTACAGAGATCGTCCATGTATGAGCAGGGTTGTTCAAATGTTAGAGGGAAATGGAGACGATGTGAGCAGTCCTCCCTTGCCTTTCAATTCCTCCGCTGAACCTGTAAATCCTTTAGCATCTTCCACTGTGACATCTTCTATTGAAATTAGATTGTAGAACAGCTTATTCGATGCCTAGGTAACTCCAGGCAAGGATCCGGTGACTTGACTATGATGGGAGCGGCACGCGGTTGAAAGAGCTTCCATTAGTTAGTCGCACATTCTAAACCACTTCATTTCCCAGACATAAGAATGTTAATTCCAGTCCGATGGAAGACAATTAGCCGAAATATGGTTAAAATTAAGGAGGCAGCGATGAATGAAGTTCGAAGAACAACTCCCTCTCAAGCTTTATGGAGTGCAGGTTTAACATCTGCACTTAGGATTAGTCTTATATGGTTTACATGGTGTTAGATGAAAGTTTCATATTATATCACTACATACATGGTGATAGATGGAGTTAGCATCATATATTTCATGTTTTAATATAAATAATGTAAATATAATTTTTAATTTTTGTAATTATGATTAATTATGTCTATAGATGTGTTTATTTTGGAATATGGATTCATATTTTTTATTTAATTATCAATAATTAAATGATAATATCATAGCTAGTTTTCTATGAAAGCTAAGGCTTGACCTTGTCTTCATCAAATGATAAATAATTCGTTAAATGTTTGATTCTCTCCATTTACTAGTAAGTTAATGCACAAATAAGGTCACAAAATGAGTGTATGACCATTATTGTCTACATTCTCCAACATTGAGTTGTAAACAAGGTACTTATAGTTATTGTGGTTAATAAAATAATCACTAATAAGTAATTTTATAAAAGAACGAAGCATAATATTGTAAGAAATGTTCATAGCAATTCGTTAAATGTAGTTGGGAATCATAATGAAGTCTAACATAGGTCATATAACATTAAAATTTGATACATAATTGACAAGAGATTTACCTGGGAAACCCTAATGGGAAAAATAACATTCAATTGTTGCTAAATACCCTTATTTTGACTATCTCTAGTTAGAATGCCACTAATGGTTTTTTGGGCATCCTCACCTCCCTAGAAAAATGACCCTTCAAGAGAGAAATAAAATAAGAAATAAGGAAAGCTAGGGTAATTGGAAAACCAACAAGCATAACCTTTCATTCCCTATTCCTCAATATTTTATCTCCTATTTTATTGTAATTAATTCATGTTTTCTTATATTTTAACTTATTTAGCCTTACTTTGCATTATCATTTACACAGTGACCAATGTTTATTAGCTTCCAAATTATGCTTGCAAGTACCAAGTCATACAATTGTTCACTCGTTTAGAGTCATTTAAGATCACACCTCTTCATTGAGAGGCTTTTGGTCTACAAAAGCTTAGAGGAAACCACTCTAGATCAATGTGTGTTCTATCTAATTCTCTAGAATATAACTTTAACTCTAGCTCCTAGCTACAACTCTAAATTTGGCTTTAGTTCTCGCTCATGGCTTTAGCTTTGGCTCATGGCTCTAGCTACTAGCTATATTATGAAAATAGCTCTAGCTTTACTTGTTGACTTGCTTGTTCTTACAATCTAGAAGACTTGTACTAATTAATTCTCAACTCTAAGAAATCTCCATTTCCAAAATTTACATACATCATTCATTCCCGTCTCTCTGAAGCTTGGAGATGGTCCATCTTGGAAGTTAATGAAACTGAATTGTCCATTGGCCTTCTTGTTTAGTTTGAACCAAACATGTTATGTCAGTCCAAAAAAATTCCACAAGAGGAGGTGGGGACAAGATTATTTTTCTAGTACCAATTACTTCCTAACATTAAAACAATTTTCCATGGCCATGCCAATTGAATGACAATCTTGCATACACTTACATGTTCATTACAGCAAACTTGATCATTAATAAGCTAGTTCAAAATATAGTGAGTCATTTTTTATATAGATTTTAAAGAAATGAATTTCAACCTATGGTTAAGATCCTTCTCTTCTCTCTCTTTCTTGCCCCTAATAATTGCTTGATTCATTAGTGAGGATGACATCTTGTGTTGTTGCAAATCCTTAGACAACTATACTCCTTTCACTAGTGATGTAGGAAACTCTTCATCCTCTTTACTCTTCACTCTCCACACTCTTGTCTTGGTTATGTCATTTATTTAGTGAAGCTCTAGATGAATTCAACTACTCAACTACTCAACTTACAATGGTGGGAATTTTTTTTGGCACTACTCTATAGAGTATTTTTCATCCTCGTCCTCTCCATGTGTCTTGGTGTTTACTATTGGATCATGGAAGTGTTATTTCCATTTTTTATTTTGAAAATAGTTTGGTTTTAGCATGTGACTTGTTTGTCCTAGTAAAGCACCTCAACATGACCTTTCTTCCCACAAAAGAGACATTCTTTGGCCTACGAACAACTAGTAATCTTATGTCCTTTCCTCTTGAAATAGTGACAAACAAGGGGTATCTTATTTGATGTAGACTTCTTGCCTTTTCTTTTCTTGTTCTGGTTGATCTTCTTTCCACTTCTTTTATATGCAAGTGTAGGTTGGTTCTTTGAACTCTTCTCACCACTACCATTCTACAATATACCATAAGAAGGTCAAGTTGGTAGTTGGATACCACCTTCATGTATGATTTTTATTTCTTCTAATGAGTTGACCAACTATGTCATGTCTTTTTCCTTCACAAATCTAGTCTTCATGGTCATAGGATTTTCCCCTCTACCTTCAAGACCCAGATATTCATGCTTGACCCTTAGCATAGCTAAGATGGGGCTCAAGACACCTTACCTTCTGTTGCCTAGACCTTGTCCATCATAGCACATCTTCCTTAACAACATCAACCCAATGCATCTAGTATGAATTTCAAATTCAACCAAGTTATTCTTGAGAAATTTCTAAGGAATGTGATCTTACCATAATTGTCTCAGTCATGACTTTTTCCTTGAAGAGGAGAATGGATGATACCCTTGCTCTCTAATGATCTTGGATAGCTACTTGTAGCTTTACAAATGCTTCTTCCTTCATTGGGCAACATCTCCCTATCTACCATGATAGTTATAAGGTATCCAACAACTCATTAAGAGATTACAAAATTTCTTCCTTTTGTAGTCCCCAACATTTCATTAGGCATCTTCAAAATTGACTTCACATTAGATGTCCCATTTTTTCTATTAAGGGTCATTTGAACATCTTTTCAAATCTGTCCAACTATTAATTTAGGGATTCTTATGAAAGCCTTTTAAATCCAATTGTTCATTAGGGGGATTTGAACATTCAAAATATGCCATATTTAAGATTGTGGCAATGAAATCTTTGATTTTGGCTCAATGTTAAAGTAAAAATTCCCTAATGGTTTGTGTCAAAGATGCTTCTAAATATTATATGATAAAATGAAAAAAAATTAAAAAGCCATCAAACACAATTTCAAATCAAATCATATGATAGCTTTCCCTAATGATTAATGTTTTCCCTAATGATCAAAGTGAAAATCACCTAATCACCTAATGGAAATGCAAAAATTATCACTCAATGTTACTCCATAGGTGATGCTCTTACTTTAGATTTCTCCTTATAGGCTTTAATATTGTTTCTTTTGGTTTGATTATTGAGATAGTGACTATAGTGCTCAAAGCATTATAAATAAATCATAAGGAAGAGAAGTCTCAAAATTATAAAAGACACATTTCTACTGCATAAAAATTTGAATCTTTTCAAATTTGTGACTAATCAAATGACCACATTTTAGTTGAGAGAATTATTCCTTCAAATATCCATACACTAGGAATCATCACAACTCATAAAAAATAACATAATGTAATAATACAAATGCTCAAATTTCTTAGAGAAATCACACTTGAAAAATGCATGAATGCAATGCCATGAACCATAATATTATTCAAGTATCTCATATATATTAATGAACTTCAAATTCATTACCATTAAGGTTTTTAATGTGGTTTGTTAGTATCTAATTAAAATGACACAACCACATTATAAAATGTGGTTAATATATACCAATAAATGTATATGAAATACATGTACAACCATAAAAGTGTATAACAAACTATAGATTATTCAAATAACTTCACAATGTGCATCGAAGAACGCTCTCAATGAACCAATATGACCACATGGACCCAAAGCGACTAACTACATTACTTCACTTGCAAAAATATAATTCCTACTTTTCCTTGTTGTGATTCATTCTATGTTCAGGAGTATGTTCCTATTATTTGGGAGTTTGTTGTGGTCTAGTTGGTTAAGAGATTATCTCCAACTAGTTAGCTTCCTAGATTGGTATGTGGTTGAGATATTCACTCAACCAAGATATTGTATGTCCAAGATAGACTAACTATCTTGAGACATAGCTTGATGTATTTATATTGTATTATTATTTTCATGTGAATACAATTTGTAGTGCATTTAGAAAATATTTATTGTTATCAGAGCCCGTATGGGCCTAGCCTCCCTCATGGGAGTGTCAAGGGAAATATAGTATGTGTGCTTGTGTATTTTTATTTACTGAATAGATTTTATGGCACGCATGTTTTGTCTGTTCATGTTTTTAATGACAATGTGAGTAGCCAGTCTTACGTATGGTGATGAAAAGTTGTGCGCTTATTTTCTCTAGAATCTGGAAGAGTCTGTCTGTGATGGTTCTCTTAACATTAAGACAGTTGAAAACGGCCAACGACGAAGTCATTCCACAATCAATATTTTAATAAGTCGACATTTGTTGTATCACAATATTTGAAGCATGGTGTGGTGGCATGGCTTAAGAATGGCTAAAAAGTATTGTGGTGTGCATTATGCAACACGATTAGAGGAGTCCATGTATGGAGAAGAATTTGTGTATTGTGTATTTTGGGCAATCTATCCGTGTCATTGTTGTGGTCAAGTTGACAAGAGCAAGTGTGTAAAGCATTGTACTACCAACATCCATGGTGTGTGTGGCCACATTGGAGCGTTGTGTTATTTCTAGCTAGCATTGCGTCCAAGCAAAGTGGTATGTGTACCAACATGAGGAGAGACTCATTGTTTTCACTCCTCTAGTCTATTTATTTGAAATTCAGATCGTGAGTGGAATTCAAATGAATTAAACTGGCCTGAG
This sequence comes from Pinus tabuliformis, assembly GCA_031772625.1. NCBI lineage: Eukaryota > Viridiplantae > Streptophyta > Pinopsida > Pinales > Pinaceae > Pinus > Pinus tabuliformis. The sequence continues at coordinate 112,312,585 of CM062812.1, forward strand.
CAGAGTTAAGCCCCAAACTGCACCTTGCAGACATGGAAACATGGTCCCTACCAATACGCGAGTTTAGCAGTTTGGTCTTGTGAGCTACGGTTTTGTGTGTGGGATCGTGCGGTGAGCATAGAGACAATCCTGCATGTGAAAAGGATGTGCATTGTGGGTGAGGATATTTGAAAAGGGATCTTTGTTCGATTAATTATTAGAGCATGTGTTTTAATCAGCAGTAGGAGCTTGTGTGGAGCAGTGCCCAAGATAGGTTGCCACTGAGACTAAGGTCGTATGGAATTGATGTTGCTTATGCGTTGAGATGCTAGAGTCATGGATCTGCTATGTAGAACTATGGAGTGCCATTGGAGAGGCCATGTTTGAATGTTGGAACCAGTTCAGGGAGTCAAATCCGCAGATTCTAATTGATCCATTTTCTAGACCCAATAACAAGCTATTAACAACGAAAGTCACCCTCTATGCAAAGTGAGGTATGTTGAAGATACCACTTTTGTAGCTTCCAAGCTCTTTTCATCTCAGTGAAATATAGGCTAGGGGTGATTTAAAAAATGATTGGTGAGGTATGCACTATGTGAAGCCCGTGACTATCCTTATTGGTTCTTTCAAGTGTTTTAACATCTCATTCTGTGTTGTTGGTGTTGGATATGCCAACATTCAGGGGATCTCCCCGGTATGATGTCCCAACTAGACCTCACACCGTTTGGTGTAGGAATCCCATCTGGTATGATGGCCCAGTTGCCATTATCTTAAATATATGGCTTAGCACTTGCTTGTCAGCACATGAGAGTGGTATACTTAGTCTTCAAACAACGAGGTCATGTGCTAGGTGAGTTCTTAGTGTCACTTGTGTCAAAGTTCTTTCACTGCATAGGGATAAGGTGAGGATGAGTCTCAAGTCGAAAGGGAATAGTCCCAACTCTGTTAGAGACACACAACATAGCAACATCTGTGCAGCTTCATGTGGAGTAGTCAACATGGATACGACAGTCACAAACACAAAGGTGAACATGTAGCACTTACAACACCCAACGAAGTAGTCCACACGAGTGTGACGATCATTATAAGAAGTTTACAAGAATGGGACTATTGAGTGTTTGGCTGAGTAGTCCACACGGGAAAGACAACATTAACAACTGATACAACACAATTCCAACAGCATATGCACTAAAAACCTGAAATAGTTCAACTATCTTAGTACAGGTTAAAATCACATGCACTACAAGCATCCAAAGGATAGTCTTACAAACGAATACAATACATGTGTTAAGACGTGTCGACCTATTAACGGGCTTCTGAATTAAGTAAAAGTTCCAAGACACATTCATACACCATACATCACTAACCCCGATAGCGGGGCATTGAAGCCACTGCTCGATCCTTAAAGAAAAGATTACAGACTCTCAAGGATATGTGGGAGGAGCCATGGTGAAAATTCCTTTGCATGTACAATTGAGGGGTATATATAGCCAAGGGTGAACTTGTAGGTTTTAACCCCATACAAAAATTACCTACATACGAATTCTAGAACATAGAAAATAAACAATGCGAGAGCATAACACATACAACACATATACATAGATGTTTTCGCCTGGATCCCAAAACCGGGACTACCAGCTTGATTTTTCATTATGTTCCTTTCATGTTATAATACATATTTATACATGTCGAAGCATCCAATACTATGGACTAAAAACCATTGCGTCCAATACCATGGACCGAAAACCATCGCGTCCAAAAACATGTGTGAAAATCATGCACAAAACCATAGGTGGTTCCACCCAACCTAACATAGGGTCCAAAACCAAAATTTTCCAGGGCACTGCCCCAAACCCCATAAAGTGGGCTTATGGGTACGCCTCAAACCCCCTGTGACCCCCCCGGCTACACAATCGGCACAATGAAGGGGGGCTCCGCCCCCCCTCTAACCCCCCAGTTAACTACGTGGGCTAGTCGTGGAAAGAATACAACACAACCCAACATTCTCCCACTTGTTGTTTTCTTTCCATAGGGGGCCACAAGAGAGCTTAGTCATTTTTCCAGCCCTGAAACGCCCATTGTCTCTCTACACCAAGAGAACTTCTCAGAGCTCACAGATTTTGTCAATGCATCTGTAGTATTCTTCAAAATGTCCACCTTTACCAACAACACCTTTTTGTCTTCTATCATATCCCTCACAAAGTGATACTGAACATCAATGTGCTTTGTCTTTGAATGATATACGGGGTTCTTTGCCAAGAAAATTTCACTTTGGCTGTCACATTCTATCCTTATAGCTCCCTGTACTAATCCCATACTTGGACACAATCTCTGCAACCAAACTGCTTCCTTGCTTGCATGAGTGGCTGCCATGTATCCAGCCTCTGTAGTTGATAGTGCCACTACAGATTGTTTCTTACTCATCCAACTAACTGCACCTCCAAATAGGTTAAACACATACCCACTTGTAGATCTTCTTTGATCCAGATCTCCAGCCCAGTCTGCATCAACAAAGCCACGAATATCCAAAATTTTGTCCAATCCTGTTCTTCCTTGGTAGCACAAACCATAATCACTAGTGCCATGCAAATACCTAAAAACCCGCTTCACTATTGTCTAGTGCTCCTTCCCTGGTTTTGACATAAACCTGCTCAATACTCCCACCGCATGTGTAATGTTTGGTCTAGTATAGACCATTGCATACATCAGGCTACCGACTGCACTTGCATATGCAACACAGGACATGTCCTCTTCCTCTTCTTGTGTCTTAGGACACTGTTCAATAGATAACCTCACACCTACAGGAATAGGAACCTTCACTGGTTTACTATCCTGCATATTAAATCTCTACAGTATTGTCTCAACATACTTCCTCTGGTTTAACCAGAGCTTCCTCTTTGCCCAATCTCTTTTAATTTCCATGCCCAAAATACAGTTTGCAGCACTAATATCTTTCATGTCAAATTTGGAGGACAATTGGGTCTTCAAATCCTGGATAATTTCTTTTTCATTTCCAACCAGCAACATATCATCCACATACAAGACCATATAAATAACACGGTCACCAATTAATCTAAAATACACATAATGATCTGCTTTGCTTTTGGTGAAGCCAAGTCCACGTATAAATGTATCAAATTTCTGATACCACATCCTTGGTGACTGTTTTAACTCATATAGAGACTTGTTTAACTTGCATACCAGTTCTTTCTTACCCTTCACCACAAAGCCTTCAGGTTGCTTCATCTATATTTCCTCTTCCAAATCCCCATGAAGAAATGTTGTCTTCACATCCATCTGTTCTACCTCAAAATCAAAAGTAGCAGCAACAGATAAAAGTAATCTAATAGAAGTTACCTTGGCAACAGGAGAAAAAAAATCACCAAAATCAATTCCCGGCACCTCGGAATAACCTTTTGCTACCAACTGAGCTTTGTGTTTCTCCACCTTTCCTTCTTCATTTGTCTTCTTCTTGAACACCCATTTGCTACCAATGGGTTTTCTTCCAGTCGGAAACTCCACCAGACCCCAAGCCTCATTTTTGAGCAAAGATGTCATTTCATCTACCATGGCCTCTTTCCAGAGTTTTCCATCATCTGAATCTACTGCTTCCTTCACAGTTCTAGGATCATCATCAGTAACAGCCAAAGAAAAATTTGAACAGAAAGCAGATGGACTATACCTTTCTGGCTGCCTTCTTTCTCGAACTGATCTTCTCACACCCGAAGTTTGTGGCTCTTCATCTTCTGATTCCTCCTCTGCTGTAAAGTTTGATTCTTCCTCCTTTAGCTCAAACTCCATCTTCTCAAGTTCCTTTGGTTGGACTTCATGTTTAATACATATTTCACCTCTATAAACACCACATCTTGGCTGTACACAACCTTCCTTTTTACTAGGTTCCAAAGCTTATAACCCTTTAAACCATCTTTATATCTAATAAAGATGCACTTTTCAGATTTACTATCCAACTTGGTTCCTTTCTCCTTTGGAACATGTACATATGCATCACATCCAAATACCCTCAGATGTGAAAGAGAGGGTTTCTTACCAGTCCATACCTCTTGTGGAGTCTTATCCTCCAACGTTGATGAAGGTGATCTGTTGACTATGTAACATGCTATCTCCACTGCCTCTACTAAGAATTCATGTCCTAACCTGACACCATTGAGCATGCTTCTTGCCCTTTCCATCAACGTCTTGTTCATTCTTTCTGCAACTCCATTTTGTTGAGGTGTATATGGAGTATTCTTTTGCCGTGCTAAACCACACTTCTTACAAAGTTCTTCAAATTCCTTACTGCAAAACTCTCCACTATTATCTGTCCTCAGCACCTTTATCTTCTTCTCTGTCTGGTTTTCCACCAGAGTCTTAAATTCTTTAAACTTGTCAAAGACTTCATATTTGTTCTTAAGGAAATATATCCATGTATTCCTTGAGAAGTCATCTATAAATGATACATAGTACACAGACTTACCCAGTGATGGAACCTTCACAAGTCCAAACACATCAAGGTTCACAAGCTCTAATATCTGTTTCGCCCTCTTACCACCAGAGGGGAAACTCACTCGATTCTACTTCCCATATACAAAATTTTCACAGAAATCAAAATCCAGAGAGCTATTACTCATACCTTCTACTATACCTTTACCATGAAGTATTCGAAGGCCCTTCTCTCCAATATGTCCAAGCCTTTGATGCCACAACATGGTCTTCTCTCCAGAGACCACTAGATTTTCTTCTCCATTTTCAAGAACCATAGAACTGTTGCACCCATCAATAATAGTGCTACCTTGCAGCTTGTACAGAGTTCCAGTCCAAACTCCCCGCATCAATACCAGTGCTCCCCGAACCATCTTGCAGGTATCCTTCTTGAACACTATTTTTACACCTACATCATCCAACTTGCTTACAAAAATCAGATTTCTGGCCAATGCAGGAATATGCAAAACACCCGGAAGTGTTCTAACCCTTCCACCTTGCAACTTCAACTTTACTTTTCCGCGACCAACGATTCTAGCCTTCCTTTCATCCCCCAAGAAGACATCACCACCATCGTATTTCTCATACTTGCAGAACCACTCTCTATGGGGAATGAAGTGGAAGGATGCACCTGAGTCAATCAACCATGCCTCATGATCTACATGTGTACTTGAAGAAGCCAAGTACACATCCCCACCTTCATCTGAGGTGGTTTTCACCTCTACAGAAGCAGCATCAACAGATCCCTTTCCTTTATCAGGAGCTTTATATTTACAGTCCCTTTTGAAGTGCCCTTCCTTTCCGCATTTCTAGCACACCACCTTTACAGGATTTCCTAGAGATTTAGATCTCCCACTAGATTTATATCTCCCACTCGATGACTTATTTTTGTTTCTGTTTTGGGACCATCGTCGTACAGACAAGGCATCACCATTCTGGCTCTCCATATTTTTCCATCTCATCTCCTCCGTCAGCAAGGATGAAACTATTTCATCAAAATGCAAGGCAGTTGCATTGCTACCTATTGCAATAACTAGACTATCCCACGAATCTGGTAGAGGACACAACAAACTGATGCACTTATCTTCATCTGAAATTTTAATATCAACAGATGCTAACTTACTTACCACAGTATTAAATGCGTTCAGATGCTCTATCACCGAGTCTCCATCTTTCATCCTTAGGTTATACAACTTTTTCCGCAAGAACAGTTTATTCACCAGAGACTTAGATTGGTACAAAGTCCCTAACTTGTCCCATAAAGCCTGTTATAGACATTTTTGTGCCTTACAGCATGAAGCATGAAATGTCCATAATCTAAGGGATCCAAAGTCCCTAAACATGTTGTTCCTACCCCTAGAGGAACAAGGTCAGCAAACCACAACACTAAATATCAGTTCTCCACCTGAAAACACTCAAAAACAAGGCAATTCTGGATCATGTCAACTGCTCCACTGAGCATTTGCGCTGAATGTCAACTGCTCCACTGTGTACCTGCGCTGAATGTCAACTGCAAAGAAGGCTACCTACGCTGGGCAAGTTTGGACAAGTGGCACAGTCATTCCTCAAGGTGTCAATGCCCAGGAAGCTTCCAAAATGACACTTGGATCAGAGAATTTGACTGGTGATGAGTAAGAGGGTCTAGATCTCCAAGTGGAAGCAAGAACCTCCAAGTGGACTCAAGAACTGAAGAATAACTGAAGTGAGAGAGGACACTAGTCAGCTTCATGCCAGCCTCAAGCTGACTCATCCTTTCTCCAAAACTCCTATATATAGAGCTCTCTCATGAGGTCTAGGGAGGCTGGAATCTGGTGAATGTAAGGAAGTGCTGTTGGTTTGAGTATAGAACTATTGGGTGATTTGCTTTGAAGGAGGTGAAGAGGAGATTTCTTTCTGCTGGGAGGTGATGCTGGATTGGGCCTTTTATGGTTGTATCACTTCCTGAACTTTACTTCTTCCATTAATAAAGCATTTGAGGTTCTCCTATATGCATGTGTTTCAATGGTGTATTGTTATACTTGTGTATTTGATTTATTCTAATCCTTGAATCAATTATGAATGTATGCTTCTTGTAGTTTCCCTCTCTTGTCATTTTGTAGGATCTTGGTGTAGCTGGGCCAGTGAAAGAGCAAGGAGCTGGGAGCAAGCAACAAGGAGAGAAGATTGGATCAATCATTAGCGGAAGACATCGGTTAGTGGATCTCTTTCTCCCCTATTTTACATCTCATAAAGAAGTAATCTCAAATAGCTTTGCTTTGATTGTTGCTGAGGTACTATCACCCTTAGAGTGGGATAGGGTCATTCCGTATTGGATACTTTTCCCAACAACAAAGCCTTCATTGTAGCTTCCCCTGATACATTCTGTTAACACCCAGGTTGTTCCCTATGACTCCCAAGGGAATACGGCCGGGGTAACCGCTAACCAATCTTTGGATCACAGTTTCTAGCCAAACTGTAATCAGAGAGGGCTCTCTCTTTATGATTTGTCTCTGTTATGATGGTTTTTTAGGCTAGCTATTATGCTCAGGTTTTTGGTTTATGTTTTGGTTGAAGGATTTCTTTCAGGTCTTATGATATAGTGTTTAGAGAGTAAAATACCATTGGGCAATGGAGTTTGGAATTGTGAAATGATTTGATATGCAGGATCGGTGGTGTTCAAACTGTAGGGCCTATTGTGAATCTTAGACAAACAAAGTTAGCTTAAATGGCGATGTATGTCAACCAACAGAAAGCAATTAAGAATTTTCTATTAAGCTGGTGAGGTGAAAGTGAGCACGCTGCACAGGAGCAAAACTTGAATTCCTGTGACAAAGGCCACTGTGAAAGGTGTATTCTGAAAGTGCAGCAATTAAGAATTACACTTATCTAGATTACAGCTGAAGAAAACATTCATTAACAACGCAGATTGAACTCAGGGTACTCAGTGAATAAATCCTGAAAGTTATTCTTTTTCCTTGTTGCTTAGTATTGAAAATCAGATAACATATATGGATTTTAACAAACGAAATACATAACAGAGAGAGTTACAGAGACTTATTGTATGATGAGATACACAGGAATCCAGCAGTTTCCAACAGACACCAGGACGCATTCAACACTTCAAAAATCCGAGAAATTCCATCACTTTCTTTATTAACTTCTGAAAGGATTACAGCATAAGAATTTCTTTTTGAGAAATCAACAACAACCCTTGCAAGCTCATGCGAAGGGGACTTTATAGGAATGCTTATACAAAATATCTCAGGCATTGAGTCATCTGAGAGAGAAAATATCTTCATAAATTCGTACAGAAAGTAGAAAAGAAGTTATTACAACTTTGAATACAGCATAAATGCTCTTTATGTCTGTCAGAGAATAATTTGACTTTTGGGGGTCATTGAGTCGGTTGAGCCGCTGTGCTTTAACGCTGAATAATGTGTCTTTATTTCTTGCTGCGCTGTATTTTCTCGGCCCTGCCACCTGTAATTTTCTATTTCTGCTTTGTTGGCCGATTCATCTGCTGAGTTGGCTCAGCTTTAATCCCCCAGGCATGCTGATTTTGTTAAACTGTGCTCTGCATGACCACTGATATTTTTTAAGAAACAAAATTGGTGAGTGGCTCCCTGTTTACAAAATCTTCTGTATTGCATTTGTCCACCAGTCTTGCGTAGGGAGTTGATGCCTGAGAATGGCGTCCATTGTCTTTTCTGCCTCTGTATACTTGAAGAAATTGGGAGCCACCCCAAACAGGTGATTGATCTCATTCATTATAAAAAACAGATTCTCTACTCTGTTATAGAGAGACTGTCCTGTGGCTGGCCCTGTCTCCTCTGAGGTACTGGGCTTCTCATTGATCTGGCTGGTGGCAAATGTGTTGACCCTTTTAGCATATTGGTCATGTGTGAATAATCTCCCTGCGCTGTTCAGTAAGCCAGGGAGACCTCTGCTTTCTAACACCTGAAATTTTTCCAAAAATTTGTTCACCTCAGTCTGCATATCCTGGGTTCTTCTCTCCAATGTCTGCACTAAGTTTCTCAGTGTGAGAACCCTTTTGACCATTTGGATAGTCTCAGTTCTGTTTGTAATTCCCATGGTAGCTAACTGAGAACTTGTTTTATGGTTAAGTACATTGATCATTCTGGTGGCCACTTCAGGCATATTGCTCAATAAAGCTCTTGATCTGTGAACCTCCCTCTGTGCCTTTGGGATGAGCTCTAGTTGCTCATGGATAGTTTCAATATACTGCCATTGCTCATTGATAGATTGACCAATGTTAGCCCACAGCACTATTTTAAGTTCAGCCACCACTTTATCTAACTTGAGCTCATTCTCTAGCTCTTTTATTTTGTTTTTGAGGGCTTTCACCTCCCTGTCCTTCTCTGCCACAGTTTGTTTGGATTTATCATATCTATCATTGATTTTGGATAACTTTTCCCTGGTCTCATTTAACTCTGTCATTTGAGCTTCCAGGATTTGGATTTCATTCTTCAGCTTTTGCATATCTAGGCTTTGGGCCTGCTCTGTAGTTGTTGGCGCTGCTGAAGTAGATGTTGTTGTCTGTTCAGTCTGTTGAGGAGGAGGAGCAGTGATAGGAGCAGTTTCCTCAAGATTGATGATCTGAGGAGGAGGCTGAGAAGTCTGCCCTTCTTCTCTTTGTTTTAGAGATGCATGTAATGCTGCCTTTGCAGCCTCTGATTCTCCCAATTTCTCTTGTGTCTGAACAAGCTGTTTATAAATGGAGATCAACAAATCTATGGTGTCCTTCTCATGCCTTTGTTGGGCTACCTCATCTGTCTGAGGGTGAATGGTAGCTGGGATTTTGATTTTCTTCCTCATGGCAGCCATGTCAGCATCCCTCAACTTCAAGATTTCCTGTATTCCTGAAATATCTTTGGGATCATGCCCAATTTCAATGATTATATCTTCCAGGGACCTTATTCTGTTGTCCTTCGCCTAGGATGATGCCTTCTCCAATTCTAGTTGAGAAGCTGTGGCATTAAGGCTGCTCTTTAGTTTGTAATTTTCTAATGTTTCATCTGCCAAGGAGGCATACACCATCTCACCAGTCTGTTTATGCAGTTCAATTTTGTCCATTGGGTGTATGTCTTTGGCCATGACCTCCAGGTTGGTCCTGAGGTAATCTGAGGCAGATTGGGGATGCAGTGCTGTGGGCATAAAATGACTCATGATCATTTTGCCTTCACCTACATCAAAGGCAGACATAAGTCTTTGCTAATTGGTAGGAGCCATGTTTAGCAGATGATTGTACAGCTGTATTTTGATAGGATCATTCCTCCTTTTGATGTCTATAAATTGTTGTTTGATGCTTACTTGTCCTTCTCTTTGTTGGCTGGAGGAGCTGACCTCCCCTCCCATAGTCCTGTCCTGTTCCTGCTGGAAGGAACTTGCTGAAGCTTCTCTGCTGGGTGGGCCCATGCCCAATGCCTGTCTTATTGCTATGTCATCCTCTGAAGAATCATTCAATCTTTGTCTTTTCTCTCCCTGGTTGATAGATGAAGTCAGAGGAGTCTCTCTATCCCTTTTTCTGCTTAAGTCCTCCTTTTGTGGAGTTTGGAGGACCGAGGCATCAGTGGTGACTTCTGGCCTAGGAGGCACTATGTTCTGAGCCTGTTTCTCAGTGGAAATTGGAGTATCAATTACTCTTTCCTGCTGTAAGGGCTGCTGTCTGTTATGTTGCCCTTCTTCTTGCTGCAAATCTTGTTGCTGTTGTTGCTCTGCCTGCTGCTGCCTTTCTTTATCTGTCTGCTCTTGAGTCACTGGAGGTGACTGCTCCTTCTCTTGATGTGGTTGCTCTGTCTCCATTTCCTTTTCTTTGCCTTTGCTGGATGTACTTTCAGTGGCCTTGGTAGTTTGCTGTTTGGCAGTTGAGGAGGACGCAGCTGCTCCCGCTTGTGTGCTTGGAAGTGTGAATACCTGGGAACAAAGTTCAAGGTCAGCCATCTTCCTTAGATTCCTTAGTGCCCTCTTATTTAGCTCTTCTTGTGACATGGGCTCTTCTAAGGTCCCTCTCCTCCATTTGTCTTGGTTTGCATATTTTTCAATGTGAGGGATATTATGGTGATCATAGGCAGATAACTTATATTTGAGCCTCCTCATAGATATGAAATGATTAGGGTCATAGGGAACCCATAGGAAACTGGTTTGCAGGCCAAGGGCCTCAAGCATTCTCTCTGCTTCCCTCCATCCTTGCTCCCTCTCGTTATAGATAAAATGGCCAAGTTGGCTTTTGACCTTCAACTGTGATTTTTTGCCTTTTCCTGAAAAGTGAAGCACATCAACTCTGCCAAATTGCCTAAAGTATTCTAGGGCAAATAGCCTCATAGGCACATACTTAGGTAGTTTGAATGGAGGTAGATCACACCCATATATCCTGATGACAGTGTGGTTTTGGTAGAAGTACCAATCCCCAATGCTGTAAGCTTTGGACAGCTGAAGAATTCTCTGCATGTCATCGGTGAGTCTCGGAGGAGGTGAGCTCATCAGCATTGCCATAGCTGGATGGATGAACAGATCCATGAATTCACAGTAAGTGTATGGAGACTCAGGTCTAATGTGGAAGACAGAAGACCAATAGACCACTGATCTGGGATTGCCTTGGGCATCCATTCTTTTGATTGAAAAATGAAATTTCTCATGTTGATGGTACAAGATCAAATGGTAAATGTAGGAGGTGTATCTGAACATCCTATCTCTCCTCAAATTCATCAATTGCTCATGAATCTTGTCTGATATGTAGGTGGCATAGTCATAGCAGATTGGTGACTTGCCAGGAGCAAACATAAGCATCATTACCAGCACAGTTGCATCAATATGCTCAATTGAACTATATCCCAAGATGGGAGAAATCATATCTGCAAGGTCTCTGCCCAGCTCATTGAGATATACATGAACAATTGGAGGGTACATCACAATGTCAGTTTTGATGTATAATTGATTAAATTTGATGATTTGGGCATCTGTCAGTTTATCCCCTTGTTTTATCAGGTTCACTAGTGACAAAGGGACCAACTTCTTCTGGGGGTTGAAGCAAAGCATGTCTCTGATAGCTTGAGGGGTAACATAAAAAAGTACTGAACCAGATGGGTCAACAACAGCCCTCTGAGAAACATCATATTGTTCAGCACAGAGGTGGATTAGTTCAGGGAACTGGTTGACCTGAGGGAGCTTGAAAATAGGGAGGAAAGAGTCCCATAGGCCTAATATATTTGTCCCATTTTCATGCTTGGCTTTCAACTCATTCAACAGATGAATGTGGAATTTGCTGCTCATAAGCTTTTCTTCTGTAATTTGGTAATCCATATCTGCCAAGGTTTGCCATTTCAAGTTCTTTTGAGGGGCATTCAGAGGTTGAAAATTTAGTACTACAGGTGTCTCCATTGCACAAGAGGATTTTGAATTGAGTGCAAAGTGGTTTTGATTGAGCAGGACAGTTCAGAGGAATGCCTCTTTTTCAGGGAGGTGAATTTATCAGGAACAGAGAGTGGAGTGGATACGCAGCAATTGAAATACTGCTCGAATTATGAATAAGACCAATGCCTGGTCTCCCTCTGTCTTCTATGGCAGGTTTTAAATAGCTTGACCAACTGTCTCACGTTTGCGCGAGCAGTTTACAGTTTTTTGACCAAAACTCAGGAAATGAAGGCTCAGCCGGTGGTTTCAAGGTTGCAGTTGTGATTTAGAAGTGTTGCAGAGGAAAACTGTCGGTGAACTAGTGAGTTTCAGTGTTCCTTAAGCGTTCTGAGCAATTTACAGTGAATTTAGGCGTATGGAGGATGAACTATGAGAAATACCTGGCTAACCGCGAACAGAGGTCGTAACTGTGGGTGGAATTGATGCTCTGGAGGTCTTCAGGTTGATTCCCGCAGGTGGCGCAGTTCAGGACGTGAAATAGCATGCAGAGGAAATAATAGCAAATGAGCGAAAAGTATGAAAAAACGCGAAATTTCACTATATAATTGGTTTTTTGGACTTTTGGCGCGTTTTTCTGCTGACGTCAGCATGATGTCATAGGTGGGGTCAGGGCCGGCTGATGTCATAGGTGAGGTGGCGGGCTCTGATTGGTCCACGGGGAGCGTGAAGTGGCAGGACAGGTTGGCAGATGGTCGGGCGCAAGGGTTGACGTGACGGCATGGTGGCAGTGACGTGGGATGACGTGGAGGTGACGTAGCATAGGCGGAAAAGCCGAAACCGGAAACAGCCAGCGGTTTCATATCGCACCGCTTATGGTACGGGGGGGAATCTGTCAGACGTACCTCCGACGAGCTGTGGCGAGGACGCGTGGCTGCCGAGTGACGTAACCTTTTTACGGATATCGGACGATATCCGTCGGACGTGAGACCCGCTCCGATATCAACGCTGACCGTCGGATCTGGAGGGCTCGATCCAACGGCTGTCGGGGGAGTGACGTGACCGGTATATACGGTGGGTAAACGTCGGACGTCGGAGCCGCTCCGATGTGATAAGAGCCGTTGGATGCTCAAGATCCGATCGGACGGCTGTCGGGGGGGATGACATGTACTGTGGATAGGGCCCGCGGGCGGAGGAATAACTATATATTTTTTAATGTCTTTTCAACATATTCCGAAAAATCGAATATATGCGCAAACTTTGGTTAAGCGGTCAAAAGTGGGTTTTTTGGGTCTTTTGGTAGTTTCAAAGGGGTTTCATGGATAAAGGGGTTTTGTAAGGTTTTCATATGCGCAATAAGATAGCCCCAATACAATGGATAAGAGAACAAAGTGGGTATTTAGGGGTTATTTTTGTAAATGAAGTGGGTATAGGGAAAACCAGGTCATTTGTGAGACTCTTTTTAACAAATGAAGCTTTTCAAGGGGCCAAATGAATTCAGAGGAGGGGAGGGGGTTAGGGTTAGGTTCATCAAAGTGACCAGATGCCATTTGATCCCTGACAGAGAACTTATTGGCTATAATGCCAAAAGGAGGGATATTTATACAAATTTTGGGGTTTATACACCATGGTGTTTAATATTAGTAGGGGATAGGTGATATAGGGATTTATATAGTAAAGTTAGAGTTAATATGGATGGGGGGAATGAAGGGGGAAAACACTGAGTTTGTTTGTGAAACACTTGGTTTAAAGAGTAGATCAAAATGAAAAGATTTTTACACAAGAAATGTGGCTTTTGAATGAACAAGAACCACCATGAAACCATGATCTTCTTCCATGAATCTCAGCTGATGAGGGGATGTTAGTAATGAAATGGAAGGGGGAAGGAGGGAGGTTAGTCATGCTCCTTGCTGTAACTTGATGAAGATGAACACCTTGTCAATTGATTGATTTTACTCTGGTAAACACAGTTAACATATCTGCAATGGTAAAGATAACCTTTTTGCAACCCCAACTACTTGCCCAGCTACTTACCTAGCATTTTTTATTTCTTCTTGGAGGGTGCACTTGGACTTGCAAACCCTTACTTGCCTTTTCTTTTCTTTGGCTTTTTCTTTGTTTTTTCTATCTACTTCTACCCTTATCTCTTCCAAGGTCCCAGATTAAGCTGTTGGGAGCCTTTTCTTCTCTACCTGAACTACTTGTCTGCCAAGATTAAACAGTTTGGACAGACTCCTTTCTCTATTCTACAACTGCAAATTTAAACCATGGAATGATCTAGATTAGACTGTTGGACCATCCATCAAAATTTTAAGTCCATACCAAGCTATAAGCACAGATCATATTCTCTAGGAAATATGTGATCTTTGAGTCATCAAAGCAGAGCATATTTGGACCTTCCATAGCCAATCATGAAATATGAAACCTATTGGTATAGGTATCTAACACATTCAACGATATTAAATCTGAGACACGCAATCATATTGTGCTCTTTGCCTTCCGATCCAACTTCTTCCAATCTTCATCGGACACTCCCATTGCTTTAGTACCCGGATCTACTGTGATCCACTGATCTTTATCCACCAACAAATCCTCCATCTTGAGTTTCCACAACTCAAAACTTTGTCCATTAAATTTCTCGATCTCTATCTTTCCACTGCTCGCCATTTTCTTTCACCACCAGAATCAATCTCATAGATCTCCCACTGAACAGAGTCTACTAGAGGCTCGAGCGAAACCCCTCACCAACAAAGGCGTCCCCTTGAAGCCAAAACTCCTCTGATACCAAATGTAAGTTTTAACCCTGTACAGAAATTACCTGCATACGAATTCTAGAACATAGAAAATAAACAATGCGAGAGCATACACATAAAACACATATACACAGAGATTTTCCCCTGGATCCCAAAACTGGGACTACCAGCTTGATTTTTCATTATGTTCCTTTCAATGTTATAATACATATTTACACATGCCGAAGCATCCAATACCATGGAATGAAAACCATCACGTCCAATACCATGGACCGAAAACCATCTCGTCCAAAAACATGTGTGAAAATCATGCACAAAACCATAGGTGGGTCCGCCCAACCTAACATAGGGTCCAAAGCTGGACCCCATAAAGTGGGGTTATGGGTACGCCTCAAACCCCCTGTGACCCCTCCCTGCTACACAATCAATGCAACGAAGGGGGGCTCTGCCCCCCCTCTAACCCCTCGGTTAACTACGTGGGCTGGTCATGGAAAGAATATAACACAACCCAACAAAACGTGACCCTTGTGACTCTTCGACTTCCCTCATGACTATTTAACTTACATGACTCTTCAACTTTGTATGTGGCTCTCTTGGACTTCCACGTTAACTTACATTGATTAAAATAGTATGACCCATAGTAGTGATGTGGCCGAGACGACTTATGACATGAATCGACATGACAGTGCTGGTATCTTCATGTTGATGGTGGTGTCCATGTCCAGTTGTAGTGATGATGAGTGATGAGTGTGCTCTTGGCGTATCATAGCTTCACCTCTGCATGACAAGGTGTGTAGAGTCTTCGATGGTCTTGGTGTTTTCTTGGTGTTGCATGTACATCTATCCCCTTTGCTGGTACTTGGCATGCTTCTTGCGTTAAGACGTGTCGGCCTGTTAACAAGCTTGTGAATTAAGCGAAAGTTCCAAGACACATTCGTACACCATACATCACTAACCTCGATAGTAGGGCATTGATGCCATTGCTCGCTCCTTAAAGAAAAGATTATAGACTCTCGAGGATATGTGGGAGGAGCCAAGATGAAAATTCCTTTGCATGTACAACTGAGGGGTATATATAACCAAGGGTGAACTTGACCCTTGTGACTCTTCGAATTCCCTCATGGCTGTTTAACTTACATGACTCTTCAACTTCGTATGTGGGTCTCTTGGACTTCCACGTTAAATTACATTGATTAAAATAGTATGACCCACAGTAGTGATGTGGCTGAGATGACTCATGACATGAATCGACATGACAATGCTGGTATCTTCATGTTGATGGTGGTGACCATGTGGAGTTGTAGTGCTGATGAGTGATGAGTGTGCTCTTGGTGTATCATAGCTTCACCTCTGCATGACAAGGTGTGAAAAGTCTTTGATGGTCTTGGTGTTTGCTTAGTGTTGCATGTACATTTATCCCCTTTGTTGGTACTTGGCATGCTTCTTGCGTTCGTCCATTCACAAACAACTCTCCTAGCATGCACTCCTTGTTCATATCATTCGTCATTGCACCACGTATCATCCATGTACTTGTATCCAAAATCACTCATGATGAGATGACATCAAATCCAAAAATCCCCTAGTCTACCATGATGCATCATCTTTCTCTTTTGGGTGCAGGTGATTGGGAGAGAGGACAAGGCTCTGAAACTGTGCAGAGCACATTTCAGGCCAGGATGTGAGGATCTGGGACATTGTTGGGAAAAACTGTCCAGAGGTCGCTGAGAAGTTGGGTTGAGCAGTTCGGGACAACAGTGGCATCTGTGGGATCTGGCTCAGCTGGGAGGAAAAATTGTGCAATTTTTCCGGGGAAGGCAGTGTGGGCAACACGAGGCACTGGCAGTGACAACTGCATAGAGCGGGCCATGGGAACTTGCTGGTGAAAATTGCCTAGATCTGGAAGGCAGTCATGCAGGACATGTCTGCGTAGTTTCCGGGTTGAGCGGGGTTTTGAGTAGCTGGCAGACAGTCCAAGAAAATTGTGCAATTTTCAGGAGGATCAATAGGCTGGAGAGCAGGGGGACTGACTGACAAAATTGCGCAATATTCAGAGATAGTGTAGTGACAGGAAGCAAGTGCTTGTCCCTCTTGTCTGCATGATTTCTTTAGTCAATGCAGATAGGTAGGTTGACAACTTCTACGCAACTTTTGGGAGGAGTGAAGCCCGGGGTGATTTCCTAGTCAAAATCTTCGTTTGACCAACGAGAAGGTTGATGGATAGGCTTGTAGGAAATGCAGATTGAGATGGCTTCTTGGGAAAATTTTGTGCTGTTTTGGGTGATAGTCAGCCAGGTTGATTCTAGGATTATGCAATGCAAATTGCCTAGGAGGCATCCTCAATCTCTATGCAATTTTGGGCAACAATGCATGGTCACTGAGGGTTGAGACTACGTAGTGAAACTTAGTGGAGGTCCGACTGATGGAGCGTGGACCGATCGACAGCTCTTCGACAAAATGGTTAAGTGTGTGAGCAACTAAACTCATGTATACATGACCTTGCGAAGACACACTCAACATGACTCGATGACAAGACACCTCAAAGTAACAAGACAACATATGCTCAGTGCGAGTGACCAAAGGGTATGAATGAGAAGAGCGACACTTGAGATAGATCATTGAATGAACGTGAAGACACTTGTGTGACATTGCATACAACTTCATGTGAGAGTACAATTGATGTTTACATAGTGAACACAACTTCTACACATGGAGACGGACTTTGAGCATAAGAAGAACAAGACTACAAGCATGAAATTGTAACCAACATGCTAAAAGATGATCAATAAATGGTCAAGCAAAGAGGGTGCAAAGATTCGACATGAGCTCATGGGATGAGCCTGAGTGTTTGCAAAAATCAAGGTAAAAACCAAGGGAGGCTCTGAAATTGGATGCAAGACAAAATTTTGGAGGGTGTTGCAGCGCTACAACACTTGGCAACACACTGGTTGAATACCATCTTCTCTGTTTCGGTTCAATGACAACACTGGGCCTTAGTCTATTAGGAAGTATTGAATCGTTGTGCAGGTTACTTTGCTTTCCCCACTTACCCCATGGATAGACATGGTTCACCTTTTTCCAACTCCGTGAAACACAACAACAAGTTTCAGCTTGATCACAGTGTTTCAAAATTGGGAAGGGTAGTTTGGCTCGTGAGTTTAAAATTTTCATAGTATAAGTTTTCATCTCTAGTGTTGCTCCACTGCTAGCAGGCCTGGACAGTACCCCTACATAGTCACGGAGGAAAACACACATTGCTCCACTGCCAACGAGACTTCTCAGTACCCTGGTGGAGTTGCATACTTCACCTCTTTGCGCAGGAAGCCTTTCTCTTCTTTCGCTTTTGTATTTTTTTGAAAAGAGGACTGTGCATAGGCACTTATTTATTTTTGGGGCAGAATAGGGATCTACACTTATTGAGAATAGAAGAGGTTGTTCCTTTAGAGAAGCATGTAAGATCTCTGATTTAGTTTTTCTCATTTAGATTTCGCGCCTTCTTCATTTCTACTAGTTAGATGAGCTTGAACACACACAACAAAAGACTGAGTACAAGCATGGAGTTTCCCAGTGTGGACACAGGTTCATGGTTGGACCAGAGCTCCCCTTACAAATGACTTGTATTTTCCATTAGGACTTCATCGGCCGAAGGTTATAACCAAGCACAGAGAAGACAGACACATGACTGGCCAAGTGTTGCAATGTCACAAGATTCTTTGGATCTCATCCACATACTCATTCAAAGGCCAGAAATCAGTAATGGGCAGCTCTTATTGGCAAAACAAAAAATACTCCTAGGCTAAATAGTTGGGGTTATGTGAAATTAAATTTCTAGTGAAGCTACCGTAGGTGTACCCTGTTATCCCCCACAATGCCGGAGGCTGAGAGGAATCGACAGAGGTAACCACAAACCAAACTTTTAATTTGGTAGGTAGCCCTACCAAACCAGAGAGGGATCTCTCTATGAAATTACAATCAAAAGATGACTGAGATAAAGGATTTTAGCGTAGATAGCTAATCTTAGGTGAGTTTTGGGAAATTTAGGGTTTTTGATGTTGGATAAGGGAGAAAAACCAGGTAGCTAGGTGAGAGGGTCAAAGGGTTATAACAAAAAAGACATGAAGGAGAAAGGTAGCAGTACTTTTGTGATGGATCTCAGGTTTTTTCGGTGTAGTATGTGTGGAGCACCTGGAAGGTATGCTTTTTGATAAGTAATCTAGTGGTTTTTCAATACTATTTCTAATATTTTCTGCATTATGAACCTAAAAATATAAGGGTTTTGGTAAATTGTGTGAAAATGGACAAACGAAGCTCAATCACTAATAATCGATGTTTTCTATGCAGAAGGACGTGGAAATAGGGAATTATCGAGTAAAAACAAGAAGCGCAAGGAAAGTAACTGCTGTCCCGTCGACAGGGAACCGGATGCGGACAAGATCAAGTAAAATTGGAGCCGAATAATCCAGGAAAAGAACGCAGGATACCGTGACGGAGAACGCAAGAAGGAAAGAGGAGACCTGAACGATTAGCGAATCCCTCAGGATCTTCGATCCTGAGGGATCGCTGCTTTAAGCTTATCTTTTGTATCTAGACATCTCCGTCATTTCTGTTATATAAAGGTACCACGCCATCGAGCGTGGGGGACGACTGTTGTTATAATTATAAACTCAGAACAATTTTGATCACTGAGTTTTGTAAGATCTGATTTTGTATACTTTTGTTAATGCAATCAATATAAAGGACTTGGTGTTCACTTCGTTTCTGCATCTGAAGTAACTCTAAGCAGTGTACCATTGGTAGCCAAGGGCCCAGCTCCGACGGTCACTTGCTGTTGTATCATACGGTGATTTGTGTGGTTTGCTTATTTCTCTTGTTTCAGTAATCCGATATATCTTTGCTATGATAGACTATGCTTCTTAATTAATATTTGAATCTGAATAAGTTCTTTAATTCACGTCTCTGTATTACACAAACTGAATCTATTCGAATTGCATCCATTTCTACAGCAAGTTATTGGTATGAATGTTATCATTATTGGATTCATATGAAATAAGTATTTGTGAGGCTTGAAGATAATATCACTTTGTTCAGAAACATAGTCACATCATACATTACCCTCGGATCGCTACAGTAGTATAGACCGTGTACATACTTCGGGGTTTGCCGTTTGCTGTTCCATTTGGGTTTGCTGTTCCATTTGCGTTTGTTGTTCCATTTGGGTTTGCTGTTCCATTTGGGTTTGCTGTTCCATTTGGGTTTGCTGTTCCATTTTATATGATTGACGTTTCCTGTTTATGATAGTTTGCTGTTCCATTTCATTACTGTTGTTCCATTTGATTACTGCTGTTCCATTTTAAGAATTGTTGTTCCATTTTACTTTCGCTAATCTGCCTTTATTGCTTTCGCGTGATAGCAGGCCTAAGGGTGTCGTGAGCCCAGCAAGACGCTGCCTAGCTCCCTGACCTCTAAGCCCATGCTTTGGTTTTCTTTCTTTATCAGTTTCTAAAGGGAAGGGTTATTGGTTCCGTACCCTTGACTGATCATCTGCCTTGTGTGATTTCATTTTCTGAATTGATTTAGCTACAGCTTAGCGTTTGTTTCCTTTCAAGTCATTATAACGCTATACTACTGAGCACTACTTGGGTAGAATAGCCTCGGATTGAGTTACTCCTTGAAAGAACAAAACGATCCCGGATTGAATTAATAATGTGGAATAATTAGTGGTGTGAGAGACCCTAGTTATCACTCTACATTTTGGCGCTGTTGCCGGGGAAGGGGTAATAGCCATTTGTCCTTTATAGAGTAGTGCGCAAATCTGCTAGGAGGGAGTTGGATTTTAAAAATGGAAGGTAAGAACCTGCGTACGGAGCATGTAAAAGCCCTGCTCCACCGTCCGCTCTCTTAGTAGAATTGCTGGTTAAATAGGATTTAGCAGTTTAATGGGAGTGCATGACTAAGCAGAAAAAGTTAGAGAAAGATCAAAAGCCTCCATCCAAAGCTAAGGGGCCGGTGACCCTTGGACGAACGACCTTCATAGACGAAATCTATAAGAAAAGCGACTCTCAGCCATCAGTAGGTTATAAGAAAGTCAATTCTAAACAGCCTACTAGTTCCCTTCAGGCCTCGGGATCACCATCCGAAGCCTTTGCTGAGGTGCACAGTCGAACGGAGGAGCAGGATTTTCAAGAAATTGAAAATTTGACTCCTGGACCATTGCACGAAGGGACCCAAAGTAACCTTTGTGAAGGAGAAGGAGAAACAGGGGAAATTGAGGAACCTAGATCTCCTATTGAATTAAACCAGCCTTTGAATAGCCCGGACAAGGGAAGCGTTGTGAAAATCCTTGTTGAAGGAATTCATTCACCGCAGACAGTTGGGGCCATCATCATCCCTGATCAAGGGATTGGTGTCAAGACAATCCCTGTTAAGACTACCCCTACTCTCTTGGAAATTCCTGAAGATTACTGGCATATATTCGATCCCATGGCGCGGAATCAGCCAAACACCCAGACCTCCACATTGCAATATCCGATAGTAGATTCTGCAGCAAATGTGCCCATGAAAGCCATCCCTCTCCAGCATATTCCCACATTTCATGGCCTCACATCAGAAGATCCAGACGCATTCTTGTTCGAATTTGATGTATTATGTAGAGGATACGATTACACCACCGATCCCCAGAAACTGAAATTGTTCCCCTCTACATTAAAAGGGGCTGCGTTAAGATGGTTTATGGGCTTAGGTGGTGGGGTTATTAACAATTGGGATCAAATGAAAGAAGCCTTTTTAAAGAAATACCAAGATTACTGTAGGTCGAGGGAACTAAAATATGAAAATTTTCAAATGTCAGCCAGACCAAACGAAACCTTAGAAGAATATGTGGAACGTTTCCAATATAACTTGCAAAGATCCCCTTATGCATCACTACCTCTGCCTGATAACGTGTTGAAAACTGCATTAATTAGAGGTATGAGAGAGCAATGGATCGAAACGTTAAACATCATGGGGAAAGGAGACATTTATCAGGAAAATTTTGCTGATATCATTGATCTGTGTATCAGGAGCTCAAGAGGCAGCACGAGGATAAAACCAGCGGAATATGATCGCTTCCCCAGAGATAACAGAACATTAACAGAGGGAGTAACACGGGTGGAACTTGGAAATTTGCTAGAAAATTTTAAAACTGATATCCTGGGAACATTAACTACACAACTTGACATTGTGCAGGCTAAACAGAAGCAAGCCGAGGCAGAGCAGAATCTAGCCATTTTTTGCCCACGATGCAGGAAGAAACACAGCCATAAGGAATGCCCGCTGGATACAGTCCAAATATGTGCTATCTGCACCAAGGACCACCTGACCGAAAGCTGCCCTTCACTTCCTGGTTTGAAGGCAGTATACAAAGAAGCAGAAGAGGAGTCAGAACCAGCATATTTTGTTAACCAGCGTCGTCAATGGCAGCCTAGGCAATCAGGTATGTTTTCAGACCCCTCCTCTTCTTTTCAACCCCCGCAGTTCAATACTCAGCAACAGAACATGTGGAAAAACCAGTCCCAACCCCCGTTTTCAAATTGGTCACCTCAAATGTTTCCTACTCCGAATCCTTGGATGTCCCAATTTGGTTGGCCAAACTGCCCTTATCCTCCACCATATTGGCAGAATAGTTCCTATCCTCCACAGTGGACCCCTTCCACTTCGCAAAGCTCATCCTGGCAGACAAGCTGGCCAAGATCGACATATCAGCCAGCAGGATCAATCCCACTCCCTCAACCAACTCTGCCAGCTTTACAACAAAATCCCCAGTCTAATCTGAGACCGCAACTCCCAGCCCAACCCAATCCCAATCCTAATAATAGGCCAGTCCAATCCATCCAAATCATAGACACATCAGAGATTGAGTCTGACCTAAGGGAGTGCAACAATCTTCAGTTAAGATCTGGACGAATAATAGAAACAGAGGGAGACAAAACGATTCATATTGAAAATCAGTTACCAGTAGAACAACCCCCACAACGGGAGGATGAAAACAAAGAGCAAAACAATAAACAAGCAAGTACATCCTCTCCTCCTTTCCCAGAACGATTAGTCATATCTCGACCTATACAACCTCCAGACTTTGACATTTTGGGAGAGTTACAAAATTTGTATATAAAGATTCCATTCCTCCAAGCCATACAAGATATTCCTATATATGCGAAAACCATAAAGGAATTATGCATCAAAAAATCGAGGAATACAAATACTAACCCTAGAGTCCAAGTAGTTGGTACTTTATCCGACCTATTATCAGGAAAGGAGACACCTATCAAATATGAAGATCCCGGGAACCCAATTGTAACTGTTCAAATCTATGGCCAAACTCTGACTAACGCTCTAGTCGACCAGGGAGTTGCAATCAACATTTTGACAACCTCCACCTGCCAAAAGTTTGGCATCACATCAGTAGAACCTACCTCTACTCTGTTAGAATTGGCAGATCGACCTGTAGTTCGACCAGAAGGTACTCTAAATGATGTCATGGTTTCCGTAGATTCCTGGGAGTATCCCACAGATTTCTTGGTAATTAATCCTAAAACCCGACTAGATGGACATCCGTTAATCCTAGGCAGACCCTGGCTTGCTACTGCCGATGCCTACATTGGTTGCCGGCAGGGAAACATGACTATAGCTAAAGGACCAGATGTTAAAAATCTAATTTTATATCCTTCAGCTCAGCCAAGCCTGCCAATGATTAAAACTAACTCTTATCATGTATCATATCTTGCTAATAACATCAGATCTCCACTAACTATACAGAAGGCTTTAGACTTCAAAGATCAAACAGAAGACGACGCCATTAACAATTTTATTAGTCAAACTGAAGCTAGAACACATATGCAGTGTCTTATGATAGAGGCAGCATTTGACAGTGAGCTAGAAGAAGATCCCTTAAAAGATCCGCATGATCAGACAATACCAATAACTGTTGTTGCTAATAGCAAAGTAGTGGAAATTGAACCTGGTAAAACTCTGAACATTAACGCCAATCTCACACCAGGTCAAGAAATAAAACTTATTAATCTGTTACAAAAATACAAGGATGCATTCGCGTGGGATTACCCTGACATGAAGGGGATTGATCCTCAATTATGCACCCATCACATCTATATAGAGAAAGATGCAAGACCTGTCCGTCAGCCACAAAGAAGACTCAACCCTCACCTAAAAGAGATAGTAAAAGACGAACTTCAGAAGCTCTTAGATGTTAACTTTATTTACCCTATCTCTGATAGTAAATGGGTCTCTCCCCTTGTGGTGGTACCCAAGAAAAATGGAAAATGGAGGATTTGCGTCGATTACAGAGAGTTAAACAAGGCTACATAAAAGGATCACTTTCCCCTCCCATTTATAGATCAAGTATTGGACACGTTAGCAGGGAAGAAATTTTTCTCCTTTTCGGATGGCTTCAGTGGATATAACCAAATCCAAATTGCCCCTGAAGACCAGGATAAAACTACCTTTACGTGCCCCTGGGGAACGTTTTCCTATCATGTATTACCCTTCGGCCTATGTAACACCCCTGCTACATTTCAAAGGGCTATTCTTAGTATTTTTGCAGATCTAATAAACGATGGACTTGAGGTGTATATGGACGACTTCACACCGTATGGGGATGAATTTGATCCAGCTCTGGATACCCTGGAAAAAGTTCTACAATGCTGCATTTCTACCAGACTCTGCCTGAGCCACGAGAAGTGCTACATGATGATGACGGAAGGGCTCATTCTAGGGCACTACATTTCAGCAGCTGGCATCCAGGTAGACCCTGCTAAAATTCAGATTCTTTTGCTCATCCCTACCCCCACTACTCAAACAGAGGTACGTAGTTTCCTTGGATTTTCTGGATATTACAGACGCTTTATAGAACATTATTCACGAATTGCAGCACCTCTATATGCTTTGACAGGTAATGTCGATTTTTTGTGGACAGATAAATGTGACCAGGCTTTTAAAGAATTGAAAAAATTGCTGTCAATAGCTCCAGTCCTTCGAGGACCAAATTGGAATTTGCCATCCCAGATCTCATCGGATGCCTCGGATACAGCAATCGGTGCAGTCCTAGGACAAGAAGAGGATAAGAAGCCATACGCTATTTACTATATTAGCAAAAATTTATCCTCTGCCGAACTCAATTATACTGTTACTGAAAAGGAATTTCTGGCTGTAATTCATGCTGTTAATAAATTTAGGCATTATATTACAGGTTACCCTGTTGTGTTATATACAGATCATTCTGCTATTAAATATCTAGCAAACAAACCTGTCACGAATGCTAGAGTAACTCGATGGTTGATCCTGTTGCAGGAGTTTGACATCACAATTAAGGATCGACCCGGCAAGGAGAACCCTGTAGCCGACTTCCTCTGAAGAATACCCAAATCAATCGAAGCAGCAGCCGTGGAAGATCAATTCCCTGACGAACATCTGTTTGCCATTGCCATTCGAACACCCTGGTATGCTGACGTCGCCAATTACCTTGCAGTGGGTAAGTTACCAAAACACCTAACCCCTCAGGAACGAAAACAAATTGTTCAAAAAAGCACTCGATTTTCGTGGATTGGAGACCATTTATTCCATACAAGGGCAGACATGCAAATCAGGAGGTGTATTTGAGAGGATGAGATCCTAGACATCTTAAAGGCTTGTCATAGTGGACCATGCGGGGGGCACTTTGCCGACAAGAGAACAGCACATAAAATACTACAGGAAGGGTACTATTGGCCTACAATCTTTAAGGACGCGAAAAAGTTTGTGCAGGCCTGTGATAGCTGCCAGCGAGCAGGAAAACCTGGTCAAGCTGATGAAATGCCTCTGAGACCATAAGTGGTTATTGAGCCATTTGAACGATGGGCTCTCGATTTCGTCGGGCCCATTAATCCACCATCAAACCAAAGGACATACATCCTGGTAGCAATAGACTATGTTACTAAATGGGTTGAGGCTGAATCATTAGCTAGGGCTACAGAAGATTCGGTAATACAATTTTTGTTCCATTTGTTTGTACGTTATGGACTTCCGAGAGAAGTAATTACAGATGGTGGACCACAATTTGTTGGAAACAAACTAGCTACAACATTTAACAATTATCATATCCAACATAAGATTACTACCCCCTATCATCCGCAGGCAAATGGACAAGTAGAAAACAGTAACAAGATAATCGAGTCAATCTTAACAAAGACCATCGCATCACACAGGCGTGATTGGGCTGCTCGGCTACCTGAAGCACTGTGGGCTTATAGAACCACATGGAGAAGTACGACAGGCTATGCACCTTATCAATTGGTGTTTGGGAAACAACCAATCTTTCCTATCGAATTTGAGATCCAAACACTACGAACTGCACAAGAGGTCGGGCTAGATCTGAATGAGGCACAGATCAATCGACTACGACAGATCAACGAATTGGATGAGATTAGGCTCTCTGCATTACAAAACACAGCATTAATCCAACAGCAGCGAGCCAAGTGGCATGATGCACTTATAAAGAATAAAGTCTTCCATGAAGGAGACTGGGCTCTGTTATACGATTCTCGGTTCCAGGACTTCCCGGGGAAACTCCAGACTCGCTGGCTAGGACCATATGAGATCCAGAAGGTGCACGACAATGGGACCCTCACTCTGATCACGATTGACGGTTCTGGACATACGTTCAAAGTAAATGGCCACCGAGTTCGTCTCTATCGAAGACCTCTTACTCGGGAATCCTTTTGTCAACAGCTTCAGCAAGATACTGATTTGGAGATCTTAGGAGAGGAAGTGAAATCTTCCTCACCCATAACTTAAGTAATTAGTCTTTCATAATTTGTACATAACATCCTGTACATATGTTCTTTTCATCTTTTGTTTGTAGTATTTTGGTTACCTTATTTTGCACAGCACTGGTTTGATTTTGCTCTTCAGTACTCGTGTGATTCTGCTGTTCCTTTTCAAAAGGAACAGCACGTTTGGTGTTTTGCTGTTCCTTTGTGAAAAGGAACAGCACCTTTTGCTTTGCTGTTCCTTTGCAAAAAGGAACAACACTTTTTGCTTTGCTGTTCCTTTGCAAAAAGGAACAACACTTTTTGCTTTGCTGTTCCTTTGAGAAAAGGAACAACACTTTTTGATTTGCTGTTCCTTTGCGAAAAGGAACAACACTTTTGCGTTTTGGAATTTTTTGATGTTCCTTTGCGAAAAGGAACAGCACGGTTGTGTTTTGGAATTTTTGATGTTCCTTTGCGAAAAGGAACAACACTTTGGTGTTTTGGAATTTTTGCTGTTCCTTTGTGAAAAGGAACATCACTTTGGCGTTTTGGAATTTTTGCTGTTCTTTTTGTTTTGCTGTTCCTTTGCGAAAAGGAACAACACTTTTTGGCTTCGCTGTTCCTTTGCGAAAAGGAAAAACACCTTTTGTTTTTCTGTTCCTTTGCGAAAAGGAACAACACTTTTTTGTTTTGCTGTTCCTTTGCGAAAAGGAACAACACTTTTTGGCTTTGCTGTTCCTTTGCGAAAAGGAACAGCACGTGTGGATTTTTGCTGTTCCTTTGCGAAAAGGAACAACCCGTGTGGATTTTTGCTATTCCTTTGCGAAAAGGAACAACACTCTTTGTGCTTTGCTGTTCCTTTGCGAAAACGAACAACACTCGCATATTTCTTTTTTTCAGGATGCAGAATTTGGTTAATTCCGCTATTTTCTGCAAGACGAGTCATCCACATGCTTAGTGCAGAGAAGACACCATCAGAACCTTTCTGCTCCTATTTGGACGTTTTGCGATTATGCTCTCCTAAATCCTTTAGATATAGCAATGACATTATGCAATGAACATAAAAGCATGATATACCGAAACTTGCACATCATAAATCGCTATTATTTTAACAGTCAGCATATATAAGAAGACAAGAGGAAGGACATTAACTTTCGTCTTTACTGTCATTATCTTGTTCCTGAACCATGGTTTGGTAATTTTTATCATGTCGATCTCCCTAAAAACTTTCTTGATCATTACTGAGGAATATGAGCAAACGATTTATATCTGTCTGATGGGATTGTAAGACTTCTTCCACCATTCCCCGCTCTTAAGGAGTGCGGAACCACCCTTATGTGTAATTGAACAAAGAAAAAAGAAGTGTGCTACAAAAGAAGAATAAAAGAAAAAATAAGAATAAGACATGAAATCGTCAAATGCAGGATAGGGGGTCTCATTCAGAGCCAGCCTACCATGATCATAAGGATGGAAGCGAAGTGGCATTCCCATTACGGCCACCACACCAGGGATATGGTCCAAAGGTAAAATAACAAGCAAACCTTGGAACAAGAGGTCTCATCACGAGCCGGCCTGACCACGTTTCGTGCCTACCTTGTGAATGGAATTATGGTTATCTGGTCACCAAGCCAGCATAATGGCCTGCATTTTGACAAAGCACTCTTCAGTAGATACACAAAGGATAATGGTTCCGGAGGGTGAGATAAAAAACTTTGCCAAGGTTATGAACACCTGTTGGCAGCAGAGCTCTGTTAATGGCATTGGAGTCGTAATATTTACACCAACAGGTATGATATTAAGTCTGTTTGTCTTTTATATCCTTTGCATGTATCATATGTCACACCCTGATATAATTATCGCATGAACATTATCACCAATCATGGCAACGGAATTGACAATGACTACTGGAGACTTGGTATAGTTGACAGACGTCCAACCCTCGGTTCCTCATTATATCACACTGGCTTATCTTAAAAGCGATCCATTTTTCTGCCTCGGCTTTGGTACTCCATTATCCTTTTACAACATGGCATAATTTCTACCTGCTATACTTTATGATTTGACTCCCGACTGGCTGCTGCTCCTCTCTTTGACGGCTGGGGGCAGCCTATCAGATCGCGGGGGGGGAGGTGACCTCATTACTCCAATGGTTACGTGGCTGCACACCATTCGGGCAAAATAATGACACGATTTAACGGTATGATGATCTCATTCTACGGACTGCCATCCACGATCTTTCTCTTTGCTGCATGCTCTGCGAAAATCCTTCCTAAAAATAGCATCGAGTATCCTCTCTGTTCGGTAAATACTGTGGACAGTTGCTGTGTCATTCCCGAGTTTATTCCTGCGAGTAAGCTATGGGCGGGAAGACAATTTGAAGTGAACCGCACAAGCTGATCGCGTCTGCTGCTGCCCGCGAAATTTTGGAAAATGCAGGATGGTTGAATTACTTCAACCACCTGCAAGAATCGAACGAGGCTGTAGCGTTGGAATTCCTGCAAAATCTGCAGGAAAACCACTCTATAGTCGGAGGAAAGCGGATAGAAGTTACGGAGGACATTATTGCAGAAACCTCAGGATTACCAGCTGTTGGACCCAGATGGGAGCTGAAGAAGGAAAGACTGCAGAAAGCAATGGAAATTTTCCGAAGCGAGGGCCAAAGTCTGACAGTCAAAGGAAAAGGAGTTCTGCCGACAACACTGGGGGAACCCTGGACCGAGCTGGCGAAGATAGTGCAGAGCTATATCACCTGCGAAGGGAGAAAAGATGTGGTAAGGGCTCGTCACTTAAAACTTCTAGCTGTTTTGAAGGGAAAATGTTCTGTAAATCTCCCTGCCTTTTTAAATTCGTTATTACATGATTCGGCCCGAAGTCTGAAGAAGGCTCAGCACACAGAGACGGTCGTTAGCCACCACGGACTGATTCGGCTAATAATAAGCCATAGTCTTGCCCAACAGCAAGACACCTGGGAGGAATTGGTCGAAACAATTAAAAAGGGACTGGCTTTACCACGAACCTCTAGCACACTGGAACGTTCAGAAGAACACAAGGAGCCAGCAACAGAAAAGCATGCTGGTTCAAAACAAAAGCAGTCCTCCAGCACGCCGGAACAATCAGAGAAACGTAAGAAGTCGGCAGCAGAAAAGCATGCTGTTTCGAAACGGAAGCGACCCTCTGATACGCCGGAACGACCAGAGGAACTTAGAGAACCTGTTGGCACTTCCAACCTGCCTGAAAGACCCAGGAAGTCAGCTCGATTGGTTCGAATACGGGGAAGGTTGGAAAAGATTCAGAAAACTGCGGCCCAACCAATTGAAATCGAGGACGAACCTTCGAAAGAGGAAGGTGAATTACCCGAAGGAAATGCTGAGCAATCAGAGGCTGGAACTAACCAGCCAGAAGGAGGAATTGAAGAAGAAAACGCACAATCCATGGGTAGCCCGTTGCAAGACCACCCAGGAGAAGAGGAATTGGCAGCAGTTCTGGCCAATATGGGAGAATACGGCCAAACCTCCAGTCCAGGAGGCATCCTTGATGGTCCTGCAGAAGAAGAATTACCCGAGGAAGGGCATGCAGAAGAGGCAGGGGAAGAAAACCTGCCTGGCTATGGTAATGAAGCAGAAGATATCAATTCGGGACAATCTGTCCCCAGGGCGCCGGAAGATGTTCCAGGAGAGGAAGAAGAAGTAAGATTGAAGGCCAAACCCTCTGCCGAGGCTAGGGAAATTGCAAAATTGAGGAAGAAGCACCAGAGGATGCTGGGCACGATAGCCAGACTTCGGCAACAAATCAGAATGTTGAAAGCCAGTCTGAGAATACAAAAAACTGCAAGGAAAAGGAAAAGGACCACGACAGCAAGAACCCCGAGGGTTAGGGTTCGTTTTGATGGACGAAACCCCATCAAGAGACCTACTGTTGAGGAACAGTCCGCTGTTCCGAATGATAATGAGGAACAGGGTACTGTTCCAATAGAAACTGCTGTTCCATCTGGCCCGGAGGAACGAATGGACATTCCAATGGAACAGCAAGAGGCTCCGGTGGTAGGAAGACTGCAGCAACCCTATGTTCGCATTAAAAAGGAAACAGATAGCAAAGAGGTTCAAACGGAAGCACCCCCCTCGGGTGTAATTCGGGTCCAAAATTCCAAACAACGCAATAGGAAGGTCCAGGTTAAACTTCCAGCTTCTACGGCTGTGTGGAAGAAAGACCCGAAAACCAGAACCTTGCATAAAATGATGAAGGAAGCCCAGCAGGAGGCCGAGTAGTTGCGAGAACAGACGGTCCCCAAGGAAAGATACGAGGAGCTCCAACAGCAACTTCGAAACATCAGTCAGTCTGAGAGCCAGGCCTTTGAAGGATGGCAGAAGGAGCAGGAAAAGGTTGCTAAGGTAACTCGTCGACTAGATAGTGTTGTTAAGCAGATGGACACCTTGTGTTCCTTGTATACTGATGTTTTGACTTGTAGAGCCCCTGCTAAAAATTATGCTTTGTTTTTGCTTGAACGTTATTTGAGATTAAAAATAAAAGCTGTTAGGGCAGGAGCACCTATCCATATCAACACTGTTAATGATTTTATAGATTGCTGCAAGCACTATGGAGTTAAAGTTCAAAGGTTGTTATGTGAATTCTACCTGCACAATCTTGTCTTAGACCAGGAAACTGATTTGAATCCTGGCCCTTTCGTTGGTGATATACAATTTCAAGCCTTTATCTCATTTGGGGTGAATCAGTTAAAATGGCTTAAAGCTTACAACATCTTTCAGAGGCAAGAAAATAGTCTAGACCTATGGGTACGGGCTGAACCTAGGGACCCAGCAGCATTATGGAGAGAGCATAGGAGTATGATGAGGATCCCAGGTGTCATGAAGATATTAGGTCCCATGCATGGAGACTTGATCCGAAATGGTCTGGAGTATTTCCTGACTATTAAAGACCAGGCCTTCCATGCTGCAAAGTTTCGATACCGAACCTCTAACCCAAACATCCAGCTCAGGGAACCCTTTAACTTTGAGAATTTTGAATTGGCTGCCAGTCGATTGAGTTTCTATGCGGAACGGATTCTGCGAGCAGGACCATTTTGGTTGGGGTATCGGTTTCCCAGCCCAATTGTTTGGCATCCTGCAACTGGATATCAGGCCCTATATGAGATGCCTGTAGATCAGTTAGACCAGTTCTTTGACCATCTAGTTGCTAATCATGGTTTTCGACCTCTTCGTGAGGTCCCTTCTCCGGCCTACTCTCTCACAGCCCTGCATGTCAATTACAACGTTTTCATGAGGACATGAAACAGGGTAAGCAGGGGGGTGTGTGGAGCACCTGGAAGGTATGCTTTTTGATAAGTAATCTAGTGGTTTTTCAATACTATTTCTAATCTTTTCTGCATTATGAACCTAAAAATATAAGGGTTTTGGTAAATTGTGTGAAAATGGACAAACGAAGCTCAATCACTAATAATCGATGTTTTCTATGCAGAAGGACGTGGAAATAGGGAATTATCGAGTAAAAACAAGAAGCGCAAGGAAAGTAACTGCTGTCCCGTCGACAGGGAACCGGATGCGGACAAGATCAAGTAAAATTGGAGCCGAATAATCCAGGAAAAGAACGCAGGATACCGTGATGGAGAACGCAAGAAGGAAAGAGGAGACCTGAACGATTAGCGAATCCCTCAGGATCTTCGATCCTGAGGGATCGTTGCTTTAAGCTTATCTTTTGTATCTAGACATCTCCGTCATTTCTGTTATATAAAGGTACCACGCCATCGAGCGTGGGGGACGACTGTTGTTATAATTATAAACTCAAAACAATTTTGATCACTGAGTTTTGTAAGATCTGATTTTGTATACTTTTGATTAATGCAATAAATATAAAGGACTTGGTGTTCACTTCGTTTCTGCATCTGAAGTAACTCTAAGCAATGTACCATTGGTAGCCAAGGGCCCGGCTCCGACGGTCACTTGCTGTTGTATCATACGGTGATTTGTGTGGTTTACTTATTTCTCTTGTTTCAGTAATCCGATATATCTTTGCTATGATAGACTATGCTTCTTAATTAATATTTGAATCTGAATAAGTTCTTTAATTCACGTCTTTGTATTACACAAACTGAATCTATTCGAATTGCATCCATTTCTACAGCAAGTTATTGGTATGAATGTTATCATTATTGGATTCATATGAAATAAGTATTTGTGAGGCTTGAAGATAATATCACTTTTTTCAGAAACATAGTCACATCATACATTACCCTCGGATCGCTACAGTAGTATAGACCGTGTACATACTTCGGGGTTTGCCGTTTGCTGTTCCATTTGGGTTTGCTGTTCCATTTGCGTTTGCTGTTCCATTTGGGTTTGTTGTTCCATTTGGGTTTGCTGTTCCATTTGGGTTTGCTGTTCCATTTGGGTTTGCTGTTCCATTTTATATGATTGACGTTTCCTGTTTATGATAGTTTGCTGTTCCATCTCATTACTGCTGTTCCATTTCATTACTGCTATTCCATTTGATTACTGCTGTTCCATTTTAAGAATTGTTGTTCCATTTTACTTTCGCTAATCTGCCTTTATTGCTTTCGCGTGATAGCAGGCCTAAGGGTGTCGTGAGCCCAGCAAGACGCTGCCTAGCTCCCTGACCTCTAATCCCATGCTTTGGTTTTCTTTCTTTATCAGTTTCTAAAGGGAAGGGTTATTGGTTCCGTACCCTTGACTGATCATCTGCCTTGTGTGATTTCATTTTCTGAATTGATTTAGCTACAGCTTAGCGTTTGTTTCCTTTCAAGTCATTATAACGCTATACTACCGAGCACTACTTGGGCAGAACAGCCTCGGATTGAGTTACTCCTTGAAAGAACAAAACGATCCCGGATTGACTTAATAATGTGGAATAATTAGTGGTGTGAGAGACCCTAGTTATCACTCTACAGTATGGTGTTGAGAAGAAGCATGAAGGTCTTAATGAGCATGAGACATGATTTCATTAAGAAAGAGTGAAAATAACATATAATAATTTTCCTTCAAAACACAACTTAGCAAAAAGAATTATGTTTATCGACTGCAAGGAAAACTATTGAAGAGATGATGAATGGAAAAGGAAGCTAAATATCACTCATATAAGGTAATAATAAAGGAGAAAAACATCATAAACATACTACACAGGAATTCCTAAATAATAGCTGCAAACTGTGTCCTTTGATTTCCGAAAATGTCAAATATAGGCTACAATGGTTCTCTCCTCAAATATCCAACCAGTCCAATGAATGATAAAATGATACATAAAGACCAAAATCAAATTCTCCTTAGGCTCAAGCATCGAATCCATGACTCTAGGAGTGGTTACATGAGTTGTTTTAATGAAACCCTAATGTCTAGGGAGGTTGAAACAAATTCTACAATTAGCTTTGACTGCAACTTCCCTCATAAATGAAGCTCAATTTACATCAAAACAAAGACTATCCATACATTACTACATCATATTTACATTTCCTTTCACTCTATCATTCATTTACTTCACCAATTTGACCTTTACCCAAATCGAACAAGAAACTCTAAGAAATTACACAGTGAAATTTTTAATTAAAATCTCAAAAAATTGTAGAAGCGCCAGTGCCACGTTTGAGGCCATTGTTATGTGCCTTCCTAAAGTCAAAATTCAAATATGAAAGAAAGATAAACTAGCCCTATCAGTCTAGTTTCCATAACATCTTTAATTTTTGAAAATGACCCATGGGAACACCTCCAAAACTGCATTCTCCCAAGGTGTCTCCAGAAGCGCAACGCTTGTTAAAAAGAGGGGCAAAATGTTGATTTTTTACCCCTTTTTCTCAATTTTCTCAAAATTTGAGCCATGTTTGAAAAATATGAGGAAATGGGTTTTGAGAGGAGGCCATCAGCTTTCAAAAAATTCAAAACATTTTTCATTTAGAGCTATGAGGAAAAATCGCAGTGCCAAGGTGCTGCGTTTTTGAAACTAATGCGTTTTCCTGAATTTGTACCATATTTCACCAAAAACCAAAAATGCTCAAAAAACTCCCAAAATGGGTCCAGAAGTGCCAAATGAGGTGTACTATGCTATCATGGATGCCTCAATAAGCATTTCCAACTTTTCCTTCACATATTTTCCTTTTAGGGTTTCCTTCAACTTGTTTTGCATTTGCTTGATCTTGATGTTGCAAATCTTGTTTCTGATGTGGTAGTGGTGCGCATGTGCCTCAACATCTGGTTGTCCCTGTTAGCCTTGTCAAGAAGCTTCTCTAGATGGCCATTGACTTTGTCTAGCCAATATTCCCTGTCTTCATTGATTTCCATAGCAAATTTGTCTTCACTGCTCAAATCCTTACTAGTAGGTTTTGGTCTCTTTCTTTCTGTAATTCCTTTTTTTAGACCCATTGTCCTAGGCCTCTTCCTTCCAACCTACTTATCCTATTCATCATACTTATCATGCTCTAGCACTATTTTACCTTTGACCTCTTGCCTCAACATCTTGAATTTCTCTTTTTCCATCATTAGTTTTTTGACCTTGAGTTGACTGCTTTCTTGCTCAAGGAAGGAAATGATAAATTTTTGCCTTACCAAATTGTACTGGAGTTCCATGATATGGGAATCCTTCTCTTTTAATAGCTTGTTTCAAGTTTGAATGCTCATCTGCTCCCTCCAAGTCAACTAGGTCAAAATCATGCTCAACTTGGGTAAAGGTCAAATTGGTGAAGTAAATGAATGATAGCGTGAAAGGAAATGTAAATATGATGTAGTAACGTATGGATGGTCCTTTTTTTGATGTAAATTGAGCTTCTTTTATGACGGAAGTTGTAGTCAAAGCTAATTGTAGAATTTGTTTCAACCTCCCTAGACATTAGGGTTTGGTTAAAACCACTCACGTAACCACTCCTAGAGTCATGGATTCGACCCCTGAGCCTAAGGGGAAGTTGTTTTTGGTCTTTATGTATAATTTTCTTAGTCATTAGACTAGTTGGACATTTGAGGAGAGAACCAGTGTAGCTTGTATTTGACATTTTTTGAAATCAAAGGACATAATTTGGAACTATTATTTAGGAATTCCTATGCAATAAGTTTATGATGTTGTTTTCCCTATGTTATTACTTTATATGAATGATATTTAGTTTCCTTTTCCATTCATCATCTCTTCAATATTTTTCCTTGCAGTTGATAAACATAATTCTTTTCACTAAGCTCTATTTTGATGGAAAATTATTATATGTTATTTTCACTCTTGCTTAATGAATTCACGTCTCATGATCATTAAAACCTTCATTCTTCTTCTCAACACCATACTGCACCCACAAAACCTGAGATCCATCACAAAAGTACTACTACCTTACTCCATATATTTGATGTTGTAACCCTTTGACCCTCTCACCTAGCTAACTAGTTTTTCTCCCTTATCGAGCATCAAAAACCTTAAATTTCCCAAAAATCACCTGAGCTTAGCTATCTAGCCTAAAATCCTTTATCTCAGTAACCTTTTGACTGTAATTTCATAGAGAGATCCCTCTCTGGTTTGGTAGGGCTAGCTACCAAACTAAAATCTTGGTCCGCGGTTACCTCTGTCGATTCCTCTCAACCTGGGACATTGTGGGGGATAACATTTTGGCGTTGTTGCTGGGGAAACAAAAGATCATATCTTCCATGGGAAAGAATGATAAAGATCAGATCTGATTACTAATCGTGAACAATGATCAGACACATATGAAGGCTGAACCATTCACCTGGCGACTCCCACTTGATCCGAAGACTCCATTGGTAGCAGGATCCAAAAATCAAAATGAGTTCTCAATCCAGAAGGTATGCTCCTATGCATCGAGATCATGCTGTAGGCTTTCCAAATCGTACACCTCAGGTATATTGGAAAACATTCTTGCCAAAATGAAGAGATGGGAAAGGTGATGATGCTACACTACATTTAATAAGATTTCATATTTATGTACATAAGCTGAAGATTAATTTTCATGAAAATTGTTTATTTAAGATGTTCATGGTCACATTAGAAAGAGCACGGTTTTGGTATGAAATTTTGCCCACTGCTTGTATTTATTCTCTCAAATATTTTAACTCAGTATTTTTTTAGAAGTATAGGGAAACCTATCCTTCTTTTCTTTTGATTGAGGATTGTTGTGATAGCTTTGAAAATTTTATTCAAGAGTTGGAAAGTGATTATGACGATGAAGAGTTTATGGCTGATGAACTCTTATATTCTTTGAATGAAAACACTTTTCACAACCATGAGAAGATCTTGGATTCTACCCTGAATGACAACGAACTTGAGTAGAATTCTTCAAAAGATGACATTGACCTTCCATTTTCCTCTTCTGAGTTTCTAATTCAAGAAGAAATATGTGCAGATCAGAATTTCGAGTTTGCCTGTATAGAAATTCTAGAGAGTCATGATTTATCCATTGAGGTCAAAAACTGTGTACACTAGGTTTGTTGTCTTGAGTTTGATGAACATGTTCAACAACCTTCAAATGATCAAGATATAAAACTTTTTCAAAGCCTAGACAATTCTTTTTCTAATATACATGAAAAGGCACTTGTAGATATTTGTGTTGATGTTCATTTGGCTACCTCAATTGAAGATCTGCAAGAACATACAAATCTTGTCTCTGATCTAGATGGTGTGGAAGATGACACTTCTACGTTTCAATTTAAGAAGGATCACCCAAATGAAGAAGAACAATCAGCCATTATATTTGAAAGAGTCTTCCTTCCTTTTTTTGATCCATAAGAGGTAATGCTTCATGATTTCCAAGATCCCTTGCGCAGTCTTTTGCAAGCATCGGAGAAGGTGAATGTTGTTTTGTTTGTTAGCATAAGTCTTGGTTTCATTTTTCATTGTGGGTTGCCTACATGTACACCATTCTGTCTTCTCACAACATATGTGAGCATAATTTCATTGAATAAATGGTCATCTCCTTTTTTGGCTTCATTGGAATTTTCGCATCACTTGAGTGAGCAGGTTATGGATCAGTTAGAATAGATACGGTGTGATGAATAAGCTCAACATTATGAGCATCTTTTTCAGTGCCAATTTCCAGTATAGTTTGTAGTTGATGGTGTACAGTTTAGCGTTAAGTTTAATTTGAGTGACTTTGAAGATTGTAGCTGCAGTGACTCCATTGCCCAATGAACAAGGCTACCTAGTCTATAGAGTTCTTGACACCTCCTATGGAGCTGCCACCCACAATGGATCCAATGTTAGTATATTTTTTTTTTTCCTGCCACTAGTGATCAAATGTTCTCTTTTAGAAATTCCATTAGGGTTTAGGGTCAAGTTTTTGTCATTTTAATAGGTCTTCCATTCAAAACCTTTGGTCACTGGTTAGTATGTCTAGGGTTATTTTCACTTTCTCAAGAATTTTTACATGTTGGTCACTTTCTTCATTCAACTAAGTGTATCATGATTAAGAGAATATCATCATCATGTCAGTCATCAACATCATGATTTCACTTAGTCTAGTGTCTCCATTAGGTCATTAGGCTTTCAAGGTCACCGACACTTTCATTTCATGCATAAAATCTAGCATATGATGAGTTGTGATAAGCAAGTATTTTCAATAAATTCTGATTTCAGATGTAAATTCACGTTTCTATATGTAATAAGTACTTCATAGCTATAGTTTCAAAGTTCCAAAAAGAAGGTACATTGTTCAAAAGAAGATACAAAGTCTAGGCTACAAATGTCCAAGGCTGCCAGGTTCAAAAGAATGAAAGTCATGTTTAGAAAGGACATGTGGGGCCCATTATCACTCAAAAGAGTATTATGCTGTCTCTAAAAGCCCAAAGAGATTCATACACATTCCATTTACACTCTTATCTTACCTTTTCATCAAGTTAATTCCTCATTAGGTGAGAAAACACGAGGTTTTTCAGCCAAATTTGAAAATTTTGCTTAGCGATGTGATTACAGACGAGGCACTGCGTTTCTGGAGGTGGTGCTGTGCATCGATGAACTGCACTGTGCACACCACAGGGTCTCCTAGAATTACAAAAAATCACTCAAATTCGAGTTTTCAAGCCTCTAAATCTAGGTTTTTTTATCCTCTAAGATTCATAATAGGTAAGTACACTCCTTTTCATCCCCTCTTCCTTTGGCAAAACAAAAAAATGATTGTGAGTTTAGTCCTCTAGGGTTTTCTACGAGTTTCATGTTTTGATCTTGAAAATGATCAATTGGAGCTTTTAAACCCTAAAATCACTATCCCTATACCTCTATTTGCATACAACTCATCATCCCCATTCACCAACAAACCATTTCCATTAATTCCACTTCACCTCCCTACAAACCATAGCCCTAATCTATCAAATTGGGCAGTTTCCCTAGCTAGGACTGTGTTTAAATTTCCTATCTCATCTCCCTCATTAATTTCCCTTCATTTAACTTCCTAAGGATTCCTAAAACCCTTGTCCATCTCCCAAAATTTCCCTATTCCCATCTCCCTTCCCTAACTCCCTCATTTCACCACTTCAATCACTTTTCACTCTTATTTTCCCTTTTCCTATCATCTAGGGTTTCAAAAATGGAAGGAAACTCTTCACCATCAGAGAAAAGAAAACATCATAAAGGGCGAATGATTCTGAGGTATGAGCCCACAAATTGCAATGAGATCAATTCTTCACCATTCATAAGACAATGCTTTGAAGATGTCAACTACGTAGGGTTTTGTCAAAGAGTGGGAGAGGTAATTTTTCATGAGCATCTCACTGATTTGATTGCCACCAATCTGAAAGGAGAAAAGGCCACCATTGCAGGGATTGATTTCACATTCTCAGTTGATGCCATCTCTCTTTCCACAGGGATACCAAATCATGGGGAGTATTGGTTCAAATGCATGAGTCTATACCTTGAAATCCTTGAAATCATTCCATTTAGATACTTGTTGGAAAGGTATGCACCACTAATGAAGGTTGTGATGAAGTTTTTCACTTGTGAGGGGACGTTTTCCAGGTTGTACCAATATCACATTAGGCTTCTCATGCACTTCAAAGTTGTGAAGCCTCCTAACTTGTGTAATTGCTTGTGTAGAAGTGTCATCAAAATATCTGAAAAGGTGCAAATGAAAAACAAAGAGAATTACCCTAGCCTTTTCCACCACAGTTTGATAAAG
This sequence comes from Pinus tabuliformis, assembly GCA_031772625.1. Taxonomy (NCBI): domain Eukaryota; kingdom Viridiplantae; phylum Streptophyta; class Pinopsida; order Pinales; family Pinaceae; genus Pinus; species Pinus tabuliformis. Next base: position 112,352,034 of record CM062812.1, read on the forward strand.
GTTGTAGTCTTCCATCAATTGGTAGAAAATAACATAGCATGGGATACATTTACTGAAGTAGCCTTGAAGAGGCATGACACTACTTCACCAAGCCAACACCAAGACACATCAGCACAACCTATGGAGGTAGGTTCATCAAACAAATCAGAGGAGGTTCCTAGGGAATCTAGACCTGAGGTAACCAAAACATACTAGAGAGGAAAAAGACTTGTGTTTGCTCCTCAAGTTGAGGAAAGGGACAAGCGTTCTACATCAGCACAAGAGGGATCACATTTGCAAGATGAGGAGCTAATTGAGTATGATTTTGATCTAGTTGACTTGGAGGCAGCAGATGAGAATTCAATCTTGCAACATGATATCAAAGAGAACGATTCCTAGATCATGGAACTCCAGGAAAATTTGGCAAGGGCCAAATTTATCATTTCTTTCCTTGAGCAAGAAAACAATCAACTCAAGGTCAAACAACTAATGATGGAAAAAGAGCAATTCAGGATGTTGAGGCAAGAGGTCAAAGGTAAATCAGTGCTAGAGCATGATAAGCATGATGAAAAGGAGAATCAGGTTGGAAGGAAGAGGCCTAGGACAATGGGTCTCAAAAAGGCATTGCAGAAAGAAAGAGACCAAAACCTACTAGTAAAGGATTTGAGTAGTGAAGACAAAATTGCTATGGAAATCAATGAAGACAGGGAATATTGGCTAGACAAAGTCAATGGCCATCTAGAGAAGCTTCTTGACAAGGCTAATAGGGATAACCATATGTTGAGGCACATGGCCCACCACTACCAAACCAGAAACAAGATTTGCAACATCAAGGTCAAACAAATGCAAAACAAGATGAAGGAAACCCTAAAAGGCAAAGATGAGAAGGAAAAATTGGAGATGATTGCTGAGGCATCCATGATAGCATAGTACACCTAATTTGGCACTTCTGGTTCAATTTTGGGAGTTTTTTGAGCATTTTTGGTTTTTGGTGAAATTTGGTACAAATTCAGGAAAATGCCCTAATTTCAGAAATGCAGTGCCTTGCCACTGCGCTTTTTCCTCAGAGCTCTAAATGAGAAATGATTTGAATTTTTGGAAATATTATGCCTCCTCTCAAAACCCATTTCCTCATAGTTTTCAAACAAGGCTCAAATTTTGAGAAAAATGAGAAAAGGGGGTCAAAAATCAACATTTTCCCTCTCTTTTTAACAGGCTCTACGCTTCTCGAGACACCTCGAGAAAATGAGCTTTAGGAGGTTTTCCCATGGGTCATTTTAAAAAATTCAAGATGTTCTGGAAACTAGAAAGATAGGGAGATTTTAATGTTCTTTCATATTTCAATTTTTACTTCAGGAAAGCACCTAAAAATTGCCTCAAACTTGGTGTTGCGCTTCTGCAGTTTTCTAAGATTTTAATTAAACATTTGAATGTGTAATTTCTCATAGTTTCTAGTTCGATTTGGGAAAAGCTCAAATTGGTGAAGTAAATGAATGATAAAGTGAAAGTAAATGTAAATATGATGTAGTAATGCATGGATAGTATTTGTTTTGATGTAAATTGAGCTTCATTTATGAGGGAAGTTGCAGTCAAAGCTAATTGTAGAATTTGTTTCAACCTCCCTAGACATTAGGGTTTGGTTAAAACCACTCATGTAACCACTCCTAGAGTCATGGATTCGACCCATTATCATAAGGAGAAGTGTTTTTTGGTATTTATGTATCATTTTCTCAGTCATTGGACTGGTTGGACATTTGAGGAACGAACCATTGTAGCCTGTATTTGACGTTTTTCGAAATCAAAGGACACAATTTGTAGCTATTATTTAGGAATTCCTATGTAGTAAGTTTATGATGTTGTTCTTCCTTTGTTATTAATTTATATGAATTATATTTAGCTTCCTTTCAATAGTTTTCATCTCTTCAATATTTTTCCTTGCAGTTGATAAACATAATTCTTTTCACTAAGCTATGTTTGTTGGAAAATTATTATATGTTATTTTCACTCTTTCTTAATGAATTGATGTCTCATTCTCATTAAGACCTTCATGCTTCTTCTCAACACCATACTACACCAACAAAACCTGAGACCCATCACAAAAGTACTACTAACTTGCTCCTTCATGTTTTTGTTGTTGTAACCCTTTGACCCTCTCACCTAGCTACTTGGTTTTACTCCCTTATCCAACATCAAAAGACCTAAATTTCCCAAAACTCACCTGAGCTTAGCTATCTAGCCTAAAATCCTTTATCTCATTCATCTTTTGACTGTAATTTCATAGAGAGAACCCTCTCTGGTTTGGTTGGGCTAGCTACCAAACTAAACTCTTGGTTTCTTGTTACCTTCATCGATTCCTCTCAGCCTGGGACATTGTGGGGGATAACATACCCGACCTGCAACCACAAATATACAAGTGATTAAAATAGATAAAAAATAGTGTGCAATAGAAAATACAAAAACTTGACAATCTTGCTCGTGAGAGAGAAGGTCTTACCCTGTGGGCAGAAATATGTGTCACAACCACCCAACACACATGCTTACCTCTTCAATGACTATCGTTTTTCAAAAAACCTCGGAAGCCTCTTGCAATTGTGTGTTCATCTGCACCAAGCTTCTTAGCGAGTGCGAGGAAGGACTGAAGCTTGTTATCTATAGCACGACTCGCCAAGTAATATTGTTCCAGCCATTCAATGATTGGATTATAAAATTCGTGATGGATGTTTTGAAAGACTCATGATATTTGCAATGATGCATTCCTCATTCGAGAGAGGGGATCATGATGGGAATTTAGTATGGATAGATAGATATGGTCATTCTCATTGGTCATGTGAAGACAGTGAGGATCTTCCATAGCCATGAGTGCAGGTTGAAGTGCCTCCCCTGCTTGACATAATTCTGAGGAGAAAGATGTTACACAATGAAGATCATAGTGCGCGAAACAATTGTCATTGGATGTAATGTAGGGATAATGATAAACTGCATGAAAGTCACCTAAGATAGAAGAAATATCATATGAGTTGGTTGAGATGCTAGATTCCCAATTTGACATGAACAAAGAAGATTTTTGAACAATCTTGTGAAAGCTCTAAATGCTGGAACAAGTTCACTATGCGCTAGATATGACAGAACACACCTGCAACCGGTGAAAAATTGCGTAGGCATCATGGTGATCCAGGTGGATATTGGCGACCACCCGCCAAGTCCACTTGGACCCCCACCATTGTTTCTTTTAGCTTTTCAGTTTCCTTAATTGTAGCACAATTTACTATTTTTAGCAGTTTTTTGGGTCCTGAACTTCTGGAGCCATTTTGAGGCCCTAAGCGACGTTTTTTGGGAAACTTGGGAGCAACATGGGTCCATGGACCGATGTTGCGCTTCCCAAAGTTTCATTACTCGGATAGATATTTCTAACGAGATATTGTGCGCGTCAAACGGAGATCGTATGCCAAAGTTATGACCCCGGGAAGTTGATGTACCAATTTACCCAAACGAGGCCCACAATTTGGCGTTTCATCTTCTAGGGTTAGGTTTTTGGATGTATAGGGTTTTCCATTGTTTCTCAACAATAAATAGGCCTTCAAGCCTCATTGTAACATAGTTCAGGGGCATGTAGCCACCACATCTCTTCTCAAAGATAAGCCACAACCGCCCTAGCTGGTTTATTTCCATTTCTCTTTGTAAGCATATTTTAGTATTTTACAGTAACGAAATGAAGTATTATTTCCGATGCATCTCTGTACTTATGGTTATCTCTTTAATTTGTTACATTCCTATTTAAATATGGATCAGTGGTATCAGAGTGGTATGCTTTTTCTCTATTTTTCTTTGCATGTCCCCAACGAGGTCAGGATATAAGGAGTTAGGGCTTGAATTGGTCAAATCTTTTCAAGACCAACCTCGTAAATCTCGACGGCCTCCCATGGTAGATGAAAAGAAAGATGAGGGGGTAGGAGATCCTATCACAATCTTGCTCGAAGAAGCCCTAGAGCGGGAAAGGAATGTGATGATGGACACTTTTCCCAGATCCTTTAGCGGCTACCCAAAGGCGACACATCGGCTTCCAATAGTTACTCTAGAAATGCCACACCCTTTAAGGTACAATTTAATTTTGAAGTCCCCATATTCGAGGGTCAAATAGACGCAGATGCCATAGATAAATGGTTAAATATGCTAGAAGGGTATTTTTTTGTTCATGATTTTTCGAGTCGGGAAAAGATTATTTTTTCTCTTCTCAAACCAGCCCCCCACGTCAAGGACTGGTGGGAAACCTACAGCAAGCATAAGGATGAAAGTATGTGCTCATTATTTTCAGCCACACCCACTTGGAATTCATTTCATATTGCCATCAAGGAGCAATACTACCCTGTCGGAAGCTATGAGGATCAATACATAAAGTGGACCACAGGGAAGGGACCAAGACGTGTTGGAGTTTACCAATATTTTCCATACCCTTCGCACAAAGTTGGGTGTCAAGGATTTAGAGCAGCATTTGGTACTCAAATACCGCAGCTACCTACACATGTACATCCAGGAAGAAATAGAATTCTTGAACATCTCCTTGCTTGGCAAGGCATACCGATATGCCGTCAAGGTCGAGCAAAAGTTTAAACAGAAGAAGCGAGACTTTGGATCTGCGGATCTGAAGCAAGGGAAAGGTGCCCCCAAATCATAGAACAAAGGACAAAGCCAAGGCAGGGCAGCCTAAGACAACCTGCCAAAGTTGCAAGAAAAGAACAGTGCCGCGAAGCCAAAAAGGGACACGGAAAAGTGGTGTGAGTTCCATAAGAGCTCCACTCACAACACAAGTGAGTGTTGGGCCAAGCTGTGACTAGCGACCAAGCTAAGGGTTTCAAAATCAGATGCATGTTTTGAATTTGAGTCAGAACCCGACAAGGGGAATGAAAAAGGGAAGTATATTATGGATGTGGAGCCCAACTCCACCGTTTCCACCATGAAGATCCAGAAGGAAGAACCCGAAGACCAAAGGAGGAGGAGTGTCTCTTCCACTCCCAGATGTGGGTAAAGGGCTCCCCACTATTGTTCATTGTCGACAGTGGGAGCCAAAAGAACCTCATTTCGACATAGGTCATGAAGCAAATGGGCTTATAGACCACAACACATCCACAATCGTACACCATCGGGTGGCTTCACTAAGGACAGGATCTTCGCGTAAGCCAGTAGTGTCGCCTTCCATACAACATCAAGACCTTCACAGATGAGGTATTGTATGACATTGCTCCCCTTGTTGTTTGTGATGTATTATTAGGACAAACATACTTGTGGAAGCAACATGCTGTGTATGAATCAAGGCCACGTGCTGTTATTGTTACTTTGGGAAATAAGTTGTACAGGATAATGGAGGTAGCACCGCCTACTGCCATCTCTTTAGTTACTGCAAAACAATGAAGTAAGCTCATTTTCAAAATCGGGAAATTTGTTTTCCTAATGATACGCCCACAAGTAAAGAAGAAGACGGTCGACAAGACCTCCAGACAGGGCCCCTCTGCATGACAACTACAGATGGACAAGGTCGTGGAGGAGTACGAGGACAACTTCACCTCCCCCACAGGGGTTCCTCTGCACTATCAGGTCAAGCACTCCATCGATTTGACCCCAAGTGCGCTACTTCCCAATGTACCAATATATCGGCGCTCCATTCTGGAGAACGATGAAATCAAGAGGCAGATTCAGGAGTTGTTGCAGAAAGGTCACATTCGTCTGAGTTCATTGCCTTGTGGGAGCTCGATTGTGTTGGTACAGAAGAAGGATGGGACTTGGAGACTCTGTATTGACTATCAGGTGCTGAAAAAGATCACTGTCCGTAATAGGTACCTGATCCCACGGATTGATGACCTCTTGGATCAACTGAAGGGGGGAAAATATTTCAGGAAGATCGATTTGAAGTTAGGATATCACCAGGTACCAATTGAACCCTCCAATGTGTGGAAGACTGCCTTCAAAGCTAAAGATGGCCTTTTTGAATGGTTGGTTATGCCTTTCAGATTGAGAAATGCTCCTGCAACCTTCATGAGGCTAATGGATGACATCTTACGGCCATTCACCAACTCATTTGTAGTGGTATACTTGGATGACATCCTGATCTTCAGCCAGAGTTGGGAAGAGCACCTCTACCACATCCGACAGGTTCTCAAAACATTGTGGCAACACAAGTTATGTGCGAATTCAGAGAAATGCACTTTTGGAATGACCCAGGTTCAGTATCTGGGATACATTATTGATGAATGTGGGGTGCATGTGGATCTAGCCAAGATCCAAGTTATTTGAGATTGGCCATCTCTAACCACTCTGACAGAGCTCCACAACTTTCTAGGTCTTGCCAACTTCTACTGTAGGTTTGTGTTGGGATTTTCTCATATCACTTGGCCCTTGAGTCAAGTCACCAAGGGAGGAGCAAAAGAAAAATTCTTTTGGTCTGAGTCTCAACAAAAGGCATTCACAGAGTTGAAAGATCGCCTCTGCTTAGTACCAGTGCTCGCATTACCATACTTGAAACAACCATTTGAGGTCGAGATAGATGTCTCTGACTATGCTATTGGGGCAGTCCTTACTCAACATGGGAATCTAGTGGCATATCACAGTGAGACACTTTCAGACACAGTTCGGAAGTATCCCAATTATGACAAGGAGATGTATTCCATTGTGCAGGCCTGTCGACAATGGAAGCATTACATTTTGGGGAAGGAAATGGTCATCCACGTAGACCACCGACCCCTGCAGTTCATACAGACCTAAGGGAAATTGCAGAATGATCACCATCAAAAGTGGTCCACATACCTGCAACAATTCCATTTAAATATCAAGTATAAGAAGGGAAACACCAATAATGTTTCACATTGCCTCAGTTGACCACCGATCATGGCGTTAACCACCGTGCTCAACTCTTGTGGGCACGAGACTTCTGATTAGCCACTTCTCTACAAAAGTGACCCAGAATTCGACCACACATACCAGACACTCTTGGAGGGTCATCATGTTCCAGATTTTCACCTCCAGGATGCCTTGTTATGCCACCTAGGTCACCTTTGTGTTCCTTCAAGCGAGCGTGCCAAGATGATTTGGGAAGCACACTACAGTCGGGTTGCTGGGAATTTTGGGGTCAAGAAAACGGTGGCAGTACTGTAGAAGTATTTCTATTGGCTGAATCTTCGACAGGATGTCGGGAAGTACATCAGATCATGCACTGCCTATGCCATTGCCAAACTGACCATCAAGAAGCAAGGCCTCTATACCCCGCTGCCTACCCTTAGTCGACCTTGGGAATCCATCTCCATGGATTACATGTCGGGCCTTCCTTCTACTAAGCATGGAAACGACTGTGTTTTTATGGTCATCGAGAAGTTCTCGAAGATGGCCATTATGGTGGCCTTTAATAAGAATATCACAGTAGAAGCCATTGCTAAACTCTTCTTTGAATGAGTGTGGGTACACTTTGGGATCCCATAGTCTATCATCTCAGACCAGGATAGTAAGTTCCTCAGTACATTTTGGTCTAGCCTTTCGTCGATGCTGGACAACAAACTCACTAAGTCCACAACCTTCTATCTCAAACTAATGGCTAGACAGAGGTTGTGAATAGGATGTCCGTACACATTTTGCACATGTACAACTCAAGGCATCCACGCACATGGGATGAGAGCCTCCCCTATGTTCAACACAACTACAACTGGGCTCTCCACATCTCGACTGGCCACAACCCTTTTCAAGTGGGCTTTGGATTCCAACCACTATGTCCCATTGATCTAGCCATGTCATTTGCAGCTACTCACGTAGATTCAGCTCATGTCCAGTTCGAAACAAATAAGGCAAACAACTTCATTGAGCACATCCAACATATTCGCCAGCAGGTCCACGACATTCTGGAGAAATCAAATGCCAAGTACAAGCAGGGACATGATCAACATCGGGTGCCACACAAGTTTCAGGTGGGCGACAAAGTCTAGTTGCATTTGAAAAAGGAACGCCTTACTGGAGCCTATCGGAAACTTAGACGACTCCGATATGGTCCTTACACCATTACCAAGGTTGTGGGAGACAATGCATTTGAGCTCAGAATTCCCCCATTCCTTGGCCTGCACCTAGTGTTCAATGTGGACCACCTTCGGCCATACTTTCCACCATTACTAGACACATCCGACATTGCAGAACAACTCACACCCATAGAGTTAAATCCAGATTTCATGGAACAAGTTGCAACTGATTAGATCATGGACACACAGATCAAGCACACTCACAAACATAATATCTAATTGTATCGAATTGTCAAAGCATGGCAACTCCTTCACCAAGGCAAGTGGTTCACCAGGGACCAAGTTCAGCAGAAGTTTCCTCATCTCATGGAGCAACTCAACCCAATGGGGACCATTGCTTCCTAAGGGGGGAGGAATGATCCAGGTGGATATTGGTGGCCACCCACCAAGTCCACTTGGACCCCCACCACTGTTTCTTTCAGCTTTTCAGTTTCCTTAATTGTAGCACAATTTACTATTTTTAGTAGTTTTTCGGGTCCTGAACTTCTAGAGCTGTTTTGAGGCCCTAAACGACATTTTTTGGGAAAAATTGGAGAAACATGGGTCCATGAGCTAATGTTTCTCTTCCCAAAGTTGTAGTTGTCGGATAGATCTTTCTAATGAGATATTGTGCACGTCAAACTAAGATCGTATGCCAAAGTTATGACCTCGGGAAGTTGATGTACCAATTTACCCAAACGGGTCCCACAGTTTGGCGTTTCATCTTCTAGGGTTAGGTTTTTGGATGTTTATGCTTTTCCATTGTTTCTCAACAATAAATGGGCCTTCAAGCCTCATTGTAACATAGTTCAAAGGCATGTAGCCGCCACATCGCGTCTCAGAGATAAGCTACCATCACCCTAGATTGTTTATTTCCATTTCTGTTTGTAAGCATATTTCAATATTTTACAGTAATGAAATGAATTATTATTTCAGCTGCATCTTTGTATTTATGGTTATATCTGTAATTTTTTGCATTCTTGTTTAAATTCGGATCACATGGTCATCATAGGAATGTAGAAAGGATACCAACACTATGAATGTGTGAAGCTAGTTGGGGTCTGGTGAAATGAGAGGAAATTGATTCGCGTGATAGCTTGTGCGCTCGTCATCACATAGGGAGATTGCTAGTGTGATGAGCGGGCAGATTTGAAGTGCAAGATTCGCAAGAAGACAAAGGAGTTGATCACGAGAGAGAACATCCGATAAGTATGATTCTAGACAAAGATAGTCATTGAGATGATCAAATTCATAGTTCCATGATTGCATGAGAGATGGACACTCCCAACCCGAATTGGATGTAAGATAAGTGCATGAAGATAGACACGTTGTAACAGACTCCTAGATTTAGTCATTAGTGAAAATTTGAAAATTTGAAGTATCACACCCGGAATAGTAAACATTTTCTTACATGGGGATCCACATCGAGTGCAACCATGCAGATAGATGGATTATGTGTGAGAAACTAGATTGGATTCAGTTTGAGGGGCATACTAGAGTCATGAGGTCTTGACATAACCATCAATGGACATTGAAGTGCCTCGACTCCCTAGCATGTACCAGAACTTCACATAATTTTAAAATGGCATTTTGAGATGTGAACCAGATCATGAATGGCTTGAGGATGGTTGTTGTTGTTGATTTCAAAACTGCTCTTAGGATGGCAGCCATCTCTGTCATAGGCTTCATCAAACTTTTCAGCTTCAGCAAGCTGATTTGACGATTTGTCTACATGCAACATACAAGATGATGACGAGTGGGAAGAGTCTTATGAGTTGAGATTGTTTTCATCATGGACAATCACACTGCCTTGTTTTGATTGAGGATATAACTCATCGGATGAATATAAAAGAGAACGTGGAGTATCTTTGATGCATGTTGATGCGTTGTGGATTGTAGGACACACAGGAAAGTGGGGTGAAGAGGAAGTTTCGATATGGATGTCTTCTTTGACCGATGAAAATTCCATATCTAAGTTAGAGTGTACATGAGAGAACAAAAGATCACATGATGTGTTTGGGCATTCATCACCACATACGGAAGCATGGGAGTGATGAAAACCCAATACTAGAGGTTGATTGAAAGAATTAATTGTGCATGATATTTCACCAAGATTAGCGGATTGAGAGTCGACCAAGAATCGAATCTCATTGTCTTGATGTGAACCATTTTGAAACATAGAAGAGTAATTGATTGTGTCTTCGGTTTTCTACTCCTCCGCCTGTGTAATGAGACTTCCTTGTAGATGACCACAATTTGAGCCAGCAGCTTGAGAATCAAGCGAATGCGCATAACTAACTTGTAAAGCGGATTGATTAAGCGATTCATGGTACAAGGAGTCATGGCTTGTAGATGATGGAGGATGGCAGAGATGCAGATCAGACTCGAGACTTGGGTTATGAATAGTGATGTCCTCTTGTGGAATGGAGGAATGAGTCTTCGCGATAGGCTTTCTGGGCCATTCTGGAATTTTCTGCATTGGAGCACGAGATGACTAAGATGATGGGTTGGGAACATGTTGCATAGATTTTTCAGCTTTGTGACCTTTGCGAGGGGACACACTCTCTGTAGATTTCTTAGATTTGCGACCGCTGCGAGGGGGCACCCTCTTTGAGATCATAAAGGGAGGAGGACAAGGAAAAAATGGGGTGTTGGGCTCCTCCTCTGAAAATTGAGGGGCCTCATGATCCACAAGAGTCGAGGAAGAAGGGGAATCAGGGGGTTCATCAGGTCAGGAAACATGAACCAAGAGTTTCAACTCTTGGTTCATGAAGTCAAGGTCCACAAACTGTTCAAGAATTTCATGACAGAGGTGAAGGAAGCAGGTAGTGTTAACACCCAGGTTGTTCCCTATGACTCCCAAGGGAATACGGCCGGGGTAACCACTAACCAGTCTTTGGATTGCAGCTTCTAGCCAAGCTGTAATCAGAGAGGGCTCTCTCTTTAAGGTTTAGCTCTGTTTTGATAGTATTTTAGGCTAGCTATGATATTCAGGCTTTTGTTTTTGGAATGTCTTTGGTGATGACTTTAGTTAACATGTATATGTTCTCACTAGTATGTCCTAGTCCATTGGGCATGGAGTCAGTGGTCCTTTAGTTTGTCTGAGATACAGTGTGATACCTTAGTGATGCTGCAGAGCCAGATTTGTGTCTGAGGAAAAAACGTTCATAATAGTTATTAAGTGGGGTGTATCCAGTTTATGTAAGGCACTTAAGAATCTCACAGAAAACTGCTAAAGAAAAGACGGTAAGAATATCAATCTAGAAGCAATGAAGAATTTCTAGTTAACATTGACACATATAGAATTAATAGACACATGAGCAGTTAAGAATTCATGTACATCGTTAATCCTGAAGATAAACATTCACAGCAATAAAAATTGAGCACAAGGTGTAATAAAACAAATCCTGTACTATTCTTTTTCTTCACTGCTAGCTTAGTACAACATGAGTATGGTTTGATAAACATAAGAAGACAAGAGACAGAGATTGAGGAAAACTTGTTATTTCATCAGACAACACAGGAATTCTGCATCAGCACATCTAGCATCACCCATACATCAAATACTTCGGGAAATCACTGAGCTGGTCCAGCCCTCTGTATTAGATAAACTGAAAGTATACAATAGATTCTCCTTAGAGTCAAAAATCACCAACCCCTTATGCGTTACTAAGGGGAGTATTTATACAAAATTTACATGTAAAAAGATCAAGAAAAGGAGTTAATGGCTCATAAATGTTATGCCAACTCCTGGAGCTTGGTAGCTGAGAAAGTAAAAGCTGCAGTAACTTTTTATTGCTTTTAGCTGTCAAAAATAGTCAGAAATTGATGACTTGGTGGGTGTCGAAGTTGGTTGAGGCTAAGCTGTCCAAATATGCGCATTTGCTTATCCTTTTGGCTAGCTGTCATTGTCCTTGTGCTGAGTCACCCTTTCAGCTGCCTTTATTTCTGACTTTGTCATGCTATTTGTTTTGTAGTGACCTGGAGCTGGCAGTGGCCGAACAACTGAGGCTACCGTGGCAAAATCTGAAGCATCGCTTGCCACCAATCCTCCTTAGGCATTTGATGTCTCCGAATTTTAATCAAGGTCTCATCGGCCTCTGTATACCTATAAAAGTTAGGAGGAGTTTCAAACAGATGATTTACCTCATTTTCAATGAAGAATAGGCCTTCAAGTTTATCATACAAGCTCTGTCCCGTGGGGGGCCCTGTTTGCTCAGATGTACTGCCAGATGCAATAATTTGATTTTCAATGGAGGTTGCCATTCTGTTGGCAAATTGATCTTGAGAGATCAGTCTTCCTGCACCACTTAGGAGGCTGGGCAGTCCCTTTGCTTGCAGCACTGCCATCTTAACTTATATTCCTCCACCTCAGCTTGTATCTCATAGCACTTCCTCTCCACAGTTTGTACATAGTTCCTGAGAGTTAGTACCTTCTTAGTAGTGAGGACAGCCTCGGTTCTGTTGGCAATGCCTATGGCTGCCAGTTCCTCCTTTTCTTGCCTATTCAGGAAGTCTATCATCCTGTTGGCCTGTTCTGGCTTATCTCCCAGTGTTGTCTTGGCCTTGTGGATTTATGCTTGTGCTTGGCCCATTAAGTCCATCTGTTCATGTATTGTTTTGATTGACCTCCATTGTTGACTGATGGAATGGCCAATTTTGGCCCATAGAATCCTCTTTATGTCGGCCATGGCAGTCTCTAGATTCAGTTCCTTCTCTAAGGCCTTTATCTTGTCTTTTAGGGCCTTTATTTCTCTGCCCTGCTCCGCTACAGTTACTTTTGACTTGTCATATTTGGCATCCAGTTCTGCCAATTTTTCCTTGGCCTTCTTTATTTCATTGGCCTGGAGCTCCATTTCCTTGATGGCCTTAGTCAATTCTTCTATACTTGCGCTAGCATCTGGAGCTGCTGTTGTTCCTGCTGCTTCTGTTGTGGGGGCCACTGTTGCCCCTGAAGTTGTTGCTGTTGTTGAAGTAGTTGGAGGAGCTTGGGAAGTGGATTCTCCATGTTTATCTTGTAATGCTCCTTCTAGCTCTTTCTCCAAATCCATGATCCTCTGGTCTAGCTGCATTATGAGGTCCAATTGGTCATCAACCTGTTTTTGCTTTTGAAGCTCTGCGGTTTGAGGGTGCTCTGTGGGCAGCAGCTTCAACCTCTTCTTTAATGCATTCAAGTCATCCTCTTTCTTCTTCATAAGGGCCTTCACACCCTTTGGATCACTAGGATCATGTCCTAGATCAATGATGATGTCCTCAAGAGACTTTATTCTATTGTCTTTGGCCAAGGAGGACATTCTCTCAAAATCCAACTGTGTGTTGGTGTTTTTCAGGGACTCTTTTAGCTCATGGGCCATGGTTGCCCTCTCCACCAAGGTTGCATAAACCATTTCTCCAGCTTGCTTGTGGAGTTCTATTTGGTCCATGGGATGGATATCTTTGGCCATGACCTCCACCCTTGTCTTCACAAAATATGCAGCTGACTTAGGCTGCGGTATTGTAGGCTTAAAGTGACTGAGGATTATTTTTTCCTCTTTAATGTCATACAAAGACATTAGCCTTTCTTGCTGGGCTGGTGTTGCATCTATAAATTTCTTGTAAACCTCAGCCCTCAGCAGATCATTCTAAGCTTTTATTTGTTTGAAAGAAGCCTTAGTGCTCTTGGGCTTCTTACTCTGCTGGGAGGAGGAAGACACCTCCAAACCAAGTTGCAATCCTTGCTCCTGCTGAAAGGAGCTTGTCCCTGTGTGCTGGCTGCCCTCCCTGTTTTTCCTTGAGCTGTCAAGGAATTCTTCAGTGATGTCTTCTACCTCTGGGGAGTCTAGCCTTTGCCTTTTGGCTCCTGGTTGTTGGGAGGATCCACTAATTGGAGTGGACTCTTCTCTATCTCTTTTCATACCCCTTTCTTCATGTGCTGGGGTCTGCAAACTTGGAGCAGTCAATGGCTCAGTCTGTGGAGGTGGAGTTTGCATTACTGGAGCTGCTGGTAGTGTTAGCTACCTATACCAATAGGTTTCATATTTCATGATTGGCAATGAAAAGGTCCAAATATGCTCTACTTTGATGATGCAAAGATCACATATTTCCAAGAGAATACAATCTTTGCTTATAGCTTGATGTGGACTCAAATTTTGATGGATGGTCCAACAGCCTAATCTGGATCATGCCATGTTTTGAATTTTCAGTTGTAGAATAGAGAAAGAAGTCTGTCCAAACTGTTTAATCTTGGCAGAAAAGTAGTGTAAGTAGAGAAGAAAGGCTCCCAACTGCTTAATCTGGGACCTTGGAGGAAATAAGGGTAGCAGTAGATAAAGAATCAAAAGGAAAATGCCAAAGAAAGGAAAAGGCAAGTAAGGGTCTGCAAGCCTAAGTGCACCCTCCAAGAAGAAACAAAAAATGCTAGGCAAGTAGATGGGTAGGCAGTTGGGGTTGCAGAAGTATCATTCCTTACAATTGAAGGTATGCTAACCTATTTCACAAAGCAAAGTCAATGGATTGGGAAGTCTTTCTTCTCCATCAGGTTGCAGCAAGCAAAGAAGCATGTCTAACTTCCCAATTTTCCCCTCTCCATTCATTACTAACATCCCCTGATCAGTTGATATTCATGAAAGAATTGGTGGTTTTTAGTGATTCTTAGTCCTATTAGAAGCCACATTTCTTGTCTAAAACTCTTTTCATTTTGATCTATTCCTTAAGCTAAGTTATTTTCAAATAAACATAGTGTTATCTCCCCTCATCCACTCCTTTCATCCATATTAACCCTAACTCTATTATATACTTCCCCTATGATTCCCTTTCCCCTAGTATTATAACACCATGGTGTATAAACCCCAAGCATTGTATAAATATCCCTCCCCTTGGCATTATAGCCAATAGGTCCTCTGTCAGGGATCAAATTGGCATCTGGTCACTTTGTTGAACCTAAGTCTAACCCCCTCCCCTCTTCTGAATTCATTTGGCCCCTTAAAACCCTCATTTGTCAAAGAAAACCTTATAAAAGACCTTGTTCTACCTATACCCGCTTTAATTTGCAAAAATAAACAAAAAACCCACTTTTCTCGTTTATCCAAAGTATGGGCGGCGGGTTATTTTTATATTTTTATATTGAATGGACATTCAAAAACCTTTTTAAACCCGCCATATCCCAAGAGTTTCCGCCAAGCACTAATCCCGAAAATAAATATTAAAATAATCCCGCCCCTTGTCATATCCACCGATCATCTCAGCAACCTGTCAACCGTCCGATCGAGCGCTTTTGATCGGACGGCCCCAATCCATATCGGACCGGCCCCGACGTCCGACAGATACCTTTCGATATCTGTCAGAGGGTCACGTCAGGCCTCCGCCACACGTCATCCCCACAGCTTATTAGAGGTACGCCTGACAAATCCCTCTTCCGTATCATAAGCGGTGCGATGAGAAACCGCTCCCGGTTTTCAGTTGATCCGCCCAGCCAACGTCACCACCACGTCATACCCACGTCAGTGCCACCCCGCCGTCGTGTCAGCCCCTGCATCCTCCCCCATGCTGATAAGTCCGCCACCTCATCATCCCCGTGGACTAATCATAGCTCGCCACATCACCCGATGACGTCATGCTGACGTCATCCGACCTTGACCCCACCTGATGACGTCATGCTGACGTCATCCAAAAAACGCGCCAATATGCCAAAAATCCATATTTAGGCCAATTTTCGCGTTTTTTCATACTTTTGCCACAAGAGCTGTTGCTTTCTCTACATGATTTTACGTCCAAAATTGCACCACATTTGCTGAAATCAACTCGGAGACCTCTGGCGCGCTATTTCTACAGTCATTCGTGACTAATGCTCGCTCTTTTACCAGGTATTTTCCATTATAAATCCTTCATATGCCTACTTTGTCTGTGAATTCCCTCAAAAGAGTTTAAACGACAAAAAGCTCGCAAATTCACCGGCGAAATCTTGGTGCCTAGCCCCCATTTACAACTGTGAGCTCGAAAAACACCAGCTGAGCCTTGTTTGCCCATATTTTCACAAAAAACTGTACTTTGTTCGCGCAATCGCAGAACAGCTTACTCAAACTGTACCTACTTGTAAAAAATGATAGATAGAGACCACACATTGGTCTTATTTGCAGTTTAAACAGTATTTCAATTGCTGCAGTTGTTTCACTCACCCTCTGTTTCAGACAATTCACATTTCTCCCTCAAAGAAAACTCTTTGTGTTGCTCTGCATAGCAACTCTATCCATAATCCTAGGAGAAATCATGGATCCACCAGTAGCTCCAATAGCGCTGAATGTTGCTCCATTGAATGCCCCTCAGAGACAATTGGAATGGCAGTCTCTGGCAGACATGGACTATTAGATTTCAGAGGAAATGCTGATGAGAACTAAGTTCCACATTCACCTGCTCAATGAATTCAAGGCCAAGCATGAGGCTGGAACAGATGTGCTGGGCATATGGGACTCATTCCTCCCTATTTTTAAGCTCCCTCAAGTTAGACAATTCCCTAATTTGATCCATCTGTGTGCTGAAAACTATGACCCCACTCAGAGGGAAGTTCTTGACCCTTCAAGATCAGCTGTGTTTTATGTCACCCCAGAAGTTATCAAGGATATGCTCTGCTTCAGGACTGAGAAGAAACTGGTCCCTCTATCACTTGTAGACCTGATAAATCAAGGAGCCAGAATGATAGATGCTCAGGTCACCAAACTAAACCAGCTATACATTGGCTCTGACTCTGTGAAGTATCCTCCTATCAATCAAGTATACCTCAACCAACTGGGCAGAGATCTGGCAGACATGATTAGTCCCGTTTTGGGCTACAACTCAATTGAGTTTGTTGATCAAACTGTGCTGGTAATGATGCTTATGTTTGCTCCTGGCAAGTCTCCTATTTGCTATGACTATGCCACCTATATAGCACACAAAATACATGAGCAACTAATGAACCTGGCAAGAGAAAGAGTGTTCAGATATACCTCTTACATTTACCACTTGATCTTATATCATCAACATCAGAAATTCTCTTTTCCAATCAAAAGAGAGGATGCCCAAGGCAATCCAAGATCAGTGGTCTATTGGTCCTCTGTTTTCCACTGTAGATTTGAATCTCCTTATACTTATTGTGAGTTCATAGATCAGTTCATCCACCCAGCTATGTCAATGATGATGGGCTCACCTCCTCCAAGGCTCACTGATGAAATGCAAAGGATCCTGCAGTTATCCAAATCATACAGCATTGGGGACTGGTACTTTTACCAGCACCACACCGTCATCAGGATATATGGGTGTGAATTTCCTCCCTACAGACTACCCAAATATGTGCCTATGAGGCTGTTTGCCCTAGAATACTTCAGGCAGTTTGGCAATGTTGATGTGCTTCACTTTTCAGGCAAAGGCAAGAAAGCACAGTTGAAAGTCAGGAACCAACTTGGCCGCTTTGTCTATAACCAGAGGGAGGAAGGTTGGAAAGAAGCAGACAGGATGCTTGAGTCCCTTGGCCTTCAAACCAGTTTCCTCTGGAAACCTTATGACCCTAACCACTTCATCACTTTGAGGAGGCTCAGATATAAGCTATCTGGCTATGATCATGTAAAGATCCCTCACATTGAAAAACATGCAAACCAAGCAAAATGGGGGAGAGGAACCCTAGAAGAGCCGGTTACACAAGAGGAGCTGAACCAAAGAGCGATCAGGAATCTAAAAAAGATGGCTGACCTTGAACTTTGTCCACAGGTGTTCTCCCTTCCAAGCACACAAGTGGGAGCAGTTGCATCCTCCTCGACTGCAAATCAGCAAGCACCCAAAGCTACTGAAGATATATCTAGCAGGGGCAAGGAAAAGGAAATGGAAACTAAACAACCACCTCATGACAAGGTGCATCAGCAGGTAGAACAACAACAACAACAGCAATTACAGCAAGAAGAAGGGCAGCATAATAAAGAGCATCCCCCACAGCAAGAAGGGGCAGTTGAGGCCCCAATTTTCACAGAACAACAGGCACAAAATACGGTGCCTCCTAGGCGAGAAACATCAATTGATGCATCAATCCTCCAAACTCCACAAAAGGAGGATACTAGCAGAAAAAGAGACAGAGAGACTCCCTTGACCACATCAGAAAGTCATGGTGAGAAAAGACAGAGATTGAACCCTTTCTCTGATGAGGAAATGCCAACAGGGCAGTCTCTGGGCATGGGCCCACCTAGCAGGGAAGCATCTGCAAGTTCCTTCCAAGAGGAACAGAACAGAACTGTGGGAGGAGAAGTCAGCTCCTCTAGCCAGCAGAGGGAGGGTGAACTGAGCATCAAACAACAGTTCATAGACATAAAGAAAAGGAATGAGCCCATAAAAATACAGCTGTACAATCATTTGCTAAAGATGGCTCCCACTAACCAGCAAAGACTGATGTCTGCTTTTGATGTTAGTGAAGGCAAGATGATCATGAGTCATTTCTTGCCAGCTGTAGCACAGCCCCAGTCCCCTGCAGATTATATAAGGACCAATCTTGAGGTCCTTGCCAAGGACATCCACCCGATGGAAAAAATTGAGCTACACAAACAAACGGGTGAGATGGTGTATGCCTCCTTGGCAGACAAAACCTTGGACAATTATAGGCTGGAAAATAGCCTTAATAATACAGCTGCCCAACTTGAGTTGGAAAGGGCATCATCACAAGCTAAGGACAACAGAATTAGGTCCTTAGAAGATATAATTATTGAGATTAGGCATGATCCCAAAGATATCAAGGGCATCCAGGAGATATTGAAGTTAAGGGATGCAGAAATGGCTGCTTTGAAGAAAAAGATCAAAATGCCAGCCACAATTCATCCTCAAACAGATGAGGTTGCCCAGCAGAGGCATGATAAAGATGCCACAGCTTTGCTGGTGTCTCTCTACAAGCAGCTTATCCAGACACAAGAAAAGTTGGGAGAATCAGAGGCTGCACAGGCAGCATTACAGACAGCCTTAAAGCAAAGAGAAGAAGGTCAGACCTCCCAGCCTCCTCCTGAAGTAATAAACCTTGAGGAAACTACTCCAATTACTATTCCTCCTCCTCAGCAGACAGAACAAGCAGCAACATCCACCTCAGCAGCACCAGTAACAACAGAGCAGGCCCCAAGCCTGGACATGCAAAAGCTGAGGAATGAGATCCAGGCCTTGGAAGCACAAATGACAAAATTGAATGAGGCCAAGGAGAAACTAGCCAAGGTCAATGAAAGATATGATAAATCCAAGCAGTCTGTGGCAGAAAAGGGCAGGGAGATAAAAGCCCTTAAAGATAGGATCAAAGAGCTAGAAAATGAGCTCAAATTAGATAAGGTTGTGGCTGAGCTTAAAATAGTGCTGTGGGCTAACATTGGCCAATCTATTAATGAGCAATGGCAATATATTGAAACAATCCATGAGCAGTTGGAACTCATTCCAAAAGCACAGACTGAAATTCAGAGATCAAGAGCTGCTCTAAGCAATATGCCTGAAATTGCCACCAGGATGATTAATGTGCTCAACAATAGAACAAGTACTCAGTTGGCTGCCATGAGAATTTCAAACAGAACTGAGCACATTCAGTTAATCAAGAGGGTTCTCACACCGAGAAACTTAGTGCAGACCTTGGAGAGAAGAACCCAGGACATGCAGACTGAGGTGAACAGGTTTATGGAGAAATTTCAGGTGTTAGAAAACAGAGGGCTCCCTAGCTTACTGAACAGCGCAGGGAGATTGTTCACACATGACCAGTATGCCAAAAGGGTTAATACATTTGCCACTAGTCAGATCAACGAGAAGCCCAGCACCTCAGAGGAAACAGGGCCAGCCTTAGGACAGACTCTCTACAATAGAGTAGCAAGTTTATTTTTTATAATGAATGAAATCAAACACCTGTTTGAGGTGCCTCCCAATTTTTATAAATATACAGAGGCAGAGGGGACTATGGATGCAATTCTCAGGCATCAACTACCTACACTAGAATGGTGGACTAAGGCCATACAGACAATTTTATAAACAGGAAGCCATTCAACAAATTTTGATCATCGAAAATGCAAAATTGTCATACATAGGACAGTTTTAAAGAATCAGCATGCATTAAAGATAAAAGCTGAGCCAACTCAGCAGAGATTTCGGCCAACAAAGCAAGGTAGGAAGCTACAGGTGTCCAAGCCGAGAAGCTGCAGCAGGACAGCTCCAAAGCGCATTTCTCAGCATTAATGCAGATCACTCCAACC
The DNA here is from genome assembly GCA_031772625.1 of Pinus tabuliformis. Classification (NCBI taxonomy): domain Eukaryota; kingdom Viridiplantae; phylum Streptophyta; class Pinopsida; order Pinales; family Pinaceae; genus Pinus; species Pinus tabuliformis. The sequence continues at coordinate 112,372,243 of CM062812.1, forward strand.
GACTCAGTGGCCTCTAAAGGCCAAAATATCTTCTAACAAGCATAAAGATGCATTTACATTGTATTCAATGATGTAATAACTTTCTTATCTAAATATCTTGAAAAGTTGGTGAAGATATTTCATTTCTCAGATGACTCAATGCCTGAGATATTTTGTAATACTGTTTGTATATATTTTCCCCTCGCACAAGCTTGGAGGGGTTGTTGTTGATTTTTCTTGAAGAAGTTCTTATGTTGTAATCCTTTAAAAGTTTAATAAAGAAAGTGATGGAATTTCTCGGAGTTCTGAAGTGTTGAATGCGTTCTGGTGTCTGTTGAAAACTGCAGGATTCCTGTGTACCTCACAATACAATAAGTTTTTCTGTAACTCCTTTGTTATGTGTTTCAATCTATTGCAATTCATATATGTTTCTAATTCCTAAATGTTTAGCAACAAAGAAAAAGAATAACCTTCAGGACTTATTCATGCAATACCCTGAGTTCAATCTGTGTTGTTAATGAATGTTTTCTTCAGCTATAATCTTGATAAGTGTAATTCTTAATTGCTGCACTTTCAGAATATATCTTTCACAGTGACCTTTGTTTCAGGAATTCAAGTTTGCTCCTGAGCATCATGTTTCACTTTCACATCACCAGCTTAATGGAGAATTCTTAAATGCTTTCTGTTGGCTGACCATACATCACCATTTAAGTTTAAATTTTGTTACTTTGAGATACTCAATAGGCCCTGCAGTCTAAACATCATCACTCCAGCATTTCAAAACATTTCACAGCTCTAGACTCCATTTCCCAATGATATACTATTGTCTGAACACTACATCTTAAGCACTGAAAGAAGTCCTTCAACCAAAACATAAACCAAAACCTGAGCATAATAACTAGCCTAAAATACTATCAAAACATAGACAAATTATAAAGAGAGAGCCCTCTCTGATTACAGTTTGGCTAGAAACTGTGATCCAAAGATTGGTTAGTGGTTACCCCGGCCGTATTCCCTTGGGAGTCATAGGGAACAACCTGGGTGTTAACATAATTGGCGACTCCACTGGGGACTTCTTAGGATTTTCCAATTTCTATACATCTCTCAAAGCTACAAATCAAGCCTGAAATCAGTCAGGATGCCCTCAAAACTGTTTCTGTGTCACATTGACAGCTTTAGGGAAGAGCTTTTTTCAGTGAATCTTCATCTCAGCTTTGAAATATATATAGCCATTCCAAAATCCTTATCCAGTCCTTGCAGATATAAAAACTTCCTATAAAATCCTAAAAAACAGTTAGAAGATGGCTCCCAAGAAAAATCCATGGCATACTAGGGAAAATCCTGACCCTAATCCACCCATCATTGTTGATAATCCAAATACCATCCCTAGAAACATTAGGAGGCAGCAAAGGCAGGAGCGACCTGCTGATTTAACCTCAGATTCAGGTCATCCCAGCCTCATCTCTACTCCATGCAAGGTCCTTTTCTGGTCTACCCCTAGTTCCCCTAGTTCACCATCCACATCTCAAAGTACTCATCTCACATCTTCATCTACTGCACATATCCCCTTGAACAACAGCCTAGGTACTGCTACACATGCTACCCTTGTAGTACACACCGTTCCTCTTATCCCAGGTGTCCCTGTTAATCCTCCAAACCCTGTAAATATGGCAAACAGATATGCACCCTTGCAAATACCAGCTAATGCTGTAGCTCTACCCCAAGATTACCAAACCAAAATCTCATATTTTGACTCCAATGGCCCTCTGACAGCTGTCCAGCATGCCAAAAGGATGCAAGACCATTTTGAGACCTATGAAATAGATGATGACAGTGTGAGAATGAGGATGTTTGTTCAAAGCCTAACTGGAGATGTAAGAACTTGGTTTAGATCCCTGAATGCAAATTCCATCACAACTCCTGATGAGCTTTATCAAGCCTTTACTAGCAGATGGGAGAAAAAGAAAGATCCTCTGCACATACTTGGGGAATATGACACTATCAAAAGAGGTCCCCAAGAGACTGTTTTGGAGTATTGTGCAAGATTTAACAATGTATATAACGCAATCCCACAAAATTTAAGACCCCCTCCTGATTTAGCTTTGTACAAATTCCCTGATGGTTTTGACCCTGATATGGCCTATCAGCTGAAGGAAAGAGATCCTCAAACCCTTGCAGAGGCCCAAAGGGTTGTTGTCACAGTAGAAGCCAACCTGATTGCCAAAAGAAACAGGGCAAGGTTGGAAAAGAAGTCTGTTTTCAAAGAGGAACCCTTTGCTTTTGACCAAAAACTGGATGCAATACTCAATGGAATGAAAAGATTTGGTGATAGAGTGGAATCGGTTGAGAGAAAATCATCATGGGAAGCACCACAAAATAACCTTCCTAGGAATCCGAATTTTAGGAGAACTCAAAACCCAGGCATTGGCAAGCCCAGTGCTGATCAAGACATAAGACCCCCTTTCCAAGAAAATTATGCAGAAACTTCCACATCAACTGAGCCCAATGAAGATCCTGAGATTAATTTAATGGCTCTAGATGGTGAAAGTCAAGTCTTCTTAACACAACAAGATCATGAGGATGATGAAATCAAACTGTTCCAAACTAAATCAGGTGAATCCTTTGACTTTAAACAAGGCTATGACATTGTCGTCTATGAAGTCCATAAACAATACAAGCTAAGGAGCAGAACTGTGAATGTAAATCAGCCTGAAAAGATAAAGGATAATCAGCAGCCTAAAAGAGTCATAGTCACAGAGCTTAATGACAAAACAAATTCACCTGCAGAAGAAGTAATTGTTGAAGAGATCACTGAACCACTGCCCTTAAAACAGCAGCCTATGGCCACTTCATCCTCTCAAACTAATTTAAGTGTTACTCCTCAAGAGATGAGTAAAAGAGACAAGTCCCAAAGTCAAGATAAAAATCAAGAAGAAGATTTAATCAACAAGGAAAGGACTGCTATCCATAACCTCAAGACCCAATCTGAAAAACCCTTTGACCTAGAAACTGAAATTGGCAAACTAAAGATAGCAATTCCTCTCTCAGAACTAGCCAAGCATGACATCTATAGACAACAGATCAAGAAGTCCCTTCAACTCACTAGAAACAAGGATGATGTCAATGTGTTGGATGACACCCCAGAACTACTGTTTGGCCCAGAAGTGGATGGAAAAATAGTAGTCACAGGGGTATTGCCTTTTTATGTCAGCTTGCATATCCATGATAAAATATTACATAATGCAATGTTCGACTCAGGTGCCTCTCACAATCTCATGCCGAAGGCAGTCATGGAGAGATTGAACCTAGATATAACAAGACCATACAAGGACCTGTTTTCCTTTGACTCCAGCCAAGTCAAGTGTTTAGGCCTCATAAAAGATTTATGTGTGTCTCTGGTTCAATACCCAAACAAAACCGTTCTAATCGATGTTGTAGTTGCTGATATCCCACCTAAGTATGGGATGTTGTTATCAAGATCATGGGGAGCTAAACTCCAAGGTTCCCTACAATTAGACATGTCATATGCCACCATATATGTTTTTGGGCAACCAAAAAGACTGTACAGAGAAACACTCATGAAATACATGGTCAGCAGTGAAGAAAAGCCTCAAAACTTTCCCATATATGCTGTCCATTCAGACATAGACTCATACATTCTCTTCAATCACAGCACAACCCCCTCAAAAGGTGAGGTTGAAGCCAAAATACTCATACAGGAGGAAGACTCTAATGAAAGAATTGCCACCCATGAAACAACAGTCAATCAAACACTGGACACTGCTGCTGCCCTAGTTGTCAAGCATATCCAATCAAATGGTGAGACTGTCCCAGAAGACAAGCCAGATGAAAAACCAGAACTTCAACTTACATTGCTAGCCCATGAACAGATCATTAAATCTCCTTCACAACAAGATATTCTATGGTTCCTTGAATTTGATGGCTCAGTCAACAAATTAGGGGCAGGAGCTAGAGTTTGGGTACACAATAATGAAAACAGTCATGCAGAAGGCAGAGCCTATAGATTAAACTTCAGATGTACTAATAACATGGAAGAATATGAAGCCCTTTTACTAGGCCTCAAGTTAGTAAAGTTCTTGCAAGCTGCCAGGGTTTCAATCATGGGTGATTCAGATTTAGTTATCCAACAAGTGAAGGGAAATTTTGTCACCAATGACAAAAGACTAAGGTCTTATAGGTCTGCTGTTGCTGAAGTACTAAACTTTTTCTCTGAATTCCAAATCACCAAAATTCCTAGAACCCATAATCTGCATGCTCATAGTTTGGCCACATTTGCTAGTACTTGCAAATTACCATTAGAACCTAACAATTGCTTCACAGCTGAGATAAAACACAGACCCTCCATTCCAAATAATGTTAAAGATTGGCAAGTATTTGAGGATGATGTGCAAATAAACAATTTTTTAACGCCGCAACAAGAGTTTGCAGGATTAAATATTGACACTGATACAGCAAGTCAATCGCAAATACTTGATACAGCAAGTCAATCACAAATATTTGATACAGCAAGTCAATCACAAATACTTGAAAGAGCAAGTTCATCACAAATGTAGTTTCAACAGATTACTCACCCAATATCACCTAGAACAGCAAAACAAATGCTAAATCCAACTATTTTCAGCAAGGAAAACATTCAGCAAATTCAACCAATCAGTTGTGAAGAAGTGGCCAATGCGGAAACTGACATCATAGAGCTGAAAGACAATTTTCTACCAACAGGCCTAACTCCACTAGAGGATATATTTGATTCAAATGATATTCCCAGAAAACCAAAAATGCAGCCCTTAAATGCAGCCATTGAAGAATGCAACATTGGTACCATCGACAAACCCAAAATAATAAAATTATCTGCATCTCTACCTCCTGACCAAAAGCCTAAATACATTGACCTCTTTAAAGAGTTCCAGGATGTTTTTGCATGGAGTTATGAGGACCTAAAGTCCTATGACACCTCTATTATCCAGCATACTATCCATCTCAAGCCTGATAAAAAACATTTAAACAAAAATTAAGGAGGATCAATCCTATGCTTCTCCCAGCAATGGAACAAGAGGTACAGAAAATGTTCAAGGCAGGCATCATAGCACCAATCAGATTCTCTGAGTGGATCTCAAACTTAGTCCCTACAAGAAAGAAAACTGGTGAAATAAGGCTGTGTGTGGATCTAAGAAATCTGAACCAAGTATCCCTCAAAGACAACTATCCCTTACCCAAGATGGATCACATTCTCCAAAGAGTGGTAGGGGCCTCAAGGATCTCATTACTTGATGGGTTCTCAGGATTTAATCAAATCTTAGTACACCCTGATGATCAAGACAAAACTGCATTTACAACCCCATGGGGAGCTTTCAAATATGTAAAAATGCCTTTTGGATTGAAAAATGCAGGGGCAAATTTTCAAAGAGCAATGGATATTACTTTTGCCAAAGAGATTCGTGACTTCCTTGTCATTTACTTAGATGACCTTACACCTTTCTCAAAATCAGACCAAGAACATATAAAACATTTGAGACAGATCTTCCTAAAATGCAGAAAATATGGAATTTCCTTGAATCCCAAGAAGTCTCTATTTGGTTTGGAAGAAGGTAAGTTGTTAGGACATATCATTTCAAAGGATGGCATAAGAATTGATCCAGATACGATACAAGCTATCCTACAAATGCCCCACCCAAGAAATATCAAAGAATTGCAAGGATTCTTGGGAAAAATCAATTTCTTGAGAAGGTTTATCCCCAACTTAGCTGAACTAATCAGATTACTAAATAACATGCTAAAGAAAGATTCAAAGGTGAAATGGACAGTTGAGGCAAATCAAGCCTTTGAAGGTATAAAGCTGGCCCTTACCCAAACCCCGGTCTTGACCAATCCTCAATTTGACAGAGAATTTATCATTTTCTCTTTTGCCTCCCAGCATACTATTGCTGTTGTTTTGTTACAGAAAGATGACCAAGGAAATGAGAAGCCAATTGCTTTCTTTAGCAGAGCTCTCAGAGATGCACCTTTAAAATATCAAATCATGGAAAAACAAGCTTATGCTTTGGTCAAAGCTATCAAAGACTTTAGGATTTACATCCTTTATTCACATGTTATAGCCTATGTACCAAGTCCTATTGTTAAAGACATTCCCACCCAAGAAAATTTAGAGGGTAGAAGAGGAAAGTGGATTGCCAACATTCTGGAATTTGATATTGAGATAAAACCTACAAAACTAATAAAAGGGCAAGGTTTGGCCAAACTAATGACAGAAGCAAATTTCCAAGCCTTAGACATCAATCAGCTGGACAGTGAATCGGAGCTGGCGACTCCAAAGATCAATGTAGCCTTTGAACAATCCCCTTGGTACTCTGATATATGTTATGTATTGCAAAACCTGTGTGCTCCCCCAGGATTGTCCAGAACTAAATGTAGGTTCTTAAAAATGAAAGCTTCTAAATTATGTGTTATGGATGGGAATTTATTTTGGAAAAACCATGAAGGGATATTGCTAAACTGCCTAATTGAGAATGAAACTGTCAATATCATAAAAGAATTTCATGCAGGTGACTGTGGTGGACACTTATACTGGAAGTCCACTGTGGATAAAATACTAAGGGCTGGTTACTACTGGCCCACCATGTTCTCTGATGTCAAGAAATTCACAACCTCATGTCATAAATGTCAAGTGTTTGAAGGAAAGAGACAGTTGCTGCCACTTCCCTTGAGGCCTATTGCAACAGAGAGACCTTTTCAACAATGGGGCTTGGATTTCATTGGGGAAATTCATCCCTCATCTTCAGGCCAACATAGATGGATCTTAACAGCCACAGACTACTTCACCAAGTGGATTGAAGCTGTTCCATGCAGACAAGCAAATGATTCCACTATCATTCAGTTCTTGGAGAACAACATATTGGCTAGATTTGGCTGCCCTGACAAAATAATAACAGACAATGCTGCTGCTTTCAGATCCAAGAAAATGGTGAATTTCTGCCATAAGTTTCACATCACCTTGGGCCATTCTACTGCATACTATCCCCAAGGAAATGGCCTTGCTGAGTCATCAAATAAAAGTATGGTAAACATCATAAAGAAAGTGCTAGAAGAGAACAAAAAGAATTGGCATAAGAAGCTTGTAAATGCTCTATGGGAAGATAGACTAACAACCAAGAGATCAATTGGGACCAGCCCATATGAGTTGGTTTATGGATTAGAAGCCAAATTTCCTTCGTCACTAGGGGTACCTGTTATGAAACTTCTTCAAGAAAGCCAAGCTGAGCCAAATGATATGCACAGAAGAATCAATCAAATCATATGTTTACAGCAAACTAGAGACCAAGTTTTCAGCAGAGTTCAAGTTCTACAAGAAAAATTAAAGAAGGCCTTTGATAGGAGGACTAAGGCAGAAGATTTCAACATTGGCGACAAGGTCCTCAAGTGGGATTCAAGAAGAGAGGATAAGGGAAAACATGGAAAATTTGATTCCCTTTGGAGAGGACCATTTGCTGTCCAAGTTGTACAAGGAAACAACACTTATTTCCTTAAAGGTCTTAATGAAACTGATTTGGATGAAGGTCCTGTGAATGGCAGGATGTTCAAGCACTATTTTGACTACCATCCATAAGTACAGCCTGAGTTTTCCCTTGTACATATCCAGATGTATATATTATTTTCTGTCAACATGTAAAAATGCAATTTCTCAAAGTTTTCTTAACTACCAGCAAAAGGTAAATAGGATCAAAAGGTCTACCAAGAAGGGAAGTACACAATTTTGGCATTTCAAAGCAGCAAACTTCAAAATTTTGATAAAGGCAGTCAAGGGGCCAAGGCATTCTGACCTGCTGTTCTTGGTCTTTCAAATGAAAAACCATCCCCATGTGGAGCCACTGTTAGCTACCTATACCAATAGGTTTCATATTTCATGATTGGCAATGAAAAGGTCCAAATATGCTCTACTTTGATGATGCAAAGATCACATATTTCCAAGAGAATACAATCTGTGCTTATAGCTTGATGTGGACTCAAATTTTGATGGATGGTCCAACAGCCTAATCTGGATCATGCCATGTTTTGAATTTTCAATTGTAGAATAGAGAAAGAAGTCTGTCCAAACTGTTTAATCTTGGCAGACAAGTAGTGTAAGTAGAGAAGAAAGGCTCCCAACTGCTTAATCTGGGACCTTGGAGGAAATAAGGGTAGCAGTAGGTAAAGAATCAAAAGGAAAAGGCCAAAGAAAGGAAAAGGCAAGTAAGGGTCTGCAAGCCTAAGTGCACCCTCCAAGAAGAAACAAAAAATGCCAGGCAAGTAGATGGGTAGGCAGTTGGGGTTGCAGAAGTATCATTCCTTACAATTGAAGGTATGCTAACCTATTTCACAAAGCAAAGTCAATGGATTGGGAAGTCTTTCTTCTCCATCAGGTTGCAGCAAGCAAAGAAGCATGTCTAACTTCCCAATTTTCCCCTCTCCATTCATTACTAACATCCCCTGATCAGTTGATATTCATGAAAGAATTGGTGGTTTTTAGTGGTTCTTAGTCCTATTAGAAGCCAAATTTCTTGTCTAAAACTCTTTTCATTTTGATCTATTCCTTAAGCTAAGTTATTTTCAAATAAACTTAGTGTTATCTCCCCTCATCCACTCCTTTCATCCATATTAACCCTAAATCTATTATATAATTCCCCTATGATTCCCTTTCCCCTAGTATTATAACACCATGGTGTATAAACCCCAAGCATTGTATAAATATCCCTCCCCTTGGCATTATAGCCAGTAAGTCCTCTGTCAGGGATCAAATTGGCATCTGGTCACTTTGTTGAACCTAAGTCTAACCCCCCCCCCTCTTCTGAATTCATTTGGCCCCTTAAAACCCTCATTTGTCAAATAAAACCTTATAAAAGACCTTGTTCTACCTATACCCGCTTTAATTTGCAAAAATAAACAAAAACCCACTTTTCTCGTTTATCCAAAGTATGGGCGACGGGTTATTTTTATATTTTTATATTGAATGGACATTCAAAAACCTTTGTAAACCCGCCATATCCCAAGAGTTTCCGCCAAGCACTGATCCCGAAAATAAATATTAAAATAATCCCGCCCCTTGTCATATCCACCGATCATCTCAGCAACTCGTCAACCGTCCGATCGAGCGCTTTTGATCAGATGGCCCCACTCCATATCGGACCGGCCCCGACGTCCGACAGATACCTTCCGATATCTATCAGAGGGTGACGTCAGGCCTTCGCCACGCGTCATCCCCTCAGCTTATCGGAGGTACGCCTGACAAATCCCTCTTCCGTATCATAAGCGGTGCGATGAGAAACCGCTAACCGCTCCCGGTTTTCGGTCGATCCGCCCAGCCAACGTCACCACCACGTCATACCCACGTCAGTGCCACCTCGCCGTCGCGTCAGCCCCTGCGTCCGCCCCCATGCTGATAAGTCCGCCACCTCATCATCCCCGTGGACTAACCATAGCTCGCCACATCACCCGATGATGTCATGCTGATGTCATCCGACCTTGACCCCACCTGATGACGTCATGCTGACGTCATCCAAAAAAAGCGCCAATATGCAAAAAATCCATATTTAGGCCAATTTTCACGTTTTTTCATACTTTTGCCACAAGAGTTGTTGCTTTCTTTGCATGATTTTACGTCCAAAATTGCACCACCTTTGCTGAAATCAACTCAGAGACCTCTGGCGCGATATTTCTACAGTCATTCGTGACCAATGCTCGCTCTTTTACCAGGTATTTTCCATTATAAATCCTTCATATGCCTACTTTGTCTGTGAATTCCCTCAAAAGAGTTTAAACGACAAAAAAATCGCAAATTCACTGGCGAAATCTTGGTGCCTAGCCCCCATTTACAACTGTGAGCTCGAAAAACACCAGCTGAGCCTTGTTTGCCCATATTTTCACAAAAAATTGTACTTTGTTCGTGCAATCGCGGAACAGCTTACTCAAACTGTACCTACTTGTTAAAAAAGACAGATAGAGACCACACATTGGTCTTATTTGCAGTTTAAACAGTATTTCAATCGCTGCAGTTGTTTCACTCACCCTCTGTTTCAGACAATTCACATTTCTCCCTCAAAGAAAACTCTTTGTGTTGCTCTGCATAGCAACTCTATCCATAATCCTAGGAGAAATCATGGATCCACCAGTAGCTCCAATAGCGTTGAATGTTGCTCCATTGAATGCCCCTCAGAGACAATTGGAATGGCAGTCTCTGGCAGACATGGACTATCAGATTTTAGAGGAAATGCTGATGAGAACTAAGTTCCACATCCACCTGCTCAATGAATTCAAGGCCAAGCATGAGGCTGGAACAGATGTGCTGGGCATATGGGACTCATTCCTCGCTATTTTTAAGCTCCCTCAAGTTAGACAATTCCCTGATTTGATCCATCGGTGTGCTGAAAACTATGACCCCACTCAGAAGGCAGTTCTTGACCCTTCAGGATCAGCTGTGTTTTATGTCACCCCAGAAGCTATCAAGGATATGCTCTGCTTCAGGACTGAGAAGAAACTGGTCCCTCTATCACTTGTAGACCTGATAAATCAAGGAGCTAGAATGACAGATGCTCAGGCCACCAAACTAAACCAGCTATACATTGGCTCTGACTCTGTGAAGTATCCTCCTATCAATCAAGTATACCTCAACCAACTGGGCAGAGATCTGGCAGACATGATTAGTCCCATTTTGGGCTACAACTCAATTGAGTTTGTTGATCAAACTGTGCTGGTAATCATGCTCATGTTTGCTCCTGGAAAGTCTCCTATCTGCTATGACTATGCCACCTATATAGCAGACAAAATACATGAGCAACTAATGAACCTGGGAAGAGAAAGAGTGTTCAGATATACCTCTTACATTTACCACTTGATCTTATATCATCAACATCAGAAATTCTCTTTTCCAATCAAAAGAGAGGATGCCCAAGGCAATCCAAGATTAGTGGTCTATTGTTCCTCTGTTTTCCACTGTAGATTTGAATCTCCTTATACTTATTGTGAGTTCATAGATCAGTTCATCCACCCAGCTATGTCAATGATGATGGGCTCACCTCCTCCAAGGCTCACTGATGAAATGCAAAGGATCCTGCAGTTATCCAAATCATACAGCATTGGGGACTGGTACTTTTACCAGCACCACACCGTCATCAGGATATATGGGTGTGAATTGCCTCCCTACAGACTACCCAAATATGTGCCTATGAGGTTGTTTGCCCTAGAATACTTCAGGCAGTTTGGCAATGTTGATGTGCTTCACTTTTCAGGCAAAGGCAAGAAAGCACAGTTGAAAGTCAAGAACCAACTTGGCCACTTTGTCTATAACCAGAGGGAGGAAGGTTGGAAAGAAGCAGACAGGATGCTTGAGTCCCTTGGCCTTCAAACCAGTTTCCTCTGGAAACCTTATGACCCTAACCACTTCATCACTTTGAGGAGGCTCAAATATAAGCTATCTGGCTATGATCATGTAAAGATCCCTCACATTGAAAAACATGCAAACCAAGCAAAATGGAGGAGAGGAACCCTAGAAGAGCCAGTTACACAAAAGGAGCTGAACCAAAGAGCGGTCAGGAATCTAAAAAAGATGGCTGACCTTGAACTTTGTTCACAGGTTTTCTCCCTTCCAAGCACGCAAGTGGGAGTAGTTGCATCCTCCTCGACTGCAAATCAGCAAGCACCCAAAGCTACTGAAGATATATCTAGCAGGGGCAAGGAAAAGGAAATGGAAACTGAACAACCACCTCATGACAAGGTGCAGCAACAGCAGCAGCAGGTAGAACAACAACAACAACAGCAATTACAACAAGAAGAAGGGCAGCATAATAAAGAGCACCCCCCACAGCAAGAAGGGGCAGTTGAGGCCCCAATTTTTACAGAACAACAGGCACAAAATACGGTGCCTCCTAGGCGAGAAACATCAGTTGATGCATCAATCCTCCAAACTCCAAAAAAGGAGGATACTAGCAGAAAAAGAGACAGAGAGACTCCCTTGACCACATCAGAAAGTCATGGTGAGAAAAGACAGAGATTGAACCCTTTCTCTGATGAGGAAATGCCAACAGGGCAGTCTCTGGGCATGGGCCCACCTAGCAGGGAAGCATCTGCAAGTTCCTTCCAAGAGGAACAGAACAGAACTGTGGGAGGAGAAGTCAGATCCTCTAGTCAGCAGAGGGAGGGTGAACTGAGAATCAAACAGCAGTTCATAGACATAAAGAAAAGGAATGAGCCCATAAAAATATAGCTGTACAATCATTTGCTAAAGATGGCTCCCACTAACCAGCAAAGACTGATGTCTGCTTTTGATGTTAGTGAAGGCAAGATGATCATGAGTCATTTCTTGCCAGCTGTAGCACAGCCCCAGTCCCCTGCAGATTATATAAGGACCAATCTTGAGGTCTTTGCCAAGGACATCCACCCGATGGACAAAATTGAGCTACACAAACAAACGGGTGAGATGGTGTATGCCTCCTTGGCAGACAAAACCTTGGACAATTATAGGCTGGAAAATAGCCTTAATAATACAGCTGCCCAACTTGAGTTGGAGAGGGCATCATCACAAGCTAAGGACAACAGAATTAGGTCCTTAGAAGATATAATTATTGATATTGGGCATGATCCCAAAGATATCAAGGGCATCCAGGAGATATTGAAGTTAAGGGATGCAGACATGGCTGCTTTGAAGAAAAAGATCAAAATGCCAGCCACAATTCATCCTCAAACAGATGAGGTTGCCCAGCAGAGGCATGATAAAGATGCCACAGCTTTGCTGGTGTCTCTCTACAAGGAGCTTATCCAGACACAAGAAAAGCTGGGAGAATCAGACACTGCACAGGCAGCATTACAGGCAGCCATGAAGCAAAGAGAAGAAGGTCAGACCTCCCAGCCTCCTCCTAAAGTAATAAACCTTGAGGAAACTGCTCCAATTACTATTCCTCCTCCTCAGCAGACAGAACAAGTAGCAACATCCACCTCAGCAGCACCACTAACAACAGAGCAGGCCCCAAGCCTGAACATGCAAAAGCTGAGGAATGAGATCCAGGCCTTGGAAGCACAAATGACAAAATTGAATGAGGCCAAGGAGAAACTAGCCAAGGTCAATGAAAGATATGATAAATCCAAGCAGTCTGTGGCAGAAAAGGGCAGGGAGATAAAAGCCCTTAAAGACAGGATCAAAGAGCTAGAAAATGAGCTCAAATTAGATAAGGTTGTGGCTGAGCTTAAAATAGTGTTGTGGGCTAACATTGGCCAATCTATTAATGAGCAATGGCAATATATTGAAACAATCCATGAGCAGTTGGACCTCATTCCAAAAGCACAGACTGAAATTCAGAGATCAAGAGCTGCTCTAAGCAATATGCCTGAAATTGCCACCAGGATGATTAATTTGCTCAACAATAGAACAAGTACTCAGTTGGCTGTCATGGGAATTTCAAACAGAACTGAGCACATTCAGTTAATCAAGAGGGTTCTCACACTGAGAAACTTAGTGCAGACCTTGGAGAGAAGAACCGAGGACATGCAGACTGAGGTGAACAGGTTTATGGAGAAATTTCAGGTGTTAGAAAACAGAGGGCTCCCTAGCTTACTGAACAGCGCAGGGAGATTGTTCACACATGACCAGTATGCCAAAAGGGTTAATACATTTGCCACTAGTCAGATCAACGAGAAGCCCAGCACCTCAGAGGAAACAGGGGCAACCACAGGACAGACTCTCTACAATAGAGTAGCAAGTTTATTTTTTATAATGAATGAAATCAAACACCTGTTTGAGGTGCCTCCCAATTTTTATAAATATACAGAGGCAGAGGGGACTATGGATGCAATTCTTAGGCATCAACTACCTACACTAGAATGGTGGACTAAGGCCATACAGACAATTTTATAAACAGGAAGCCATTCAACAAATTTTGATCATCGAAAATGCAAAATTGTCATACACAGGACAGTTTTAAAGAATCAGCATGCATTAAAGATAAAAGCTGAGCCAACTCAGTAGAGATTTCGGCCAACAAAGCAAGGTAGGAAGCTACAGGTGTCCAAGCCGAGAAGCTGCAGCAGGACAGCTCCAAAGTGCATTTCTCAGCATTAATGCAGATCACTCCAACCGACTCAGTGGCCTCTAAAGGCCAAAATATCTTCTAACAAGCATAAAGATGCATTTACTTTGTATTCAATGATGTAATAACTTTCTTATCTAAATATCTTGAAAAGTTGGTGAAGATATTTCATTTCTCAGATGACTCAACGCCTGAGATATTTTGTAATACTGTTTGTATATATTTGCCCCTCGCACAAGCTTGCAGGGGTTGTTGTTGATTTCTCTTGAAGAAGTTCTTATGCTGTAATCCTTTCAAAGTTTAATAAAGAAAGTGATGGAATTTCTCGGAGTTCTGAAGTGTTGAATGCGTTCTGGTGTCTGTTGAAAAACTGCAGGATTCCTGTGTACCTCACAATACAATAAGTTTTTTTGTAACTCCTTTGTTATGTGTTTCAATCTATTGCAATTCATATATGTTTCTAATTCCTAAATGTTTAGCAACAAAGACAAAGAATAACCTTCAGGACTTATTCATGCAATACCCTGAGTTCAATCTATGTTGTTAATGAATGTTTTCTTCAGCTATAATCTTGATAAGTGTAATTCTTAATTGCTGCACTTTCAGAATATATCTTTCACAGTGACCTTTGTTTCAGGAATTCAAGTTTGCTCCTGAGCATCATGTTTCACTTTCACATCACCAGCTTAATGGAGAATTCTTAAATGCTTTCTGTTGGCTGACCATACATCACCATTTAAGTTTAAATTTTGTTAGTTTGAGATACTCAATAGGCCCTGCAGTCTGAACATCATCACTCCAGCATTTCAAAACATTTCACAGCTCTAGACTCCATTGCCCAATGATATACTATTGTCTGAACACTACATCTTAAGCACTGAAAGAAGTCCTTCAACCAAAACATAAACCAAAACCTAAGCATAATAACTAGCCTAAAATACTATCAAAACAGAGACAAATTATAAAGAGAGAGCCCTCTCTGATTACAGTTTGGCTAGAAACTGTGATCCAAAGATTGGTTAGTGGTTACCCCGGCCATATTCCCTTGGGAGTCATAGGGAACAACCTGGGTGTTAACAGGTAGCTCCGTTTGTTGAGGGGCAGTCTGCTCTTGCTGTTGTTCTGTTTGTTGCCCTTGTTGGGGCTCTTGATGCTGCTCATTTGCAGGGGCAGGCTTTTCTTTCACTGTTTCCTCCTCTGCACCCATTATCCCTTTGC
Source organism: Pinus tabuliformis (assembly GCA_031772625.1). Lineage (NCBI taxonomy): Eukaryota > Viridiplantae > Streptophyta > Pinopsida > Pinales > Pinaceae > Pinus > Pinus tabuliformis. The sequence continues at coordinate 112,387,506 of CM062812.1, forward strand.
CTTTGTCTGCAGATGGTGCTGCTGTGGAAGGTGCTTGTGTGACTGGTGCAGTCCTTGAGGCCGAGGTCCCTTCTCCTGTTGAATAAGGCCGCTTGAAAGGTACCTGCTGCACAGAGTCTAGGTCAATGGTTTTTTCAAGCTCCTTCATATTCTTTAGCATTATCTCTTCTTCAGTTAGCTTTTCAACTAGAGTACCCTGTTGCCATTCTTGCTGGTTGGCATATCTTTCAATGTGTGGGTATTGACAATGCCTATAACCTAGAAGCCTGTATTTGTTTCTTCTGGCAGTAATGAAGCCCTCAGGGTCATAAGGGACCCACCGAAAACTATATGATAGTTTATATTTGTCCTTGAGGATGAGGTCAGCATCTTCCCACCCTTCTTTCTGATTCATGATGAAGGGGCCCAACTGGTGTTTGAACTTGAGGTGGGCCTTCTTTTTGGCACTGTGGAAGTGGGTGAGGTCGGATTGAATCAGCTGCCTATAATACTCCAAGGCAAACAACCTCATAGGCACATATTTTGGGAGCCTGTATGGATAGAGCTCACAACCATAGACTCTGATGACTGTATGATCCTCATATAGGTACCAATCACCTATTTTACATTTTTTGGAAAGCTGTAGAGCCTTATGTATCTCAGTTGACATTCTGGGAGGAGGGGACCTCATCAATAGGCAAGAGACTGGATACACAAATTGGTCAACAAACTCACAATAGGAATAGGGTGAGTTTATGACTTTGTGATAAACAGAGGTCCAGAAGATCACAGATCTTCTTTCCCCTCTATAATCCAGCTTTTTGATATAGCATGGAAAAGCCTCAGACTGATAGTACATAAATAGGTGATAGATATAGGCCGAGTACTTGAAGACCCCCTGTCTATCCACTGCACCCAACTGATCATGGATTTTGTTAGCTATAAACTTGGAAAAGTTATATTTGCGGGCAGGGGGTTGGCCTGGGCTGTAAACAGCTAGTAATGTTAGCATTGTCTCATCCACATGTTCGCTGGTTCTGTATCCCAGCACATAAGCAATCATGTCCAGGAGTAATCTGCCTACTTCAGTGAAGTACACATCTAAATAAGGAGGTGGCCCTGCAGGCTGGCACTCAGGTCTCATGAATGTCCTCGTGACCTTTTGAATCTCCTCACTGGTCATCTTGGCACTAGTGTCCAGTAGATAGTTCATGGAGAATGGGATTAGCAGCTCTGGCTGATCAAAATGTAGCATTTTGTTGATGGATTCAGGATTAATGTAGAAGAGGATCCTCCCAGATGGAGTGCTAATAGCTCTGTGCTGCACATCATAGTTTTCAGCACATAGGCGAATGATTTCAGGAAAGACATTTACAGATGGGAGACAATAGTATGGCAGGTTTGACTCCCATATCCCATATGTGTCATGACCATTCAGGTAGTCCTCTCTCAACTGCCTGAAGGTCTGCAGAAAGTCCCTGTTTCCCACACAGTCTTCAATAAGGTAGTCCTTGTCAGCAAGAGGCAAGGACTGCAGGTCTTTATTGGGTGGATTTAATGGAGCAACACTGAGAGCTGTGGGTGCAGGGGCAGCCATTGTATGATCTGACTTTGAATAAGGTGAGTGCAATGGTTTGCAAAGTTCTTCAGAGCTTAAATGATAGGCCAACTGCAGACAGTGTCTGAAATGTTTTTGTATAGTGGAAAAGCAGGCTTGTTTCTGCAGTTTTTGGTAAATTCACAGGGGTTGTGAATTGCTAGGGGTAACTTTCAGAGGGTATGTAAGGTTTATTCTGGTAAGAAACTGCAGCTGGTCTGCACCCGGCAAAAGGGAACAATGCTGGGCACCTTGGGGACGAATTTGCAGTTTTGGTGCGCGAATTAGACGGTTTCAATGTCAAATTATAGGGCTGTGGCAATGCAGGTTGTTTTAGCTCTTATTTAACTAGCAGACAATGATTAATTGTGGAACTTGACAGGTGTTTTAATGGTGAATTTGCAGAGAAATGGTATGCATGGGCGAAATAGGGGAATTATGGTGAATACCTGTAAAAATCGCTTAGAAAGCCTGCGGGCCGACCTGTGAAGGCTGAATGTAGCTTGGTTGATGAGTTGGCATGGCTGCAAGTTTGAATTTGGAGGTCCGGAGGCGATTTGGCAGTGAACCAGCGGCAACGGCTATGTCTTTTTCGCTCGAAAATGACATAAAACGGCCCAAACCGCGGCTTTTAATGACAAATTCGGAAAAATAGAGTAATTGGCGCCTTTCCGCCGATGTCGTCAGCATGACGTCATGGCGGGCCCGGGTACAGAGGTGACGTGGGCGCTGAGCTGGCGGCCAGAGTGGACTTACACGGTGGCAGGCGGATAGGGTGGCAGGGCTACGTGGAGGGCCACACGGCGCGGGGGCGGGGGAGGGTGCTACGTCATGATGACGTATGCATGACGTAAGGGGGAGGTGGTGGCAGGGATGGTGGTAAGTGGTTTCACCGCACCACCTTTGGGCGAAGGCGCTATCGGGGAGGGGGGCTCCGAACAACCCCGCCGCCTGCCACGCGTCCCGGGTACGGCACCCAATACCGCCTTTCCCCGGACGTTAAAGGAAGGCAGGTCGGGGAGCGAAATCGACCGCCCACCATTAGATCTGGGCGGCGGAGATCGGAAGGCTGGCGGGTAATGCCGACGGTCGCGCAGCTTTCTGGGTTGGGTCCCGCCCATTATTAAAATATTCCATTTAATTTAAATGCGCGGAACCTTAGGATAGAAGGGTTTTGGAGGGTTTTCAGGATTTTTGGGTTTTTCAAGGGTTTTTTATTAGGAAAAAGAGGTTAAGAGTGATTTTAGCAGGGGGAAGGGGGTTTTCTATGGCATTTTTGAGCAGAGGGAAGGTTAGGGCTTAGGAGGAGGTTATCATTCCAACCAGAGGTTGAAGCAATCCCATTACAGGGTTGACCATAGTCCCTGTTGGACTAAAGTCCCCCAAGACTAACTTACTTAGCTATAGTGCTAAAGAGGGAGGATATTTATACAATGCTGGGATTTATACACCATAGTGTTATAATAGTAGGGAAAGGGGGACATAGGGGATTTAGATAATAAAAGTTTAAGGGTTAATATGGATGAAAGAGGTGAATGAGGAGTGAAATCACTAAGTTTATTTGAAAACCACTTAGTTTAGGGAGTAGATCAAAATGAAAAGATTTTTAGACAAGAAATGTGGCTTTTAAAGGAATAAGCACCAGCATAAAACCTCAAATTCTCTCATGAACACAACTGATGAAGGGATGTTAGTTATGAATGGGAAAAGGGAAAATGGAATGTTAGACATGCTCCTTTGCTTTGCTGCCACCTGATGGAGAAGAAGAGCTTCTCAATCCATTGATGTTCCTTTGTGAATAGGTTAGCACATTTTCAATTGTAAGGAATGACATTTTTGCAACCCCATCTGCCTACCCATGTACTTGCCTAGCATTTTTTGTTTCTTCTTGGAGGGTGCACTTAGACTTGCAGAACCTTATTTGCCTTTTCTTTTCTATTGGATTTTTCTTTTGATTTTCTATCTAGAACTACCCTTATTGCTTCCAAGGTCCCAGATTAAGTAGTTGGTAACCTTAATTCTCTACCTAAGCTACTGGTCTGCCAAGATTAAACAGTTTGGACAGACTTCTTTCTCTATTCTACAACAAAAAATTGAAACATGGCATGGTCCAGATTAGGCTGTTGGACCATCCATCAAAATTTAGTCAACCTCAAGCTATGTACCCGCATTGTTTTCTCTTGGAAATATGGGATCTTTGCATCACCAAAGCAGAGCATATTTGGACCTTTCTTTGCCAATCATGAAATATGAAACCTATTGGTATAGGTAGCTAACAGTGGCTCCACTTGGGGATGGTTTTTCTTCTTGAAAGACCAAGAACAGCAGGTCAGAATGCCTTGGCCCTTGATCTATTCTTACCAAAATTTGAAAATTCTCTCTTTTGTATTTCAAAACTAAAAAGCTATCACCTCTGTGGACTTTCTGGCATATAAAGCCCCCTTTCTGTTTATTTATAGTGACTTCTCAAACTGAACTATTTATCTGCTGAAAGAAAATATATACAGCTGATTATGTACAAGGGACAATTAGGCTGCACTCATGGATGGTAGTCAAAATAGTGCTTCAGCATCCTGCCATTCACAGGACCTTCACCTAAGTCAGTGCCATCCAAATTTTCCAAAAAGTAAGTATTATTTCCCTGTATTGCTTGAACAGCAAATGGTCCTTTCCAAAGGGAGTCAAACTTTCCATGTTTTCCTTTATCTTCCCTTCTGGAATCCCACTTAAGGACTTTGTCACCAACTTTGAAATCTTCTACCTTGGTCCTTGTATCAAAAGCCTTTTTCAACTTTTCTTGTAACACTTGCACTCTGCTGTAAACTTGTTCTCTAGTTTGCCGCAAACATATTATTTGATTTACCCTTCTTTGCATGTCATTTGGTTCAGCTTGACTTTCTTGCAGTAGTTTCATAACAGGAACCCCTAGTGATGAAGGGAATTTGGCCTCTAGTCCATAGACTAACTCATATGGGCTGACCCCAATTGATCTCTTGGTTGTTAGTCTATCTGCCCATAAGGCATTCACAAGCTTCTTGTGCCAATTATTTTTATTTTCCTCCAATACCTTCTTTATGATGTTTACCAGGCTTTTATTTGATGATTCAGCAAGGCCATTTCCTTGAGGATAGTATGCAGTTGAATGGCCCAAGGTAATGTGAAATTTGTGGCAGAAATTCACCATCTTCTTAGATCTGAAAGCAGCAGCATTGTCTGTTATTATTTTGTCAGGACAACCAAATCTAGCCAATATGTTATTCTCCAAAAACTGAATGATTGTTGAATCATTTGCTTGTCTGCATGGAACAGCTTCAATCCACTTAGTGAAGTAGTCTGTAGCCGTTAGAATCCATCTATGTTGGCCTGAAGATGAAGGATGAATTTCCCCAATGAAATCCAAGCCCCATTGTTGAAAAGGTCTCTCTGTTGCAATAGGCCTCAAAGGGAGTGGCAGTAACTTTCTCTTTCCCTCAAACACTTGACATTTATGACATGAGGTGGTGAATTTCTTGACATCAGAGAAAACAGTAGGCCAGTAGTAACCAGCTCTCAATATTTTATCCACAGTGGACTACCAATACAAATGTCCACCACAATTGCCTGCATGAAATTCTTCCATGATTTTGTTAGTCTCATTGTCAATTAAGCAGTTTAGCAATATACCCTCATGGTTTTTCCAAAGCAAATTTCCATTCATAACACAAAACTTTGAAGCTTTCATTTTTAGGAACCTACATTTAGTTCTGGAAAGCCCTGGGGGAGCACACAGGTTTTGTAACACATAACAGATATCCGAATACCAGGGGGATTGTTCAAAGGCTACATTGATCTTTGGAGTTGCCAGCTCCGGTTCACTATCCAGTTGGTTGATGTCTAAGGCTTGGAAATTTGTTTCAGACATTAATTTAGCCAGACCTTGTCCTTTTATCAGTTTTGTAGGTTTTATTTCAATTTCAAATTCTAGAATATTTGCAATCCATTTTCCCCTTCTTCCCTCTAAGTTCTCTTGAGTAAGTATGTCTTTGACAATTGGGCTTGGTACATAGGCTATAACATGGGAGTATAGGATGTAGATCCTAAAGTCTTTGATAGCTTTGACCAAGGCATATGCTTGCTTTTCCATAATCTGGTATTTCAGGGGTGCATCTCTAAGAGCTTTACTAAAGAAAGCAATGGGTTTCTCATTTCCTTGGTCATCTTTCTGTAATAAGACAGCAACAATTGTGTGTTGGGAAGCAAAGGAAAATATGATAAATTCCCTATCAAATTATGGATTTGTTAGGGCTGGAGTTTGGGTGAGGGCCAATTTTATTCCTTCAAAGGCTTGACTTGCCTCTATCGTCCATTTTACTTTTGAATCCTTTTTTAACATGTTATTAAGTAACCTGCTCAATTCAGCCAGATTTGTGATAAATCTCCTCAGGAAGTTGATTTTACCCAAAAAGGCTTGTAATTCCTTTATATTTCTTGGGTGAGGCATTTGTAAGATGGCCTGGATTCTGTCTGGATCAATCCTAATGCCATCTTTAGAAATGATGTGGCCCAACAGTTTACCTTCCTCTAAACCAAACATGGATTTCTTAGGATTTAAGGAAATTCCATATTTCCTACATGTTAGGAAGATCTGTCTCAAATGTTTCAAATGTTCTTGGTCTGATTTTGAGAAAGGTGTGAGGTCATCCAAATAAATGACAAGGAAGTCATGAATCTCTTTGGCAAAAGCAATATCCATTGCTCTTTGAAATGTTGCCCCTGCATTCTTCAATCCAAAAGGAATTTTTACATATTTGAAGGTTCCCCATGGGGTTGTAAATGCTGTTTTGTCCTGATCATCAGGATGAACTAAGATCTGGTTGAAACCTGAGAATCCATCAAGTAGAGAAATTCTTGATGCTCCTACCACTCTTTGGAGAATGTGATCCATCTTAGGTAAGGGATAGTTATCTATCAAGGATACTTGATTCAAGTTTCTTAGGTCAACACATAGCCTTATTTCACTGGTTTTCTTTCTTGTAGGGACTAAGTTTGAAATCCAATCAGAAAACCTGATTGGTGCTATGATACCCGCCTTGAACATTTTCTGTACCTCTTGTTCTATTGCTGGGAGAAGCATAGGATTGATTTTCCTCAATTTTTGTTTAAATGGCTTTTGATTTGGCTTGAGAGGGATTGTGTGTTGGATAACAGAGGTGTCATAGGATTTTAAGTCCTCATAACTCCATGCAAAGACATCTTGGAATTCTTTGAAGAGGTCAATGTATTTGGGCTTCTGATCAGGAGGTAGGGATGCAGATAATTTTATTATCCTGGGTTCCTCCACGGTTCCTATGTTGCATTCTTCAATAGCAGAGTTAAGGGGCTGCATTTTTGGTTTCCTAGGGACATCATTTGAATCAAAAATATCCTCTAGTGGAGCTAGGCCTGTTGGTAGAAAGTTATCTTTCAATTGTGTAACTTCAGCCTCAGCATCAACCACTTCTTCACAACCAATTTGTTGAATTTGTAGTATATTGTCTTTGTTGAAAATTGTTGGATGCAGGATTTGGTTAGCTGTTTTGGGTGATACTGGCTTATGATTCTGTTGATCAAGTATTTGTGATTGACTTGCTCTTTCAAGTATTTGTGATTGACTTGCTCTTTCAAGTATTTGTGATTGACTTCCTCTTTCAGTGTCGATATTTAGTCCTACAAATTCTTGTTGCAAGGTCAAGAAATTATTTATTTGTGCATCATCTTCAAATACTTGCCAGTCCTTGATGTTGTTTGGGACAGAGGGTCTGTGTTTTACCTCAGCTGTGAAGCAAGGGTGGGGCTCAAAAGGTAACTTGTAGGTACTTGCAAACGTGGCCAAGCTGTGGCCATGCAGATTATGGGTTCTAGGAATTTTGGTAATCTGAAATTCAGTGAAGGAGTTGAGTATTTCAGCAACAGTAGTCCTATAAGACCTCAATCTTTTGTCATTAGTGACAAAATTTCCCTTTACTTGTTGGATGACTAAATCTGAATTTCCCATAATTGAGACCTTTATGGCTTGTAAGGACTTTACTAGTTTAAGGCCTAGTAAGAGAGCTTCATATTCTGCCATGTTATTAGTGCATCTGAAATTTAGTCTATAGGCTCGGCCTTCTGCATGACTGTTTTGTTTATTATGTATCCAAACTCCAGCTCCTGCCCCTAGTTTATTTACTGACCCATCAAATTCAAGGAACCACAAGATATTTTGTTCTAGGGAAGAGTTGATGACCTCTTCATGAGCTGGAATTGTAAGTTGAAGTTCTGGTTTGTCCTCTGGTTTGTCTTTTAGGACTGTCTCATCTCTTGATTGGATCAATTTGACTTCTAGAGCAGCAGTTTTGTTTGATGATTGATCAGCCATTATTTCTGGGGTAACATTTGGTTGACTGATGTCTTGCTCTTGTTTAGGTGTCTCAGTTTCTTCATTGTTTATAAGACCTGTGTTGTCATTGAAGTGAATGTATGAGTCTATATCAGAATGAACAACATATATAGGAAAATTTTGAGGTTTTTCTTCACTGTTGACCATGTATTTCATAAGTGTTTCTCTGTATAGTCTTTTTGGTTGCCCAAAGACAGAGATAGTGGCATATGACATGTCTAACTGCAAAGAACCTTGGAGTTTAGCCCCCCATGACCTTGATAACAACATTCCATATTTGGGTGGGATGCCAGCAACTAGAACATCCATCATGATTGTTTTATTGGGATATTGGACGAGTGAGACACAGAGATCTTTTATGAGACCTAAACACTTAACTTGGCTGGAGTCAAATGAGAATAGGTCCTTATATGGCCTTGTTATATCTAGATTTAATCTTTCCATGACTGATTTAGGCATCAAATTGTGAGAGGCACCTAAGTCAAACATTGCATTGTGTAATATCTTATCATGAACATGTAAACTAACATAAAAGGGTAAGATACCTGCAACAACTGCTTTTCCATCAACTTCTGGACCGAAAAGCAATTCTGGGGTGTCATCTAACACATTCACATTATCTTTATTACGAGTTAGCTGAAGGGATTTTCTGATTTGTTGCCTATAAATGTCATGTTTGGCCAGTTCTGAGAGGGGAACAACTACCTTCAATTTTCCAATTTCAGCTTCTAAGTCAAAGGGTCTATCAGATTGGATCTTGGTGTTGTGAGTGGCAACCTTTTCCTTGTTAACCAGGTCTTCCTCTTGTTTTTTATCTTGATCTGGAAGCTTTTCCTTCTTACTCATTTCTTGAGAGGTGTTACTTAGGTTGGGCTGCAAGGGTGAGGGATCTACTGGCTGCTGTTTTGAGGAAAATGTTTCAGCTATTTCCTCAACGGTTACCTCATCTGTATTTGGACCAGTTTTGTTACTGGGTTCTGTGACAATGGCTTGCTTCGGCTGCTGGCTATCCTTTGTTTTTCCAGGCTGTGTTACATTTATAGTTCTACTCCTTAGCTTATATTGTTTATGAACTTCATAAACAGCTGTATCATAGCCTTGTTTAAAGTCAAATGACTCACCTGACCTAGTTTCGAATTGTTGGATATCATCATCCTCATGATCTTCTTGACTTAGAAATACTTGTTGCTCTTCATTCAGGCCCATCAGGTTGATGTGGGTGTCATCTATTTGTTCATCTGAGGTGGATGCCTCAGTATAGTTTTCCTGAAAAGGAGGTCTTATGTCTGGGTCAGAAACGGTCTTGCCAACATTTGGGTTTTGATTTCTCCTAAAATTTGGATTTCTGTTAGGGTTGTTTTGTGGTGCTTCCCATGATGACTTTCTCTCAACTGATTCTACTCTATCTCCCAACCTCTTCATACCAGTGAGTATTGCATCCAATTTTTTATCAAAGGCTGAGGGTTCATCTTTGAAGGTGGTTCTCTTTTCCAATCTTGCCCTGTTTCTCTTGGCAATTAGGTTAGCCTCCACTGTGACAGCAACCTTCTGGGCTTCTTCAAGAGTTTCAGGGGCTCTTTCCTTTAACTGATATGCCATATCAGGGTCAAACCCATCAGGGAATTTGTACAAGGCCAAATCAGGAGGAGGTCTTAAATTTTGTGGTATTGCATTATATACATTGTTAAATCTTGCACAATACTCCAAGACAGTCTCTTGGGGACCTGTTTTGATTGTATCATATTCACCAAGTATGTGCAAGGGATCTTTCTTCTTCTCCCATCTGTTAGTAAAGGCTTGATAAAGCTCATCAGGAGTTGTGATGGAATTTGTAGGCAGGGATCTAAACCAAGTCCTTACATCCCCTGTCAAGCTCTGAACGAAGATTCTCATTCTTATACTATCATCGTCTATTTCATAGTTCTCAAAATGGTCTTGCATCCTCTTGGCATGCTGAATTGCTGAGAAAGGGCCAGTGGAGTCAAAATAAGTGATCTTGGATTGGTACTTGTTAGCTACCTATATCAATAGGTTTCATATTTGATGATTGGCAATGAAAGGTCCAAATATGCTCTTTGATGATTCAAAGATCACATATTTCCAAGAGAATCCAATCTGTGCTTATAGCTTGGTATGGACTCAAATTTTGATGGATGGTCCAACAGTCTAATCTGGACCATGTCATGTTTTAAATTTTTAGTTGTAGAATAGAGAAAGGAGTCTGTCCAAACTGTTCAATCTTGGCAGAGAAGTAGTTTAGGTAGAGAAAAAAGGCTCCCAACAGCTTAATCTGGGACCTTGGAAGAAATAAGGGTAGAAGTAGATAGAAAAACAAAAGAAAAAGCCAAAGAAAAGAAAAGGCAACGAAGGGTCTGCAAGTCCAAGTGCACCCTCCAAGAAGAAATAAAAAATGCTAGGCAAATAGATGGGTAGGCAGTTGGGGTTGCAGAAGGGTCATTTCTTGCAAGTTGCATGTGTGCTAACTTTGTTTACCAAAGCAAAATCAATAAATTGAGAAGGTGTCATTCTTCATCAAGTTGCAGCAAACAAGAAGCATGTCTAACCTCCCTTCTTCCCCTTTCCATTTCATTACTAACACTCCCTCATCAGCTGAGATTCATGGAAGAGATTATGGTTTCATGGTGGTTCTTAATCTTTTAGAAGCCACATTTCTTGTCTAAAGTTCTTTTCATTTTGATCTACTCCCTAAACTAAGTGAGTTTCAAATAAACTTAGTGATTTCCCCCTCATTCACTCTTTCATCCATATTAACTCTAACTCTACTAGGTAAATCCCCTATATTACCTTTCCCCTAATATTATTAACACCATGGTGTATAAACCCCAAATTTTGTATAAATATCCCTCCCCTTGGCATTATAGCCAATAGGTCCTCTGTCAGGGATCAAATTGGCATCTAGTCACTTTGATGAACCTAAACCTTACCCCTCTCCCTTCTTTGAAGTCATTCCACTCATTAAACCGTCATTTGCAAAGAAAAACCCTATAAAAACCCCTTCCTACCCATAACCCCTTTGAAATTATGAAAAAAAACCAAAAAACCCACTTTTGCCGCTTAACAAAACTTGGCGCATATATTTGGTTTTTCGAAATATATTGAAAAACATTGGAAAATACCCTATCCTAATGTTTTCCGCCGAGCGTTGATCCCGAAATAAATATTAAATAATACCGCCCGCGTCCGTATCCATCGATCACCTCACCCTTCCGTCAACTGTCGGATCGGACCCAAGTGATCCGACGGTCCTCATTGATATTGGAGCGGCCCCCACGCCCGACGGTTAGCGCCCGAGAAAATGACGAAGGGTTACGTCAGTCCTCGGCCACGTGTCACCCGTTCAAGGCTCTCGGAGCGGCCTCTGACAAAACCAGGGCCGTATCGTAAGCGCTCCGAGAAACCGTAACCGCTATGGCACTTAACTGTAACCGCTATGGCACTTACCGCCCGGTTTGCTGGTCCCACGTCATGCCCACGTCAGAACCACGCCGCCATCGCATCAGTACTTGTGTCCGCCTCTGTGCCAACGTGTCTGCCACCGCATCATCCCCGTGGACCAATAGCAGCTCGCCACCTCACCCGACGACGTCATGCTGACGTCATCCGAGCTTGACCCCACCCTATGATGTCATGCTGACATCATCCAAGAAAAGGTGCCAAATTGCCAAAAGGTCCATATTTTGGCCAAAAATCGCGTTTTGCATACTTTTTGCTCATTCGCTATTGTTTCTGCTGCATGTTCGTTTACGTCCAAAACTGCGCCACCCCACTGGAATCGACCTGGAGACCTCCAGAGCACCAATTCTGCCCACATTTATGACCACTGCTCGCTGTTTACCAGGTATTTCTCATCATTTATCCTCCATGCGCCTAAATTGTCTGTAAATTACTCAGAAGGCTCAAATACACTAAAACTCATCATTTTACCGACAAATTCCCTCTGCAAAGCCTCTATTTCCAACTACAAGCTCAAAAACCACCAGCTGAGCCTTGATTTCCCGAGTTCTTATCAAAAACTGTAAACTGCTCGCGCAATCGTGAGACAGTTGGTCAATCCATTAAAAAACCTGCCACAAAAGACAGAGTGAGACCAGACATTGGTCTTATTCATAATTCAAACAGTATTTCAATTACTGTGTGCCCACTTCACCCTCTGGTCCCTGAAATTCACACTTTCATTGCAAGTAATCACCGCTGTGTTTCTCTACCTACTTCAACCAGTTCACCTACAAGTCAGAAGCTTAATAGACCATGGAAACTCCAATTGCACTGAACATCAAACCTTTCAATGCCCCTCACAGGGAGTTAGAATGGAAAGCTCTGGGAGATATGGATTATCAAATGTTAGATAGGTTTCCACTAGGATCTAAATATAATATTCAGTTGCTAAATGAGTTGAAAACCCAACACCTTAGTGGAGCTGACATCCTAGGGATTTGGGACTCAAACTTGCCCATCTAAAACCTCCCCCAGGTAAATCCTATGCCTGAATTGATCCACAGATGCCAGGAGTGCTATGATCCATGCCAAAGAGCTGTCCTCAGCCCCACAGGCTCAATTCTGTTCCATGTCACCCCAGAGAGCATAAATGAGATGTTGCATTTCCACACTGCAAAACCATTGACCCCCCTCTAGATGCAGAACTTGATAAAGAAGGGGAATAAGTTGTCAAATGACCAGATCATCAAAATCAACCAGCTGTTTGTACAATCAGGCTCTGAAGCCATCAGAACTCCTCCTATTGGATATGCTTACTTAAATGAATTGGGCAGAATGCTAGTGGAGGATGTGGATGAAATTATAATGGCAATGCTGTCTATATTCTCTCCTGGAAAGCCTCCAGCTGTACATTATGACTATGCCACATATATTGCAGATAGGATCCATGACCAGCTGATGAATCTGCAAAGGGAAAGACTGTTCATATATACTTCCTACATTTACCATCTATTCTTGTTTAATCAACTAGGCAGCTTCCTCATTCCCCTAAAGCAAGTTAATGCGCAGGGGAATCCAAGGTCAGTTGTGTTTTGGACATCTGTTTTTCATTGCACCTCTGTATCACCATACACATACTGTGAGTTCATAGACTTGTTCATTCATCCAGCTATGACATTATTGTATGGTGTTCCTCCTCCAAGGTTAACTGAGGACATGAGGAGAATTCTCCATCTAAACAAAACCTACAGCATTGGTAATTGGTACTTTTACCAAGACCACACAGTCATTAGAGTATATGGATGTGAGTTGAAGCCTTTTAGGCTGCCAAGGTATGTCCCCATGAGGCTTTTTGCCCTAGAATACTTCAGGCAATTTGGGAATGCCGACTACCTCCACTTCCAAAGTAAGAACAAGAAGGCACAGTTGAAGGTAAGGAGCCAGCTGGGCCCTTTCCTATATAACAAAAAAGAGGAGGGATGGAAAGAGGAAAATAGTATCCTAGAGGCCCTCAAACTGCAAACTAGTTTAGAGTGGATACCCTATGACCCCAATCATTTTGTTTCCCTCAGGAGGATAAGATACAAATTGGGTACCTATTCACATGTGAGGCAGCCTGAGATAGAGCAGTATGCCAATGCATTGAGCTGGGAAGAGGGCACCCTAGAAGAGGAAATCACTAGTGAAGAGCTGCTAGAAAGAGAGGCCAGAAATATTCAAAAGGAAACTGACTTAGAAACTTGTGGACAGGTCCCCCTCTCATACAAAAGACAACTTGGAGCAGCTGCATCAGCCTCAACAACACATCAGCAAGCTGCCATGAATACTCCATAGACAACCAGCAAAGGCAAAGAAACGCAGGTGGAACAGCCACCTCCTATGACTGAAGAGCAAATGGAAACACTAGTGCAGCAACAAGAAGAGATGGAGCAGCAGGGAGAAGTGCAACAGCAAGAAGAACATCAACAACAAAAAGAACAAAGGCAGGAACAGCCTGTCCAGCAAGAGCAAACAGTGGAAGCCCCTAAATCCACTGAACAAACTGTGCCTCCAAGGCAAGAAACTTCAGCTGAGGCATCAATCCTCCAATCTCCACAAAAGGAGGATACAAGCAGGAGAAAAGACAGAGAATCAATCCCTTCTCAGAGGAAGAAATGCCAATAGGACAGTCTTTTGGTATGGTCCCACCCAGGAGGGAAGCATCAGCAAGTTCCTTTCAATAGGAATAGGATAGAGCAATGGGAGGAGAAGTAAGTTCCTCAAACCAGCAAAGAGAAGGTGGACCCAGCATTAAACAGCAGTTCATCGACATTAAGAGGAGAAATGAGCCCATCAAGATACAGCTGTATAACCATCTGTTAAACATGGCTCCCACCAATCAACAAAGACTCATGTCTGCATATGATGTGCAGGAAGGCAAAATGATCATGAGTCATTTTATGCCAACAGCAGTGCAGCCCCAATCTGCCTCTGACTACTTGAGGACTAACCTGGAAGTCCTTGCCAAGGATATCCACCCAATGGACAAGATAGAACTGCATAAGCAAATGGCTGAGATGGTCTATGCTTCCTTGGCAGACCAAACATTGGATAACTACAGGCTACAAAATAGCCTTAACAATACAGCCTCTCAGCTGGAGTTGGAGAGAGCATCATCCCAGGCAAAGGACAACAGAATAAAGTCCTTAGAGGACATCATCATAGAGATTGGGCATGATCCCAAAGACATCAAGGGCATACAAGAGATACTAAAATTGAGGGATGCAGACATGGCAGCCTTGAGGAGAAAGATCAAACTCCCAGCCACAATTCACCCTCAAACAGATGATGTTGCCCAGCAAAGACATGATCAAGAGGCCACAACCTTGTTGATATCTCTGTACAAGCAGCTAATCCAAACTCAGGAAAAGCTAGGAGAATCGGAGGCTGCAAAAACAACACTACAGGCAGCCTTGAAACAAAGAGAAGAAGGGAAAACCTCCAAGCCTCCTCCTGAAGTGATCAACCTTGAGGAAGCTGCTCCAACTACTGCCCCTCCTCCTCAGCAAACAGAACCTACAGCACCAACTACATCAACAGCTGCACCAACAACAGAGCAGACTCATAGTCTGGATATGCAGAAGCTTCAAAATGAAATTCAAGTCCTGGAAGCTCAAATGTTAGAGCTTAATCAAGCCAAAGAATCTTTGGCTAAAGTAAATGAAAGATATGACAAAAGCAAACAGAATGTGGCCGAGAAGGAAAGAGATATAAGAGCTCTCAAAAAGAGAATAGCTGAGCTTGAGAAAGAGCTCACACTAGACAAGGTGACAGCAGAGCTCAAAACAGTCCTTTGGGCCAACATTGGTCAGTCCATTACTGATCAGTGGCAGTTCATTGAGACCATAGATGAGCAGTCAGTGCTCATTACAAAGGCAAATAGGGAAATACACAGAGCAAGAGCAAGCCTTGGCAACATGCCTGATGTGTTAGAAAATTATATATTACGGAGCAATGGAACACATAAAATATTGCAGAAATATAAACACAGAAAACGCACAAAACAAGAGAGACACAGATATACGTGGTTCACCCAGTTTGGGCTACGTCCACCCCGAACAGCCAGTCCTTCCTTTCTATTATCCAACAAAATGAAGAGATACAACCTATGGCAAAACCGCTGTAATATCCTCTGTTTTCTCTCACAGTCTCACCTCTATGTTTCTCGCTCACCGAATACACATCTATCACACAACCTCAAATACAATGCCCTCATATAAAGAGAGGGGTTGCCTTCTAGGGCAAAAAACCGAAAACTAAACATAAGTTCTACCGTCAGATCATCCGCCTAATGAACGGCCCAGATTGACTAGAAATTACTATACTTTTACAAGGCAATTTTACAGCTGTTACCCGAAACCCCCAGGGGGGGCTCCCAAAAGTCGCTGCCGCCCCCCATGGTCCAATATGCCGGTACTATAGAAGATAATCAGGCTCCACACCCAACATGATGCTGCCAGTAGAATGATTAACATATTGAATAACAGGACAAGCTCTCAACTGGCCACCATGGGAATTGCTCACAGGACTGAGACAATCTCAATGGTTAAAAGGGTCCTGACACTAAGAAACCTGGTTGGAACATTAGAAAGGAGAACTCAAGATATGCAGACCGAAATCAACAAATTCATGGACAGGTTTCAGGTATTGCAAAACAGAGGCCTCCCCAGCCTACTAAGCAGTGTGGGAAGACTGCTTACCCATGAAAACTATGCTAAAAGGGTCAATGCCTTTGCTGCAAGTCAAATTGCAGGACAACCCAGCACTTCAGCAGAATCAGGGCCAGCATCAGAGCAAACTCTATATAATAGGGTGGAAAACCTATTTTTTATCATGAACGAGATCAATCATCTGTTCGATGTGCCTCCAAATTTTTATAAATATACAGAAGCAGATGAAACCATAGAGGCAATTGTCAAGCACCAATTGCCCACACAGGAAGTCTGGAATAAATTGACACAGATAATATTATCTAGCCAGAACTTGTAATTTATGTTTTCTCCGATTTATAAGTGATCATACAGAGGGAAATTTTGATAGATCAGCATACAGAGGAAAGATGAAAGGCTGAGCCAACTCAGCAGGGCTATTCGGTCACCACAGCAGCAAGTACAGTCACAGGTGGCAGAGTCGAGAAAATACAGCGCAGCAAACGTAAAGACACATATTCCAGCATTAAAGCAAAGCGGTTCAACCGACTCACTGACCTCCAAAGGTCAAAATATTCTCTGACAGACTTAAAGAGCAGTTATGCTGCATTCAAAGCTATAATAACTTATTTTCTACTTTTCTGTACGAAGTAATGAAGATATTTTCTCTCTCAGATGACTCAATGCCTGAGATATTTTGTATAAACATTTCTATAAAGTCCCCTTCGCATGAGTTTGCAAGGGTTGTTGTTGATTTCATTTCTATACTTCTGTTGCTGTATAACTCTCAGAGAAATAATACAAAAGGTGGATGGAATTTCCAAAGCTCTGTGTTCCTTGATGCACTGTGGTGGCTGGCTGTTTGTTACAAGATTCCTGCATGTTTCATAGCACAATAAGTTTTCTTTCAACCTCTGTGTTATATGTTTTCTAGTTTTTCATGTTCTTTCATGTTTCTGATGTTTTACACTTAATGGCAAAGTAAAAGAATAGTTCCAGGATTTAATCACAGATTACCCTGAAGTCAATCTAAGCTGTTATAAATGTTTTCTTCCAGATAGAGTAAATAAGGTGTAATTCTTAATTGCTACACTTTCAAGCGATATCTCTCAATGTGATAAATATTCTCAGGAATTCAAATTTGCTCCTGAGGCATCTATCTCTTCCCCACACCCCAGCTTTAGTGAAAAATTCTTAAATGCTTTTCACTGGTTGTTCACATGTCACCATCATAATCTAACTTTGTTATATGAAATATCTAATTGGCCCTGTAATCTCAGTAAATCACCCCAAGGTTTCTAAAACATTTGTAGCCACAGACTCCATTGCCCAATGAAATAAACTCATCTGCAGATTGCACACTTCAAGTACAGAAAGATATCCCTCAACCAAAACATAAAACTAAACACCCTCATTTTATAACTAGCCTAAAACCTCCACAGAACAGAGACAAATCATAAAGAGAGAGCCCTCTCTGATTACAGTGTGGCTAGGCACTGTAATCCAAAGATTGGTTAGTGGTTACCCCGGCCGTATTCCCTTGGGAGTCATAGGGAACAACCTGGGTGTTAACATAATTGGCGACTCCGCTGGGGAGTGCTTGAGATTTTCCAAATACTATCTATCTTCCATAGCTACTATCAAGCCTGAAATCAGTCAAGAGGCCTTTAAACTTTTTCTGTATCGCATTGACAGCTTTAGGGAGGAGATTTTTTAGGGAATCTTCATCTTAGCTTTGAAATATATATAGTCATTCCAAAATATTTATCCAGTCCTTACAGATATAAAAACTTCCTATAAAATCCCAAAAAGCAGTTAGAAACTGGCTCCCAAGAAAATTCCACGGCATACTAGGGCAAATCCTGACCCTAACCCACCCATCATTGTTGATAATCCAAATACCATCCCTAGAAACATTAGGAGGTAGCAAAGGCAGGAGCAGCCTGCTGATCTAACTTCAGATTCAGATCATCCCAGCCTTATCTCTACCCCATGCAAGGTCATCTTCCAGTCTACCCCTAATTCCCCTAGTTCACCATCCACATCTCAAAGTCCTCCTCTCACATCTTCATCCACTACATATATCCCCTTAACCAACACTCTAGGTTCTCCCCCACTTGTAACCCCTGTGGTACCCACTGTTCCTATTATCCCAGCTGCCCCTGTTAATCCTCTAAATCCTGTAAATATGGCTAACAGATATGCACCTTTGCAGATACCAGCTAATGCTGCAGCTCTACCCCAAGATTACCAAACCAAAATTTCATATTTTGACTCCAATGGCCCTCTGACAGCTGCCCAGCATGCTAAGAGGATGCAAGACCATTTTGAGACCTATGAAATAGATGATGACAGTGTCAGAATGAGGATGTTTGTTCAAAGCCTAACTGGGGATGTGAGAACTTGGTTTAGATCCCTGAATGCAAACTCCATTGCAACTCCTGATGAACTGTATCAAGCCTTTACTAGTAGATGGGAGAAGAAGAAAGATCCTCTGCATATACTTGGGGAATATGACACTATCAAAAGAGGTCCCCAAGAGACTGTTTTGGAGTATTGTGCAAGATTTAACATTGTATATAACGCAATTCCACAAAATTTAAGACCTCCTCTTGATTTAGCCTTGTACAAATTCCCTGATGGTTTTGACCCTGACATGGTCTATCAGTTGAAGGAAAGAGACCCTCAATCCCTTGCAGAGGCCCAAAGGGTTGCTGTTACAGTGGAAGCCAACCTAATTTCCAAAAGAAACAGGGAAAGGTTGGAAAAGAGGACTGCTTTCAAAGAGGAACCCTCTGCCTTTGATCAAAAGCTTGATGCCATACTCAATGGCATGAAAAGATTGGGTGATAGAGTGGAATCGGTTGAAAGAAAATCATCATGGGAACCACCACAAAAAAACCCTCCTAGGAATCCAAACTTTAGGAGAACCCAAAACCCAGGCATTGGCAAATCCAGTGTTGATCAAGACATAAGACCCCCTTTCCAAGAAAATTATGCAGAAACTTCCACATCTACAGAGCCCAATGAAGATCCTGAGATTAATTTAATAGGTCTAGATGGTGAAAGTCAAGTTTTCTTAACACAAGAAGATCATGAGGATGATGAAATCAAACTGTTCCAAACTAAATCAGGCGAATCCTTTGACTTTAAACAAGGCTATGACACTGCTGTTTATGAAGTCCATAAACAATACAAGCTGAGGAGCAGAACTGTGAATGTAAACCAGCCTGAAAAGATAAAGGATAATCAGCAGCCTGAAAGAGTCATAGTCACAGAACCTAGTGACAAAATAAATTCACCTACAGAAGAAGTGATTGTTGAGGAGATCACTGAACCACTGTCCTTAAAACAGCAGCCTGTGGCCACTTCACCTTCTCAACCTAATTTAAAGATTACTCCCCAAGAGATGAGCAAAAGAGGCAAGTCCCAAAGTCAAGATAAAAATCAAGAAGAAGATTTAATGAACAAGGAAAGGACTGTTATCCTTAACCCCAAAACCCAATCTGAAAAACCCTTTGACTTAGAAACTGAGATTGGCAAACTAAAGATAGCAATTCCTCTCTCAGAACTAGCCAAGCATGACATCTATAAACTACAGATCAAGAAGTCCCTTCAACTCACTAGCAACAAAGATGATGTCAATGTGCTGGATGACACCCCAGAATTACTATTTGGCCCAGAAGTGGATGGAAAAATGGTAGCCACAGGGGTATTACCTTTTTATGTCAGCTTACACATTCATGATAAAATACTACATAATGCAATGTTTGACTCAGGTGCCTCTCACAATCTTATGCCAAAAGCTGTCATGGAGAGATTGAATCTAGACATAACAAGACCATACAAGGACCTATTTTCCTTTGACTCCAGCCAAGTCAAGTGTCTAGGTCTCATAAAAGATTTATGTGTGTCTTTGGTTCAATACCCAAACAAGACAATCCTAATGGATGTGGTAGTTGATGATATCCCACCTAAGTATGGGATGCTGTTATCAAGATCTTGGGGAGCTAAACTCCAAGGTTCCCTGCAATTAGACATGTCATATGCCACCATCTCTGTTTTTGGGCAACCAAAAAGACTATACAGAGAAACACTCATGAAATACATGGTCAGCAGTGAAGAAAAGCCTCAAAACTTTCCCATATATGCTATACATTCAGACATAGACTCATACATTATCTTCAATGACACCACTACTCCCTCAAGAAGTGAGGTTGAAACCAAGATACTCATACAGGAGGAAGACTCAAATGAAAGAATTATCACCCATGAAACAACAGTCAATCAAACACTAGATACTGCTGCTGTTTTAAATATCAAACATACCCAATCAAATGGTGAAATTGTCCTAGAAGATAAGCTAGATAAAAAACCACAACTTCTACTCACATTGCCAGCCCATGAACAGGTCATTAAGTCTCCTTCCCAACAGGATATTCTATGGTTCCTTGAATTTGATGGCTCAGTCAACAAGTTAGGGGCAGGAGCTGGAGTTTGGGTACACAATAAAGAAAATAGTCATGCAGAAGGCAGAGCCTATAGATTGAATTTCAAATGCACTAATAACATGGCAGAATATGAAGCTCTTTTACTAGGCCTCAAGTTAGTAAAGTTCTTACAAGCTGCCAGGGTTTCAGTCATGGGTGATTCAGATCTAGTTATTCAACAAGTGAAAGGAAACTTTGTCACCAATGACAAAAGACTAAGGACTTATAGGTCTGCTGTGGCTGAGATACTAAACTTTTTCTCTGAATTCCAAATCACTAAAATTCCTAGAACCCACAATCTGCACGCTCATAGTTTGGCCACCTTTGCAAGTACCTGCAAGCTGCCTTTTGAGCCTCATCATTGTTTTACAGCTGAGGTAAAACACAAACCCTCCATTCCAAACAATGTTAATGATTGGCAAGTATTTGAGGATGACAAGCAAATAAACCAGTTTTTAACTCTGCAACAAGAATTTGCAAGATTAAATATTGACACTGAGACAACAAGTCAATCACAAATACTTGATGGAGCAAGTCCATCACAAATACAGTTTCAACAGATTGCTCACCCAATATCACCTAGAACAGCAAAACAAATACTAAATCCAACTATTTTCAACGAAGACAACATTCAGCAAATTCAATCAATCAATGGTGAGGAAATGGCCAATGCTGAAACTAAAATCATAGAGCTGAAAGACAATTTTCTACCAACAGGCCTAACCCCACTAGAGGACATCTTTGACTCAAATGATATTCCCAGAAAACCAAAAATGCAGCCCTTAAATGCAGCCATTGAAGAATGTAACATAGGTACAATTGACAAACCCAAAATAATTAAATTGTCTGCTTCTTTACCTCCTGACCAAAAGCCTAAATACATTGACCTCTTTAAAGAGTTCCAGGATGTCTTTGCATGGAGTTATGAGGACCTAAAGTCCTATGACACCTCTGTAATCCAGCACACTATCCCTCTCAAGCCTGATCAAAAACCCTTTAAACAAAAACTGAGGAGAATTAATCCTATGCTTCTCCCAGCAATGGAACAAGAAGTACAGAAAATGTTCAAGGCAGGCATCATAGCACCAATCAGATTCTCTGAATGGATCTCCAACTTAGTCCCTACAAGAAAGAAGACTGGTGAAATTAGGCTGTGTGTGGACTTAAGGAATCTGAACCAAGTATCCCTCAAAGACAACTATCCCTTACCCAAGATGGATCACATTCTCCAAAGAGTGGTAGGGGCCTTAAGGATCTCATTACTGGATGGATTTTCAGGCTTCAATCAAATTCTGGTGCACCCTGATGACCAAGATAAAACAACATTCACTACCCCATGGGGAACTTTCAAATATGTAAAGATGCCTTTTGGATTGAAAAATGCAGGGGAAACTTTTCAAAGAGCAATGGACATTGCTTTTTCCAAAGAGATTCATGACTTTTTAGTCATTTACCTAGATGACCTTACACCTTTCTCAAAATCAGACCAAGAACATATAAAACATTTGAGACAGATCTTCCTAAAATGCAGAAAATATGGAATTTCCTTAAATCCCAAGAAATCCCTGTTTGGTTTAGAGGAAGGTAAGCTGTTGGGCCACATCATTTCTAAAGATGGCATTAGAATTGACCCAGATAGGATACAGGCTATCCTACAAATGCCCCACCCAAGAAATGTCAAAGAGTTGCAAGGATTCTTGGGAAAAATCAATTTCTTAAGAAGGTTTATCCCAAACTTAGCAGAACTAATCAGATTATTAAATAACATGCTAAAAAAGGATTCAAAAGTCAAGTGGACTGTTGAAGCCAATCAAGCCTTTGAAGGTATAAAACTGGCCCTTACCCAAACCCCAGTCTTGACCAATCCTCAATTTGACAGGGACTTTATCATTTTCTCTTTTGCCTCCCAGCATACTATTGCTGCTGTTTTATTGCAGAAAGATGACCAAGGAAATGAGAAGCCAATTGCTTTCTTTAGCAAAGCTCTTAGAGATACACCTTTAAAGTATCAAATCATGGAAAAGCAAGCTTATGCTTTGGTCAAAGCCATTAAAGACTTTAGGATTTATATCCTTTATTCCCATGTTACAGCATATGTGCCAAGTCCTATTGTCAAAGACATTCTCACCCAAGAAAATTTAGAGGGTAGAAGAGGAAAGTGGATTGCCAACATCTTGGAATTTGACATTCAGATAAAACCTACAAAACTAATAAAAGGGAAAGGTTTGGCCAAATTACTGACAGAAGCAAATTTCCAAGCCCTAGACATTAACCAGCTGGACAGTGAATCGGAGCTGGCGACTCCAAAGATCAATGTAGCCTTTGAACAATCCCCTTGGTACTCTGATATATGTTATATATTGCAAAACCTGTGTGCTCCCCCAGGATTGTCCAGAACTAAATGTAGGTTTTTAAAAATGAAAGCTTCTAAGTTTTGTGTTATGGATGGAAATTTATTATGGAAAAACCATGAAGGAATATTGCTAAACTGCCTAATTGAGAATGAAACTGACAAAATCATAAAGGAATTTCATGCAGGTGACTGTGGTGGACACTTATACTGGAAGTCCACTGTGGATAAAATACTAAGGGCTGGGTACTACTGGCCCACCATGTTCTCTGATGTCAAGAAATTCACCACCTCATGTCATAAATGTCAAGTGTTTGAGGGAAAGAGATAGTTGCTGCCACTTCCCTTAAGGCCTATTGCAACAGAGAGACCTTTTCAACAATGGGGCTTGGATTTCATTGGGGAAATTCATCCCTCATCTTCAGGCCAGCATAGATGGATATTAACAGCTACAGACTACTTCACCAAGTGGATTGAAGCTATTCCATGCAGACAAGCAAATGATTCTACTATCATTCAGTTCTTGGAGAACAACATATTGGCTAGATTTGGCTGTCCTGACAAAATAATAACAGACAATGTTGTTGCTTTCAGATCCAAGAAAATGGTGAACTTCTGCCATAAATTTCACATCACCTTGGGCCATTCTACTGCATACTATCCCCAAGGAAATGGCCTTGCTGAGTCATCAAATAAAAGTCTGGTAAACATCATAAAGAAAGTGCTAGAAGAGAACAAAAAGAATTGGCATAAGAAGCTTGTGAATGCCCTATGGGCAGATAGACTAACAACCAAAAGATCAATTGGGACCAGCCCATATGAGTTGGTTTATGGAGTAGAGGCCAAATTTCCTTCATCACTAGGAGTGCCTGTTATGAAACTTCTTCAAGAAAGCCAAGCTGAACCAAATGATATGCAAAGAAGAATCAATCAAATCATATGTTTACAACAAACTAGAGACCAAGTTTTCAGCAGAGTTCAAGTTCTACAAGAAAAATTAAAGAAGGCCTTTGATAGAAGGACCAAGGCAGAAGACTTCAACATTGATGACAAAGTCCTCAAGTGGGATTCAAGAAGAGAAGATAAGGGAAAACATGGAAAATTTGATTCCCTTTGGAGAGGACCATTTGCTATCCAAGCAGTACAAGGAAAAAACACTTATTTCCTTAAGAGTCTCAATGAAACTGACTTGGATGAGGGTCCTGTGAATGGCAGGATGCTGAAGCACTATTTTTAATATCACCCATGAGTGCAGCTTGAGTTTTCCCTTGTACATATCCAGATGTATATATTATTTTCTGTCAACATGTAAATATGAAATTTCTCAAAGTTTTCTTAAAACTTCCAGCAAAAGGTAAATAGAATCAGAGGTCTACCAAGAAGAGAAGCACACAATTTTGGCATTTCAAAGCAGCAAACTTCAAGATTGGCAAGAGCAGTCAAGGAGCAAGGCAATCTGACCTGCTGTTCTTGGTTTTTCAAAAGAAACACCATCCCCATGTGGAGCCGATGAACCCGAGCAGTCGGCCAGATTCTACGCGGAAGACACACTTATGAGGATTAAGCCTTATGCGGTAGTGTCGACAGCAGAGAAAAATCTCGCGAAGATGAGAGGGATGGTCCTGACGCTTAGCTGAATGAGCCGGAAGGTCATCCAGGTAAGGTTGCACAATGTGACGAATATCATGGAAGGCATAAGACATTGCACGTTGAAATGTAGCACCGGCATTCTTTAGACCGAAAGGAAGCTTCTTATAGGCGAAGGTGCCTCAAGGACAAATAAAAGCTGTCTTATGCTGGTCCGTGGGTGCAATGTTGATCTGGTTATAGCCAGAGAAGCCGTCCATAAACGAGTAAATCTCACTTCCTGCGCACTCATCAATAAGCTGATCGATGAAGGGTGTAGGGAAGTTATCCTTCGGACAGGCATGGTTGATATCACGATAGTCAACACAGACCCGGATAGTGCCCTGCTTTTTATTCACAGGGACTATATTAGACACCCAATCCGTAAGGGGAATGGGGTAAATGAAACCAGCTTTAAGAAGTTTTTCGACTTCGGCCTTGATGGCTGCAGCCTTTCGGGGGTGCACAGGGCGTAAGCGCTGACGAACAGGCTTAGCACCTGGGTATGTAGGTATTTCGTGCACCACTATACTAGGATCGATGCCGGGCATTTCCTCATAGGACCATGCGAAGACATCACGAAATTCGCGAAATAAAGCAGTATAGAGTTGAACTTCCTCAGGAGTGCAAGTGACTCCGATATGAATGTGCTCGATGATCCCTGGTTTAACAGAGATGTCGATCGGTTGGGTTTGCGTGATATTTCCCATATTGCCCTCTGAAGACACTTGATAAATATGAATGGGTGTTTGGAGGGGCGGGGATGGGACACATGAAGCAAACCGCTCGAGACATGCGGTCATTTCCGGATGGGGAGGGAGAAACGAAGAGCGATGGTGGTGATCTGACCAAGGGAGCTCTTCGAGAGACATGGTCTCTATGATGGCTTCGTCGGAAGGAAATATTTCCTTCAATGGGTCTGACGTAGCCTCATCTCCTAACCAAGGGAAATGATCATATGAATCGGGGACACTGCTCAGAAGAGTAGGTTCATCAGGGGGAGCCGATGCAGCGAAAATCTCGATGTAGTTGAGTTCGGCAGGACTCAACGGAATCATATCACCCCAAGAGTCTTCCTGGTTAGCAGGAGGAAGAACCCACGGATCTGAGCGTACAGAGATCATGTTGATAGGGGTGAGATTCGAAGGTGGGAGGGGAAAGACTCCCATTAAAGTGGGATCTTTGAAAAGTCCAGCACCCACGCTCTCGAGTGACTTTGAGGTATGCTCCACGAATGGCACATTACCTTCAGAAGAAGAGGCGAAGAAGGAGAGCTGGTCCATCGTGACAATCTTCCCTTGGTGAGGGAAACGAATGACATGGAATAGGGAGGAAGCCACGGCCTGCATGGCGTATGTCTAGCTCCGTCCGAGGAGGAGGTTGTAGGTTAGATTGGCGTCAACAACTTCGACCTCTACTTCTACGGTCTTTCCTTCCAAAGAGATGGGTAAGCGTTGGAGGATACCGTAAGGACGAGATTCTCTTCCATCGAAAGGCCCAGCACTGAGACGATCCCCCGACCCCCTCCAAAAGGTGTACTCAGGAAGTCATCTTACAACCCTAATGCTCGTGTTGCCCAACACTATAGCATTTTTGAGGACTTAGCTCAGGCTCTGTTTGCTATGTCCGCTCTAGAAGTCCTCCAGAGCTGCCCCTCCCAGAGGAAGTCCTTGCTATCAGCGATTGGTGGCATCGACCCGGCAGATTCAGGTTTGATTTCTTTCGATCTCGAGGGTTCCCCAGAGATTCCGGGTTCCCCAGCAGAGTCGCCAAATTGTTGGAGAGGTAAATCCCCTCTACGGATAGAGGCGATCCCTACTAGCCCAGAATGGGTCTAGCAATAATCAATCAATGCTACTGTGCAAGTTCCTAATTGCAATTAAAAGAGAGGCAATGAACACCTACTTGGATTCCAACGCTATTGTTTGATAAAGAGATGCTGCTCTCGCTCCTTCGCTCTGGCCGGTCACGATCTTCCACGATCTCCATGAATAGATGCCTGCACACACGAAGATAAAGACAAACACAAGCGTGAAATCTAATAAAAGCAATTATACATCAGTCAGAAAGGATGTAATTCACATTAACCATTATAAAGACAAATTAGAATGGAACCATAACAACAGTCATCTATTATTAAATCAATAACAGAGAAAGGTACAACCAAAGTTCTAACACTGAGTCCTTCTCTTGAGGGTCTAGCCAACAAGTCTCTTACGCATTCACCCTTGGAGGTAGATTCTCCCAAAACAAAGCTCTCTCTCACACAAGCAATACTCACAACCTTCCTTAAGCTTCCTCTAGCAAAACCACACTTGTCACACCAACTACCTACTAGCAGCAGCAATCTAAGCACTATGAATTCCACACTATCCAAACTAGCTGCTCATGGTAATGGTGGAGGTTTAAATAGGAGAAGGAGTCTCCATGAATGGTGGGAGGACAAGCTTATCTTCAAGGAAGGTGGTTCCAAATGACGAACAGACATGCCATAGAAGGGAGGGCGATACTCACAAGGCCAACAACCAAGTCTGGAACCATCTGGAAGGCTGGCTGTTGGAACAAATTCGCCCAAACTGGATCAGCGCGGGTGTAACACGGAACTGACGCGCTGACAGCGCATCACAGTAACAGAGAAGGCTGTGTCAGCGCGTCTTAATATTTTCATAGGATGCGCTGGCGCATAAAATTCGACCAACGCGGGAAACCCGTGTGCTTCCGCGCTGACAGCGCATCAGTTAAACTATTAGCCGCCTGTCAGCGCGGTTATTTTAATAACAGACGCGCTGATGCAATAAACTTTGGCAAAATGGGTCATTTGGCCAGTTAAGAGAGCATGAGCATGGTGTATTTGATTTCATGAGATAGTAGGGAGACTGACAGGGAGACAGTGACAAATTACTGCGTAACAATTAGTCTTAGAAAGATTTTCAAAATTAAAATCTTCACAACAATCTTCAAACATAGAATTTGATGGATATAAATATTTGGAAAAATGGTTATATGCTATGTGAAATCTCTTCAAAGAATATATAACATCATCATTAGTCTTAGAAAGATTTTCAACATTAAAATCTTCACAACAATCTTCAAATAGAGAATTTGATGGATATAAATATTTGCAAAAATGGTTATATGCTATGTGAAATCTCTTCAAAGAATATATGTTGCAATAAGGTAGGGTTTTGTACCAAGTCCTAGTGTCTTTGTCCAAAGAATACATGCACATCTTCATTTTCACATCTTAATGAACAATATCCTATTGCTCCATGAATTCATGGAAGTCCTTAAGGTGTTGGGTTGGTCTTTCATCTGCACTTCCACTAAAGGTAGGAAAATAGGTATACCATTCTTGAAATGGAGGTACATGATGAGGATAACCAAGAACAAAAGAAAAATCTAGTGGGGAAAATGTTTTGGCCAATAATGCAGGAAGAGCCATTTTGAAAAACCCTTTAGGTGAGAGGTCTCAACCCACACACTTCCTTCACTCATCATACAAAGGAATGCACAAATTTATACCCAAGGAAATATATTTTGATTCATTCCTTGGAAACGACACCAGAAGATGTTGTCGCTCCTATGTTGGAAATACTAAGAGGGGGGGGTGAATCAGTGTTTCTTTTTAATTTTTCTAGTTATTGCCAAAAGAATATATATATAATATATATATATATATATAAAGGTCGTGGAGGCGGTGTAGTGGTAAATTCGGCCTCGTCATGACGGACCGGTCTTGTGTTCAATCCCGAGCAAGGTCGTAGCTCGTCGTACGAGTAGTTAGTCTAAACCGGGCCAAGCCCACTACCTTTTACCCGGATGCGGGTGCCACGCTGCATATGGATGGCTCGCCAGCTGTTTAGCATGGCTGGTCTCAAGTTAAGAAGAAGCATTAACTACTCTCCGCCGCCCTGGATGGCAAGCGTTAGAGCTGAAAGGAGGAAGGATGGCAATTCATTGCCAATTCTATGCGACATCAACAGTTTCAGATGGGAGTTATGTCACTCCAAAAACGAGGAAAACCAGGGAAGCTTAAGTATGCCAAGAACTGGAAATGTTTTGCAATGGTTCAGGCTCGATTTGTGGATTCAAGCTTCAGTCTGTTAGGCCTTCAAGCGCTGGTTCACGAGCTCTCCTTGGAAATTGGAGGTGGATACAGAGCAGCAAGGGAGGATAAGGGCGGATTCACACCCCTCATATCCCTCTCCACGTCTCTGTCACGCTCATCGGTCTTCAAGGAAGGAATGGCGCCAAGGCAGAGGCTCATTAGCCGTCGAGGCACTGGAAGGGAAGGTTCTTCACGTCCCCGGGCTGCTAATCCGCCTCCATGTTGTTGTCGTTGTTTATGCCACCAGTCGGCAGATGCACACCCCATTCGGCCGTCTCAATTCTTGGACACCAGGTCTCCGGACTCAAGCTCTGCTCCGCCACCTGCGTTCGGAACAACGGTCTTCACTGTTAGTTGTGCCCAATGTCATTCCACCATTAATGCACATGTTTCGGTCCTATTCCTGGAGGAACCGAAAAAGGAGGTGGGAGGATTACCCAGCGCCCAAATTCAACATGCTGAATGTTCCAGAGTTGCTGAGGAAAGGGCAGAGGCACAACCTGAACCGAATGCTGTGCAGCCTTCGTCTCAGCTAGCACCAGCTTCAAGCAAAGCCAAGGTTGATTGGGGACCTCCACCGGAAGTCGAGTACTGGATTTATGAAGAGGACTCGAAGGAAGAGGACTCGGTTGAATAGGAGCCGGCTCTACTATGCTTCCGCCCTCAGACAACTCTCAGGTTTTCTTTGTGAATTGTTACTCTTGATACAAGTGCTCAATTATGCTGTAAATGTCACTGTTTGGCCTCATAATTTTGTTACTCTATGCTCAACTACGCCTGCGCGAAGAATACTGCTGAATAATCTCTCTTTTTCTCCTTGGCCCCTGCGCGGGATTCATAATTTTGTTTTTTCTGTGTCTCCAAAGATTACAGCCCCTGCGTGGGTATCTGGTCAAAAGGGTGTTGCCCCTGCGTGGGCGTTCAGTAGCTATAAGAAGACCCCTGAAAGTGAAGTTTTCTGTGAGCATTATCAATCTAGAGGACCAGCCTTGGCCCCTGGCGACATGTATTCCTGGATGTAACTGTTTTCTCTTGTAAATAATAGAAGTAGAATAGTTTTAACGATAAAAATATATATATATATAGATATATATATGTATATATATATACATATATATGTATATATATATATATATGTATGTATATACATATGTATATATATATATATTTATGTATATACATATATATATATATATATATAGATATATATATATATCTGTATATGTATATATATATGTATATACATATATATATATATATGTATATATATATCTATATCTATATATATGTATATATATATATATATGTATATGTATATATACATATATATATATATATGCATATATATATATATATATACATATATATAGATATAGATATATATACATTACATATATATATATATATATATATATCTGTGTGTGTGTGTGTGTGTGTGTGTGTGTGTGTATGTATATATATAGAACATAGAAATCAACAGCCAGAATTAATGCTTTTATTGAACACAACATTGTGCAATGAAATAAATACGATATAAGTATATATCTGATTGTGATTAGTTGCCAAGCTCCAACTTGGACTTCAGTGAGGCTCCAACCTCCAGAGAACCAACTCTGTTTTGCAGTGGTTTTGCACCTAGGAGCACCTACCCCTAAGGACTTTAGTCCTATTCAGTTCTCAGGCTCCAACCTCTTGGGCTCCAACCCAACCTTGGTATAAACTGGTATGATGCTAATCTCTATTCAGCTGAGGTTCTCCTTCACTCCTACTCTCCTGTTCCTTCTGCTGCCTCTACTGCCTCTGCTTCTTCTGCTACCTCACACTTTGGTTCTTCACCACAACAACAATAATCACAGTCCTTTGTTTTTACTGTTTTATTCATTCCCATGCCTTTGTCATTCATTTCCGCTTACACCGCCTCTTAGGCTTCCTCCTCGGTCACTGCAGCTTCCTCTGTGCTGTGCAAGTTCACTGGCTCTCTGGGGACATGTAGATTCATTAGACAGGTCAAAACAATCAATAGAGAACACGTATTCCTGGTTGAAACTATAACAGCTCTCCTTTTGATAATGATAGCCAGAATACACAGAGCTTTACGTTTAATAGACATGCCATGTCCTATCGCAATCCTAATCAACTTGAATCAACCTATTTAACTGACGTTCAACCTCCTGAACTATCGAGAGTGTTATCGTATGCATTTCTACCTCAAAGGCTTGTGGACAAAAAATATTCATTTACATAGGAAAAACAGGCAAAATGGCTAAAGGGAGGACTCAAGTAAATTTAACCTGCATCAATACTATATCGGGTCCACAGTATGATTGAAATCGCAAAGCCAATAACCAATGGTCGATTCCTTTGCTCCGATGGACCAGATGCGATATGGTATTAAACCATAGTTAATATATGCATCGGGTCCGCAACCTTATCGCAGTCTGGGCTTCCAATGTGGCAAGGCTTTACGGCTTGCGATCTGCGATGGATGTGATAATAAATTAAGTCATATTATACTGTCACAGTGGGTCCACATACTTTATCGTAATCGAAGGTTTTAGTGTGGCAGGGCCTTAACCACTTGCGATTCATAATCTCGATGCGGCAGACGCAATATTGAATTGCAATGCATTGCAATGGTCCCATGGGTCTGCGCATATATTATTGCAATTGGAGGGTTTCCCTTCGCGGAGGTCTGATGTGATATCACTATTGGCAATCGCACATCGCAAAGGTCTAGGTGCCATATTGTAGCACCCGCTTCCAAAGAACCGATGCGATAATCACTATTGGCAATCGCAAGCCGCACAGGGTCAAGGCTCGATGTTAACGTAGACCCCTCATAGTGATGCGATGTGCCAGACCCAATACAACTCAACACTCCCATGTATAGAGTTTCAAGTCTGCAATCCACCTCCGATAGTGTATTTTCCCTAGATCCAAGTCTTTTGCCTCCGATAGTGTTAAGCCTATGTATATGGGCTTTCTAATCACCGATAGTGTTAAGCCTATGTATATGGGATTTCTATTCACTAATAGTGTTAAAGCATGCATACATGGGTTTTACGGGCCTGATAGCATAACTGTATATATATAAGGTTCTGCGCCTCCGATAGTGTGAAAACACATATGTATGATATATGCTCCTTCACCTGTATCTGCATGCATATAATTCTTTTGTGGTCCAATAGCTCCTGATAATATACATGCATCCATTTCTCCTCTGATGGCTCTGTCTTTTCCTCTTGGCTTCTATTGGCTCATTATATCTGAGTTCTGCTCCTCTTCGCTCCATTTGCTCCTCAAATATTGCCATATTGACATCAATGACAATATGTGTCGAACAATCTCCCCCTTTGTTATTGATGGCAATATTCTTCTTCTCTCCCCTTTTGACATCAATGGCAAAGTAATGTATACAGACTCCCCCTGTCAAACTGCTCCCCTTGTCCTACTACATCTTTATGAATAAAATTGGGTGATGATAAAGAGATAACCCCCATATTTTGACACAGATGTCCGAATGCTTCTTGAGGAAGAGGTTTTGTGAAAATATCAGCTATCTGCTCCTTAGTACTGATATATTCCAAGACGATGTTTTGTTAATCTACTTGCTCATGGAGGAAATGATACTTGATTGGTATGTGTTTGGTTCTTGAGTGCATCACTCGATTTTTACTGAGGCTGATAGCACATGTGTTGTCATAATAGATGGTAATCAGTTGATCTGTACATATGTCAACATCTTTTAGAGCTTCCTTCATCCAAAGTATTTGAGTACAATAGTCTGCTGTAGCAATATACTCAGCTTCGGCTGTGGATAATGATATGGATGACTGTTTTTTGTTGAGCCAGGATACTAAACAATCTCCTAGGAAGAATGCATTTCCACTAGTACTTTTCTGATCATCTATACTTCTATCCCAATCAGCATCCGTGTATGCAGTTATAGTTAGTGTTGAGCTCCTTGGGTACCAAAGACCGAAATCAAGAGTTCCTTTCAGTTATTTGAGAATTCTGTTTACAACTAATAAATGGGATTGTTTGGTAGCCGATTGAAATCTTCCCACCATTCCTACTACCTGCATTATGTTTGGTCTTGTAGCTGTTAAGTATAGAAGGGCTCCAATTATTGACCTATAATGAGTTGCATCTATTGGAGGGGAGTCATCATCTTTGCTCAATTTTCAGTTTGTGGTCATAGGTGTGCTCATGGGTGCACAATCCTCCATTCCATATCTTTTGAGCATGTCTTTTAGATATTTGGTTTGATATATACACAATCCTACTCTAGTTTGAGATACTTGAAGTCCAAGAAAGTGAGACAGCTCCCTATCATTGACATCTCAAACTCTTTTGACATGTTTTGATAAAATTCATGGCTCATTTCATCATTATTGCTAGTAAAAATTAGATCATCGACATAAACAAGAGTAACTAGTAACTTACCTTCATCTGTCTTTATGTATATATTACTTCCATCCACTCCCTTTTTGAAGCCTTGCTGTTGTAGATAGTGATCCAGTCTTGCATACCAAGCTCTAGGAGCTTGTTTCAACCCATATAAAGCCTTTTTCAACTTACAGACTAAGTCCTTTCCTTTTGTTAGATCAAACCCTTCTAGCTGCTCCATGTAGACTTCTTCTTTGAGTTCCCCATTTAGAAATGTTGATTTTATGTCCATTTGATAGATTTTGAATCCTTTTGAGAAGGCAAATTCCAAGAACATCTTGATAGCTTCCACATGGGCTACTGGTGCAAATGTCTCTTCAATGTCAATTCCTTCAATTTATGAATAGCCTTTGCAGACAAGCCTTGCCTTGTTTCTGATAACCTGTCCTTCCTCATTCATTTTATTTTTGAACACCCATTTGGTTCCTATTATGTTTTTTTCCTTTGGACGAGGTACCAGCTCCCATGTCTTGTTCTTCTCAAATTGGGACATTTCTTCTTCCATGGGTTTTACCCAATGAGGATCCCTACTTGCTTCTGCAAATGTTTCTGGTTCTATCATAGATAGAAGGGCAATGACTTTTCTCTTTGGTGTAATTGTCATCCTTCTTCGGGTTTGCACACCTTCATCTCTATCGCCAATAATCTGCTCTTTTGGATGATATCTTTGGATATACTTCATCTTTGAAGGGGTATGAGGTGGTTCTCTTTCCTCTTCTTCTTCTTCCTCATCTATTTCTTCTTCTTTAGGTTCTTCTTCTTCAATGAGAAAATCATCTTCATGTTCTTCAATTTCCTTTTCTGGAAGATCTTCATCAACCTTTACATCAAGGCTTTCCACTATTTTCTTCAGTTAATAATTGTAGCACTTGTAAGCCTTGCTCCATGTAGAGTATCCAATAAATATCCCTTCATCAACCCGAGAATCAAAATTTCCTGGTGAGCCTTCATTGATTTTTATGAAGCACTTGCTTCCAAAAATCTTGAAGTACTTCACTGAAGCATGTCTTCCTTTCCATCACTCATAAGGAGTTTTTTCCACAATTTGGTCTTAATTGAGTTCGATTCAATGTATATACAGTTGTCCCTACTTCTTCTCTCCAGAATTTAGGCTGCAAGTCTACTGCTAATAACATTTTTCTTGCCATTTCTTGGACTATTCGGTTTCTTCTTTCAACTACCCCATTTTGCTGAGGTGTTCTGGGAACAGAGAATTCCCTTTTAATTCCATGAATATTACATAACTCACTAAACTCATTTGATGTGAATTCTCCCCCTCTGTCTATTCTGAGGCACTTAATTTTTGAATCCTTTACATTTTCTACAAGGGCTTTTAGATTCTTAAAACACTCAAAAGTTTCAGATTTATACTTTATAAAATGTATCCACATCATTCTAGTATTGTCATCAACAAATAACACAAAGTACCTTTCTCCTTGGAGTGCTTGATTTCTAGTTGCCCCCCCCCACACACATCAACATGGATGATCTCCAAGAGCTTCGATGTAGAGAGCTCCTTTGTCTTGTGGTTGGTTCTAGTTTTCTTTTCATGTTGACATGGACCACATACTCCTTGATTTGGTTTGAACAGCCTTGGAATGTCTCATACATCTTTGATCTTGCTGATATTGATTAGATTTTCGAAGCTTGTATGTCCAAGTCGCTTGTGCAATAGCCAAGTTTCATCTATCTGACTCAAGTAGCATTTATTTTTTTGAATCTTGTTTAGAATGTAAATGTTGTCTGGTGTTCTCACTCCTTTTGCCACAAGTTCCCCTGAGGCAGAGTTCCTTATTTCACAGTCTTTGGTGATGAATACAACCTTATGTCCTTGGTCACATATTTGGCTGACACTCAAGAGGTTGTGTTTGAGTCCGTCAACTAGCACAACATCTTGAGCTTTTCCTTTTCCATTGATCAGAGTAACAGTTCCTTTCCCTGCAATTTAACCAAATCCACTTCCAAAGGACACATTCCCTTCCTTTTTTCTCCTGTCATGTGTCTGGAGCACCCACTATCCACAAACCAATGGTTTCCATTATTTTGAGCATATAGAGCCAGGCCGCATTTATCCTGCTGGAGTTCTTACTACTCGTATTTCTTCCTTTGAGTGGGAAGTCTTGTTCATAGTGTCCATTATTGTACCAGAAAGAGAAAATCAGATCAAATTTGGTCAAGGAATCAAATGAATTGAAGGTTTGATTTGTCCTTGCCTTTTGGGGGCATATGAATTTATTATTCGATCATTTAGCTTTGGCATTTCACTTCTGCAATCCATGCAATGTCTGGCTTGATGACCGAAGCTTTTACATTGAAAACAATGTTAAGAAAGATGGTTTTGTACCTGTTGAAGCAACCACGGTTTGAGTCGATTTCCTTTGTGGGAATTACTCCTCCCTCATTCGTTGGATTTGAGATAGGCCCTTGTTGGAGTACAGGTTTGTATTTGCTGTAGTGTCCATGATCGGACTCCATGTTCTCCTTTGGGATAATTCTCTCTTCATTCTTTGGATCTAGGATGCACTTTTGATAACATACTTTTTCTTATTTTGGATTGTAGGAAAGTGCATCAGCATATCTTTTTGCACTATTCTTAGTGCTTGAGGATTCTCCTTTGAAACCTATTCCATACTTGTCATGTTGAGGTTTTTTATTTTTCAGAATAGTCTCAAGTATTTGACTACTTTTATAGCCCTTTTTAATTTGCTCCAACTCCTTTCTTAGAGACACTATTTCGACCTCACGTTATTCACAAGTATCTTCTTTTTCTTTAATATTTTCTTCCAAGAGATCTTATCTCTTTCTTGTTTCCTCGTTTTCCACTTTGAGAGAAATGATTTTGATCCATAGTTTCTCATTTTCTTCAATGGCGCTTATTAACAGTTCATCTACATTTCCTTCCAGCCCTGAGTCGTCATCATCTGCGAGTGCCATGAATAATGTTTCTTGGCTTTCATAATGGTCACTTTACTCATCTGATTTCTTTTTGATCACCATAAACTCATCCTCATAAAACTCATCTTGCTTAGAGAAGAAGTTCTTCTTATTGAACCCTTTCTTTTTGTGTGCCATTCTTTTAGAATTTCCTTCATCATCACTGTCATGTTTATGAGGACATTTTGCTACATAATGACCTATTTTTCCACATTTAAAATAGATAAGGGGGTGCTTGCCTTTAACCTTAGATCCTTTCTTCAGCTTTCATACAAATTGAGCCAATTCAAATTCCACATCTGACTCATCACTACAGTCATTCCTTTGTTTCCCCTTCTTTGACTTTGAGGCCTTGAATGATGCATCTTTTGAGCTTGGGCCACCTTTCCTCATTTCATAGAAAGTGAGAATTCCATGGAGTTAATCCATTTTGAGGGTATCTAGATCCTTTGCTTCTTTTATAGCGCTTACTTTGGAGTCAAATCTATTTGGAAGAGATATTAATACCTTTTGAACAATGGTACTTCAATTTTTTCATCCAATCCTTTCAGGGAGTTTACCACTTCAGCTACTCGGAGGAGGTATGCTGCAATATCTTCTTCATCTTCCATCCTCAGACCTTCAAATTGTCTTATGTGAGTTTGAAGCTTTACCTTCTTGACTTTTGAGTCTCCATCGTATAAGCCAACTAGCTTCTCCCACATTTCTTTGGTATAGGTACAGTGCATGAATTTTGTAAACTCGAAATCAGTGATTCCACTAGTGACGGAGTTCAAGGCCTTTGCATTTGTGATGTAGGATTTCCTCTCGTCTCGATCTGTTGGAAGAGTGGTAGTCATTTGGTATTCATTTTGAACAAAATCCCAGACTTCAGGTCCAAGGGACATTAAGTAGTAGGTCATTATTTTTTTCTAGAAACCAAAGTTAGTGCCATCGAACAGAGGAGGTCTTCCTAATGCTTCATGATTTCTCATCATGGCTGTGGATCCTTCTTCAACCTGTTAGGATAGTATGAAGAAGCCGGCTCTGATACAAATTGTTGGAAATACTGAGAGGGGGGATGAATCAATATTTCTTTTTAATTGTTCTAGTTATTACCAAAAGCATATATATATATATATATATATATATATATATATATATATATATATATATATATATATATATATATATATATATATATATATATATATATATATATATATATATATATATATATATATATATATATATATATATATATATATATATATATATATATGACACAGAAATCAACAGCTAGAATTAATGCTTTTATTGAACACAACACAGTGAAATGAAATAAATACAATATAAGTATATATCTGATTGTGATTAGTTGCCAAGCTCCAACTTGGACTCCAATGAGGCTCAAACCTCCAGAGCACCAACTCTATTTTGCAGTGGTTCTGCACTTAAGAGCACCTACCCCTGAGGACTTCAGTCTTGTTTAGTTTTGAGTCTCCAACCTGTTGGGCTCCAACCCAACCTTGGTATAAACTGGTATGCTACTAATATCTATTCAGTTGAGGTTCTCCTTCACTCCTACTCTCCCACCTCTGCTGCCTCTGTTTCTTCTTTTGCCTCTATTGCCTCTGCTGCTTCTGCTACCTCACACTCTGGTTCTTCACCACAACAATAGCAACCACAGTGCTTTGTTTTTACTATTTTATTCATTCCCATGCCTCTGTCCATTTGTTTCTGCTTTCATCGCCTCTTAGGCTTCCTCCTCGGTCAATTCGGCTTCCTCTCCGCTATGAAGGTTCACCGACTCTCTGGGACAGGTAGATTCATTAGACAAGTCCAAATGATCCACAGAGAACACGTATTCCTAGTTGAAATTGTAACAACTCTCCTTTTGATATTGATAGTCGGCATACATAGAGCTTTACATTTAATAGACCTGCCATGTCCTATCGCAATCGCAATCAGCTTGAATCAGCCCATTTAACTGACGTTCAACCTCTTGAACTATCGAGAGTGTTATCGTATGAATTTCTGACTTAGAGGTCTGCACACAGAAAATATTCATTTACACAGGAAAAACAGGAAAAATGGTTAAAGGGTAGACTCCAAGAAATATTAACCCACATCAATACTATATCAGGTCCACAATATGACTACAATCATATAGCCAATGACCGATGGCTGATTCCTCTGATCTGATGGACCAGATGCGATATGGTATTAAACCATAGTTAATATACCCATCGGGTCCACAACCTTATTGCAGTCTGCACTTCCAATGTGGCAAGGCTTTACGGCTTGCGATCTGCGACGGATGCGATAATAAATTAAGTCATATTACATTGTCGCGGTGTGTCCACATACTTTATCGCAATCAGAGGTTTTAGTGTGGCAGGGCCTTAACGACTTGCGATACATAATCCCGAGGCGGCAGGGGTGATATTGAATTGAAATGCATTGTAATGGTCCCATGGGTCCGCGCATATATTATCGCAATTAGAGGGTTGCCCTTGGCGGAGGTCTGATGAGATATCACTATTAGCGATCACACATTGCAAAGGTCCAGGTGCCATATTATGGCACCCGCTTTCGAAGTGCTGATGCGATAATCGCTATTGGTGATTGCAAGTCACACAGGATCAAGGCTCGATGTTAACGTAGACCCTTCATAGTGATGTGATGTGCTGGACCCAATACAACTCGACACTCCGATGTATAGAGTTTCAAGTCTGCATTCCGCCTTCAATAGTGTATTTTCCCTAAATCCAAGTCTTCCGCCTCTGATAGTTTTAAGCCTATATATATGGGCTTTCTCTCCACTGATAGTGTTAAAGCATGCATACATGGGTTTCACAGGCCCTCTAACATAGCTGTATATATATAAGGTTCTACGCCTCCGATACTGTAAAAACACATATGTATGATAAATGCTCCTTCGCTTGTATCTGCATGCATATAATTCTTTTGTGGCCCGATAGCTCTTGATAATATACATGCACCCATTGCTCCTCAAATGGCTCTATCTTCTCCTCTTGGCTCCGTATGCTCCTCTTGGCTCTGTCTGCTCCTCTTGGCTCCTCTTGGCTCATTATATCTAAGTTCTGCTCCTCTTGGCTCTGTTTGCTCCTCGAATATTGCCATATTGACATAAATGACAATCTGTGTCCAACATCCTATTGGGTTGTGTTATATTATTTCCATGACTAGCCCATGTAGTTAACCAGGGAGTTAGAGGAGGGGCGGAACCCCCTCTTTGTTGCGTCTATTGCACAGCGGGGGGGTCACGGGGGTGGCATCCCCCCTATCTAGGGGATCTGAGGGGGACGGGTAGCCCCCTCTATGGGGTCTGGGGTAGCACCCCCGACAAAATTCTTTTGGACCCTATATTAGGTTGGGCGAACCTACCTATGGTTTTGTGCATGGTTTTCGCACATGGTTTTGGATGCGATCATTTTCAGTCCATGGTTTTGGACATGATGGTTTTCGATCCATGGTATTGGATGCTTCAGCATGTATAAATATGTATTGTAACATTGAAAGGAACATAATGAAAAATCAAGCTGGTAGTATCGGTTTTGGGATCCAGGGGAAAAATCTTTGTTTATATGTGTTTTATGTGTTATGCTCTCGCATTGTTTATTTCTGTATTTTAGAATTCGTATGCAAGTAATTTTTGTACTGGGTTAAAACCTACATTTGGTATTAGAGTTTTTTTGGCTTCAAGGGGATGCCTTTGTTGAGGGGTTTCGCTCGGGCCTGTGGTAGACCCTATTCAATGGGAGATCTGCGGGATCGATTCTAGTGGTGAAAGAAGATGGTGAGCAGTGGAAAGATAGAGATCAAGAAATTTAATGGTCAAAGTTTTGAGTTATTGAAACTCAAGATGGAGGATTTGTTGGTGGATAAAGATCAGTGGATCGCGGTAGATCCAGGTACTAAACCAACAGGAGTGTTCGATGAAGAATGGAAGAAGTTGGATCAGAAGGCTAAGAGCACAACACTATTGTGTGTCTCAGATTTAGCATTGTTGAATATATCAAGGGAAGCTACGATGAAGGATTTGTGGGACAAGTTAGGAACTTTGTACCAATCTAATTCTCTCATGAATAAACTGTTCCTACGGAAAAAGATGTGTAACCTGAGGATGAAATATGGAGACTCGGTGACAGAACATATGAATGAATTTAATATTGTGGTAAGTCAGTTATTATCTATTGATATTAATTTTCATATGAGATAAGTGCATCAATTTGTTGTGTTCTCTACCAAATTCATGGGATAGTCTGGTTATTGCAATAGGTAGAAATGCAACTGCCTTGTAGTTTGATTAAATAGTCTCATCCTTGCTAACGGAGAGAATGAGACAGAAAAATATGGAGAGCTAGAATGGTGATTCCTTGTTTGTACAAGGACAATCCTAGAACATAAACAAAAATAAGTCATTCAGTGGGAGATCTAAATCTCCAGGAAAACCTGTAAAGGTGGTGTGCTAGAAATGCGGAAAGGAAGGGCACTACAAAAGGGACTGTAAATCTAAATCTCCTAACAAAGGAAAGGGATCTAATTATGCTCCTTCTGCAGAGGCAAAATCCACCTCAAATGAAGGTGGAGATGTGTACTTGGCCTCTTCAATTACACATGTAGATCATGAGGCATGGTTGATGGACTCAAGTGCATCCTTTCACTTCACTCCCCATAGAGAGTGGTTCTACGAGTATGAGAAATATGATGGTGGTGATGTCTTCTTGGGGGATGACAGGAAGGCAATAATCATTGGTCACGGAAAAGTAAAGTTGAAGTTGCAAGCTGGAAGGGTTAGAACACTTTCGGGTGTTCTACATATTCCTGCATTGGCCAGAAATGTGATTTCTATAAGCAAGCAGATGATGCAGGTGTAAAAATATTGTTCGAGAAGGATACCTGCAAGATGGTTCAGGGAGCACCGGTATTGATGTGGGGAGTTCAAATTGGAACTCTGTACAAGCTACAAGGTAGAAATGTTGTTGATGGGTGCAACAGTTCTGTGGTTCCTGAAAGTGGATCAGAAAATCTAGTGGTCTCTGGAGAGAAGACCATGTTGTGGCATCAAAGGCTTGGACATATTGGAGAGAAGGGCCTTCAAATACTTCATGGTAAAGGTATGGTAGAATGTATGAGTAATAGCTCTCTGGATTTTGATTTCTATGAAAATTGTGTATATGGGAAGCAGAATCGAGTGAGTTTCCCCTCTGGTGGTAA
This sequence comes from Pinus tabuliformis, assembly GCA_031772625.1. NCBI lineage: Eukaryota > Viridiplantae > Streptophyta > Pinopsida > Pinales > Pinaceae > Pinus > Pinus tabuliformis. Next base: position 112,428,803 of record CM062812.1, read on the forward strand.
GAGGGCGAAACAGATATTAAAGCTTGTGCACAGTGATGTGTTTGTACCTATGAAGGTTCCATCATTGGGTAAGTCAGTGTATTATGTATCATTTATAGATGAGTTCTCAAGGAATACATGGATATATTGCCTTAAGAAGAAACCTAAAGTCTTTGACGGGTTTAAAGAATTTAAGGCTCTGGTGGAAAACCAGATAGAGAAGAAGATAAAGGTGTTGAGGTTAGATAATGGTGGATAGTTTTGTAGCAAGGAATTTGAAGAATTCTGTAAGTGTGGTATAGCATAGCAGAAGACTACTCCATACACACCTGAGAAAAATGGAGTTGTAGAAAGAATGAACAAAATGTTGATGGAAAGGGCAAGAAGCATGCTCAGTGATGTTGGGTTAGGATAGGATTTCTGGGCAGAGGCAGTGGAGACAACATGTTACCTGGTCAACAGATCACCTTCATCAGCATTGGAGGATAAGATTCCATAAGAGGTATGGACTGGTAATAAACCCTCTCTTTCACATCTGAGTGTATTTGGATGTGATGCATATGTACATGTTCCAAAGGAGAAAATAACCAAGTTGGATAGTAAATCTGAAAAGCACATATTTATTTGGTATAAGGAAGGTTTAAAGGGTTATAAGCTTTGGAACCCAGTAACAAGGAAGGTTTTGTACAGCCGAGATGTGGTGTTCATAGAGGTGAAAGATGTTATTGAACATGAAGTCCCATCAAAGGAACCTTAGAAGATAGAGTTTGAGCTAAAGGAGGAAGAATCATACTGTACAATAGAGGAGGAATCAGAAGATGAAGAGCCACAAACTCTGGGTGTGAGAAGATCAGTTCGAGAAAGAAGGCAGCCAGAAAGGTATAGCCCATCTGTTTTATGTTCAAATTTTGCTTTATCTATTACTGATGATGATCCCAGAACTGTGAGGCAGTAGATTCAGAGGACGGAAAACTCTAGAAATAGGTCATGGTTGATGAAATGGCATCTTTGCACAAAAATGAGGCTTGGGATCTGGTGGAGTTGCCAGCTGGAAGGAAACCCATTGGCAGAAAATGGGTGTTCAAGAAGAAGACAAATGCAGAAGGAATGGTGGAGAAATACAAAGCTCGGTTGGTAGCAAACGGTTATTCCCAGGTGCCGGGAATTGATTTTGGTTATATTTTTTCTCTTGCTTCCAAGATAGCTTCTATTAGATTACTTCTATCTGTTTTTGCTACTTTTGATTTTGAGGTAGAAAAGATGGATGTGAAGACATGATTTCTTCACAGGCATCTGGAAGAGGAGATCTACATGAAGCAACCTGAAGGTTTTGCGGTGAAGGGTAAGAAAGAATTAGTATGCAAGTTAAAGAAGTCTCTGTATGGGTTAAAACAATCACCAAGGGTGTGGTATCAAAAATTTGATACATTTATATAGGGACTTGGCTTCACTAGAAGCAAAGCAGATCACTGTGTGTATTTCAAATTAATTGGTGACCATGTTATTTATCTAGTATTTTATGTGGATGATACATTGCTGGTTGGAAATGACAAAGAAATTTTCGAGGATTTGATTACCCAATTCTCCTCCAAATTCGACATGAAAGATCTTGGTGCTGCAAACTATATTTTGGGCATGGAAATTAAAAGATATCGGGAAAAGAGGAAGCTCTGGTTAAACCAGAGGAAGTATGTTGAGACAATACTACAAAGGTTTAATATGCAGGATAGTAAACTGGTCAAGGTTCCTATTCCTGTAGGTGTGAAGTTATCTAGTGAACAGTGTCCCAAGACACAAGAAGAGGAAGACGACATGTCTTGTGTTCCATATACAAGTGCAGTTGATAGCCTGATGTATGTAATGGTCTATACTAGACTAGACATTGCACATGCAGTGGGAGTATTGAGTAGGTTTATGTCAAAACCAAGAAAGGACCATTTTACAATAGTGAAGCGGGTTTTTAGGTATTTGCATGGGACTAGTGATTATGGTTTATGCTACCAAGGAAGATCAGGATTGGACATAATTTTGGATATCCATGGCTTTGGTTATACATGTTGGCTACTTGGGGCCTGACCCAGGTTCAGTAGTGAGTTTAGCCAAGAAAATCCTAGTACTATCGGCCCTTTTGGCAACAGTCTGCAGAGTGCGGACTAAGGTCTCACCCGAGGTAGTATGGGAGGGTGCTGGAACCAAGTTTCCGCACCCTAGGGATGTCTTGATGTAGGAGATCGGTGCCCGATCCAGCCTTCACAATCATTGGATTACGCATGCTCCACATCTTCTGGGGTTCTGTAGAACCACCTTCGCGCAGCTTCTGCCATAGTGCGATCAATATTAATCACTCGTTTCTTCCTTAATTAGGTTTTGGTTCATTAATTACTAAAAATATTCTCAATTATAAGCATACATATAAGTGCACGTAGATAAATAAACAGGTACCATCAATAAATAATATTCAATTATAGATCCATAAACCAAATGTAGAGTAAATCAAACCAACTGATATTTATTAATAATGTCTTCAAAGCTTGATCCAATACAAACTCAACTCCTTCTTGTGCACTCAGCTGTAGGGGTCCGTATACTTAGCTGCAGAGTCCACTAGGTCTCTGCGCACTTAGCTGTAGAGCCTCTACCCTACTACTATGATCCAATACCTTTAGATCTACTTCTATTCTCTACTCAGATCTCCACATCTCACTATTACATCTCACAAAATTCCAGACTTAAGATTGAATTTTACACTTAGAGCCTCACTCTATTTATACAATCCCATGGTCCGTGGACCATGGGTAGGCCGACACACTCTATATTAAATTTACATTATTTTAGGGCAGACAACCCTAGAATCTTATGCTTCGCGCTCGAATTTCATGAGGTATTTACATTACATGGACCAAAACTCAGGCTTTATGGTGGGCCCCAGTATTGTAGCAATAATGCTACAACTCCTGGAACTCCATTCTTTAATTTTATCAACCCGGTAGTTCGTAACAAACTTGGAAGCGACGGTGCTGTATGCACAAGTACTAGCTCTTGCCGCAGCTGTCACTTGGTCAGCTGGCACAAGTCCGCTAGGGGCTCAAGCCAACTTCTATGAGCTCTTAGAAGAAGCTTTTTAACTAATGGACGAAAGCTAACTCAAAGGAAGCTAATCTACTTGCGGAAATAAACTGAAAGCCAAAAAGAAATACAAACCCTAGCAAACCCTAATTCTACCAACTAGTCCTACTGATGCAAAAATGAGAATGCAAACTACGAGAAGAGATGCCATTACTTCTAGGAAGGTAAAATGCATGTGTCTAAGTTATCACTATCTGAAGAAAACATCTTTTTGTATTTTTGATTAAGTTATTAGAATTATCATGCATGTGCTTTTAACTGGCTTTTCACTGTGCAGGGGTGGATCAAGGAGGAGAAATGCTTGGAAAAGGTTGGGAAGACTCAGAGAGGGTCTAAGGGATCCCTATCATCCTTTCAGAGAGTTTCACAAAGTCAGGATGCCATGCAACCGTGTTTATGAACTTCTACAGGAAGTCTGCAGGGGTTTCTACAGGAAGTTCTGAAGTTCTTCTACAGGATGTTTCGAAATGGGATTTTTGAGGATGGGTGATTGATGGAAGATGCATGGATGGTTATGGAGGTAGGATGGGGGTCTGAAGTGACCCAGGAACTGATGGATGGAGTGGTGAGATGATATGTGGAAGGCTGATTTGGCTTTAAGGTAGTTGAGACAACAATGGAGAAGAAGGTAGGGTTACGTGGGCAAGAGGATGGGTGTGAAGCGAGAAGCCTAGATATGGGATGAATCAGATGGCTCTGATGAAGTTGGACCATGTGAGTGAGTGATAGAGATGCCCTGCACAATGCACATTCAACTGAATCAATGAATTCTTGCAAACAAACAAAGTCCTAGCTAACTTAATCTAACTGTCAACGAAATGAATAAACAACAGCCTCGTTTGGAAAGAGAACCATGTACATCACGTGAGCAAGAACATTCCGAAAGATCTAAATGCATGACAAACTCCTACCAATCGATTCCCAAACATAAAAAGCTACTTTAACCAACAAAAACAACCAAAATAACAAAGCAAGATCTAAAGAGAAGATTTTATTTTATGAACGCAGCAAACACACATAAAGATAAACAGGGGAGGTACTGGGCGCTTGAGATGGGCCCAACCCCAAGAGCTACAGCCTCCCAAGAGAGATTTAGAGCTGGTGCAAAGCTGAATTCATCTTTATTAATCAAGAATGAAGAGTTACATCAAAACTGTCCACAAGGAGAGCTTGAGAATGAGCTGAAAGCAAAGCTAATCTATTGCATACAAATCGAATTACAAAATGACTACAACAAGGCTATGAAATGACTAACTACTAGCTACTATCTACTGGCTAACTAGCTAACATCCACTGGCTAACAAAATGACTAACTGGCTAACCCAAATGAGGCCCTAAGCCTTCTTATTTATACAATTTGAGGACCCAACAGTCCTCCTAAAATTTAGGGACTCGGCTGCCCAAAACTTGGAGTTAACAGCAGTCCTACTTGACTTTCTTGGCTGCCCTTGTGTTGATTGATTCGGTGGCCCTTGAACTCCGAGCTAATGGTGGAGAATTCGAGGCAAGGGCCCATAAATGAAGGGGACACCTTCCTACAAATCCTCTAGCTTGTCTTCCCACGAATTTGTCTGCCAGGTGCTCATTAAGACCTTCAATTTTGTCTCCAAATTGACCAAAAAGGTTACACAAAGCACCCATTAGACTTGTTAGCATAATGACTAACCAAATTCACTCTATTAGCATAAAAATAATAACAAACATGCAATAAACCAATGAGAATGGTGGATTAAGTCAAATTAGGAGGTTGAATGAGCCCAAATAATTGTACATTTTTGGGGCTCATCATCACCCCCCTACTAAAAGTGTTGCTCATCCTCTGAGCAACCAATCTCTCTCCTCGTCTTTGATGGCCCTGGTGGCTTCTTTGGCTAACATCTTGGTTGATTTCTCCTTTGGCTTCCCTCTTTTCAAACTTCCTGTAGAAACAGTTCTCTGTCTTCCTGTAGAAACAGTTTGCTAACTTCCTGTAGAAACAGTCTGCTAACAGTTCTCTGTCATCCTGTAGAAACATTCGGCACTGTCTTAGCCTGCTTGGCTGAGGGTGCTTTTCCTTTCAGCTTGGCTATGGCAGCCTTCGTCTTCTCGCCCTTCTGCTCTTCTTCATCACTGTCTGTTGCTTTTCTTAGTGAATCCTCAGCCTTGTTATGAGTGCACACGTATATGCAATCATATGGAAGAAATGGTGCCCTTGGCATTCCCTAAAACCTGCAACGTGAGGGCACTCGTATGTCTTGTAACAAGAAAGTTGGTTAAATCCACAAGATAAGCCATGGTCATGTTTCCAAACAACAGGAATATGATAAAGGTGTTTCCTTTCCTTATGCTTTGGCTTTGATACAAACAATTGGCACTGGCTTCTTTAACTATGCACAACTAATCAATTTTCCCCTATTTGCCTCATGTTGACTAGATTCTGCATAATCAGTTGTAGGTCTCCACCACACCTCTTCCATATCTGATGGGTTCTGTTTCATATGTTTCTTTTCATCCAGATCACTAAGCATATGAATGCCCGACAAGGGATCCTTCAATGCTGAAAAAATCAGAGATCCTTCCTCTCTTCTCTCATGTTCATTAGAAACACCAGCTTCTTTAAATTCGTATTGAGCTGCACTCTGGCCATCTGGCATACCTGATATATAATCTTCAACCCGTTTCATGCCCTCTGTATTATCAAGTTCTGCATAAATGTTTGACATATGTTCCTTGAGTTGTGAAAGAGAAATTTGTTTCTCCTTACCTTTATCTTGTTTAAGAGGAAACCTTATGTCCAAGAGCTGGTACGTTTCCTTCTGGACCTAAGTGTGTAGGAATGATTTCCTCATGCGTCACTTTAGGGAAACTTATCTCCATATGCTGCTGACTTTTCTTTTGAATAATAGTTGGATGTGAAGGGCTAGTTTCTTTACATACCACTTTTGAAATGGCGGAATTAAAATGTTGTTTCGGAAGCTGCATTTCTGATCCAGTATGGCTGACATTGTGAATCTCATTTTGATGAGCATGAATGCTCTCTTTATGCACTTTTTTGGTGTGTGCAAATTTTGTGTCCCTTTCAAAAGAACAGCTTTAATGGGCTCCTTTGCATCTTTCTCCTCTTGAGTATTTACAGTGGCATTTTCCTTTAAACACCCATCATCATTTCCAAGCCCACTCTGATCGGCACCAACATTGTTTGCCTTCCCTACATAACCTTCCAAAAGGCAGTAGCAGAAATTCTTTTCCTCTAAGGTGCAGAAACAAGCTTCATTGGGTCACCAGGATGTCCGAGTCCTCTGCAGCAGTTATTGATGGGAGAGTTCCATGAGTAGTGAGCACTAATGCTCCGTGAATCAAAATCCCTGACCCTGTCGAGTTTATGCTTACTATGGCTCCTTTGTTGGACAAGACACTTTCTCTTATTTTCTCTGAACAACCAGGCTCTGCACATAGGTACCCACAAAAGCAGGATGCATTGCTCAAGAAACTCATAAGGGAATCCTTTGGCTGCTTGCTCCCAGTGTCCAGTGATTACCAAAAGAGCCGAAGATTTTCTGATCAGTTTCTGATTTTAAACCCTTTTATCTCTGCTCCATAAATATATATATATATTTATTGCATACAAGAAGACAACAATAACTGAACATAATTCATCTGCGTGTGATGGAATTGACACACAAGGATTCCATTGCATTCATGGTCACTACCAGTAAGGGATGACATGAATATTACTCAGTTTTGACACTTTCATGAAAGAAAATGCAGGGCTTCATTCTCTTCTGGATAATAGGAATGATCAAATAACAATTTTCACGAGTACACCAGCAAGGAGAATTTGATCAGAAGCTGGAAAGGTAAAACTTGCATGGGCAGTATCAGGTTCCTCCCGCTCCAAATCATAAAGCTTTGGAATAGCATTTGCAGCACACCTTCTCACATAAGGAGAAGGATCTATAGCACATTTCTTAAGAGCCATTGAAACCAGAGGTGCCACACCATGAACACGGATTCCAGACATTGCACGAAGAGTCCATGCACGCAACAACACGGATTCCAGACATTGCTATGGAGCTTGTTACAGCCGTAAGGACGATGATAAACTAGAAACAGTAGCTGTGAGAGTTCGATTGGATGTTTATGAAGATTTTCGTTGATGAAGGGTGAGCTGGCCAACTACACGTTGGCCCCATGCAAACTGTTGTGCTATCATGAACTGCAGTGGTTACTATTTTTTCTCTGCTTGAAATCTCATCCATCAGTTGCACTGGAGTTAGACTACCCACACTGTCCGTGTTTTTTTAAATTTCACGTGCATGACTGACCCATGCATGCTGCGTGACTTTCTCGTGAGTGCTAGAGAACTGGGTGTCTTGCTACATTCATGGCTTAATTTCACCATTCCATTCGTTCATGCAATGCTTAGACTAGATTCATGCAATAGATGAACAAGGTTTAGTCACGTACCTGAAGTCAAACGGCTGCTTGTGAAGCTTTTTGCTGCTGCATGCTCTGATTCTGCTGCTGCATGCTTGGATCCTTTGATTGCATGAGGGCTTGGCTGATGATTTTTGATTGCTTTTCCTTGTGCAGGTGTCCTCTGGCCAGATTTGAGTTGCATGCAATTGTTTCCACGTTCAGATCTGCACCTTCAAGCTGCTGCTGCTGCATGGTCACAAAACCAGAACTTGTTTTCGCCATTGCTCAAAAACGGTAAACCGGATTGATCTGAAACTCGGTGAGCATGTTCCTATCATCATTATGCATCTCCCATAGCAAAATCGTGATCAATGGATGCACGGATTTCGAGAAAAATGGAAAATGGTTGAAGATTTCAGAGATCGATTTCTCAGAAACCGTGCATCGGAATCGGCTGAAACTGCTTGGGTAGGTTACCATCACTCATGTGCACATCCCCATGACACATGTTTTGAAACGGATGCACGGTTATGGAGAAAATGCAAAAATGGCTGATGGTGATGGAGGCTGATTCCTTGGAAACCGTGCACCGGAATTGGCTGAAACTGCTCAAGCATGTTGCCATCACCCTTGTACAATTCCCCATAAAACGGGTTGTCAAATGAATGCATGGTTTTCAAGTTATGGCAAAAACAATTTTTGTTCCATGGATTTTTGCCTCAAGGCTTTTTGCAAATGTTTGCATGGAAGGGAAAACTGAGCTTGGGCTATGATGCAGGTATGGAGATGATGGAGGAGGAGTTGGAAGATTGCATGAGGACTTCTGAACCCTCGAGGAAGCTACCATGTTCGCCCAACCACTTTTTGAAATCCATGTCTAGTTTCCCACAATTTCTACAAGAAGTTCCATCAGATTCCAGTTTAGACTTGAATTTGGTTCGTCCAAAGGTTCTACAGGATGTTTCCTGTAGAAATACAGAGCTTCCTGTAGAAGGCACAAAAAAGATTCCTTTAACCTTGATTTGAGTGCTCCTCCTATCATGAAACGTCCTTCTTGCAACCTGCAATTAGCCAATGGAATTAGTTTTCTTTTTCTTTTTCTTTTTCTTTTTCTCTTTTGTTGTTTTTTTTTTTTTGAAAAACAACTAGGGCGCCTCATGGAGGTTTTCACCCTAATTGCCTGCCTTGGGTGCCTCGAAGGGAGGTTTTCACCCAAAGATCTTATTGCCTTTTTATTTTCTCTTCTTTCCAACCCATTGACCCCCTCATGGAGGTTTTCAATCAATGAGCCAATCTAAGGCGCCTCCGAGGAGGTTTTCACCTTAGATTTTTATTTTTTCATCTTATTCATTTTTTCTCTCTCTCTTTTTTTTTTCTACCCTACCCTACTTGAAAAACAAAATCATTATCAAGTATAAGAATACTTCCAATGGAGCCATGTGCACATCGAGATTAAAGAAAAAATGATGTGAAGGCTCGAAATGCATGCTTGGACAACTATCCGGACTTTAGAGACCGAATGATATGACTTTGAAGGGATCAAACATAGCTGAGGAAGAGAGTACCGCTGCAACTTAGTGACCTTCAGAAACCATATCTCAATATAGCTTTGATATCCATGGTCCTTTTGCTGATCTGGATCATTCTTCATGTCACCTTCTATCATGACCTTCTCATCTTCCTCTTTTTGTTGATCTTTCTCTTGAGTACATGGAGGATTTGATGGTAACCATGAGGGAACTCTCTTGATCTCTGATTTTGATGCCTTCTCTTCATCAAGTGCAGCCCATGGTTCTTTGATCTCCTCTTTTGAATCTTCTTTTGCTGGATGCGGTCCTTCAATGCTTGCAATATAGTCTCTGCTTTGCAACACTCTTCCTGAGCTATGGTGAAGATCATTGAGCTCAAGAGGAGTTGTTTGCATATGTTGTGCCTCAGATTTGCAATGGGGTTGAGCTGCTCCATTGTATGGCTTTGGAAATGGTACGGGTAGTTGAGTGGAGGTGTGAAATTGAGATGGAGATGGATGGCATTGTGGTTGGGTAGGCATTTGGGGTTGCCTTGGTGGAGGATGAGGCGATGGTTGTGGATGAGCAGGTGGTGGAGGAAAATGAGCGGGATGAGAGTTGTACTGGGGCCTCCACCCCTGATAAGGTGCATTCCACTGAGGCTGTGGCTGAGCATAAGAGTGAAACGAATGAGCAGTTGGTTGGGCATAATATGGATCTATGAAGGAATAAGGAGGAGGTGTGAACCAGGAAGGATGAGCAGGGGGACCCCAAGAAGGCATGAAGGTGGCTTGATAGGGGTCATAATAGGTCTCGGATGTCCCTTGCAGTTCCTGCTGGTAAGATCTAGGTCCATGCGGCCTCCTTTGGTTCATATAATGGAGTGGTTCAGTGGCTCCTTTGGCTCTCTGATATGCAACTTTAAGTCCAGTCAAGGAAGGGCACTGATTTGTAGGATGGTATTCTTCACATATGAAACACACTTCTAGGGAGTGCATTGGACATTCGTTCCTAGTATGCTTTCTAGTGCACCTAGGACAAAAGATGACCAAAGCGCTCTTAGCTCCCTCTTGATTCCTTTGGATCTGTAAGGTATCCAGTTGCATGGCAAGAAACTGCCTCATATCACTCTTGAAATCTTCTATCTGATCTTCAAATTCATCTTTGGACAAGGGACTGCTCCCAACATTTCTGCTTGTAGCCATTTGCTCCAAAGGAATGGTTTCTTCTTCTTCTCCCCTTGAGGTTCTTCAAATATGTCTTACTGTCCACCTAAGGGTTCTTTAATCACAGCCATCGAAGAAGAGAGAGAATGTTGGTTGTGTGAAGCAGTGGGGGTGTTGTGCAATCATTTTTCTAACTTATCTCTACTCATACCAGGCATGAAAAGAAATATTTTTGGTTGATTTTTGCTTTTTTCTACTTCTACTTGCAAAATTGAAATAGATTGAACTGCAATTAACTATCTTGCGAAAATGAAATTGCGGAATTGAAATGAAAGCAGGAAGAACTAATCTATTTTGCTCAAATGAAATTGCAGGAATGAAATGCTAGTCTATGCTTGCGGAATTGAAATGCTAATCTACGCTTGCAGAAATGAAATTGCGGAATTGAAATGCTAATCTATGAAAGCGGGAAATGCTAATCTACTTTTGCATAAACGAAATTGCATAATGGAAATGAAATAAACTACTTAGAAGAAGATTGTAGTGGAAAATAGAAGAAAAGCAGCAATCACCAATACTCTGACGCTTCCCCGGCAACAGCTCCAAAAAGATGGTGGGCCCCAGTATTGTAGCAATAATGCTACAACTCCTGGAACTCCCTTCTTTAATTTTATCAACCCGGTAGTTCGTAACAAACTTGGAAGTGACGGTGCTGTATGCACAAGTACTAGCTCTTGCCGCAACTGTCACTTGGTCAGCTGGCACAAGTCCGCTAGGGGCTCAAGCCAACTTCTATGAGCTCTTAGAAGAAGCTTTTTAACTGATGGACGAAAGCTAACTCAAAGGAAGCTAATCTACTTGCGGAAAGAAACTGAAAGCCAAAAAGAAATACAAACCCTAGCAAACCCTAGCAAACCCTAATTCTACCAACTAGTCCTACTGATGCAAAAATGAGAATGCAAACTACGAGAAGAGATGCCATTACTTCTAGGAAGGTAAAATGCATGTGTCTAAGTTATCACTATCTGAAGAAAACATCTTTTTTGTATTTTTGATTAAGTTATTAGAATTATCATACATGTGCTTTTAACTAGCTTTTCACCGTGCAGGGGTGGATCAAGGAGGAGAAATGCTTGGAAAAGGTTGGGAAGACTCGGAGAGGGTCTAAGGGATCCCTATCATCCTTTCAGAGAGTTTCACAAAGTCAGGATGCCATGCAACCATGTTTATGAACTTCTACAGGAAGTCTGCAGGGGTTTCTACAGGAATTTATGAAGTTCTTCTACAGGATGTTTCGAAATGGGATTTTTGAGGATGGGTGATTGATGGAAGATGCATGGATGGTTATGGAGGTAGGATGGGGGTCTGAAGTGACCCAGGAACTGATGGATGGAGTGGTGAGATGATATGTGGAAGGCTGATTTGGCTTTAAGGTAGTTGAGACAACAATGGAGAAGAAGGTAGGGTTACGTGGGCAAGAGGATGGGTGTGAAGCGAGAAGCCTAGATATGGGATGAATCAGATGGCTCTGATGAAGCTGGACCATGTGAGTGAGTGATAGAGATGCCCTGCACAATGCACATTCAACCGAATCAATGAATTCTTGCAAACAAACTAAGTCCTAGCTAACTTAATCTAACTGTCAATGAAATGAATAAACAACAGCCTCGTTTGGAAAGAGAACCATGTACATCACGTGAGAAAGAGCATTCCGAAAGATCTAAATGCATGAAAAACTCCTACCAATTGATTCCCAAACATAAAAAGCTACTTTAACCAACAAAAACAACCAAAATAACAAAGCAAGATCTAAAGAGAAGATTTTATTTTATGAACGCAGCAAACACACATAAAGATAAACAGGGGAGGTACTGGGCGCTTGAGATGGGCCCAACCCCAAGAGCTACAGCCTCCCAAGAGAAATTTAGAGCTGGTGCAAAGATGAATTCATCTTTATTAATCAAGAATGAAGAGTTACATCAAAACTATCCACAAGGAGAGCTTGAGAATGAGCTGAAAGCAAAGCTAATCTATTGCATACAAATCGAATTACAAAATGACTACAACAAGGCTATGAAATGACTAACTACTAGCTACTATCTACTGGCTAACTAGCTAACATCCACTGGCTAACAAAATGACTAACTGGCTAACCCAAATGAGGCCCTAAGCCTTCTTATTTATACAATTTGAGGACCCAACAGTCCTCCTAAAATTTAGGGACTCGGCTGCCCAAAACTTGGAGTTAACAGCAGTCCTACTTGACTTGCTTGGCTGCCCTTGTGTTGATTGATTCGGTGGCCCTTGAACTCCGAGCTAATGGTGGAGAATTCGAGGCAAGGGCCCATAAATGAAGGGGACACCTTCCTACAAATCCTCTAGCTTGTCTTCCCACGAATTTGGCTGCCAAGTGCTCATTAAGACCTTCAATTTTGTCTCCAAATTGACCAAAAAGGCTACACAAAGCACCCATTAGACTTGTTGGCATAATGACTAACCAAATTCACTCTATTAGCATAAAAATAATCAAAAACATGCAATAAACCAATGAGAATGGTGGATTAAGTCAAATTAGGAGGTTGAATGAGCCCAAATAATTATACATTTTTGGGGCTCATCACTTTCAGCCCCAAAAACTCGCTATGGGGGCTCCGCTGCCCAACAATACAGACTGGGCTAGAGATATGGATTAGAGAAGATATACAAGTGGGTATGTGTTTAACCTATTTGGAGGTGCAGTCAGCTGGATGAGTAAGAAACAATCTGTAGTGGCATTATCAACTACAGAGGCAGAATACATGGCAACCACTCATGCAAGAAAGGAAGCAGTTTGTTGCAGAGATTGTGTTCAAGTATGGGGTTAGTACAGGGAGCTATAAGGATAGACTGTGACAGCCAAAGTGCAATTTTCTTAGCAAATAACCTTACTTATCATTCAAAGACAAAGAACATTGATGTCCAATATCACTTTGTGAGGGGTATGATAGAAGACAAAAAGGTGTTGCTGGTAAAGGTGGACACTTTGAAGAATACTGTAGATGCATTGACAAAATCTATGAGCTCTAAGAAGTTCTCTTGGAGTAGAGAAACAATGGGAATTTCACAGCTGGATAAATGACTAAGCTCTCTTGTGTCCCCCTCTAGAAAGAAAACAACAAGTGGGAGAATGTTGGGTTGTGTTATATTCTTTCCATGACTAGCCCACATAGTTAACCGGGGGGTTAGAGAGGTGGCAGAGCCCCCTCTTCATTGCACCAATTGCGCAGCGGGGGGATCACAGGGGGTTTGAGCGGGGAAGGTATCCCCCCTCTACGGGGTTCAGGGTAGCACCCCGAGCAAAACATTTTTGGACACTATATTAGGTTGGGAAAACCTACCTATGGTTTTGTGCATGGTTTTCGCACATGGTTTTGGATGCGATGGTTTTCGGTCCATGTTTTTTGATGCGATGGTTTTCGTTCCATGATTTTGGACGCGATGGTTTTTGGTCCATGGTTTTGGACGCAATGGTTTTCGGTCCATGGTATTGGATGCTTCGGCATGTATAAATATGTATTGTAACATTAAAATGAACATAATGAAAAATCAAGCTGGTACACCTGGTTTGGGGATCCACAGGAAAAATATCTGTTTATATGTGTTTTATTTGTTATGCTCTCACATTGTTTATTTCCTATGTTTTAGAATTCATATGCAGGTAATTTCTATACGGGGTTAAAAACTACAGCTTCTAGAGACAACCCTTGGGTCGAGAAGAAGGGTCAGAGCCTAGGAAACCATAACATATTTCAAGGATATATTTTTTCTACTCAAGATTTAGATATAAAGTGAATAAATATGGTTTGATTACCCTACACAGAGGAAAATCTAGTTTTCACATGGATAGTATTTCATTCCCAAGACTTAATGTTCAGTTATGGTGGCCTATACATATAGAGTGGAGTTTCATTTGTCATTGTAGCATAGGTAAAAGAGGAAATACAAGAGGAGAAACCCAATTTAGAGGGTTGGAAGGACACAAAATCCTATGCACTAAATCCCATTAGAATCTTGAAAAATATAAAGGAAATGAGGTTTAGAAACCATGGAGTGCATTTTAAGGCCTTCAATCCCACACATTACAGATACCATTTGCCATAACACAACATAGGTAAATCTGATATATAATATCGAATTCCAACATCTACAATTACACAATTTATGAGAGGAAAGAAACACATATGAAATAATAAAAAGAGAGAGAATTACATACTACACATCTCAGTGCTTAGAATCACCAAAAATTCTTCATTAATCTTCAAGAACCACATACATTTGATAAGCTCCTAAACTTGAAAAAATTGCTAAAAAACTATATCCTTTGCGATAAAAATCAAACCCTTACTAATTATTTATTCACCCCTTTTATAGGGTGAAACAAAATAAGAAAAATTACCAAAATATCTCCAAAATTCTACAGTTGTTTGAATTATGTGGTTATCTGAGCATGTGACTAGCCTAGTTATCCTAATTATTACATAACAACTTGATTCTCTTCTTGAAAATAAAATATTCACAAAATTGCAAAAATGACATGAGTATGTCATGATCGACACAACAAAATATCTCCATTCTCGACAATTTTTATATTCTGAGGTCGAGCGAGGTTTCATTATACAGATTCGTGGCAAATTGATGATCTAGTTACACTTTTTCTCTTGTTTTGATTCCACAGTTTCCTATCATTTTACTTGTCATTTTCTCCTGTAAATGCTTAAATCGACCCTTTTGTAGTTTTCCCCCCTTGTAGGTGCTTCCTTCCACCCATTGGGATCAAATACCATGTAAAGATCGCAATAGAGAGGCTCTAGTGTAGTGGAGGGATTACATGAGAAATAGTCACAAAAACAGTTCTGCAAGCTCTTTAAACTTCGTACAGCTCCACAACCTCGAGTCTTTTTAAAACCCAATTATATATGGCCCGAGATTCCAGGATTTCGGGATTCTGAGATTTCTCCACTATTGTTCCCTGCTCCCTATGTTATAGACATTTTTGTGCCTTACAGCATGAAGCATGAAATGTCGATAATCCGAGGGATCCAAAGTCCCTAAACATGTTGTTCCTACCCCTAGAGGAACAAAGTCAGCAAACCACAGCACTAAAAATCAGTTCTCCACCTGAAAACACTCAAAAACAAGCTAATTCTGGATCATGTCAACTACTCCACTGAGCATCTGCGCTGAATGTCAACTGCTCCACTCTGTACCTGCGCTGAATGTCAAATCTAATGAAGGCTACCTGCACTGGGCGAGATTGGCCAAGTGGCACAGTCATTCTGCAAGGTGTCAAATGCCCAGGAAGCTTCCAAAATGACACTTGGATCAAGGAATTCGCCTTATGATGAGTAAGAGGATCTAGATCTCCAAGTGGAAGCAAGAAACTCCAAGTGGACTCAAGAACTGAAGAATAACTGAAGTGGGAGAGGACACTAGTCAGCTTCATGCCAGCCTCAAGCTGACTCATCCTTTCTCCAAAACTCCTATATATAGAGCTCTCTCATGAGGTCTAGGGAGGCTGGAATCTTGTGAATGTAAGGAAGTGCTGTTGGTTTGAGTATAGAACTATTGGGTGATTGCTTTGAAGGAGGTGAAGAGGAGATTTCTTTCTGCTGGGAGGTGTTGCTGGATTGGGCCTCTTATGGTTGTAACACTCTCAGAACTTTACTTCTTCCATTAATAAAGTATTTGAGGTTCTTCTATATGCATGTGTCTCTATGGCGTATTGATGCTTGTATATTTGATTTATTCTAATCCTTGAATCAATTATGGATGTATGCTTCTTGTAGTTTCCTTTTCTTGTGCTTTTGCAGGATCTTTGTGTAGCTGGGCCAGTGAAAGAGCAAGGAGCTGGGAGCAAGCAGCAAAGAGGGAAGATTGGATCAATCATTAGCGGAAGATAACGGTTAGTGGATCTCTTTCTCCTCTCTCTTACATCTCATAAAGAAGTAATCTTGAATAGCTTTGCTTTGATTGTTGCTGAGGTACTATCACCCTTAGAGTGGGATAGGGTCATTCCGTATTGGATACTTTTCCCAACAACAAATTGGCGACTCCGCTGGGGATCGTATCTTGTTGGTTGTTTGTGTTTTTGCTATTCATTTCATAAACAAAGGGAGTACCGAATCGAACTGCATTTGGATCTTTCAAATGCAAAGTAGAGGGCAGCTACTCTAGCTCAGTTTCTGGGCAAGTTTATGATTTGAAGAGCTGATCCACAAGGACTCTAATAAGCTCTTAGTGATAGCTTTTCATCCTCCTTGTTATCCCTTAGTGTGTCCTTGACTGATAGCTTCTGATTTGGCCAAAAACTGTGAATTTTTGAGCAATCTGTGACCCGGAAACCAAGAGAAACGAAAGTTTCGTTCTTCAGTGCAGGCTGTGTGAAGGCTGTCTGCATTTCAGCGCAGTTCCCGAAGGGGCTACCTGCGCTGAAGGTCAAACTGCCTGTGTACCACCTGCGCTGGACCAGTCTTGCCTTGTGCTACTGGGGTTTCCTGCTGTTTCTTGCCCTGTTTTCACTCTTGTTTTTGCTGCCTGTTACCAGTCAATGTGCCTATCTGAAACCAACTTTCCTTGCCACTATTCCGCCTCGGTTGTATAAAGAAACTGTATTTGTTCTTTGTGTATTTCTTGTATCATTTACAGTTTCCCATAACGAAAGTGAACTAGTCTTGCTGTGGCCTCTTAGATCTAGACCTGTGATAAAGTGTCGTTTTGATCTTAAGAGTTAGTTTGTTTGCTGTTCATAGCTGATTGAGCTTTTGCTTTCGTCATATGGTTTGAATTTATATATTTCTAGTGTCGAAACAAGTAAATCTTAAGGTGTCTTTTGATTTTGGACAAGCTTGTTTGCTTTCACTTGAAATTGAATTCAAAGTTATACAACAGCTTTCTTTTTGTGTCGCACAAACATTAAGAAAGAGAAAAGAAATACTTGCATTGTGCATGTGCATTATGACAGCTTGCATGTTGATTTAGGAAAAAGTGCATTAGTGTGTGCTCTATGATCTGTGTGAAAAGATGTTATCTTTCTTTTCCCTCAGTAGTTAAGATTTTCAAAGTTGAAAGATTGAAAAGCTTGCTTATCATCTTAGACTGCATTTAGGAGTGTTATCATACATCTCGTGGTGATCCATAAAGGCAAACTGCTAAACAAGATCAACCTTAAAATAAATTGAATTTACATAACAACGCATTGAAACATAACGCAAACACATAGAGGTCTAAGCTAGAGACGTGTTCCGGCGTCGTTAAACGTGATATCTTAGCGTTGAGTGGTTGGGTGATTCCTCCACGGTGAAGCGATAAGTATCAATACGGACTTGTGCTCCCACGTACCGTCGCGTATATATTGGGAGACCCCTATAGGAACAAAGCCTTTATCCATAGGAAACCGTGTCGGCCGCCCTACTGATCGCAATGCAGTGAACACAGCATTCACGAAGATCGACCACTCGTACCGTAAAACGTATTCTGTGGTTTTGCGAAAAGTTTGGCACACCCTCTGCCTAGAACTCCAGAGCAGTTTCTTTTGGCCTTTTTCAAACTCTATAACTGAAAAAGTCCATCCGAGCATTTGTCACTTCGGGCTCGTTAAAACATCGAAGGAGACTAGAGTCATCTTTAGCTTTTTCTCGACTCTTAAAAAGTGAAAAAGCAAGTTGTGTCTAAAGCGTCGTTATAAAATTTATTTTAAACGGAACATAATCACCTCCTATTCCCGCGTTGATCTGTAGGTTGAGAACATGGAACGCCCCAACCAAGGAATTCCACATGATGGAAATCCTAGTCCTTTCTCCTCTTGGGGAGAAGTTGGTGCGCCCCACATGGCCACATTGTCGCTTCCAGGACTGACAATTGGCCTGCCAATTTGGCTATTCTCAACCAATGTAGTTCAGAACACCATGGTTCCTGAACAGTCGAGTCAACAGTTAGATCAGTCTAGAGCTGCCCACCAGCCTTCTACTTCTTATAACTCTTCCTCCAATCCTTCATCTTCGCAAGGTAGAGCCGGCAAAAGCCAAGCTCCCATGGAGAAGAAGGAGAAGAAGAAGAAAGAGAAGAAGGAGAGGGAGCCTAAGGCGACTGGGGGCAAGCAAAAGACATCTGACAAAAATCCACACACAGCACAGACCGGGCCTAAATCGCCATGTGTCATATGTAGAGGAGACCACTTCCATAGAGATTGTCCCTGTATTCCCCGGATACTAAGGGACTGGTCCCCTCGTTTGCACAATTCGGGAGCATCAACCTCTGATAGCCATGTTGATTGCTTACCGTCAACCAGCGAAAGTGAAGGTTCAAGACAAAGAGGGGGAGCAAGATCCCCCTGCAGACTGTGTGAAGGCGATCACGCCATCCACCGTTGTCCCTTCTTAGACGAAGCGAAGAGAGTTTTGGAAGATCGCCCGGTTTCACCGTTGAGACTTCCTCCTGGATACAAAAAACTCGTGCCAAGTCCTTCGTTGGTTGAAAATACAGCTGGCCCGCTCAAGTGGTCAGCTGAAGCGTCAGTCATTGAAAATGAACCTACTGAATCCAGACCAGACGAAAGTCTAAAGGTCGATACGGCAGTTGACCCGGTTCTTCCTTCAGAGGTTTCATCCTCAAATGACACCGTCACTGAAGATTCATCTTCAAATGACACCCTCACTGAAGAGAATAAGGATGACACCATCCAGATTCTTTTCATCAACACCGACTCTGATGAGCATCAGGGCAATGCGCCCATTCCTTTATCGCAGGAAGGAACATCGTCAAGGTCATATCCGGCCGTGTATTCGGTCCCACCACCAAGCAACCTGGTTGTGTCCTTTGATTGGAACCAACTAGGCAGACCCCGGTTACCAGCCAGTATACCATTCAGAATCATAGTCCAAATTTACAGAATGGTAATGGCTGGAACTATCATTGATGAAGGGGCATCTGTGAGTATCCTTTCCTCTATTGCTTGGAAAGCACTGGGTTCCCCAGAGCTTTTGCCTGAGATAAGAAATCTCTCGGGTTTTGATAAAGGAACCAGTCGACCATTAGGGATCCTCCCCAATGTACCTGTTACATTGAAAGGGAAGACCGTTCAAATGAACGTGATGGTTGTTCAAGGACCCTTGGATTATAACCTACTCCTTGGACGAGACTATATATATTGCATGGGAGCTATAGTCTCCTCACTCTTTAGAGTAATGTGTTTTCCACACGAAGGAAGAATGGTCAAGCTCGTAGACCAACTTTCATTTCCGGGATCACGCATCGCAAATAGTCACATACCAACCCTCAATGGTCTATTCACCCAAGAAATGTCTCCACCCCCAGTCCTCCTTCCCGATGAGTGCGAGTGATTCGGAAAGATGGGACTGGAACCCAGGGGGCATGCATCCTGGTCTGCTTCGGGCAGAGAAAACCTTGGGTATAGAGTAGATTTCCGCGGGAGAATATGACTAGTCCGTACCCCGTCCGTCTAGGAAGAGGGGTTGTTCTGGAATAAGATTCTTTTGTCAAAGTTATGTGAGTGAAATAATCTGTTTTTCACCCACCTTTGTCTATTTCGGTAGACATCGCCGAAGAAGTGTTCAGTTTGAAAGATTAACAGAACAATCTTTGGGTAACCTGAAAGAGGTAAGCCTCACCCTTTAAAACAAATGTTTTATCGGATAAGTAGGGGCAGCCTTGAAATTGTATTTTATACCTGGGGGCATGCAAACCTTTTGGAGTGCAAGCAAAGAGCGGTTATTTATCTGTTTTTTTTTGGATTAGTCGTTTCCTAACTTGCATAAAGAAAGGATGTGGGGCAAAGGTCAAAATTTGCCAAATTAGGAGCATAGCTTCGTGAGATAAAGCTCCATAAAAAATAGCTATCTCACAGGAGACATTCTTATCTTATGACTGGTATAATCGAGCATTTTTACCGCGAAATTTATGCTCGTTAAAAAATAGAAAAGCGAGATCCGAGCAGTTTTAGCACATAGTTCATGCTCGTTAAAAAATAAACATAAGATTGAGCAGTGTTTTGGCGCATTCAAGCTCTCTAAAAAATGAACCCAGTACTGGTAAATAACCATTGTGATCGTAAATTTATTAGCCATAAAAAGCCTTGGTCGTGTTTGCACCCGCCACCTCCATTCCATTTGGCCAATCGTTCACCTCCATATGATTGTTTACCTATTTTGAGGAACAGCTGCGAAGAGTGATTTCACCTAGCCATCCTTGTGACACTGCCGTGATTGGAAAATTCCAACCTGTACCTGGAATCTGCTGCTATCCCTGTTTATCACTCGTTCCTCAAAAGACGAGTCTTCTTTGAGCTCTTTTCATCTGACTCGTAAAATATGAAAAGTTTGCCGAGTTTTGGCCTTCCAGCTCGTTAAATTGACCGGAAGAGCTATCCCTCCTCTAGATTTTAATCTTTTTGGACCTGAGGGATTATTACACAAAAAGGTCGAGCGCTTGTTTTATTCGGCTCGTTAAAGTTATCGAAAACTCATCCCTTCTGTATTGTTTTATACTTTTTCGGACTTAAGGGATTAGATGACGAAAAAGGAATTTTGGAGTTAACTTTCTGTACCTTTTCAGACTCTCTAAAAATGAAAAGGACCGAGTTTTCCTTGTCGTTAGACTCGTTAAAATGATTAAATAGCGACAAACTTGTCTTTAGACGAGAACGAGTTTCCCTATCGCTAGGCTCGTTAAAACATAGCGATGGGCTTGCCCGAAGGGCAGGTTATAGAACAAGCATATGTTATCCTCCTCAAGCTTGACAAAAATAAAGAGGTACTGGTCAGAAATGACTGGGGAAAAATTGGGAGAACCTCAAAGCTTTAATGGTAGCAAGTCGCTCTTGAACATGACACTTTGTCCTCCGTATCACATCGGGTTGGGTTGTTTCATTCACCGGTCTCATCACCATGGTCCTCGCCAAACCATCCACATTTGGGGTAATGCTACCGATCCATCACATCAGTGTCGTTATATGTTCAAGAGATGTTGTTCAGAAAGAGTCAACCGTGTCCCATCCACTGCCATACATTATCCTTCATCCACCCATGATCGCCACCCTGAATCATATTTCACAGATTGTTTTCACCTCCACTAAAATCATTAGCTCCGTTCCGTGTCACTGATGTGGGATTCATTAAGGCCCTCCTTTGACGGATCGCTTCTTGTCGACTTCAGCTCATTATCCAAGAAGTTGATCTAGGAACAACCCCCTCAGTACTTTGAAGCTTGCATGCCTCAATGGCAAGTTTCTCACTTCCGGCGACAGGTATACATCAATGACCTTCGACCAGAAGATTTTGCGTGGTGTTCGACGCCAAGTCCTTTATTCACACCACGTGAATTGTACTGCAGTACCTTGAGGGTCATTGTCATTATTGGTGATTCCTCTCGCGCTTGTTAACGGTTTACATTATTGACCGGTAATCAAGCGATGTCTTTCCATGTTCGACTTCAGCGCAATTCTCACATGGATCGACTTGTACTTAGAGTGAAGATCGAACGAGTTTGAAGACCCCGGATCTAGTTTCATCCATCCAGGCTGCGATATATATTCAGGAAATATAAAGACATTTGATATGTACATCATTGCAGCAGATGATCATCCTACTCAAAGGATGATAATTTCAGCAGAGAATTATCAGTCTACCATCAGACGATCGTCTGTTCTATGTACCAAAATGAATTTATAAAGCTGAGCATGGGAATGCCCGCCTCAGCTAGATCATGAAAGTAGAATGAAAAATAATGTATTGTATTGTATTTTATTACAGGGCACCTCTCAGCGATTGAATGAACTTCGGATCCTCCTGATAAAGCATTTCACCCGATAAACGACCTCATACTTTAGGGGGCAACTGTTATAGACATTTTTGTGCCTTACAGCATGAAGCATGAAATGTCGATAATCCGAGGGATCCAAAGTCCCTAAACATGTTGTTCCTACCCCTAGAGGAACAAGGTCAGCAAACCACAGCACTAAAAATCAGTTCTCCACCTGAAAACACTCAAAAACAAGCTAATTCTGGATCATGTCAACTGCTCCACTGAGCATCTGCGCTGAATGTCAACTGCTCCACTCTGTACCTGCGCTGAATGTCAAATCTAATGAAGGCTACCTGCGCTGGGCGAGATTGGCCAAGTGGCACAGTCATTCTGCAAGGTGTCAAATGCCCAGGAAGCTTCCAAAATGACACTTGGATCAAGGAATTCGCCTTGTGATGAGTAAGAGGATCTAGATCTCCAAGTGGACTCAAGAACTGAAGAATAACTGAAGTGGGAGAGGACACTAGTCAGCTTCATGGCAGCCTCAAGCTGACTCATCCTTTCTCCAAAACTCCTATATATAGAGCTCTCTCATGAGGTCTAGGGGAGGCTGGAATCTTGTGAATGTAAGGAAGTGCTGTTGGTTTGAGTATAGAACTATTGGGTGATTGCTTTGAAGGAGGTGAAGAGGAGATTTCTTTCTGCTGGGAGGTGTTGCTGGATTGGGCCTCTTCTGGTTGTAACACTCTCAGAACTTTACTTCTTCCATTAATAAAGTATTTGAGGTTCTTATATATGCATGTGTCTCTGTGGCATATTGATGCTTGTATATTTGATTTATTCTAATCCTTGAATCAATTATGGATGTATGCTTCTTGTAGTTTCCTTTTCTTTTTCTTTTGCAGGATCTTTGTGTAGCTGGGTCAGTGAAAGAGCAAGGAGCTGGGAGCAAGCAGCAAAGAGGGAAGATTGGATCAATCATTAGCGGAAAATAACGGTTAGTGGATCTCTTTCTCCTCTCTCTTACATCTCATAAAGAAGTAATCTTGAATAGCTTTGCTTTGATTGTTGCTGAGGTACTATCACCCTTAGAGTGGGATAGGGTCATTCCGTATTGGATACTTTTCCCAACAACACCCTATGACCCCAACACTCTTTTAGAATTAAAATACTATCATAGGGTTCTGACCTCTGGGCTAGGCCCCACTACCACTTATATGCTCTATTGAGTTGGAACCCAGATGGGCTAGTCCCTCGCTCTTTTTATAAATAACTGATAGGATCCACCGTTTTGGTTTTTCGATCCAGATTTATGTTATGGGGTATCATCAATAGACAACCCTTGTTCCAAAAATTGATGGATCCTAGGTCCCCTAGACCTTGGATCTTTTGGGAATTCATTTTCTAAATAGTTACGAGATCCTGAGGTTCTATGATTTTGAGTTTTAAAGGCCCAACTTTGATTTCCTCTATCCTTTGATCTAGGAGACCATTTTTAGACTTATTTATATGGTTGGAAATCTCTTCCTAAGCACTTTCTGGTTGAGTGGGTTCGATATGCTCTTTGAACTCATCTACTTCCTAGAGAATAGCTTCAAACTTTGTTATTCTTTACACCTTGACCCTTCTACTATATGAAAAGTAAAAGTAATGGTGATGTGATGTGGAGGACAAACATGGTGGAGTTAGATTGGGTGGAAGGCAAGGGAGGAGGGTAATGCATCAAATGGTTTCACGCTCACTTGGCAATGGTCTCGACTATAGGCGAAGTCACCGAGATGGCCTGATAGGTGATGGTCCCATCTATCATCCTCTAGCGGGGTGCTTGGGTGACCTTGGAGACAAGGAACAAGCCCCTGGAATCCATCATAGTCGTTGGTCTATGAAGCACACTTTGTTGACTATGAATTTCCGGGGGTGAGCATTGGCTTAACTACTACACTTATTACCTCACCAAAAATTCTCTGCAATGAGGTTGCTTTGGGATGGATGAGGATCCACCCAGCAAATAATTATTATTTAAACCATTAAAATTTAAAACCAAAATCCTCTGCAATATTTTTTTATAGGAAATGCATGGGAGGTACAACACAAGGCTTAATAGATATATATAATACTAATGATTTAGAATAGGCACAATAGATATTAATATTGATATGAAAAATAATAATTATAATTTATTGATCATGGTTGTGTATGTGGATGATATCATTTTTAGAGGTGATGTGGATCAAATAGGTCAAGAATTTGTAGTAGACGTGCAAAAAGAGTTTGAGATGTCCATGCTAGGAGAATTATCATTCTTCCTTGATTTACAAGTTGCTAAATAATTTATCTCTCAAAGCAAATACCTATAAGAGATATTGAAGACATTTTGCATGGAAAATTTTGCACCCATTAGCACACATATGGTCATAGGGTGTAAGTTAAGAAACTATCATGAATATGCTGATGGAAATTAGACCATATATAGGTCAACGATTGGATGCATTCTATATCTAAAAAATTCAAGACCTCATGTGATACATGTTGTAAGATTGGTTTCCATATTCAAGTCTAACCCCAAAGACATTATTGTAAATGCAGTAGAAAGAATCTTTAGATATCTGAAGGGAACTATTGATTATGGCGTATGGTATTCAAGGAGCACAAAGTCCACCTTAAAAACATACACAGATGCAGATTGGGAAACCAATTTTCATGAAGAAAATATCACAAGTGATGAAAATTTCTTCTTGGGTGATTTCTTAGTTTCTCTACTAAGTAAAAAGAAAAAAATCTATCTCATTGTCTATAGTTGAAACTGAGTATATAACAACAATTTCATGTTGTGCTCATACACTATGGATGAAACAAACTCTAAAAGGTATCAAGGTTGAATGTGCTCACACCATTCTGATTATGTGTGATAATACTAGTACTATTAACAATTCTAAGAATATCGTAATGTATTTCAAGACAAAGCATATTCCTATCAAATATCATTTCCTGAGAGAACATGTAGTTGAACAAATTATTAGACTCGATTATATTGCCACTGAAGAAAATATTGTAAATATTTTCACCAAACCTCTTCATAGGGAACCATTTCAGTACTTAAGACAACAAATAGGTGTGATATCTCTCTCATCTCATTAATAGTGTAAATATGAAGTGTGGAAGTTCATCATCACATGTTAAGGAAATGAGTTGCAGGAGAAATATGTTGAATTGGAAAGTTTCCAAATCTTTTTATTACTCAAAAGGAGTTCACTTGGTCACTAAACCATCCCTTGATGACATCAAATCAAGGGGAGAGTTTCCACTCAAAAGAAGCATCAACTCAAGGGGAGTTTAAATGGGCATTCATACATGATCAGATAATTTCAGACACACAATATTTCGAGCTGTGAAAATAGTATTAATTGATATTCAAAGTTGCAAACAGAACACCTTACCAATGGTGTTGAAGGGGGAGAAAGTTAAATTTTTTGGTTGCTAGCACTGCGAGTGAGGTACAGGAGGAGAGACCAGCCATTAATGTACCAACCATTGGAGTATAATTTAGAAAATAATATTCCACTAGTATGCATTTAGATATGGTATCTGTGGGTTTTGGTGTATAACAATGTTATGCTCTTGACCTGCAAGAAATTCTAGAATACCAGAAATGCGAAGAAATATAGCCCAGAACATAGAATAAAATGAGAAAAACAACAAGAATTTTATTATTCATAACTAGATTCAATGTTCACTTGCCTCTTCGAGGGGGAAACCTCCATCAGAGTAGATCTTGATTACAATAAGATTCGATGATATTTCCTTTACTAACTCTTATCGGGAAAACTAGTGTCTATGTAGAGCTGCTAGTCCCACTAAGGCTGGTAGTTACCTTAGAAACAAACAAACTAAAACCACTTTCGTTTTCCTTTATGAGAAATAGATGAGAGAAGAATAAAGGAGACCAACCTCAGTCTTGTGCTTGGTTCCTTGTTTGATTCCTCTCCCTTCTGATAGTCCTTTGCTACTTGCTTTCTTGTATACCCAGCTTCAAAGAGCACCTGTAGAATCAAAGCAGCATAACACTATACGAGAACATAGATCTATTATCATAAGCAATATAGGATCAGATATATATTAACCACACAAATTCATATAACATCAATCACACAAGAATGTGGAGGAAAACTTGAATAGCTTTATTCATAATCAAGAAAGAGCAAAGAGGATTACAACCAATTGTTCTGACCTAGCATCATCCCCTCAGCAAGTAAGCCCTTCCTCACCTCATGAAAAGCTTAGATCACCCAACACTATGATATTGCACCAAGAAACCAGCAGCACTTCCTTACAAGATACAAAATTCCAGCCTCTGGATCTCTGGGATGAGGGATCCATATATAGATGTTTGCAAGGGGGGTGAGTCAGCTTTTGATATTTGATTAGTGTCTTCTCTCTGATAGTTCTTGATTCCACTTGGAGATTGATGATCTCTTACTCATCCCTGGTCGAATTCAGAGAGGCAAGTGTCACAGGAGAGGTTTCTGGAAGATTCCATGCTCCTCCACCTTGTGGACTGACTCTTCCATTTGTCCCTTCTCGCCCATCGCACCCCATAGAAGGGTTTTTTGACATGCATCACACCTACTGTGTGTATTCAGGTGGGATGCAATGCACTTTGCCTATGGAGCAGGTGAAATGGTCCAGTTTTGACCAGTTCTGAGTAGTTTTTCATGGAGAACTTCTGGGAGAAGATGTAATCAGATGACCTTGTTCTTTTAGGGGTTGGAAGAACAATTTTAGGGACTTAAGAGCCCTTGGTTTATTGATATTTATGATTGGGGTTGCAGTGCCCAAAAATGTCTATAACAGTTGCCCCCTAAAGCATGAGGTCATTAATTTGTCGATGTCGAATGAAATGCTTTATCATGAGGATCTGAATTTCTTTCAAGCTGGAAGGAGACATGTAATAAGATACAATACAATACATTATCTTCATAATATTTTCATGATCTAGCTAAGGTAGGCATTCCCATGCTCAGCTTTATAAATTCATTTTTCATGTACATGAGACAGACAATCGTCTGAGTGTATACTGATGATTCTGGTAGAGCCATCATCCCGTAGATTGGATGATTATCTATGCAGCAATGATGTACATTTGATGTCTTTATTTTCCTGAATATATATCGTAGCCCGGATGGATGAAACTAGATCCGGGGTCTTCAATCTCGTTCGATCTTCACTCAAAGTACAAGTCGATCCATGTGCGAGATGTTCTGGAGTCGAACATGGAAAGACATCGCCTAATTACCAGCCAATGATATAAGCTGTTAACAGGTGTTACACAGTAATTTTCATTGTCTCCCTGTCAGTCTCCCTACTGTGCCATGGATTCCAATTAATCATGCTCCTGCTCCCTAGTCTGGCCAAATGACCCACTTTGCCAAAGTTTATTTGATCAGCGCGACTGTTATTAAAATAACCGCGCTGACTAGCGGCTGATAGTGCAACTGATGCGCTGCCAGTGCGGAAGCACACGGGTTTTCCGCGCTGGTTGAATTTCATGAGACATCGCATCCTATGAAAGTATTAAGCCGTGTTGACACAGCCTGCTCCATTATTAAGATGCGCTGTCAGCGCCACAGTTCAGTTATTCACCCGCGCTGATCCAGTTTGGGCGAATTTGTTCCAACAGCCAGCCTTCCAGATGACTCCAGACTTGGTTGTTGGCCTTGTGGGTATCGCCCTCCCTTCTATGGCATGTCTGTTCGTCATTTGAAACCACCTTCCTTGAAGATAATCTCATCCTCCCCCCATTCATGGAGACTCCTTCTCCTATTTAAACCTCTACCATTACTATGAGCAGCTAGTTTGGATTGTGTGGAATTGATAGTGCTTAGATTGCTGCTACTAGTAGGTAGTTGGTGTGATAAGTGTAGAATTGCTAGATAGCTTAAGGAAGGTTGTGGAGTGTTGCTTGTGTGAGAGAGAGTTTTTGTCTTGGGAGATCTACCTCCAAGGGTGAATGCTTAAGAGACTTGCTGGCTGGACCCTCTTGAGAAGGATTCGATGTCAGAACATTTGGTTGTACTCTTCTCTGTTATTGATTAATAATAGATGACTACTATTATGGTTCCATTCTCATTTTTCTCTGTAATGGTTAATGTGAATTACATCCTTTCTGACTGATGTATAATTGCTTTTATTAGATTTCACACTTGTGTTTGTCTTTCTCTTCGTGTGTGCAGGTATCTATTTGCGGAGATTGCGGAGGATCGTGACCGGCCAAGAGCGAAGGAGCGAGAGCGGCATCTCTTCATCAAACCATAGCGTTGGAATCCAAGTAGGTGTTAATTGCCTACCTTTTATTTGCAATTAGGAACTTGCATAGTAGCATTGACTGATTGTTGCTAGACCCATGCTGGGCTAGTAGGGATCGCCTCTATCCGTAGAGGGGATTTACCTCTCCAACAATTTGGCAACCATACTGGGGAGCTAGCCTTTGTCTCTTGTTGTTCATTCTTGTTTTTGAGTTTGGTTGTTACTCTCTTTTCAAAAATTGGGGATTAGTTCTCTACTTTTAGACTTCCTGGTTCAGTCTGGGAGGTGTAGTTATTGTTTAAAGAGTTCTGGCCTTGGTTTGGGAGTTTTTGGCTTGATTGTGCCTCTTTTTTAGCCTTAGCACGGTTTATATCAAAACAGTCGCGCTGACAGTGCATAGTTGTCTCTTTGACCCTGTTGTCATCACGCTTGTACGTAAAACAGTCGTGACGGTTCTGAAATCGAACCAGCGCGCTTAAGTTGTGTGCTTCCGCGCTGACAGCGCTTTGTTGCTACGCGTGACCTCTGGTCAGCACATTGTTGCTGAGTGTTACCCGCGATGACCCTGTAGAATTGAATTTGTTTCAAATTTGCCTCCTGAGCCTGTTTGTTTGACTTTCCCCTACTCTTTCCACCTAGTTTGTGACTTGGTTTTCATTGTTTGAGCTGTGAGGCACTTGCTTGCAAAGTCTTGTCGGGCGGATCTTGTTTTGTGTCCGGTGACCTAGTGCTATCATCCCGTTTTCGCTGGATTGATTTTGTTTTATCACTCGTTCACGAAGATACGTTGCTACTTGCCTTTGCTTTTGCGAAAACCTTCCCGTTTTGCTTTCTTTGCTTGGTTGTTTAGGTGATTGTCCTCGAACCAGTCCCTGGATTGTTGCAATTACATTCTCACCACCCAGACATAGATTACAATTGCTTGGGTTCAACCGGCTCTTTTCACGCTTGTTGTGTTTTTCATTGAGTGATTTTGTTTCTCTTTACTCGGTGTTACTGTCTCTCAAAATTCATTTTAAATGCATTGTGCCATTGAAAAAGAAATCGAACCAATGTCTTTTGCATTCAATAGTTAATGAAAAGAAAAGCATTTCATTGATTTGTGTTCCCAAAAGAAAAATTCCGTTTCTTTGTCATTAGCTGCATTAGATTGTTTGATTGAAAACTCTTAACCCTCTCATAGTTAGAATTCATCGAACGAAGTGATGTTCTTTGGCATATAGTTTGCATCTAGGTAATTGTGAGAGATCACATGATAAGGCCTGAAACCGAAACTTAAATTCAAGATCAACCATAAAATAAACTGAATAAACCTAAAAACGCATTGGAACTTAACGCAAACATCTAGAGGTCTAGGTTAGAGACGTGTTTCAGCGTCTTTAAACATAGTCACTATTGTTTCACATTATGGTTGGGTGATTCCTCCTTCTGTGACTCGATGGTGGTCTAACTCGGACTGTGCTCCCACGTACCGTCGCGTATATAGGGAGACCCCACTAGGTTTTTATCCTTGATCCATAGGAAGCCGAGTCTGCCACCTTGTGAACCGTAACGCACCGAACACAGCATTCGGGAAGATTGACTGCAGTACGGAAAGTCCTTGGTTCTCATACGATTGCCAAGGTGTATAAGCAGTTTTATGGATTGCTTGGTAAACCCTTTGCCTAGAATCTCCAGAGAAGTCACTTTTGATCCTTTTCGGACTCCCTAAAAGAAATGGTGCCAGTGAGCGTCTTGTCACTTCGTGCTCATTAAACATTCGAAGGAGACTAGAGTCATCTTTTCGTCCTTTTCTCGACTCTTGAAACATGAAAAGGTCAAGTTCAGTTCCTGTGTCTTAAAAATTTATTCGGCCACGATAACATTACCTGGTTAGATTTTGTGTGCGTTAGCTTGAGTAGGGTCTTTATCGTTAGTTTCCTTTAGGTTTGGTGTGGGGTTTGTCATCCTGGCTGACCCGTCAACTCCCGGTCCAAGTGATCAAGGTTCTCCATCTTTTGTTGCTCCTGAGGTACCAGTTGTAAGTGATACCCTTCCTGTTATCCCGAGTATCCAGCCCATCAACATATGTGCCCCGGGCGACGAGGATTACGAAGAAGATTGGAACCCTATCTGGGAGCCTGACGAGGACGATATTCCTGTTACCCCTCCCGGTATGTCGTCTCCGATGTCCACTTCCCACATGGACGAGACATCTCCCAGCGCAGGTGAGACACCCATGGTGTCGAATATTGACTCTCCCATTGCAGCTACTTCTCCACTCCCTCCACGATATCAGTCAATGAGGGATAGAATCGCTGCCAGGAATCCTTCTACGACTATATGGGATCCTAGTCTCATTGCCACCACGGAACCCTTTGTTTCACAACCCCATACTACACCTGTTACCTCGGTTCCCACGAATCCAACTGTTTGTGTAGCGTACTCGACCCCGGTCGTCAGTGCCGTAATAGCGTCTTCATCTACAAACCCTGGTGCTGGTCCCTCTCACGGTCAAGTGAGTAATGGCCAGCCCGAACTCTCATCCAGAGTTGTCAACCCTGCACAAAGTTCTCAACCCTCTTCTAATCCTGTTCCAGGAGGGGGGCCGTATGATGCCCAGGGCCAACCCATTGTGGACCCGAATTACCAAGGTCCACTCTTTTATTATGATTCTACTGGTCAGTACCTCCAGTTCGCTCAATCCGCGCCTCTTCAACCTTTCGTTGAAGTCTCGGTACCATTATCCATCACTTGGGACGCCGATACTCATTCTTTTCATGGGGGCCAGGCAATCCCTGGGCAGCCTCAAGGACCACCCAATCTAGGCCAGCCACCGTATGTGCAAGCCCCCCAAGGGCAACCACTTTATGTCCAGTCTTACCGAGGACAATCTGGGGGCCCGCAAGGACAACCCTATCCGGGACAACCTTCGGCCATTGGTGGTCCATCATTTTCCTATCAGAGTCAACCTTCTGGTTATCCAGGGCAACCTGGTACCCAACAAGGTTACCCATATGGAAAACCAGGACAGCCTTACATCCAACAAGGCCAACCTGGTCTCCAGTAGGGTTACCCCTCTGGACAAACTGGGCAAGCTTACAATCCTCAAAGTCAACCAGCAGTCCAATAGGGGTATCCTCTTGGGCAGGGGGGGCAACCCTACGTACAGCAGGGCCAACCTACTGCTCAGTCTGGTCATCCTTCTGGGTAAGGGGGGAAACCCTACATACAGCAGGGCCAACCCACTGCTCAGCCCATGCATACTCCTGGACAGGGGGGGCAACCCTACATGCAGCAGGGCCAACCCACTGCTCAGCCAGTGCACCCTTCAGGGCAAATGGGCCAGCCTTCTACGCAGCAAGGCCAACCCACTGTCCGCCCCAATCTCCCATTTGGATAGTCTGGCCAACCTCAAGGTCAACCAGCCGTCCAGCCTGCTCGGCTATCTATTCCGCAAGGACAACCCTTGGTGGTTCACGGACAACCTGGCACCCAGCAAGTATGTCCTTCTGGGCAAACAGGTCCATCCCAAACCCAACTAGGCCAACCTTCCGGCCAGATGATCCAAGCCCAACCGGTTCAAGGACATTATTCTGGGCCCCAGACTCAAATGGTTTATCAAATGCAAGGCGGGCCACGGCCCCAACCTTCTTACCAAACGCAGCCTTCTTATCAGGCTCAGTATGGGGCTCAGCAAATGTATGGCTACCAGCAACCCCAGGGGAAAACTCAGTTTACCCCTTATCAAAATTATCAACAGATGTAGGTTACTCCTTACCAAAATTATCAGTATGCTGCACCTGCAGGTCAAGTTGCTAATACATGGGGGGCTGGGGGGCAGACTCAGGGACAACTGTCCGCATATGGCCAGAATCTGTATGGACAGAACCCCTACGGGCAAGGTCCCTATGAGCCAGGCCCTTTTGGGCCGGGTCCGTCTGGACAGAGTCCATGGGGGCAACCACCACCCGGTTGGAACCCTAATACTGCCTCGAATCCACAGCCACAAATGTCCTTTAACCCTCAGTTGCCTTTCTTAGCGACGTTGGAACTTCCGGATGTGTCCAAGTTGACGAATGATCCCATTTTGCATAATCCGTATTGGCCACCAGTTCCAACTAAAATACCCGGTGATTGTCCAAAATTTGATGGAAAAGCTGGTGAAGATCCTCAAGCCCATGTCATGACCTATCACCTCTGGTGTTCATCGAACTCATGGCTTGATGACTCTATCCAGCTCCGCCTCTTTCAAAGAACTCTCACCGGCTCAGCCGCTAAGTGGTACATTGAGCTGAATTGCGGCACGTTTCAAGATTTCAACTCGCTGGCTATGGCGTTCTTAACTCATTTTCAGTTACCCATTCGGTACGAGACGGGGACACATCTCCTCACATCTCTCAAACAGGACACGGCTACGCACATATCTGATCATATACATGAATGGAGAAGGCGTTGTCGCTTGATCAAATTCTGGATTCCTGATCAACTCCTGACCGATTGGTTCACGACTTCCTTTGTCCCTAAAATTGCAAAAGACATCGCCATGGGAGCTTGTGTAACTGAAGAGCAAGCGATCACGCGTGCTCAGTACCTCGACTTAGTGTACTCTCAGTCGGGTACTTTATATGATTATTTGCCAGACGCCCCGAGGCCTGGACAGACCAAGGCTCCGCCAAAACCATCTGTTGATGGAGTCATTGGCTCTGTAAACTCGTCATCGAAGAAATCGGCCGCGAACCCTGGGAAGCAAAAACAGAATGCTTCTAATGAAAATGCTTCTCAGGGCCAATCTAATTCTGGGAGTACCTCCGAGGTAAACGCCATTCAGCCCACCGCGACGGATAAATCCTCAAAAGGGAAAAAGAAAGGGAAAGCTAAAGATAAATCTGGACAGCCCAAGCAAGATTCCCCTAAACCTCCACCCGAGGAAGGAGCTAAACGAAAACCTAAGTATCCTTGTCTCATCTGTGATGAGGATCACTACACTAAGGACTACCCAAGGCGATCCGAAGTTAGTCGGTTATTGAAAGGTACTCCTGGGACTCCTGCCGTGCTTAAAGAGCCTTTCCCTTCCCAGCAGACTCAAATGGTGGCAAACCCGTCTCAACCCTCTTCCTCGTTCGGTTCTCAAGTGTTCATGGCTGGAACGATTCCCATCCATGTTTCAACTCGAGCGAAAGACTATCCATCTCATGTCAGGAAAGATCCAGAGGTCCCCTCCAGTGCTCCTCCGTCTAGTTTTGGTCCTCTCCACATCGAAAGGCCCAGCGCTGAGACGATCCCCCGACCCCCTCCAAAAGGTGTACTCAGGAAGTCATATTATAACCCTAATGCTTGTGTTGCCCAGCATTATAGCATTGTTGAGGACTTAGCTCAGGCTCTGTCTGCTATGTCCGCGTTAGAAGTCCTCCAGAGCTGCCCCTCCCAGAGGAAGTCCTTGCTATCAGCTATTGGTGGCATCAACCCGGCAAATTCAGATTTGATTTCTTTTATTCTCGAGGGTTTTACACAGAGACTGCCTCACCAAGTCGCTTTCCTTATACAGGTCATCATCAATAGCAAAACGATTCATCGTACGGTTATTGATGAAGGTGCCTCAACCTGCATCATGTCTGTTGCTTGCTGGAAGGCCATTGGTTCTCCTACTTTGAGTCAGTCTCCTACGACGTTAGAAGCCTTCGATGGAAGAGAGTCTCGTCCTTACGGTATCCTCCAGCGCTTGCCCATCTCTTTGGAAGGGAAGACCGTAGAAGTGGAGGTCGAAGTTATTGACACCAATCTTACCTACAACCTCCTCCTCAGACGGAGCTGGACATACGCCATGCAAGCCGTGGCCTCCTCCCTGTTCCATGTCATTCGTTTCCCTCACCAGGGGAAGATTGTCACGGTGGACTAGCTCTCCTTCTTCGCCTCTTCTTCTGAAGGTAATGTGCCATTCGTGGAGCATACCTCTAAGTCACTCGAGAGTGTGGGTGCCGGACTTTTCAAAGATCCCACTTTAATGGGAGTCTTTCCCCTCCCACCTCCGAATCTCGCCCCTATTAACATGATCTCTGTATGCTCCGATCCGTGGGTTCTTCCTCCTGCTAATCAGGAAGACTCTTGGGGTGATATGATGCCGTTGAGTCCTGCCGAGCTCAACTACGTCGAGATTGTTGCTGCATCGGCTCCCCCTGCTGAACCTGCTCTTCCGAGCAGTGTTCCCGATTCATATGATCATTTCCCTTGGCTAGGAGATGAGGCTACTTCGGATCCATTGAAGGAAGTATTTCCGTCCGATGAGGCCATCATAGAGACAATGTCTCTCGAAGAGCCCCCTTGGTCAGATCACCACCACCACTCTTCGTTTCTCCCTCCCCATCCGGAAATGACCACATGTCTCGAGTGGTTTGCTTCGTGTGTCCCATCCCCGCCCCTCCAAACACCTATTCAGCTTTATCAAGTGTCTTCAGAGGGCAATATGGGAAATATCACGCAAACCCAACCGATCGACAT
Organism: Pinus tabuliformis; assembly: GCA_031772625.1. Lineage (NCBI taxonomy): Eukaryota > Viridiplantae > Streptophyta > Pinopsida > Pinales > Pinaceae > Pinus > Pinus tabuliformis. The sequence goes on from CM062812.1 coordinate 112,463,556, forward strand.
CTCTGTCAAATCAAGGATCGTCGAGCACATTCATATCGGAGTCACTTTCACTCCAGAGGAAGTTCAACTCTACACTGCTCTATTTCGCGAATTTCGTGATGTCTTCGCATGGTCCTATGAGGAAATGCCCGACATCGACCCTAGTATAGTGGTGCATGAAATACCTACGTATCCAGGTGCTAAGCCTGTTCGCCAGCGCTTACGCCCTGTGCACCCCTGAAAGGCTGCAGCCATCAAGGCTGAAGTTGAGAAGCTTCTTAAAGCTGATTTCATTTACCCCATTCCCCTTACGGATTGGGTGTCTAATATAGTCCCTGTGAATAAAAAATAGGGCACTATCCGGGTCTGTGTTGACTACCGTGATATCAATCGTGCCTGTCCGAAGGATAACTTCCCTACACCCTTCATCGATCAGCTTATTGATGAGTGCGCAGGAAGTGAAATTTACTCGTTTATGGACAACTTCTCTGGCTATAACCAGATCAACATTGCACCTGTGGACCAGCATAAGACGACTTTTATTTGTCCTTGGGGCCCCTTCGCCTATAAGAAGCTTCCTTTCGGTCTAAAGAATGTCGGCGCTACATTTCAACGTGCAATGTCTTATGCCTTTCATGATATTCGTCACATTGTACAACCTTATCTGGATGACCTCCCAGCTCATTCAGCTAAGCGTCAAGATCATCCCTCTCATCTTCGCGATATTTTTCTCCGCTGTCGACACTACCGTATTAGGCTCAATCCTCATAAGTGTGTCTTCTGCGTAGAATCAGGCCGACTGCTCGGGTTCATCGTCTCCCGAGAAGGCATCCGTCTGGATCCCCTCAAAGTTGAGGCCATTTTGAATCTTCCTCCCCCTGCCTCCTTGCAGCAATTGCAGGGCAAAGCGAATTTCCTTAGACGATTCATTCCGAATTATGTCGAGGTGGCTAAGGGTTTCACACGGCTATTAAAGCGAGACACACCCTTTCATTGGGATGCCATTGCCCAGGAGTCTTTCGAGCGACTCAAGGACCTCCTTGTCTCGGCTCCACTCTTAAGACCTCCGAACTAGCACCGTGATTATACTCTCTATCTAGCTGCCGCTGACACCACCATCGGCATGGTTCTGGTGCAGGATGATGATGATGGTGATGAGCACGTCATCTATTACCTTAGTCGCAATCTCTTGGATACGGAAACTCGCTATGCTTATGTCGAGAAGTTGGCATTGCTAGCTGTCTGCGCCGTCCAACGATTCCGGCACTATATCCTGTTGCGCACTACGACCGTGATTTCCAACTGCAACCCAATGACCTACATCTTGTCTCGTCAGCTGCTGGGGGGCAAGTACTCGAAATGGATTGTAATCCTACAAGAGTTTGACTTGGAATTTACTGCTGCCAAGTCTAAGAAGTCTCTGGTCTTTGCAGAATTGCTCTGTTCTTTGCCATCTCCTTCTGCACCATCTCGTTCGGAAGAGCATATCCCGGATGAAACATTGTTTCTCATCAGCACCCTCGACCCTTGGTATGGGGACATCATAGTATATTTGCAGACATCTTCCTTCCGTCCCAATGTATCGAAAGACGCTCGACGACGGATTCATCACCAATCTCAACCCTATCGCATTATTGGCGATACCCTGTACCGCCTCGGCGTTGATTTCGTTCTCCGCCGATGTTTGACTCTCGAGGAGGCTGAGCGGGTATTGAATGACTGCCACTCCGGTGCTTGTGGCGGCCACATGTCCGGATATGCCACCGCCCAGAAAATTCTCCGTGCTAGTTATTTCTGGCCTTCTATCTTCAAGGATTGCATCCTTGCCGTCCGTGCATGCCATGAATGCCAGGTCTACCACCGGAAAATGCGTGCACCTCCTGGACCACTTTACCCTGTTGTTACCATAGGTCCATTTGCCAAATGGGGCATCGATTATACGTCCTGTAACCCTTGTTCGGCTGGGGGGCATGGTTATATCATCGTTGCCGTGGATTATTTCACCAAATGGGCCGAAGCGATGCCTACATTGAACGAATACGGTTACACAGCGGCGCAGTTTTTGTTTAATCATGTCATTACTCGGTTTGGAGTCCCTCAGGCTATCGTCACGGATCACGGAAAACATTTCCGTAATCACATGATGATGGAACTAACGACCCAGCTAGGCTTGCGTCAAGATAGCTCGACGCCGTATTACCCTCAATCCAATGGCCAAGTTGAAGCTGTGAACAAAGTTTTAATCACAATGCTCCAACGTACCGTGAATACGCACAAGTCTAACTGGAATCTGATGTTGTTCCCTGCCTTGTGGGCCTATCAGACCTCTGTGAAGGACACCACCAGTTTCACTCCTTTTCAGCTTGTTTACAGACTGGAGGCCACCCTTCCTGTTGAGTGTGAAATTCCTTCGTTAAAGTTAGCTGTCGAGTTGCTTCCCAACACCACTCTGGTGGAGGAACGGCTTCTTTATTTGGAACGGCTAGACGAGACCAGTCGCTTAGCTTCTCTAGCTATTGAAGCGCAGAAGAAGAGGGTTAAGGCTCACTTCTACAATACCATTCAACCTCGTTCCTTTGTTGAGGGAGATCTAGTACTACTCTATGATCAAGCTAAGGATAAGCTGGGGGCAGGTAAACTCGAATCCATGTGGCTAGGCCCCTATATCGTGAAGAGAGTTTTGCAAAAGGGGGCATATGAGCTGATCGACTACGAAGGAAATCCTCTCGACAAGCCCCGCAACGGACTCTATTTGAAAAAGTACTATGCATGATTTCATGCACCTAGTTTGTACATACGTGTGTTCTTAGAAAGTGTGTTATGTGTGCATGATTTCTTGTTTTGCTTTGGTGTGAAGGCGTGTTTGCCTCTTATTGTGTTTTCTGCTTCTTGTGCAGATGTCTAGTACACCTTATGTTGGTTTCGCTGATGGCGCCTGCCGTAGCACTTGCAATTTTTCTTCTGTGGCGTGGGTGATCTACAATCCTCACGGCGAGTTGCTAGACCTTCAAGACATGTGCTTGGGTCGTACCACCAACAATGTTGCCGAATACAGTGCTGTAATTGAATTACTTGCCGAAGCAGTTGATCTCGGCATTCGTACATTGGTGGTGAACCTGGACTCTCAACTTGTCGTCCATCAACTCAACGGGCGATATTCCGTCAGAGACCAACGCATTCTAAGGTTGTATTTACGTGTAAGATTGTTAGAAAGGAATTTTGATTACATCACATATCAACACATTCCGAGACGATTAAACACGTTAACAGATGCATTGGCAAACCATGTATTAGACAGACATTTGCGTAATAGATAAACGTCATACAAGAAGACATAGAAAGCATAATAAGACCATAGGATAAGCATATGTAAATAAATTCTTTTCCAAGCATAGTTTGCATGTGTGCTTTTAAGCTTGCATAAAAAATTAAAAAACATGGATCATATGTTGTGCAACTGATACATTAGATCACATATGTGTTAGACATTTGCATAACATATAAAAACATCATCATACGTAAAAGATCCATCCAAAATCGGTATATATATATCGTGTGGTGCACTAAGGCGCTCAAAAATAAGTGTATATGTCTGAGATAAGGCCGATGTCCTCAGTACATCTGAGACGCGTGTCTCTCAAAAAACATAAAACCTAGATGTCTACTGTGCTGGGTTGTGCTCTCTGTAGCACACGACTGCCCGTGCCACCCGCCTCAAAAGGCGGTGCATCCTGGGTTCCACCCCCACTGTGTGGATCTAAGATGCTATGGGGACCTCCTCGATCCCCTGGTAATCTGTCACTCCCGCCAGCAAACCCTCAAGGTTCTGTAGCACAATCTCCGGTGTGTTGACTCCTGGAGGAGCCAAGGCTAGGGCTCCAGTGCCCTGTCCCTCTCTTCGAGCCTCTGGGGCTAGACCAAGGGGTCTCGCAGGTCCCACATCTGCGCATCATAGCATTCATCAGGACATGTACATGAAAAAATTAAAAAACATTACAAAAGATAAAAATTAAAAAGAGTCCAAGTGTCATACCTCCATCGTCCCAATGCTCTCCCGCGAGCAGTGGCATGTCGGGATCACCGCGGAAGTCGATACCGGAATATGGCCAATCCTCTACGAAAATGACCTGCCGATCCAGCCATTCTCGAAAGTAAACACCCCATGCAACTGGGCGGCCGCCACCTCTGCGCGGCATGACATGGCCCCATCGACTGGCCCTCGTCTCCCGGGGACCTCTGGGTGGATCTATGACCATGTCCTATAGCTGTAAGGTCGGCACCCGCTCCAGCATGAGCGGAAGTAAGAGCGACCCGTAACCAAACTGCTTCGACTCCCCACGTCGACAGTTGCTCAGTTGCCTCTTCATGCTGATCGTTACTGCCGCTGCCCAGTTGAATACGGTGGGCTGTAAGCACTCGAGAGCTAGTAGTAGATGGGTCTTTGAGGCCTCATGATTGGCCAAGCAACCCGCTGCCCGTGTCACCATAAAGAGTATGGTGCGAAGAACCATGTCGTCCACCGTCGGGATACCCACCTTCCCACTCCGCGTTTTAACAGCCCGTGGGCACACTCGAGCCATAAGCTGGTCAAGGGTCTCACCGCTGGGCCGTTGCCCCTCCAGAATAGGCATCGGGCCCCGACGTGACAACCCAGTCAAAAAATAAATGTCCGTGTAATCGAACTCAATATCACGGCCACGGATCGTGAATTTTCCATCAACTGGGTTCCAAGCTCTGATTAAGAGCTCGAGGAGATCAGGTTGCGCCCTCAGGCGCGGAGTGAGGAAAAATTTTAAGAATCCGCATGCCCGCATTGCATTTCGGCAATCCGCATTGGCATAAGCTGCTATGTCTTCGTTATCGTGAGCCCTCTATTGCCAAACAAAAGCCATTGTGTCCTGCATAACCATGAAAAAATGTTAGGGCCCTGACCATTGAAGAATGTATGTCCAATTTCTTAAAAACAAAATTTTACGGCGTCAGCGCGGCTGTTTTTAAAACAGTCGCGCTGATCATGGCGCCCCGTTGTTTTTTCCTTGGGTCAGCGCAGAAGCACACGTGTTTTCTGCACTGACCCGAGAAGTGGTGTGTGTAAATTTAATCGATCAGCACCTGAGCGGGAAATACGCGCTGACAGAGAGCGCATCAACGCTCAAAGAATTTGCCCAAACGGCCAAATCCCACCGTGGAAATGCTGCAAAAAAGGATCAAAATGAAGCGCAAGGAGAGGAGAACCTACCTGGAACAAGCTGCCGGATGAATGGTGTCCGCACGGGCTGGAAATCACTCCGTCAACCTCGCAGCTCCACAACGTTCTTCACAACTCAAAATGGTAACAATGGTAAAAAATGACTTTTACCCCCCTATTTATGGTAAAAAATTTGTAATTGACTATGGTTTTTTATAAATGTGGGTTTTTGTCATGTTTTACCATAGATTTAGCACTAATGCCGCTATATTATGCATGTTTTACTATGTTTTTTAATGTGTCGAACAGATTTATGCATGCAGTGTTCTTGTGCAGATTTTAATAACCGGCGTGATCATAACGATTCTATGTACACTTGGTCCCGAAAAATGTCGTCTTTAAGCTCTTTTCCGACATAAACCAAGAAAATATGGCTGAGCTTCCTCTTGGCTCGTTAAAAGGAATGGGAGGCGGTCGCTTTTAAAGCTCTTTTTTCGACCGTTTAACTTAAAAAGATTGCCGGGTGTTTGTCGTTTTGCACTCGTTATTGGCTCTAAAACAACATACTTTCGACCGCTTTTTTACTTTTTCGGGTCGAAGTCACTATTCACGAAAAGTACTCCTCGATCATACTGGTCGGGCGGTTCTTTCGAGCATTGTTTTATACTTTTTCGGGCTCGAGAGACACAACTTTATGAAAAAGGACCCCCCTGGAGTTTTCTTTTCCACTGTCTTTTTAGACTCTCTAAACAGGAAAAGACGCCGAGTTCTTCCTTTGTCAGGCTTGTTAAAACTTAATGACATCAGACACCGTCGAAATGACACTTTCCAAGCATATGCTATCCCCGTCAAGCTTGTCATCCAAAAATAATCGGGGTACCTGCCAGAAATGGTGGGGAAAATGGAACCGTAATAATGGTCGTGTCGGCAGTATGTCGCTCTTGAACATGGCACTCATTTGCTTTCGTGTCTGGGTGGGGATTTCTCATTTTGTTTTACACTAGCCTTCGTGGGTTTGGGTTATCCTATTTGACCTCTCATCTTCTCATTGCCTTGTCACCATGACCTCTGCTCATTTGATGTTAGATACTGCCAAATCCGCTGTCGTGCCGCCGATATGTTCAAGAGAAGTTGACCTCTGCAAGCTTACCACCTCCCTCTGATGTCTCATACAAAACATTTTATCCTTCTCTGTCTCGTGTCGATGATGTGGGAAACATCATGGCCCACCTTCGATCAAGGTTACTTCCTGTCGACTTCAGCTCATTATCCAGGAAAGTGACCTAGAGACTCCCTTCAGGTGCCTTAGAGCCTGCATGCCTCAATGGCAGGTTCTTCGTGTTCGACGTGAGGTTTTCATCATTGGCATCCGATCGGATGATTCTGCGGGTGTTCAACACCAGCTCATTGATTCACACGCCGCGGGTTGTACCTATAAGTACCTTGAGGACCATTGTCATTATTGGTGGTACCTCTCGCGTCTGTTAACAGTTTTCATCACTGACTGGTAATCAGACGATGTTCATGCATCTTCGACTTCAGCTCATGTATTCACATGCTTGAACTTGTACTTTGTTCAGAATGGGATGGAGCGCAAGACCCTGGTTTTTGCCTGCTACAAACCAGGTTGCGATTTTGTGGATTATTATTACATGACTCACTGATGGATGGTTGCGCCCATACCTGAGTCTTTTAGGATGGCTGCGACCATACCTTATTATCATCATGGTCTCTTCAGCTGGGTGGCTGCGTCCATACCACAGACCTTCTTCATATGTCTTTTGGATGGCTACGCCCATGCCTAGACTACATGTAATTGAGATATCAGTTGTACATGCGGGTCCTTCTTGGTGGTGTTCCAGTTCGGCGAGTTTGTAAAGCATTTCACCCCTCCCACTCTATCGGGCTTCATGCTTTAGGGGGAATCTGTTACACAGTAATTTGTCACTGTCTCCCTATCAGTCTCCCTACTGTGCCATGGATTTGATCAGCGCAACTGTTATTAAAATAACCGCGCTGATTGGCGGCTGATAATGCAACTGATGCGCTGCCAGCGCGGAAGCACACAGGTTTTCCGCGCTGGTCGAATTTCATGAGACATCGCATCCTATGAAAGTATTAAGCCACGCTGACACAGCCTGCTCCGTTATTAATATGTGCTGTTAGAGCCACAGTTCAGTTATTCACCCGCGCTGATCCAGTTTGGGTGAATTTGTTCCAACAACCAGCCTTCCAGATGACTCCAGACTTGGTTGTTGGCCTTGTGGGTATCGCCCTCCCTTCTATGGCATGTATGTTCGTCATTTGAAACCACCTTCCTTGAATATAAGCTCATCCTCCCCCCATTCATGGAGACTCCTTCTCCTATTTAAACCTCTACCATTACTATGAGCAGCTAGTTTGGATTGTGTGGAATTGATAGTGCTCAGATTGCTGCTACTAGTAGGTAGTTGGTGTGATAAGTGTAGAATTGCTAGATAGCTTAAGGAAGGTTGTGGAGTGTTGCTTGTGTGAGAGAGAGTTTTTGTCTTGGGAGATCTACCTCCAAGGGTGAATGCTTAAGAGACTTGCTGGCTGGACCCTCTTGAGAAGGATTCGACGTCAGAACATTTGGTTGTACTCTTCTCTGTTATTGATCAATAATAGATGACTACTATTATGGTTCCATTCTCATTTGTCTCTGTAATGGTTAATGTGAATTACGTCCTTTCTGACTGATGTATAATTGCTTTTATTAGATTTCACGCTTGTGTTTGTCTTTCTCTTCATGTGTGCAGGTATCTATTTGCGGAGATCACGGAGGATCGTGACCGGCCAAGAGCGAAGGAGCGAGAGCGACATCTCTTCATCAAACCATAGCGTTGGAATCCAAGTAGGTGTTCATTTCCTACCTTTTATTTGCAATTAGGAACTTGCATAGTAGCATTGACTGATTGTTGCTAGACCCATGCTGGGCTAGTAGGGATCGCCTCTATCCGTAGAGGGGATTTACCTCTCCAACAACAGGTGTGAGAGGAATCACCGATAATGATTATGACCCTCAAGGTACTACAGTACAATTCACGTGGTGTGAATAAAGGACTTGGCGTCGAACACCACGCAAAATCTTTCGGTCGAAGGCCATTGATGTAAACCTGTCACCGGAAGTGAGAAACTTTCCATTGAGGCATGCAAGCTTCAAAGTACTGAAAGGGTTGTTCCTAGATTGACTTCTTGGATACTGAGCTGATGTCGACAAGAAGCGATCCGTCATAGGAGGGCCTTAGTGAATCCCACATCAATGACACAGAACAGAGAAAATGATTTTAATGTAGGTGAAAATGATCTAGTGATATAAGGTTCAGGGTGGTGGTCATGAAAGAATGGAGCATAAATGTATTGCAGTGGGTGAGACACATGTGAATTATTTGAGCGACTTCTCTTGAACATATCGGTGACACTGACATGATGGATTGGTAGCATTACCCCAAATGTGGATGGTGTGACGGAACCATGGTGATGTGACCAGTGAATGGAACAACCCAACCCGACTCGGATGCAGAGTGAAAGTGTCATGTTCAAGAGCGACTTGCTACCAACAAAGTTTCTTCAAGTTTTCTTCCCAATTTTTCCCTAGTCATTGCTGACCAGTACCTCTTTATTTTTGTCAAGCTTGAGGAAGATAACATATGCTTGTTCTATAATTCGCCCTTCGGGCAAACCCATCGCTATGTTTTAACAATCCTAGCGATAGTGAAACTCGTTCTTGTCTGTTATGGACAAGTTTGTCGCTATTAGGTTTTAACGAGTTTAACGACAAAGATAACTCGGTCCTTTTCAATTTTAGAGAGTCTGAAAAGGGACGTAAAGGAAACTCCAAAAATCCTTTTTCGTCATCTAATCCCTTAAGTCCGAAAAAGTATAAAATAATACAGAAGGGATGAATTTTCGGTACTTTTAACGAGCCGAACAAAACAAGCGCTCGATCTTTTTGTGTAATAATCCCTCAGGTCCAAAAAGATTAAAATCTAAAGGAGGGATAGCACTTCCGGTCACTTTAACGAGCTAGAGAGGCCAATGGCTCGGTAATCTTTTCATATTTTACGAGTCAATTGAAAAGAGCTTAAAGGAGACTTGTTTTTGAGGAACGAGTGATAGATTCGGGTAGCAGCTGATTCTAGGTAAGGTTTGGAATTTTCCAATCACGACAGTGTTACAAGGATGGCTAACAGGATCACTCTTCGCAGCTGTTCCTCAAAAGGGGTAAACAATCAAGTGGAGGTGAATGATTGGCTAATACAGAGTGGAGGTGATGATGAGAACACGACCAAGGCTTCAAAGGCTGAAGTAATACATTCATAATGGTTATTTACCGGAAATTGGTTCATTTTTTATTTTAAAATGAGCTTAAACTCTGGAGGAACATTTTCTCATTGCTTATGTTTATTTTTCAATGAGCTTGAATCCGCATTTAAACTGCTCGATCCAGTCATATAATAAGAATGTCTCATCTAAAAACGACGTTTTTCAAATATTTTCCCCACATCCTTTCTTTATGCAAGTTAGGAAATGACCAATCCTACGAGTTTAAAGGGTTAGAGGACCTAAAAATTTTAAAAAATAAATGGTCGCTCTTCGCTTGCATGCCAAAAGGTTTGCATGCCCCTAGGTATAGTGAAATAGAGTTTCGAGGTTACCCCTCAATTTGCAGACAAAGCATTTGTTTTATCAGGAAAGGCCTACCTTTTTCAAGTTACCAAAGATTGTTTTATCTGTACCACAAACAAAACACTTCTTCGGCGATGTCTACCGAAATAGACAAAGGTGAGTGGCACAGACGCCTCCACTCACATAACTTTGACGAGGGAATCTTATTCTAGCCTAATCCCATTTTCCTAAATGGACGGGTGTGTCAGACTAGTCATATATCCTTCACGGAAACCTACCCTATACCTGAAGTTTCCCTGTCGAAGCAGACCAGGGTGCATGCCCCCTGGGTTTCAATCATATCCTCCGAATCACTCGCTCTCATCAGGAGGATGGACTGGGGATTGATGAGACATTCCTTGCATGAAAAGACCATTCAGGGTTGGTATATGACTATTTGCTATGTGTGAACCAGGAAATGAAATCTGGTCTACGAGCTTGACCACTCTTCCTTCATGTGGAAAACACATTACTCTAAAGAGTGAGGAGACAATGGCTCCCATGCAATAAATATAGTCTCATCCAAGGAGTAGATTATAATCCAGGGGTCCTTGGACTACCATTACGTTCATGTGAACGGTTTTCCCTCTCAATGTTATGGGTGTTAGAAAATTATATATTACGGAGCAATGGAACACATAAAATATTGCAGAAATATAAACACAGAAAACGCACAAAACAAGAGAGACATAGATATACGTGGTTCACCCAGTTTGGGCTACGTCCACCTCGAACAACCAGTCCTTCCTTTCTATTATCCAGCAAAATGAAGAGATACAACCTACAGCAAAACCGCTGTAATATCCTCTGTTTTCTCTCACAGTCTCACCTCTATGTTTCTCGCTCACCGAATACACATATATATCACAGCCTCAAATACAATGCCCTCATATAAAGAGAGGGGTTGCCTTCTAGGGAAAAAAACCCTAAACTAAACATAAATTCTACCGTCAGATCATCCGCCTAATGAATGGCCCAGATTGACTAGAAATTACTATACTTTTACAAGGCAATTTTACAGCTGTTTTTAGCTTCGGGGGCGCTGCCCCCGAAACCCCCCGCCAGGGGGGGGGCTCCATAAAGTGACCCCCCACGGCAGCGATCATTTTACGGGCGGCGTTGCCGCCCCATTTTGAACTGGGGTCCAAAATGCCGGTACTATAGAAGATAATCAGGCTCCACACCCAACAATCTCCCACTTGGAGACTGATTGTAGCAACTCCACCGCTGCTCCATTTGCTGGACAATGACTCCTCTTTGGACCTGGCTGTTTCTCATCTTCATCGTCATCCTTGAAGACCAACTGAAACTGAGCATATTCTCAGTTTCTCCATGGTTACAACTTTTTTTAGCATATCTGTAGGGTTCTGGCTAGTGTGTATCTTTTCCAGCTTCAACTCTCCATCTTCCAACACTAATCGTATGAAATGGTACTTGAGCTGTATGTGTTTTGTCATGGAATGAAATGCTGAGTTCTTTGCAAGATGAATGGCACTTTGACTATCACTGTATAACGTGCCCATATCATGGTCCTTACCCAATTCACCCATAAACCTTTGTAACCAAATCATTTCTTTACTAGCCTCTGTAGCAGCAACATACTCTGCTTCTGTTGTTGAGAGTGCAACAACACTTTGGATTTTTGAAACCCAACTAACAGTTATTCCTCCGACAGTAAATACATATCCAGTAGTGCTCCTCCTATTATCTCTGTCACCTACCATATTTGCATCAACATATCCTTGTAGGGATATGTTTGAACCACCAAAGCATAATGCCTGATTTGTGGTACCTCTCAAATATCTGAGAATCCATTTCACTGCCATCCAATGTTCCTTTCCTGGATTGTTCATGTACCTGCTTACAACTCCCACTGCATGTGCAATATCAGGCCTTGTGCAGACCATTGCATACATTAAACTTCCAACTGCTGATGCATATGGAACTTTAGACATATAATCCATGTCTTCTTGGGTCTTTGGGCACATTTCTTTGCTAAGTTTGAAATGGCTAGCAAAAGGTGTACTAACTGGTTTTGCATTTTCCATGTTAAATCTTTTCAACACCTTTTGTATGTACTCATTCTGAGACAATGTTAATTTTTTATTTTTCCTGTCTCTAGTTATTCTCATACCAAGGATTTGTTTTGCAGCACCCAAATCCTTCATTGAAAATGAATTTGCCAATTTTATTTTGAGCACATTTATTTCCTGCATGTTAGATCCTGCAACAAGCATGTCATCTACATACAATAACAATATAATATAGCTGCCATCATTTTGCTTTTTCAGATAAACACAATGATCAGAGTGACATCTAGTATAACCTTGTTCAGACATAAACTTGTCAAATTTTAGATACCACTGCCTTGGAGCCTGTTTTAAACCATACAAGCTCTTCTTCAACCTGCACACAAGTTTCTCCTTCCCTTTCACCTCATATCCTTGTGGTTGCTGCATATATATCTCTTCCTCCAAATCCCCATGAAGAAAGGTTGTCTTTACATCTAACTGCTCAAGATGCAAATCTTCAGCTGCTACAAGACTTAAAATAGTTCTGATTGAAGTCATTTTAACAACAGGAGAAAATATTTCATCAAAATCAATACCTTTCTTCTGTGCAAACCCCTTCACCACAAGTCTAGCTTTGTACCTTTGCTTTCCTCCATCTTCTTCCTTCAGCCTGTAAACCCATTTATTCTTCAATGTAGTTTTTCCTGCAGGCAACCTGACTAAATCCCAAGTCTGGTTATGCATTAAGGAGTCCATCTCTTCTTCCATGGCTACCTCCCACTTCTTCTTGCTTTCAACCTGCATTGCTTCTTCATAACATTCAGGTTCACCGGAATCAGTCAACAATAAATAATATAATGAAGGAGAGTATCATTCAGGAGGTCTACTTGTCCTTGTAGATCTTCTAACACCACTTTTAGGTGTTTGGAGTGCCTGTTGTTGTTGTGATGGTTGTTGTTGTTGTGGTTGTTGATTATTATTATTTTAAGGCACCTTTACTTTTTCAGTGATTTCATCAAGGACTGCGTATTCCTTGTTTTCCTTTTCCTGTTTCTTTTCCTGCAACTGATTCTTATACAAGACCTTTTCATTGAATATTACATCTCTGCTCCTAATGATTTTGTGATTTTCGTAATCATATAAGCGATAACCAAAATCATTAACACCATATCCAATAAAGGTACATTTCTTTGACTTTTCCTCAAGCTTTGTTCTATTTTCTTTATCAATATGGACAAAGGCCTCAGAACCAAAAGGCTTTAAAATAGAGTAGTTTACCTTTTTACCTGTCCATGCTTCCTCTGGAACACCACCATCCAAGGAACTTGAAGGCCCTCTGTTTATTAGATAAACAGCAGTATCTACAGCATCTGCCCAAAACTGTAAAGGCAATCCTGCATGCAATCTCATGCACCTTGCACGCTCCATGATTGTTCTGTTCATCCTTTCTGACACACCATTTTCTTGTGGTGTTCTTGGAACTGTCTTCTCTCTGCGAATTCCATGCTCTGAACAGTACCTATCAAACTCTTTGCTGCAATATTCACCTCCATTGTCTGATCTAAGACACTTCAATTTCTTTCCTGTCTCAATCTCAACCAAAGCTTTCCATTTCTTGAAAGTATCAAATACATCAGATTTATTCTTAATACAATAAATCCAAGTTTTTCTAGTTGCATCATCAATAAAAGTAACATAATAACGAGAGCCACCAAGAGATGATACCTGAGCAGGTCCCCATACGTCTGTATGCACAAGCTCTAATTTTTCGTTCTTCTTTTCTTTCCCAACTCTGAGAAATCTGACTCTCTTCTGTTTTCCATAAATGCAGTTCTCACAGAAGTCCAAATCAACATTCTTCAAACCTGGCAACAAATTCCTTGAGTGAAGAATCTTCATCCCTTTTTCACTCATGTGTCCGAGCCTATGATGCCATAATGCTGCATCTGCTCCTTTGGAAGTCAAAGCATTAACAGAGTTAGAAATACTATTGCATAAATACAATGTACCAACCTTTTCACCTTTTGCTATTACCAGGGCTCCTTTTGTGACCTTCCAAGCTTTATCTGTGAAAGTTGTCACACAACCTTCACTGCCTAACTGCCCTGTTGAAATCAGATTTTTCTTTAGATCTGGAACATGCCTTACCTCCTTTAGTAGCCATTGGTTTCCATTCTGCTGTTTTACAAGAACCTTACCCATTCCAACAATTTTACAGGGTTTGTCATCACCCAGACGAACTTGTCCAAAATCTCCTTGAACATAGTCATAAAAGTATTTCTTTTCAGGTGTGGCATGGAATGAGGCCCCTGAATCTACCACCCAGGAATCAGTAATATTTTCGAAAGAAAGAATCAAAGCATCTTGTAACACCTCACCTGTCACATTTGCTTCATGATTGTTTTCTTGTTGTGCATCTCCTTCTTTTCCCTTCCGAGATCTACAGTCTTTCTTTAGGTGTCCTTTCTTTCCACATTTCCAGCACACTATCCCCGATCTGGACTTGGATCTGCCTTTCCTTGATTTACTGCGATATCCTGAGCTCTTCCCTCTTTCCATTTTTCTTCCTCTAGACTCTGCACTCAAAGCATTTCCCGATGTCTCACCGGAGCTTTTCCGTCACATTTCCTCGCTAAGGATAGCACCGACAACATCATCAAACTTTAAAGTACTAGATCCAGAAACGGAGTTACTAATGGCCATTACCAAACCATTCCAACTTTCTGGTAATGAGCACAAGAATAACAGAGCTCTAACTTCATCATCAAAGTTTACCCCTACAGAACTTAACTGGCTTGTAACTGTATTAAAATCATTTAAATGGTTTGCAACAGATCCACCTTCCGACATATTCATATTAAATAACCGTTTCATAAGAAATACCTTGTTTGAGGCCAAGGGTTTTTCATATAGTTTCGACAACGTCTGCATCAAACCCTCTGTCGTGGTTTCCTTCGAAATGTTGAAGGCGACTGACGCAGCAAGACACAACCGTATTGTTCCGAGTTCCTTTCTATCGAGAAGGTTCCATTCTTTGTTTTTCCGCCCAATGGTAGGTATAGATCTTTCTAATACAGATAATCTTCCATCTGCATCTTCCACAGCGAGAAGTTTTGGCCGTTAAATTTCTCGACCCTAAACTTACCATCTTCCGCCATTGCTCCCACTCGAACCAGGAACCCTTCTTTCCTGCGAGTTTATCAGCCAAATAGACCTTCGGCTCTGATACCGGTTGTTAGAAAATTATATATTATGGAGCAATGGAACACATAAAATATTGCAGAAATATAAACACAGAAAACGCACAAAACAAGAGAGACACAGATATACGTGGTTCACCCAGTTTGGGCTACGTCCACCTCGAACAGCCAGTCCTTCCTTTCTATTATCCAGCAAAATGAAGAGATACAACCTACAGCAAAACCACTGTAATATCCTCTGTTTTCTCTCACAGTCTCACCTCTATGTTTCTCGCTCATCGAATACACATATATATCACAGCCTCAAATACAATGCCCTCATATAAAGAGAGGGGTTGCCTTCTAGGGCAAAAAACCCTAAACTAAACATAAGTTCTACCGTCAGATCATCCGCCTAATGAACGGCCCAGATTGACTAGAAATTACTATACTTTTACAAGGCAATTTTACAGCTGTTTTTAGCTTCGGGGGCGCTGCCCCCGAAACCCCCCGCCAGGGGGGGGGCTCCATAAAGTGACCCCCCATGGCAGCGATCATTTTACGGGCGGCGTTGCCGCCCCATTTTGAACTGGGGTCCAAAATGTCGGTACTATAGAAGATAATCAGGCTCCACACCCAACAATGGGCACATTGGGAAGGATCCCTAACGGTCGACTGGTTCCTTTATCAAAACCTGTTAGATTTCTCATCTGAGGAAAAAGCGATGGCGAACCAAGCGCTTTCCAAGAAGTTGAGGAAAGGATACTCACAAAATCCCCTTCATCTATGATGGTACCGGCCATGACCATTCTATATATTTGAGCAATGATTCGAAATGGTACACAAGCTGGTAAACGGGGTCTGCCTAGTAGATTCCAGTCAAAGGAAACAACCAAGTTGCTTGGAGGTGGGACCGAATAGACGGCCGGATACGACTCTGATGAACTTCCTTCCTGCGGTAAAGGAATAGGTAGATTTCCCCCATGTTCATCGGAGTCTGTGTTCATGAAAAGAATTTGGATAGTGTCATCTTTGTTCTCTTTGGTGACTGTATCATCTGAGGATGGAACCTCTGAAGGCAAGACCAGGTCAACTGCCGCCTCGACCTTTTGACTTTCGTCTGGTGTGGATTCAGATGGTTTATCTTCAATGATAGATGCTTCGGCCGACCACAAGGGCATGTCAACTGGATTTTCAGCTAGTGACGGACTCGGCAAGAGTTTCTTATATCCAGGAGGAAGTCGTAACGGTGAAACCGGATGGTCGTCCAAAACTCTTTTAGCCTCATCTAAGAAGGGAAAATGGTGGACGGCGTGATTGCCTTCACACAGTTTACAAGGAAATTTACATTTTCCTTTTTGTCCAGGGGCTTCACTTTCACTAGTTGATAGTGTACTTTCAACATGATCATCAGAGGTTGATGACAGCGAGTTGTGCAAACGAGGAGACCAGTCCCTTAAGATCCGAGGGATGTAAGGACAATCTCGATGATAGTGGTCTCCTTTGCAAATGACACATGGCGATTTAGGCCTGGTCAGTGCAGTGTGTGGATTTGCGCTAGATGATGTTTGGTTGCCCCTTTTCACCTTTGGCTCCTTCTTCTTCTTCTTTTCCTTCTTCTTCTCAGTTACTTGATTTTGGGCTTTACCAGCTTCATCAAGCGAAGAGGAAGGAGGAGAGGAAGAATTGGATGAAGTAGAGGGTTGGGGGGTAACTCTGGTATCGTTTAGTTTCTGACTTGATTGTTCAGGAATCGTGGTGTTATGAACGACAGAGGTTGAGAAGAGCCATACGGGCAAGTCGATTGTCAATCCTGGAAGTGACAATGTGGCCATATGGGGTGCACCAACATCTCCCCAAGAGGAGAAGGGACTAGGATTTCCTCCAAGGGGAACTCCTTGGTTGGTGAACTCCATTTTCCTCATCCTAAGACCAACGTAGGAAAGGTGATAATTATTCCGTTTAAAATAAATTTTAGATGCTTTGACACAACTTGTTTTTTCAATTTTTAAGAGTCGAGAAAAAACAAAAGATGACTCTAGTCGCCTTCGATTTTTAATTAGCCTAAAGTGACAAGTGCTCAGATGGACCTTTTCCGTTAAGGAGTCTGAAAAGGAACGAAAGGGGCTGCTCTAGAAATCTAGACAAAGGGATTACCAAACCAATCGCAAAACTGCAGAATACTTTTTATGGTACGGCAGTCAATCTTCCCGAATGCTGTGTTCAGTGCATTGCGATCGATAGGGCAGTAGACACAGCTTCCTATGGATAAAGGATTAAGCCTATTGTGGTCTCCCAATATATACTCGACGGTACGTGGGAGTTGTTATCACTCAAGTTGTTCCCTTTGACTCCTAAGGGAATATGGCCGAGGTAGCCACTAACCAATCTTTGAATTACAAGTTCTAGCCCACCTGCAATCAGAGAGGGCTCTCTCTTTTTGATTTAGCTTTGTTTTGGGAATTTTAGGCTAGTTATGATGCACTGAATTTTGTTTAAATTTTGGTTGAATGATATCTTCTAACAACTGAAATGCAATGTTCAGAGGGTTTTATTCCATTGGGCATTGGAGTCTGTGATTATGTGTTGCTTGAGGTGTTTAGTGAGAATGATGATACTGCAGAGCCAGATGGGTATTCATGAAACAACCTTCAAATTCGGGAAGTATGGATTGCAATCAGTCAGTGAGAGGCAATTAAGGTTCTTTCACTATGCTGGTGAGATGGAGAAATGAAATATTGCTCAGGAGAAACTCAGAATTCCTGAACAGTATTTACTATGAAAGATTCAGTGTAAATGTGAGCAATTAAGAATTTCACATTCATAACTAATTTTGAAGAAAACATAATTAACAGCAAAGATTGAGCTTAGGGTGTTTAATAAACAAATCCTGAACTATTCCTTTTCTCTGATGCTAAGACCATTGAACATAGAACATCTGCGGGTTTTGGTAAGCGAAGAGAATATAAAGACACGGTTTAGAAAACTTATTGTATCATGAAATAACGCAGGAATCCTGCAGCAGCAAGAAATCTCATCACAACACATCAAACAACGCAGAATTTCAGGAACTTCATCAGCTTCTTGTATTCAAAGTCTGTAATTACAGTGTAGCTCTTCAGAAGAAAAATCAACAACCCCAACTAAGTTATGCGTGGGGATATATATACAAAAGTGTTTCACAAAATATCTGAAAGATGAGTCATTAACTCATAACTTTCTTACCAACTTTCTACGAATAGTAGATACAAAAGTTATTGCTATTAAAAGATCAATAAACAGCTGTTTATCTTTGTCAGAGACCCTTGACTTTGAAACCAACTGGGCCGGCCGACTGATTTGCATTCATTTCGGGAGTGTTTGCTTTCTTGCTGCTTTGCCACGATGCTGCTGTTGTGGTCGCATCATTTGTAATCATCCATTGGTGCCTAGTCATCATCTTTGTCACTCAGCTGCTCTTTCTTTTGCTGCCCAAGTAGATTGAACATGTGAGTCATTTGAAAATGCTGACTCAAGATTGATCAAAAAATTTCAAACAAAATTTGATTTATCAAAGTAATGTTTCTATCATGCCTCTCCACCAATCTTCAGTAGGCAATTGGTGTCTCTATATTTTAATGAGAGTCTCATCAGCTTCAGTATATTTGTAGTAATTTGGAGGTACTTCAAAAAGGTTCTTGATCTCATGCTCAATAAAAAACAAATTTTCCAACTTTTCATAGAGAGTCTGCCCAGATGGGGGCCCTGTTTCCTCTGAACTGCTTGCGGATGCTGTTATTTGATTTGTTGCATAATTTTTGACCCTCTTGGCATAATTTTCATGTGATAACAACCTTCCTGCACTAGTTACCAAGCTGGGAAGACCTCTGTTATGCAATGCTGTGATTTTTGCAATGAATTCATTTACCTCTGTCTGCATTTCTTGACACCTCCTGTCCAATGTCTGCACATAATTCCTCAAGGTAAGTATTATCACTCAGGGTGTCCCCAGGTTGGAGTAAGGGATACGGCTGAGGTAACCACAAACCAACTTTGGATTGCAGGTTCTAGCCCACCTGCAATCAGAGAGGGCTCTCTCTTTGGGATTTAGCTTTGTTGAAAATGATCTTAGGCTAGCTATTGGGTTCAGGGGTTTTTTGTTCTGTTTTGGTGGGAAAATTGATGTTTCAGGTAGAGAGGCAGAGCATAGTCTAAGGGTTTCAAACCATTGGGCGTGGAGTCAAGGAGGAGGACTGCTAGTGCATTTCCTTGGTCAAAATAAGGGAAGATAGAGCGAGATAGCTGTGCATGAAACAATGTTTCAGGTTTAAATGATGGAATGAATGCTAAGTAATGAGAGGCAGTTAATAATCTCTCAATCAGCTTAACAGATGGAGGTAATAGAGCTCTACCTAGGGGCATTTAAGAATCCCTAGATAATTGGCAAATACAGGTGAATCGAGGTAAATATGAGACAGGAGGAATTCATATTCATAACCAATTCATTTAGAGGAAAACATAAGGAAATAGCAGAAACTGAGCATAGAGTGTATTTAAACAAATTCTAAGCTATTCTTTCTTTCTGCTATTTAGATAGTGGTGAAAAATAAAATAGAGGTAAGATGCACTTATTGTTTCAGGCTGCAGCACAAGAATTCCATCTTCATATCTTCAAACATTCATTAACAATAGGCAGTTTTCTCTCCAAGCTTTCAGCAATCTTTAGTTATAGAAAAACTCAGGTATACAATGTGAGTCTCTAGTGAAAATTCTCAATTAACCAACGCTTGAAACAATGTAGAGAGCGGTATATATAGGGAAAAACTCTCTACAACTGCTTTTATTACAACTTGACCTAAACAGGTCTAAAAGAAATATGATCACTTTAACCTAATCCTATCCAGAAATAAATGCATAAAAATATCTCGGGCTGCGCTGAGGGCTGCCGTATCAAAACTGAGTAAATGATGTAGTCCTCGGTGGCTTGGTGCAGTGTTTTCTGCAATAAATGTGTATGGGTTTCTGCTTCTTTGTTGTCTGTCTGCATTTAAAGCTTTAACTGTGATTTGAGGGCAAGGATGGGCTTACGCCTCTTGATTTGACTTTCTGGGGGGCTCATCAATGTTCAGGTGCTTTGAGCCCCTAAAAAATCTTGGCTGATACTCTTTGGCTCTTCTTCTCCATCTGATACTCTTTGACAAATGAATTGGGTCACTTTTCTCCTTTGCTGTGGGTCTAATCACAAATTAATGGCCGCTGTTCGGCCTCTGTTTCCTTTAGAACTGTCTTCTGCTCCTTTCGGCAAGCTTCGCGAAGAAAAATGGGTCATTCGGCGCCTTTCGGGCTTGCTGGGGGCTGCGTAATGAAAATATTCCCTAAAGATTCCCCATTCAGGCCTATTTTATCCAGCGATGCGCGATTTGCGCATCAAAAACTGCCTCAGAAACTGATTCCGGTGCTCCGGAGTACGATTTTCGCTCTTCACGCCAAAAACTGATGATGACGTCAGCATGACGTCAGCAGGTGGGACCTCGTACAGCGGATGACGTCAATGATGACGTGGTGGGATGATGTCAGCATGATGACATCATCATGTACGGAGGTGACATGGCAGTACAGAAGGGGACACGGCAGCAGGACACATGGCAGGGTGAATCAACAGTATAGTGGCAAGAGGCCACGCAGGCGGATGATGCGGTAGGTGACGTGGGGCTTACGTCACAGGGGGAGGGCGGTAGGTGGTTTCTGGGTGCACCACCTTTGGACAAAGGTGGTTTCAGGGGAGGGGGCTCCGCCACAGCCCAGGAGGTGATGCGTGGCGGGAGTACGGCGGCAATACCGCCTATCTCCCGGACGCTAACCTTCGGGCGCGTCAGGGGACAGGAAGGCCTGCCCACCGTAGATCTGTGGGGCGGGCGATCTGACGGTTGGCGGGGAGCACGATACGGCGGAGGGATAAGGGGCGGGAATATTCATGGAATATTCCAATTTTAATACGGCGCGGCGGGGGTGCAAAACTATGGTTTATGTGGGTTTTGGGGGGTTAATAAGCGGGCGGGACATGTTTTTGTGAATAAAACTTTGGTGTAAGGGCGCCAAAGTGGGTTTTTTGAGGGTTTTAGGGCTAGGGGAGAGGTTGTTAGCATGACCAGGTGTCATCTAACTCCTGTTATGACACGGATGGGCTAAAAACAGCCCCTGATGGACCATTTTTTCCCTGACTTAGAAGAAATATGGCTATATTTCCAGGGAGGGGATAGTTACATAGGGGGGTTTTATATACATAGTTTTAGTAGGGGAAGGGGAAAACTGATAGGGAGTTATATAGTAGAGTTAGTGGTTAATATGGTGATGATAAGCAGGCGCTAAGGTGAGAGACCTTAGGCTAATCCTCGAGGGAAAAGTGACTTATAGATGAGAAAAATAAAAAATCCTTGAGTGAAGCAGATCTTCACCAGGACAAATGACATGGAAAATGATGAAACTAAGAGGAATCAAGCAGATCTTGACCTCTTTGGGAAATTAGTAATTGACTTGGGGAATTTAGAAGAAGGGGAATTTAGTGATGTCCAGCTTGAGCTCCTCCAGATGAAAAACTGTCTGCAACTGTGATCTGAAGAGATAAAACACTTTGTAACACAAAATTGATCATAAATAATCATTCTGAAACCTCACAGCTACCTACCCAGCCTACTCACCTAACATTTTTTCTTCTTTTGATTTGGGTGCAGTTAGACTTGCAGACCCAACTTTACAATTTTTCTTTTGAATGTTTCCTATCTAAATCTACACTTATTTCTACCAGGGCCCAGATTAAGCAGTTGGGTCCCTTTGATTCTCTACCTATCTACAGATCTGCCAAGATTAAACTGTTTGGTCAGATGCATTCTCTACATTCTAAAACAGGAAATTGAAACCTAGGGAGACCAAGGTTAGACTGTTTGGACCTCCCTTAAAAAACTCTTCAAAACTGGAACAACTCATCAAAATTGGAATATAGCAGTGGCATTTGGACTAGCACACTTCATGGATTTTTGTGGAAATATGGAAAACTGCAGCCTGCAAAGTATGACATATTTGGCATGTAAAAATGTCAATCATGAAAGATGAAACCCTGTTGCAACAGGAGGCTAACAGTGGCTCCACTTGGGGATGGCTTTTCCTTGTGAAAAGTCAAGAACAGCAGGTCAGACTGCCTTGATCTTCTATGGTTGCTGTAGACTGGAAACATTTGTTCTGGCTGCTAAAAATGTAAAACTTTGAACTATGAACAACCTCCTCCTCAACTAAATTACTGTGAACTGTGCAGCATCGCCTGCTTTCTTCTGCGTGCTTGATAATTATGCACAAAGACTGCAAATAGTTCTTTTCTACCATGAATTGCTTGTAATGTGATAGTTTTCCTCTTACTGTTTTGCTAAAATTGGTGTAGAGACAAAGCTTTTAAAATTGGAATACTTGCATCGGCTGTGTCTTTCCAAAATTTACTGTTGTTCCTTAAACAATCGTCCTGCTTATACAAAAATAAAAACAGAGTGCTGATATATACAAATAAGACTGTACAAAGATATATACAAAACTGCATTGTGTCCCTTAAAAGGGGTCATGGTAATGTTTCAGCATACGGCCATTGACAGGGCCTTCTTCGGCAGTGCCGTCCTCTATAGATCTGAGAAAATAAGTGTTATTTCCCTGAACAGCAGAAACAACAAATGGACCTTTCCATAAAAAATCAAACTTTGCATGTTTTCCCTTGTCTTCTCTTCTTGAGTCCCACCTCAGAACTTTGTCACCAACATTGAAATCCTCAGCCTTAGCTCTTCTATCAAACATCTTTTTAAGCTTTTCTTGCAAAATTTGAGCTCTGTCATAAACTTGTTCTCTGGTTTGCTGAAGATGAATGGTCTGATTGATTCTTCTTTGAATGTCATTTGGTTCAGCCTGAATTTCTTGTAACAATTTGATAGTAGGAATGCCCAGGGATGAAGGAAATCTTGCCTCCATGCCATATACTAGCTCATAAGGGCTCATCCCAATGGATCTCTTGCTCGAGAGTCTGTCTGCCCATAGGGTATTTACCAGCATTTTGTGCCAGTTTTTCTTGTTCTCTTCCAACACTTTCTTTATGATATTGATGAGGCTTTTGTTAGATGATTCGGCCAAGCCATTACCTTGAGGGTAATAGGCTATATAGTGGCCCAAGGTAATATGAAATCTGTGGCAGAAATTGATTATCTTTTTGGACTTAAAGGCAACGGCATTGTCAGTGATAATTTTCTCAGGGCAGCCAAATCTAGAAAGGATATTGCACTCAAGGAATTGGATAATGATGGTGTCATTGGCTTGTCTGCAGGGAATGGCTTCAACCCACTTGGTGAAATAGTCAGTGGCTGTTCGGATCCATTTGTGCTGGCCTAAGGAAGAGGGATGGATTTCTCCAATGAAGTCAAGACCCCATTGTTGAAAAGGTTGTTCGGTTGAGATGGGTTTCAGGGGCAGGGGTAACAGCTTTCTCTTGCCCTCAAAGATTTGGCATTTGTGACATGACGTGGCGAACCTCTTTACATCTGCAAAAAGAGAGGGCCAATAGAAACCAGCCCTTAAAATTTTATCAGCGGTGGACTTCCAATATAGATGTCCTCCACAGTCACCTGCATGGAATTCTTTCATGACATTGTTAGTTTCATTCATGGTCAAACAATTAAGCAATATACCTTCATGATTTCTCCAAAATAATACACCATCTATAACACAAAACTTTAAAGCTTTCATTTTCAAAAATCTTTTCTTGGTCCTGGACAATCCTGGGGGGGCACACAGGTTTAACAATACAAAGCAAATATCAATGTACCAAGGGCATTGCAGAAATATTTCACTGATCTGTGGAGTCGCCAGCTCCGGTTCCTTGTCTAGTTGGTTAATGTCTAAGGCTTGAAAAAAATTTTCGGACATCAGTTTGGCTAAACCTTGTCCCTTTATCAGCTTGGTTGGTTTTATTTCTATGTCATACTCAAGGATGCTTGCAATCCACTTGCCTCTTTTGCCTTCTAATCCTTCTTGTGTCAATATGTCTTTTACCGCAGCGTGTGGGACATAAGCAATCATGTGTGAATACAGAATGTACACTCTGAAATCCTTGATGGCCTTAACGAGTGCATAGGCCTGCTTTTCCATTATTGGGTACTTCAAAGGGGTGATTGGCTTTTCAGCTCCTTGTTCATCCTTTTGCAAAAGGACAACGACTATTGTGTCATCAGATGCAAACGAAAATATGATAAAATCTTTGTCAAACTGCGGGCTGGTGAGTACAGGGGTTTGGGTTAATGCAGCTTTGATACTTTCAAATGCTTGCTTGGTTTCTAGGGACCATCTTACCTTGGCATCCTTCTTTAACATGTTGCTTAACAATCTTATCAACTCAGCTAGATTTGGAATAAATCTTCTCAAGAAGTTGATTTTTCCAAGGAACGCTTGTAGCTCTTTTATGTTTCTTGGATATGGAATTTGGAGGATGGCTTGGATTCTTTCAGGGTCAATTCTGATCCCATCTTTTGATATAATGTGGCCAAGTAACCTGCCTTCTTCTAGGCCAAATAGGGACTTCTTAGGATTCAAGGAAATGCCATATTTCCTACATGTCATGAAAATTTGCCTGAGATGCTTGAGGTGCTCTTCATCAGATTTGGAAAATGGGGTCAAGTCATCAAGATAGACAACTAGGAAGTCATGTATTTCACTGGAAAAAGCAATATCCATTGCTCGTTGAAAAGTTGCACCAGCATTTTTAAGTCTGAATGGCATCTTTACATACTTAAATGTTCCCCACGGTGTGGTAAAAGCAGTTTTGTCCTGGTCATCCGGGTGAACAAGTATTTGGTTGAAACCTGAAAAACCATCTAGCAAAGAGATTCTAGATGACCCCACCACTCTCTGCAAGATGTGGTCCATTTTAGGCAAAGGGTAATGGTCTTTTAGGGAGACTTGGTTTAAATTTCTGAGATCTACACAAAGTCTGATTTCACCTGTCTTTTTTCTTGTAGGAACAAGATTGGATACCCATTCAGAAAATCTGATGGGTGCTATGATTCCTGCTTCAAACATCCTCTTTACTTCCTTCTCAATTGGGGGAAGAAGCATAGGGTTGATTCTTCTAAGTTTCTGCTTGAAGGGTTTCTGGTTCGGTTTTAAGGGGATTGTGTGTTGGATCACCGAGGTGTCATAGGATTTCAAATCCTCATAGCTCCAAGCAAATACATCTTGGAACTATTTGAACAAGTCAATGTATTTGGGCTTTTGATCGGGTGGCAAGTTTTTGGACAGTTGGATCATTTTTGGATTTTATGCCGTCCCAATATTGTGTTCTTCTATATCAGTGTTAATGGGTTGCAATTTTGGCTTTCTAGGAACGTCATTGGCGTCAAACATGTCTTCTAATGGGGTTAGGCCAGTAGGCAGAAAGTTATCCTTTAAGTCAATGATCTCTGCCTCTTCTTTGGCAATGTCTTCCAAATGCATTTGTTTCAGCTGTTCTATGTTTTCTTTGTCAAAAATAGTCGGGTTCAGGATTTGCTTGGTTGTTGCAGCTATTATAGCTTGTTGATCTTCATTTGTTTGCTGTTCCGAATCTGTCATAGCATCCAAGTCAATGTTGATATTTGAAAATTCATGCTCAATGGTAAGGAAATTATTAATCTAGACGTCATTTTCAAACACTTGCCAATCTATGATGTTATTTGGGACAGCGGGCCTATGTTTTATTTCAGCTGTGAAGTGATGGTTTGGGTCAAAAGGAAGCTTGCATGTACTAGCAAAGGTGGCTAGGTAGTGTGCATGAATGTTATGTTCTCTTGAAATTTTTTCAAGCTTGAATTCAGTGAATTCATTGAGTATATTAGTGGCAGCAGTCCTATAGGCTCTCATTCTATTGTCGTTGGTAACAAAATTACCTTTCATCTGTTGTATGATTAAATCAGAGTCTCCTAAAATAGACACTTTAGTAGCTCCTAGTGCTTTGAGCAGTTTAAGGCCTAACAACAGAGCCTCATACTCTGCCATGTTATTTGTGCATTTAAAATTCAGCCTGTAGGCATGACCTTCTGCATGGTTGTTATATGTATTGTGAATCCAAACACCTACCCCTGCTCCTAACTTGTTAACAGATCCATCAAACTATAAATACCAAGTGATTTCTTGCTTTTGGTTGATGCCTAAAGTGTCAATCAACTTAGGATGGGCAGATTTGAAATTTCTGTTTGGGGAAGTTCTTCTTGCATGCTGGTTGCAATAACTATTGTGACAGTTTCCACAGTGTGTGCAACTGATTCTTCATTGATTTGTGCTTGTTGTTCTTGAGCCAAGGGCTCATTATCAGTGGGAGAATTTGTATCATCATTAAACACAATAAAGGAATCCATATCATAATGGATTGAATAAATGGGAAAATTTTCAGGCTTGCTCTCACTACTCACCACATATTTCATCAGCGTTTCTCTATACAGTCTCTTTGGTTGCCCAAAGACTGAAATGGTGGCATAGGAAAGGTCTAATTGAAGGGATCCTTGGAGCTTTTCTCCCCATGATCTTGATAGGATCATACCGTACTTTGGTGGAATGTCGGCAACCACTACATCCATGAGGATGGTCTTATATGGATATTGAACTAAGGAGACACACAAGTCTTTGATGAGGCCTAGAAATTTCACTTGACTTGAGTCAAATGAGTACAAGTCTTTGTAAGGTCTTGTAACGTCAAGGTTCAGTTTTTCCATAACTGCTTTGGGCATTAGATTGTGTGATGCCCCTAAGTCAAGCAT
Organism: Pinus tabuliformis; assembly: GCA_031772625.1. NCBI lineage: Eukaryota > Viridiplantae > Streptophyta > Pinopsida > Pinales > Pinaceae > Pinus > Pinus tabuliformis. Next base: position 112,490,392 of record CM062812.1, read on the forward strand.
AGCATTGTGCAAAACTTTGTCATGTATATGCAAACTGACATAAAAGGGTGGGACAGGTCCATGTGTTGACTTTCCATTGACTTCTGGGCCAAACAGCAGTTCAGGGGAATCATCCAAAACATTTACATCGTCCTTGTTTTCTGGAATTTGAAGTGACCTTTGAATTTGTTGCCTATATACATCGTGTTTGGCAAGTTCTGAGAGGGGAATGGATATTTTCAACTTAGCTATTTCTGCCTTTAAATTAAATGGTTTTTCCAATGGAATCTTGGTGTTGATAAGGGCAGTTTTTTCCTTTTCATTTAAATTATCTACCATTTTCTCTTGTTTATCAGCGTTATGAGGACTGATAGCTTGCAGTTTTTTAGTTTCAGGAAAGTTTTTTGGAACACTGTTCGAGCTTTCTTTCGAGGGAGAAGGTGGCAAAGGCTGATCTTTGGAAGGTTGTACTTCTGTTATGTCTTCTACAGTCACTTGATGCGGGTTTGGAACATTTGTATCAACTGGTTCTGTTATGATAGCCTTGCCTTTGGTCTTGTTGGGCTATTTGCCATCCTTTGTTTTACTAGGTTCCGAAATGTCAATGGTCCTAGTTCTCAGCTTATATTGTTTGTGTACTTCATATATAGTAGTATCATATCCTTGTTTAAAATCAAAAGACTCACCAGATTTAGTTTGAAACTGATTGTAATTGAGTTCATTTTGGTCTTCTTGGGACAGGACAGTTTGGTGCTCACCCTTTAGATCCATCAGGTTCATGTGAGTGTCGTCTATGGGTTCACTAGAAGTAGATCCTTCAACATAGTTATCCTAAAAAGGGGGTCTTATGTCATGGTCTTGGTTAGACCTACCAGCATTTGTGTTCTGCGTTTTCCTAAAATTTGGATTCCTTATGGTATTGGACTGTTGTCCTTCCCATGATGCTTTTCTCTCAACATTTTCTACTCTTTCTCCTAGCCTTTGTAGGCCATTGATAATAGCATCAAGCTTTTGATCAAAGGCTAAGGGTTCTTCCTTAAAGGTGGTTCTTCTTTCCATTCTAGCTCTATTTCTCTTGGAAATTAAGTTAGCCTCAACACTGACAGCAACGTTTTGCATGTTTGCAAGGGTCTGAGGAGCTCTTTCTTTTAACTGGTATGCCATATCAGGGTCAAAACCATCCGGAAATTTGTACAAGGCCAGATCAGGGGTGGGTCTTAGGTTCTGAGGTATTGCGTTATATACATTATTGAATCTTGCACAGTACTCCAAAACAGTCTCTTGAGGACCTCGCTTAATCGTATCATATTCAGCTAGTATGTGCAAGGGGTCTTTCTTTTTCTCCCATTTGTTGGTAAAGGATTGGTAAAGCTCATCTGGGGTGGTTATGGAATTTGTAGCAAGTGATCTGAACCAGGTTCTTACATCACCTGTTAAGCTCTGAACAAAAATTCTCATTCTCACGCTATCATCATCTATTTCGTAGTTTTCAAAATAGTCTTGCATCTTTTTGGTATGCTGAATGGCAGTAAAAGGGACAGTACTATCAAAATATGTGATTTTAGATTGGTATTCTTGAGGTAAAGTCCCAGCATTAGCAGGTAATTGCAGGGGTGCATATCTATTAGCCATATTGGCAGGGATAAGTGGGACAACGGGGATAAATGGAACAACTGGAGTAACGGGGATCACAGGAGTAACTGGAACGCTGGAAACAACAGTAGTGGTAGTATGTGCAGTGAATGAAGGTGTGGAAGGAGGAGTTCGAGGTGTAGATGATGAACTAGGGGAAACAGGGGCCGAACGAAACAAAACCTTGACAGGAGTCAGAATACAGCTAGGGTAAGCTATTTCAGGAGTTTTATCAGCGAAATTTTCCTGTCTTTCTTGCTTCCTAAGGATTTTCGGGATTATGTTAGGGTTTTCAAAAATAGCTAGAGGGTTGGGATCTGGATTTGACCTTGTATATCGTGGATTTTTCTTGGGAGCCAGTCTTCCGAATTGTTTTTTGGGTATTTTTATGGGAATATTTTTGTAATTGACAAGGGACAGATCAGATTTTGGAATGGCTGTGTATATCTTAAAACTAGCATGAAGATTGACTGAAGCAGCTTTTATTTACTTCTGCTAATGTAAAACAAAAACAGTTTCAAAGGCTTCCTGGCTGACATTCAGGCTTCATCTGTAGTTTTAAGAGATAAACAGAAATTGGAAAGTTTGATCTATGGTTTCAGCGGAGCTTTCTTACCTTCTTTGTGAAATTAACTGAGGAGTTCCCCAGTTGAGTCGCCATTATGTTATCACTCAAGTTGTCCCCAGGTTGGAGTAAGGGATACGGCTAAGGTAACCACAAACCAACTTTGGATTGCAGGTTCTAGCCCACCTGCAATCAGAGAGGGCTCTCTCTTTGGGATTTAGCTTTGTTGAAAATGATCTTAGGCTAGCTATTGGGTTCAGGGGTTTTTTGTTCTGTTTTGGTGGGAAAATTGATGTTTCAGGTAGAGAGGCAGAGCATAGTCTGAGGGTTTCAAACCATTGGGCGTGGAGTCGAGGAGGAGGACTGCTGGTGCATTTCCTTGGTCAAAATAAGGGAAGATAGAGCGAGATAGCTGTGCATGAAACAATGTTTCAGGTTTAAATGATGGAATGAATGCTAAGTAATGAGAGGCAGTTAAGAATCTCTCAATCAACTTAACAGATGGAGGTAACAGAGCTCTACCTAGGGGCATTTAAGAATCCCTAGATAATTGGCAAACACAGGTGAATCAGGGTAAATATGAGCCAGGAGGAATTCATATTCATAACCAATTCATTCAGAGGAAAACATAAGGAAATAGCAGAAACTGAGCATAGAGTGTATTTAAACAAATTCTAAGCTATTCTTTTTTTCTACTATTTAGATAGTGGTGAACAATAAAACAGAGGTAAGATGCACTTATTGTTTCAGGCTCCAGCACAAGAATTCCATCTTCATATCTTCAAACATTCATTAACAATAGGCAGTTTGCTCTCCAAGCTTTCAGCAATCCTTGGTTATAGAAAAACTCAGGTATAAAATGCGAGTCTCTAGTGAAAATTCTCAATTGACCAACGCTTGAAACAATGTAGAGAGCGGTATATATAGGGAAAAACTCTCTACAATTGCTTTTATTACAACTTGACCTAAACAGGTCTAAAAGAAAGATGATCACTTTAACCTAATCCTATCCAGAAATAAATGCATAAAAATATCTCGGGCCGCGCTGAGGGCTGCCGTATCAAAACTGAGTAAATGATGTAGTCCTCGGTGGCTTGGTGCAGTGTTTTCTGCAAATAAATGTGTATGGGTTTCTGCTTCTTTGCTGTTTGTCTGCATTTAAAGCTTTAACTATGATTTGAGGGCAAGGATGGGCTTACGCCTCTTGATTTGACTTTCTGGGGGGCTCATCAATGTTCAGGTGCTTCGAGCCCCTAAACAATCTTGGCTGATACTCTTTGGCTCTTCTTCTCCATCTGATAGTCTTTGACAAATGAATTGGGTCGCTTTTCTCCTTTGCTGTGGGTCTGTCATGCGGAAAGAGTCAATTTTGCAGACAAAATCAACCTCCCTAGAAGCTAAGGCTTTCTAGTGACAAACAAGACAATCAAGCACTATCTTTCCCTAAATATGCATTTAAAATACAAGCAACCGGGTGTTTAAAGCATACCTTTAGTCCAACGCTGTTTGTAGCAGCCAAGCCTCTCCGATCCAAATGAGCTCCTCCTTCTCCTTGAAGCCTGCATTCACTAACAAGAAAATGATTACATAGCACCTGAATAACTCATATAATAAAACATATTCATGATAAAGACCAAGGAGTTTATGAAACAAATTATATATAACAACTTGTTGAGAAAAATGAACTTAATTGTATTAATTGGAAACAAAAGAAACCATTACAACCAGTGCCTTGGTGTTGTGCAGGTCCCTCCCAAGGTCCAGCAAGAGTTCTCCTTTACTTTGATCAGCTCACCCACTTCCAAATGAACCTAAGAAAGGATTGGAATCTCTCCTCTCAAGCTCTATAAGGGAGTCCTAATTTCAGCAACATCTACCCTTAGGAATGTTCAGCTCTCAACCTCCCCTCCCTCTGGCCCAATGCCTGTATTTATAATGCTTTGGAGAAAGTTAATCAGGTCCACCATTAATGGGATAAGCCCCTCTTTCAATGGGATAGCTCCCCTCTTGATGGGATAAGTTCCTCTTTCTTTGGGATGCATGAACCATCTGGAGGCGCTCAATCCACGTCAAACCATCTTCTAGAATGCTCTAGATTCGACCACAAGTAAATTTTTTGAAGTAAAACTTGTGCCTTTTGACCTTTACAGGAGTACGCACCCACCCCTTTACAGACAGAGTGTACAAGTACGCAGGTATTATGAACTTGAGGTGCGTACACGCAGGTAAGGGTAAGAGAAACTGTGTAACCAGAGTTAATTGACTTTTCAAGGACTTTCTCTCTTTCTTGGGGTTTGACATGAGGAGCAGAGGTATAAGACTTGCCAAGGAGGATAGTATGACAATTGATGGAGCCATACCGACTGCAAATAGTCATGGTGACAAATTTTAGTGTAACAGATTGCCCCCTAAAGTGCGAAGCCTGTAGTAGATTAGGGTTTCATATCATCTAGGAAGGGTGAAGCACTTTATCATTTCAAGGATTATCTTGTGGAGATCCCAGTCGGAACCTGCAAATATTCAACACAAAATACATATATGAGATCATATCATCGCTGAGGTAGGCATTCCCATACTCAGATTGAAAACTTTAACTAACAAACTAACTACATCTCTGATATAGGAATGATTTCGCAGTACATCATGATCATAGACTCATGTAGACACAGTATGGACGCAGCCATCTGTTTATGATTAGTCTACTATATAATGAATACAAAACTCCTCGCAGCCTGGATGGTGGAAACTAGATCCAGGGTCTTCATTTCCGCTTCCCGAAGTAGTACGATTCTATCCATGCGAATAAATGAGTTGATGTCGAACACGGTAGAAACCACTTGATTACCAGTCAATGATGTAAACTGTTAACAAGTGTGAGAGAGACCACCAGTGATGTTAATGGTTCTCAAAGTACCCAGTACAATCCATGAAATGTAAATGAATGTGTTGATGTCGAACATGTCACGGAATCCTTTGATCGAAAGTCAATGATGTAAACTGTCGTCAAAGGCGAGAAACCTGCCATTGAGGCATGCAGATTTCAAGGTATTGACGATTCCTAGATCATCTTCCTAGATAATGTGCTGATGTCGATAGAAAGTGATCCGTCGTAGGCAAGCCCACAACACGAAATCATAAATCAAGTTGAAGAAATTTAGCTATAAGGATTGACTCAGGGATGGTCAAGATGGATGACAGATATTTTGCAGATGAATGGTTTATTTGTAGTGACCTCTTGAACACATAATGACACAACAGATGGCTTGGTGACAATTGACCCAAAGTTAATACCCGGAAACTGGCCGAAGACTTTCAATGTGGTTTGATCAACTATTAGGCAAAGGATTTCCCAACCCAGGTGAATGAAAAGTGTCATGTTCAAGAGTGGTGATAAGGTTTTTCTGAGACAAAGGATAACAAATAGGCTCATTTTTCTCTCTTTTCCCCCACCATTTATGGCAAGTACCTCTTTATTTTTTTTTACAAGCTTGAGGAGGATAAAATTTGCTTGATTATAAGCTCATCCTTCGGATGAGTCCAACTTAGTTTAGATTCAAACCCTAAGAAGGAGTGGTTCGTTCCTGTTTGTAATTGAACAGGTCCTTTACTGTGAAATTTTAACGAGTCCAGTATAGGAGAAACTCGGTGTTTTTCAATTTTAGAGAGTTTGAAAAAACTTAAGAAGACTCCAGGGTTGATCTTTTTCGTAAATTTGTGTCTCCCAAGCCCAAAAAAGTATAAAATAATACTTGAGAGAACCGCTTGGTCTTTACGACCAAGGAGTAATTTCATGATTAGTGTCTCTGATCTGAAAAGTAAAAAGCGATCAAGGACACGTCGTTTTATTTCCAATATCGAATTTGAAACGACAAAAATCCGGCAATATTTTCATGTTTTTACGGTCAGAAAAGGGCTGTAAGAGGACCGTCTTTTTAGTTCTGTTTTAACGAGTTTAAAAAGAAAAACTCGGCGATCTTTTCATGTTTTAAGAGTTTGAAAAGGGCTTAAAAGAGAACTCCAGGCTTTCATTTTTTCGTAGGTTTTAACGAGTTCGAAAAAATGATAAAAATGTACTCATGGTTTTCACTTTTTCGTAAGTTTTAATGAGTTCAAAAAAATGATAAAAATGTACTCATATGTCCGACTTTCAATTTAATTTACGAGAAGGAAAAGACGGAAAGAACTCGACATTTTCATTTGTTTTATGAGAATGAAAGATAGCAAAATAATCTCGGGATTTTCATGAGTTTAACGAGTCTTGAAAATAACTGAAATTGACTCGAGATAGGTTTCATTTTTACAAAAGCTTGAAACAGATAAAAACTATGCTTCAAAGTAGTTTCATTTTTACACAAGCTTGAAACAGATAAAAACTATGCTTGATGCCCCCTAAACGTAACTGCTAGAGCGCATGCCCCCCTAGCTTCATTTTATTCAACTAAGTACAAGCTGGATGGAATGAAGGTTCATGTACGAGATCATTTGAAAGACCCGACCTAAAACTGAAATAACTAACCTAAATATACAACTTAACATTTATGAGATCTAGTCAAACTCTCGACTCAATTAGAGGAGGATTTGTTTCATTTTTTAACGAGCTTCACACAGGAAAAGAACTATGCTCGGATTCGGTTTCATGTTTACGCAAGCTTGAAACGAAAAACTATGCTTTTTACAGTTCACATGCCCCCAACATAATGACGCAAAACGAGGTACATGCCCCCCAAGCTTCATTGCATTCAATGAGGTGGATGGAATGAAGCTTTACTTTCAAGATTTTGGAAAGACTCGTGGGAGTTGTTTCATTTTTTAGTGAGGTTGACACAGGAAAAGAACTATCCTCAAACCCTTGTTTCATTTTTTAAACGAGCTTGACACAAGATAAGGAACTATGCTCATAACTACTCTCTACAATCTACCTAACAAAAAATTTACTCTAAAAACCTTGATTCAATTTTTAACGAGCTTGACACAAGACAAGGAACTATGCTCATAACTACTCTCTACAATCTACCTACTTAACCTACCCTTGTTACATTTTTTAACGAGCTTGACACAAGACAAGGAACTATGCTCAAGACTCCTTGTTTCATTTTTTAACGAGCTTGACACAAGACAAGGAACTATGCTAAAAAATCCTTGTTTCATTTTTAAATGAGCTTGACACAAGACAAGGAACTATGCTCATGACTACTCTCTACAATCTACCTATATAACCTAAAAATTTAGCTGATTCATTTTTTAACGAGGTTGACTCAGTAACAGGAACTTTCCTCTGACCAACTGATTCATTTTTTAACGAGGTTGACACAGGAAAAGAACTGTCCTCAGAACACCCTATTTCATTTTTTAACGAGGTTGACACATGAACAAAATTGTCCTCATGGCAGCCTGTTTCATTTTTTAACGAGGTTGATACAGGAAAAAACTATCCTCGTGAACACCTGTTTCATTTTTTAACGCGGTTGGCACAGGAAAAGGAACTATCCTCGCGAACACCTGTTTCATTTTTTAACGAGGTTGGCACAAGAAAAGGAACTATCCTCGCGAACACCTGTTTCATTTTTTAACGAGGTTGGCACAGGAAAAGGAACTATCCTCGCAAACACTGATTCATTTTTTAACGAGGTTGACACGGTAAAAGGAACTTTCCTCACTCCTTGTTTCATTTTTTAACGAGGTTGATACAAGAAAAAGCTATCCTCGCACTCACTGATCATGGCTTCCAACCAGAAGAAAGACATATCAATGGACACACCTTGATCATGGCTTCCAAGAGGTCTTCATCAGAAGGAAGAATAGTTCTCTGGAAGGAACACATGTCAAGGGACTCAAAAGGGATAAGAACATCGTGTTCAAGTAATCTCATAGAATTTTCCATGTCAATTACCAGATCTAAATCAAAGGAAGATGAGAAAACAGTGAGAGGCTCACTTACATCGGTAACAGAAAACATGGGACCAGTTGCCACATAATTAACCCGTGGCAGGGTAGATACCACTTTAGAATCAGGAACATTTAGGGGTGTCATATTATTGGTAGTTGAGACAAGACTAGGGAACGAAAGCTGGTCTACAATCACAATACTGCCATTGTGAGGGAAAGACATCACGCGAAAGAGTGTCGATACGACAGCTTTCATTGCATAAACATAGTCTCGCCCAAGGAGTAAATTTAAATCCAAGGGACCTCGAACTACCATAAGATCAATACAGACAGTTTTACCTTCCAAGGTAATAGAAAACTTAGGAAGGATCCATAAAGGTTCACTAATGGTTCTGTTAAAAGCTTTCAGATTCTGCGTAATAAGCGCAAGCCGAGGGGAACCCAAAGCTTTCCAAATAGTTGAGGATAAAATACTAACAGAAGCACCTTCATCTACCTGTGTACGATGTATGTCCCTACCACCAGCCTTGACAATGATTTGGAAAGGGATGGAGGAAGGAAGACGAGGTTCTGTCAGTCTATTCCAATCAAAGGAAAAAACCTCAGTACTTGGAGGGGGTTCTGTAGAAATAGGTGAAATGCCCCCCGGCATAGAAGAATCTGATGTAACAAGAAGAACCTAAGCAGTATGAAGTTCACTCTCTAAAGGGAAAGTGGAGTCGACCGAATGTGAAATTGAATCGACCACTTGATCAACTAATGGATCATCAACCTGAGTGACATGAGTTTCACTCTCCAATGGAAGAGTGTGATCGACTTTACTTGAAATTAGATCAATCACTCCGTCAGTTGACGGTAGGTTGGGAGAAAGTTTACGGTAACCAGTTGGAAATTCTTGCTGTGGAACAGTAAGCTTTTCCAACAATTTTGAGGCTTCATCCATGTGAGGGCAAATGTGAGTTTGATGACTCCCTTTGCATAACTTACAAGGAAACCTAACTTTACCCTTTTTCCCAGGAAACTGACTATCACTGGTTGATGGATCAATGGAAAGTTGATGAGATTTTTCTGACCATACTTACAAGAGCTTTGGAATACCAGGACAATTGACAAGGAAGTGGTCACCCTTACAAAGCCTGGAAGGGTATTTGGGTTTACGATGCATGTCAGAGTTTTCCTCAACACAACTAACACTTACAGCCACGGTTGGTTGGTTGACTTCTTTCTTATTTTGCTTCTTCTTCTTCTTATTCTTCTTCCCTTTCTTCTTCTTCTTAGACACCTGGTTACTAGCATCAAGGCTTTTACCAAGCGAAGAGGAAGAAATGGAGGAAGAAAAATTAGGCGAAGAAGGTAAAGGGTCAACAGAAGGTTGGTGATGTTGAGATGGTGAACTCTGTTGAGGTGAAGCATTCGGTTGAGGTGGAACAATTGGATTACTTTGGGCCAACGAAGTTGAAAATAACCATATCGGTAAACCTATTGTAAATCCAAGTAATGACAAAGTAGCCATATAAGGAGGACCAACATTTCCAAAGTAAGGAAAAGTATTAGGATTCTCGTTAGGAGGGGTTCCTAGGTTGATAAATTCTGGAACATTTGCCATTATATTCAACTTCAGTGAATTTTATTAACAATTTAAAACCAAAATTAACAATTCACACCTAACAATTAAAATTCACAATTCACACCTATGGTCCCTAAAAGTAAAAACAAACAAATTAACACGCGCTATCAGATCTAGGAGTCAAACCACACACAAACAGTAACTTTCTGGACCGAAAATAGTAGTTGGTGATGAAAATCAACGTCGCAGAATTCAGTACGGAAATGGCAGGTGGAACAGTTACCCCGGAAACCCGCTTAATGAATAGACTGGCACAAGTTCCTCCACTTTAACCGTCTCGAGTGAAGTGAACCCCCCAGAAAATCCAAGTGAGTCTAGCCGACGTCTGCTCCAGGTGCAGTGGGATCTTCCCTCCACCGTCACCTTGGGTAGAACCCTAAAGATAATAGTCACTAAGGTCACCAACAGCAACAAATATACCTGGGGGAACAGTCTACGATCCGATACACACGCAAGGGCAGAGTAACAAGCTCAATCCCCTTGCCAACTCCTTGACAATAATCCAAGGTTTACCGACAAGTGACCCCAGGCTCCTCGACAATGGTTAATCTGAGGTTTACCGTTTGTAGTATGTGCATATCTGGCGTCGTTCCCAATGAAGGAGGATTGATCCCCTCACTGGTTCGGACACGATCTCATGCTTCTCCTTTAAGAGGAGCTTTCCTAGAGTATAAATTTAACAGTTGGATTTATCCTACCGCAAGATAAGCTACTTGTTTGGTTTTACTGTCCTGGAGAGTTAATTACTCTCCTACTCCAAGACACTAGCCTAAGCTATGTTGGTGTATCAGAGCCCTAGAAATGTAAAAATTACTAGATGACTTTTAATTAAGCGCTGTGTTATTAAGGCTGTTATTACTCAAATGGGTAAATGGATATGAAACCAATGGTGTTAGGACCCGACTCAAAACTGAATGCAATCGAATATGATAATGTAATCCTTTCAATTCGATGAATCCTAACTAAAGTAGGGAGAGAGTTTCCATTCACTTCCAACAATGCAAGAAATTGATCACTAAGAGAAAATATAAAAAATTCTCTAATGCACTAATTTCATCAAGAAAAACTAATGCAAATCAATTCCAAAATAGTTTATTTTTATTTTTATTTTTGTGTAAATTCAAATCAAAGAAAATTGATCTAAATCTACGATTGATTTTTCAGAATGTAAACTATGCAATTGTAATCTATGCACAATTCACTTGAAAAGTATGCAAATGTAATCTATGCACATTTTTCATTCATATTCTGAAAATGAGAATTCTAATTATGCAAATGTGATCTATGCAAGAGAATTCTCAAACACAAGATGATTCTGATGTAATCTAAGAACCAATCAAGTGCAAGTCGAGAAAATTGGGTGAGAGTTCCAAAGATCAAAAAATAAAAACACTCAAAGGCGATTAACACTCATACACAATTTAGCCCCCCCCAGCGAATGAGGGGGAATTTTTTTTGCAAAAACAAAAGCAAAAAGATGCAAAATTGTGAAAAGACTGAGACAAACCTCCAAGTAATGACCAAAGGAAATCAAATCAAGAATTTCTCAAAAAGAGACTCAAAACACCCAATTGATAAAAGCTTAGAGCAGGAATGCCAATGAAATTAACCAAGGAAAGTTTTTGACAGGGAACAAGCAGGTCTGGGCAATGGCTAAAACCTATAAACAAATTCTAAACTAATAAAAATGAGAAAAATTTAAAATTTTTCAAAGTTTTGACAGGGTACGCAGGCAACCTGTTTACACAGGTGCGTCTACGCTCTGTGCACAAAGCACAAGTGCATACTAGTATGCACTGTGCTTAACTCATAGGGTGCGTACCTCTCTCAAAACTATGAAAACTGAAAACTAACTCAAAATTAATTAAATTCACCCAATCCCACAATCATCAAGTCAAAAACTAGAACGAAATCAACGTTTCTCAAATCAAAGTATCAATCAAAAGAGAAATCAATCAAATCCATGGATTCCCCAGCGGAGTCGCCATTTTGTCATGCGGAAAGAGTCAATTTTGCGGACAAAACCGACCTCCCTAGAAGCTAAGGCTTTCTAGTGACAAACAAGACAATCAAGCACTATCTTTCCCTAAATATGCATTTAAAATACAAGCAACCGGGTGTTTAAAGCATACCTTTAGTCCAACGCTGTTTATAGCAGCCAAGCCTCTCCAATCCAGATGAGCTCCTCCTTCTCCTTGAAGCCTACATTCACTAACAAGCAAACGATTACATAGCACCTGAATAACTCATATAATAAAACATATTCATCATAAAGACCAAGGAGTTTATGAAACAAATTATATATAACAACTTGTTGAGAAAAATGAACTTAATTGTATTAATTGGAAACAAAAGAAACCATTACAACCAGTGCCTTGGTGTTGTGCAGGTCCCTCCCAGGGTCCAGCAAGAGTTCTCCTTTACTTTGATCAGCTCACCCACTTCCAAATGAAGATAAAAAAGGATTGGAATCTCTCCTCTCAAGCTCTATAAGGGAGTCCTAATTTCAGCAACATCTACCCTTAGGAATGTTCAGCTTTCAACCTCCCCTCCCTCTAGCCCAATGCCTGTATTTATAATGCTTTGGAGGAAGTTAATCAGGTCCACCATCAATGGGATAAGCCCCTCTTTCAATGGGATAGCTCCCCTCTTGATGGGATAAGTTCCTCCTTCTTTGGGATGCATGAACCATCTGGAGGCGCTCAATCCATGTCAAACCATCTTCTAGAATGCTCTAGATTCGACCACAAGAAACTTTTTTGAAGTAAAACTTGCGCCTTTTGACCTTTACAGGAGTACGCACCCACCCCTTTACAGACAGAGCATACAAGTAAGCAGGTATTGTGAATTTGAGGTGCGTACACGCAGGTAAGGGTAAGAGAAACTGCGTAACTAGAGTTAATTGACTTTTCAAGGACTTTCTCTCTTTCTTGGGGTTTGACATGAGGAGCAGAGGTATAAGACTTTCCAAGGAGGACAGTATGACAATTGTTGGAGCCATACCGACTTGCCATTTTGTCATGCGGAAAGAGTCAATTTTGCGGACAAAACTGACCTCCCTAGAAAACAAGGCTTTTCTAGTGACAAACAAAACAATCAAGCACTATCTTTCCCTAAATATGCATTTAAAATAAAAGCAACCAGGTGTTTAAGGCTTACCTTTAGTCCAACGTTGTTTGTAGCAGCCAAGCCTCTTCGATACAGATGAGATCCTTCTCCTTGAAGCCTGCATTCACTAACAAGCAAACGATTACATAGCACCTGAATAACTCATATAATAAAACATATTCATCATAAAGACCAAGGAGTTTATGAAACAAATTATATATAACAACTTGTTGAGAAAAATGAACTTAATTGTATTAATTGGAAACAAAAGAAACCTTACAACCAGTGCCTTGGTGTTATGCAGGTCCCTCCGAGGGTCCAACAAGAGTTCTCCTCTACTTTGATCAGCTCACCCACTTCCAAATGAAGCTAAGAAAGGATTGGAATCTCTCCTCTCAAGCTCTATAAGGGAGTCCTAATTTCAGCAGCATCTACCCTTAGGAATGTTCAGCTTTCAACCTCCCCTCCCTCTGGCCCAATGCCTGTATTTATAATGCTTTGGAGGAAGTTAATCAGGTCCACCATCAATGGGATGAGCCCCTCTTTCAATGGGATAGCTCCCCTCTTGATGGGATAAGTTCCTCTTTCTTTGGGATGCATGAACCATCTGGAGGCGCTCTATCCACGTCAAACCATCTTCTAGAATTCTCTAGATTCAACCACAAGTAACGTTTTTGAAGTAAAACTTGCACCTTTTGACCTTTACAGGAGTACGCACCCACCCCTTTACAGACAAAGCGTACAAGTACGCAGGTATTGTGAACTTGAGGTGCGTACACGCAGGTAAGGGTAAGAGAAACTGCGTAACCAGAGTTAATTGACTTTTCAAGGACTTTCTCTCTTTCTTGGGGTTTGACATGAGGAGCAGAGGTATAAGACTTGCCAAGGAGGACAGTATGACAATTGATCGAGCCATACCGACTACAAATAGTCATGGTGACAAATTTTAGTGTAACAGGGTCTAATCACAAATTAATGGCCGTTGTTCGGCCTCTGTTTTCTTTAGAACTGTCTTCTGCTCCTTTCGGCAAGCTTCGCGAAGAAAAATGGGTCATTCAGCGCCTTTCGGGCTTGCTGGGGGCTGTGTAATGAAAAGATCCCTTAAAGATTCCCCATTTAGGACTATTTTATTCAGCGAGGCGCAAATCACACATCAAAAACTGCCTCAGAAACTGATTTCGGGGCTCCGGAGTGCGATTTCCACCCTTCGCGCCAAAAACTGATGATGACGTCAGCATGACGTTAGCAGGTGGGACCTCGTACGACAGATGATGTCAGCGATGATGTCATCATGATGACGTGGTGGGATGACGTCAGCATGATGATGTCATCATGTACGGAGGTGACGGGGCAGTACGACAGGGGACACGGCCGCAAGACACATGGCAGGGTGACTCAGCGGTACAGTGGCAGGAGGCCACGCAGGTGGATGATGCGGCAGGTGACATGGGGCTTACGTCACAGGGGGAGGGCGATAGGTGGTTTCTGGGCGCACTGCCTTTGGACAAAGGTGGTTTCGGGGGAGGGGGCCGCCACAGCCCAGGAGGTGACACGTGGTGGGAGTACGGCGGCAATACCACCCATCTCCCGGACGCTAACCTTCGGGCGCGTCGGGGGACAGGAAGGCCCGCCCACCGTAGATCTGTGGGGCGGGCGATCTGACGGTTGGTGGGGAGCACGATACGGTGGAGGATAAGGGGCAGGAATATTCATGGAATATTCCAATTTTAATACGGCACGGTGGGGGTGCAAAACTATGGTTTATGTGGGTTTTGGGGGGTTAATAAGCGGGCGGGACATGTTTTTGTGAATAAAACTTTGGTGTAAGGGCGCCAAAGTGGGTTTTTTGAGGGTTTTAGGGCTAGGGGAGAGGTTGTTAGCATGACCAGGTGTCATCTAACTCCTGTTATGACACGGATGGCCTAAAAACAGCCCCTGATGGACCATTGTTTCCCTGACTTAGAAGAAATATGGCTATATTGCCAGGGAGGGGATAATTACATAGGGAGGTTTTATATACATAGTTTTAGTAGGGGAAGGAGAAAACTGATAGGGAGTTATATAGTAGAGTTAGTGGTTAATATGGTGATGATAAGCAAGCGCTAAGGTGAGAGACCTTAGGCTAATCCTCGAGGGAAAAGTGACTTATAGATGAGAAAAATAAAAAATCCTTGAGTGAAGCAGATCTTCACCAGGACAAATGACATGGAAAATGATGAAACTAAGAGGAATCAAGCAGATCTTGACCTCTTTGGGAAATTAGTAATTGACTTGGGGAATTTAGAAGAAGGGGAATTTAGTGATGTCCAGCTTGAGCTCCTCCAGATGAAAAACTGTCTGCAACTGTGATCTGAAGAGATAAAACACTTTGTAACACAAAATTGATCATAAATCATCATTCTGCAACCTCACAACTACCTACCCAGCCTACTCACCTAACATTTTTTCTTCTTTTGATTTGGGTGCACTTAGACTTGCAGACCCAGCTTTACAATTTTTCTTTTGAATGTTTCCTATCTAAATCTACACTTATTTCTGCCAGGGCCCAGATTAAGCAGTTGGGTCCCTTTGATTCTCTACCTATCTACAGATCTGCCAAGATTAAACTGTTTGGTCAGATGCATTCTCTACATTCTAAAACAGGAAATTGAAACCTAGGGAGACCAAGGTTAGACTGTTTGGACCTCCCTTAAAAAAATCTTCAAAACTGGAACAGCTCATCAAAATTGGAATATAGCAGTGGCATTTGGACTAGCACACTTCATGGCTTTTTATGGAAATATGGAAAATTGCAGCCTGCAAAATATGACATATTTGGCATGTAAAAATGTCAATGATGAAAGATGAAACCCTGTTGCAACAGGAGGCTAACAGTAAGAACCCTCTTTATTAGTAATATGGTATCAGTCCTGTCTCTGATACCCATTCTTGCTAGCTGAAGGCCGGTGCGATTGTTAAGCACTTGAATCATTATGTTGGCTATTTCAGGCATACTTCCCAAGGACGCCCAGGCTCTTTGACCTTCTGCTTTTGCCCTGCTTAGGAGATCCATTTGCTCATGGATAGTTTCGATGGACTGCCATTGGTCTGTAATGGATTGACCAATGTTGGCCCATAGAATCTTCTTGATTTCACTTATAGTTTTGTCCAGAGTAAGCTCTTTTTCTAACTCCTTTATCTTTTTTTCAAGAGCTATCACCTCTTTTGTTCTTTCAGCTACATTCTGCTTTGATTTGTCATATTTTTCTTCAAGCGTAGCCAATTTCTCTTCAGCCACCTTTAGTTCTGCCATCTGTGCCTCCAGAGCTTCTAGTTATTTCATCATATTTTGCGTGTTAAGGCTGGGTACCTGTTCTGATGTTGTTGTTGGTGCTGAGCCTGAAGGGACTGCCTCTGATGTTTGTCCAGTGGGAGGACCTACTGAAGTAGTTACAAGAGGCACATCTTCAATGGCTGCAGATGTCTGTGCTGGCTGAGCTGGTAATTCTCCTTGTTTTGCCCTTAATGCTACCTCCAAGGCACCCTTTGTTTCCACCAATCTCTTATGCAGGGTCAAGAGTAGAGCAACCACATCTTGATCTTTGTTTTGTTCTGCAATCCCTTCAGTCTGAGGGTGATGGGTAGGTGGTAGTTTGATCTGCTTCCTTAAAGCTGCTATATCCTCATCTTTTTTCTTCATCAAGGCCTGCAGGCCCTTAAGATCATTTGGATCAGGTCCTAGCTCTATAATAATTTCTTCCAAGTACTTGATTCTGTTGTCCATGGCTTGAGATGAAGCCTTCTCTAATTCTAACTGGGCAGTAGTGTTATGTAGAGAATTTTACAAGTGGTGTGCTAATAGAGTTTTATCAGCCAATGTAGAGTAGAGCATCTCCCCTGTTTGGTTGTGCATCTCGATCTGGTCCATGGGGTGGATGTATTTGGAAAACACCTCCAGGTTAGTTCTGATGTAGTCTGCAGCTGATTGAGGTTGCTGAATAGTAGGCCTAAAATGACTAAGAGTCATTTTTCCTTCTTGGATATCATAGACTGACATGAGCCTTTCTTGATTGGTTGGTGCCATTCTGAGCAGCTGGTTATAGAGCTGGTATCTAACCGGCTCATTTCTTGCTTTTATGTCTGTAAACTACTTCTTGATGCTAGAATCTGCCTTGGTCCGTTGCCTTGAAGAACTTACTTCTGTTCCTTGTTGCAGTTCTTGCTCTTGCTGTAAGGAGCTGGCCAATGTTTCGATGCTAGGAGGGAGCATAGTATCAGTTGGTATTTTAGGCATTTCCTCCTCAGAGAAAGGGTTAAGTCTTTGCCTTTTCTCACCTTGCTGATCTATCGAAGTGGTAGGAGGAGTCTCCTCTTGCCTATCTCTTTTCCTCATTCTTTCTTCATTTGCAAGTGTCTGTAAAACTGTAGTTTCAATTGTCACCTCCTGTCTTGGAGGGATCTGCTCTTGGGTTTGCTACTCTGTGGAGGCAGGCATTTTAGCCATTTCTTCTTGCTGCTCTGCTTGGTGCTCCAAATTGGGAAGTAACTCCTCTTGTTGTACTTCTTTGCCTTTAGCTATATTTGTTGCTTGACTAGTTTCTTTGGTAGACTGCTGGGGAACAGTGGAGGATGAGGCACTTTCTCCAAGATGCCAAGGGGCTAGAGACCAAACATGTCCAAAATATTCCAAGTCAACTGCTTTTTCTAATTTTTTAAATGCTCTCTCTGCTAATTCTTCTTCAATTTCTAGTTGGTTAGCATTTTTTTCAATTTCTGGAATGCTAAAGTGATCATACGTAGCAAGCCTATATTCGATTCTTCTGAGGCTTATGAAGTGATTAGGGTCATATGGTGCCCAATAGAAGCTTGTCTTGAGCTGAAGGCTTTTTACGATCTTGTCTGCCTCCCCCCAAGCTTCTTCCCTCTTATTAAAGATGAATGGACCCAGTTGGTGCTTAATTTTCAGCTGTGCTTTCTTATTTCTGCTATGAAAATGGATCATGTCTGCATTTCCAAATTGCCGGAAGTATTCTAATGCAAAAAGTCTCATGGGAACGTACTTTGGCAGTCTGTATGGGGCTAGCTCACAGCCATATACTCTGATTACTGTGTGGTCTTGGTAGAAGTACCAATCCCCAATGCTATAATTCTTTGAAAGATGGAGGATCTTCTGCATTTCATTGGTGAGTCTAGGATGAGGAGAACTCTGCACTAGGGACAAGGCTGGATGGATGAACAGATCAATGAACTCACAGTAGCTATATGGGGAGGTGACAGACTGGTGTCCAGAATACCACTGACCTCCTGTTTCCTTTTACATCCAGCTTTTTCAAGAAAATAGGGAAACTGTCAGGCTAATTGTATAATATCAAATGATATATATAGGATGTGTATTTGAATACCCTCTCTCTCTCCAAATTCATGAACTGCTCATGAATTCTGTCAGCAATGAATGTGGCATAATCATATTGGACAACAGGGGGCTGTCCTGGAGTGAACATGGATAGCATTACCAAGATTGTTTCGTCCACAAACTCACTGGTATTGAATCCTAAAATGTAGGATGTCATGTCCACTAGCAGTCTCCCTGTTTCATTGAACCAGACATGTAGATAAGGAGGAGGTTGTCGGGGTTGATAATCTGGTTGCATGAACAACTGGCCAATCCTTGTGACCTCTGAGCTAGGCAGCTTGGCACCTTGTTTGAGTAGAAAATTCATAGAAAGGGGCACCAGAGGTTTAGTTGGCTCAAAGCTTAGCATCTCATTTATGGATTGAGGAGTGATGTGAAATAAAACAGTCCCAGATGGACCCAAAACTGCTCTTTGAGAGGGTTCATAGTGTTCACAACACTGATGGATGAAGTCTGGGAATACATTCACTTGTGGAAGATAATAGATGGGCAAGTTGGACTCCCAGATACCTTTGTCATCAGCACCACTTATGTGTTTCTTCTTCAGCTCACAAACGGTTTCTATGTGATACCTGTTACTTATTTCAACTGTTTCTTTCATTTGATAATCTCGGTCAGCAAGGGCCAACCATTCTAGGTTCTTATGTGGGGCATTCAGGGGTGCAATATTCAATGCCACAGGGGTCTCCATTGCGTAGTTGTCACTTGGAGTTGAATTGGTGCTTTGGTTCAGCAAAACTGGCAGTAAATAATAAATTATGGTCGATGAGATAACTTGCAGAGACGAGAATGAAGGCGAATTGGGTTAACAGGGACCAACAACTTGTTGAGAAAGTGAAATTAACCAATGCTGGGAGTGAGTGCTGCTTTTTCAGTGGAATTTGTCTGCTAATGGTTTTAAGTCGCAAATGTGCAGGAAGCTGTGGGAAGTGGGCGAAATTTGAACAATGGGAACCCTTTCACATGAACTTGGGGCCAAACTGGTAGATGGAGGGTCTTAGCATTCAGGAATTTGAGTAGTTATTATGCTTTTTCTATTTGTCTTTTTTTATATACTGCAGAGAACTCGGAAGACCAGGGTACACAGAGGAAATCGGTAAATATCTGGAAACTGTGAGGCCGATGGTGTTGAAGGTTGGTGAACTTGCAGCGCCAGTAGCTCAGGGCACGAATTTTGCAGTTGGCGGACAAACGATGCAAAACAACATGCAAGGGTGCACAACAATTGTCCAATAGAAATGCGAAAAAACGATGATTTTGTGCGAATATATGGAAAAAAGGGATTTGGTTCCTTTTTTGTAAATGACGTCAGCATGACGTCACTGGTCAGGCCCGGGTACGACAGGGATGACGTGGCGATGTATGACTGGGCTGACGTGGAGGGATGACGCAGTGGCCATGTCGGATAGAGAGTGAGATGGTAGTTGACGTGACTGCTGATGTGGGTGATGACGTAGGGGCGGGAAGTAAACGGTGGTAAGCTGTAATATCGGACCGCTTGTGGTACGGGGCCGGTAACTGCCAGAGGCCACCCGATCCAATAAAAAATGGGCACGTGTCCCTGGCACTACGTCACCCACTGACAGATTTCTGGCGCTAAAGGACGGATAGCAGAAGGGCTCCGAAATGCCCGATGACCGTCGGATGGGAGGGCCCAGATCCGACGACGGACGGGAGGATGAGCCGCCAGCACGATAACAGCGAGACCCAGCCATTATTAAATTATTTCTTTTGATAAAGCACGGCGACACGAAACCTTGGATAAATGGTAAATGTGGGTTTACGGGAACTTTATACAAGTGATGCGGAAAAGAGGGAATTAACATTATGAAGGGTATAGTGGGTGAGGGTTATTAAATTAACCAGGTGTTAATTTAATTCCCGAACATAGCATGGAGAACTATATACATGAAAGCCTTTGATTTTGTCATGCTTCCCGAACTTCAAAATATATGGCTATAATGCCCAAGGGGGGGGTATGTACGTATTTTTGGGTTTTTGCATAAAATATGATAATAGTAGGGGGAGGGGAACACTTAGGGAGTTAAATAGTAAGGTTAGAAGTGGATATGAATTTGAGATGTGAAAGAGGGGCAGAGAGCTAAGTTTAAAGAGTAAACTTAGATTTAGAAGTAAATGAGAGTGAGAAATGATTTTACACAAGAAATGTGGCTTTTTTGTGTGATAGAAACCAACACCTTGGCTTAATATTTCACAAAAGATAAAGTGATGCTAGGACTTGCTGAGCGAATCCCAAGGTCCATTGGAGGGATGTTAGAAAAAGATTTCCTAGGAAAACAGGGGAAGTTAGACATGCTTCCATATTTTGTTATCAGAATGCTGAATAACCAGTTCTGTTCTTGCTGATATAAATTTTCTTTGTCAAGCTAACTCATGAAGACAATCAGGCTTCGGCAACCCCTGTCTACGTACCCATCTTAGTACCTAGCATTTTTTGTTACGTCAGGGAGAGTGCACTTAGACTTGCAAACCCTCAATTGATCTTTTCTTTTTCTTTTCAAATGATTTGATATCTATAACTACCCTTATCACTTCCAAGGGCCCAGATTAAGCAGTTGGGCGCCTTTGTTCTCTACCTAACTACTAATCTGCCAAGCTTAAACTGTTTGGACATATTTTCTTTCTCTAGTCTAAGATAGGCAATTTAAAACATGGCATGGCCCAGCTTGAATTGTTGGGCCATCCATCAAGATAGCAGTGGCATTTTGGTTGGCCACTTTCCTGGTCTTTCTTTGGGGTTCATTTCAATTATTTTTTCTGACCAGTTCATTTTCTTGCCTTTTGATTATTCTTTTAAGGCATACCCTCTTTACATTTTTTAACTGTCTATTTTCTTCACAAAAATAGAACCTTTGTATCATTAAAGATGAACATTTTTGGCACTTCCACTGTCAATCATGAAAAATGAAACCCTATTGGTATAGCAGACTAACAGTGGCTCCACTTGGGGATGAATTTTCCAGATGAAAAGTCAAGAATAGCAGGTCAGATCGCCTTGTTTTTCCCAATCTTGTTGCAGCCTAAATCCTCCTTTTGTTAAAGACCATTCATCTGAATCTTTAGGAATTTATATGAAATAGCCTACAAGCTGATTTGTTGTGAAATTACAGCTCTTTTTTTACTTGTTTCTCTGAGTGTTCCTCATCACCTTGATAGTTCCCATGTGTTTTCTCTTGCTTTCCAATGATAGGGTCAAAATATATATCAAAAATGGTGTAGCACCTTGGTCCTTCTCAAAATCAGCTTCACTTGGACCTTTATCTATCCGTTGTCAATAAACCTACTGAAAATACAAATATTTATGTACAATATGTGGCTGTGTAGTGTTTCCTCAATGGTGATCAAAATAGTGCTTGAGCATCCTCCCATTGACTAGGCCTTCCTCAGTGTTTGAGCCATCCAAACTCTTTAGAAAATAGGTGTTATTACCTTGTACAGCATAAATGACATAAGTTCCCTTCCACAAGGAATCAAATTTACCATGTTTTCCTTTGTCCTCCCTCCTGGAATCCCATCTCAGCACTTTGCTTCCTATGAAGAAGTCTTCAAATTTGGTTCTTTTGTCAAATATTCTTTTGATCTTCTCTTGTAGTATTTGGGTTCTCTGATAGACTTCCTCTCTTGTTTGTTGTAGGTGAATTGTCTGATTGACCCTTCTTTGAATGTTATTTGGCTCAGCTTGTATCTCTTGCAGCAACTTGATTACAGGGATCCCCAAAGACGAAGGAAATCTTGCTTCCATTCCATAAACAAGTTCATATGGGCTTGTGCCAATGGATCTTTTGGTGGTCAACTTGTCCGCCCATAGTGCATTTACCATCTTCTTATGCCAATTCTTTTTGTTCTCCTCCAAAACTTTCTTGATGATGTTGATGAGGCTTTTATTGGAAGACTCAGCTAGGCCATTGCCTTGCAGATAATAAGTTGTGGAATGACCCAAGGTCATATGATATTTATGGCAAAAGTTGATCATTTTTTTGGACTTGAATGCAACAGCATTGTCTGTAATAATTTTATCTGGACAGCCAAACCTGGACAAGATGTTGGTTTCTAGAAATTGTATAATGATGGAGTCATTGGCTTGCCTACAAGGGATGGCTTCTATCCATTTGGTAAAATAGTCTGTAGCAGTCAAAATCCACCTATACTGACCAGAGGATGAAGGGTGGATTTCACCAATGAAGTCTAAACCCCATTGTTGGAATGGTCTCTCAGTGGAAATAGGTTTGAGTGGTAAAGGCAACAGATTTGGCATTTGTGACAAGACATTACAAATTTTGTCACATCAGTAAACAAGGAGGGCCAATAAAAACCAACCCTTAGGATTTTATCAGCTGTGGATTTCCAGTATAAATGTCCTCCACAGTCACCTGCATGAAATTCCTTGAGGACATTGTTAGTTTCATCCAAAGTTAGGCATTTAAGTAAGATTCCTTCATGGTTTCTCCAAAACAAAACATTGTCTATGATACAAAACCTTGATGCTTTCATTTTCAAGAACCTTTTCTTAGTTCTGGACAACCTTGGAGGAGCTTGCAGGTTTAACAATACAAAACATATATCAGCATACCAGGGAGATTGCAAAAAGGCTTGGTTGATCTGTGGAGTCGCCATCTCCTCTTCGTTGTCCAGTTCATTAATGTCGAGGGCTTGAAAATTGGTTTCAGTCATTAGCTTGGCTAGACCCTGTCCTTTTATCAGTTTGGTAGGCTTGATTTCAATGTCATATTCTAAGATATCGGCAATCCATTTGCCCCACCTGCCTTCAATTCCCTTTTGGGTTAAAATGTCCTTAACCACTGCATTTGGGACGTAGGCAATTATATGAGAGTATAAAATATAGATTCTAAAGTCTTTGATGGCTTTTACCAATTCATAGGCTTGCTTTTTCATAATCTGATATTTCAAGGGAGCATATCTAAGGGCTCTGCTAAAGAATGCAATGGGTTTTTCATAGCCCTGGTCATCTTTTTGTAATAGGACTGCATCAATTGTATGCTCAGATGAAAAGGAGAAAATGATGAAGTCTCTATCAAACCTAGGACTTGTTAGGACTGGTGTGTTTGTCAACGCTCTTTTGATGTCCTCAAAGGCTTGCTTGGCTTCCATGGTCCATTTGACCTTAGAATCCTTCTTCAACATATTGTTTAACAGTCTTATGAGCTCAGCCAAATTAGGAATGAATCTTATCAAGAAGTTAATTTTTCCTAGAAAGCCTTGTAGTTCTTTGATGTTTCTCGGATGAGGGACTTGAAGGATGGCTTCAATTTTGTCTGGATCAATCCTAATACCATCTTTTGAAATTATATGCCCTAAGAGTTTACCTTCCTCTAGGACGAACAGTGATTTTTTTGGATTCAACGATATGCCATATTTTCTACAAATTAAGAAAACCTTCCTCAGGTGCTCTAAGTGTTCTTGGTCTGATTTTGAAAAGGCAGTGAGATCATCCAAGTAGACCACCAAAAAATCATGGATTTCTTTGGCAAAGGCTATATCCATTGCTCTTTGGAATGTGGCCCCTGCATTTTTAAGTCCAAAAGGCATTTTGACATATTTGAAAGTCCCCCAAGGGGTTGTAAATGCAGTTTTGTCTTGATCATCAGGGTGTACTAAAATCTGATTGAATCCAGAGAATCCATCTAATAATGAAATCCTAGAGGCTCCCACTACCCTTTGCAGGATATGATCCATTTTTGGTAATGGGTAATGGTCTTTGAGAGAGACTTTGTTTAAATTCCTTAGGTAAACACACAGTCTGATCTCTCCCATCTTCTTCCTAGTGGGAACCAGATTTGAAATCCACTCTGAAAATCTGATTGGGGCGATGATTCCAGCTTCATACATACGTTTCACTTCTTTTTCAATGAGGGGAAGGAGCACTGGGTTCACTCTCCTAAGCTTTTGTTTGAAAGGTTTTTGGTTTTCCTTTAAAGGTATGGTGTGCTGAATGACTGAAGTGTCATATGACTTTAGGTCCTCATAACTCCAGGCAAAAATATCTTGAAATTCCCTGAACAATTCAATGTATTTTAACTTCTGATCAGCTGGTAATGCTTTAGATAATTTTATCATTTTGGGATTTTCTGTAGTTCCAATGTTACAATCTTCAATTTCAGCATTCAGTGGTTGCATTTTTGGTTTTCTTGAGATATCATTTGAATGAAACAGATCCTCCAAAGGGGTTAAGCCTGTGGGAAAAAAATTATCCTTTAACTCAATTACCTCGGCTTCTGTTTCAGCTATTTCATCTACATCTATTTGCCTCAATTCTTGTATATTTTCATTGTTCAAGGTGGTAGGGTTCAAAACCAAAATTGTTGTTTCAGCTGATATATTTTGCTGGGCTGTGTGAGCATGCGGTTGGTCATCCATAGTGCTAGTATCAATGTTGATGCTTGAAAATTCTTCTTCTAGATTGAGGAAGTTGTTTATTTGTGTGTCACTCTCAAAGACTTGCCAATTCTTGATGTTGTCCGGGACTGCAGGTCTATGTTTGATTTCAGTAGTGAAAGTGTGATTGGGTTTGAAAGGTAGCTTGCAAGTGCTGGCAAAGGTTGCCAAGCTATGAGCATGTAAATTGAGCTCTCTAGAAATTTTAGTTAACTGAGATTCTGAGAAGGTATCAAGTACTTGGATAGCTGCTCCTTTATAAGCTCTTAACCTTAGATCATTTGTGATAAAGTTTCCTTTCATCTGTTGTATGATCAGATCTGAATCTCCTAAGATTGAAATTTTGGTTGCACCTAAATTTTTTATGAGTTTGAGACCTAACAGAAGGGCTTCATACTCAGCCATATTATTTGTGCATCAAAAATTTAGCCTATATGCGTGACCTTCAGCTCGGTCATTCTGTATATTGTGGATCCAGACTCCTACTCCAGCTCCTAACTTGTTTACAGAGCCATCAAATTCTAGGTACCATAAGGTTTCATGATCAAGATTTGGATTGAGATTTTTAGAAAGTTGGATCAGGGGAAGATTGGTTTCTTGCAAGTCACTTGATACTTCATGATCCTTTGTTATATCAGTTATGCCAAAAGTCTTTTGGTATTTGGAGGCCAATTGTTCATTCACTTCCTCTGCCTGTGCTACCATTAATAATTCAGAATAAGCCTTGCTGCACATGTCAGCATTATAGAGAATAAAGGAATCCATGTCAGAGTGTATTGAATAGATTGGGAAGTTTTTGGGCTTATTTTGACTGCTCACCACATATTTCATTAATGTTTCGCGGTATAATCTCTTTGGCTGTCCAAAGACTGAAATGGTAGTGTAGGACATGTCTAATTGCAAAGATCCTTGGAGTTTGGCCCCCCAAGATCTGGACAAGAGCATACCATACTTAGGAGGTATGTCAACTACCACTACATCCATCAAAATTGTTTTGGTTGGTTATTGGACCAGGAAGACACACAAATCTTTAATTAGGCCTAGACACCTGACTTGGCTTGAATCAAATGAGAATAGATCTTTGTAAGGTCTTGTGATATCTAGGTCGAGTTTTTCCATTACAGACTTGGGCATTAAGTTGTGTGAGGCTCCGGAATCAAACATTGCATTGTGTAAAACCTTGTCATGAATGTTTAAACTGACATAGAAGGGTGGAAACCCTCCATTTGTTGTTTTTCCGTTAACCTCAGGACCAAACAGTAACTCAGGTTGGTCATCAAGAACATTCACAGCATCTTTATTGTCTGATACTTGTAGTGACCTGTTGATCTGCTGTCTATAGACTTCGTGCTTGGCCAATTCAGAAAGAGGAACAACTATCTTTAGCTTACTAATTTCTGTTTCTAAGTTAAAGGGCTTTTCCATTTGAGTTTTGGCATTAGGTGCAACAGATTTTTCCTTTTTAGCTAGGTTTTCAGTAATCCTTTCTTCATGATTGGTATGATTTTGAGTGAAATTGGCACCAAATTTGTTTTCAGGGGGAGTGTTTGAACTTGCCTTCCAAGGATGGGGCGGGGCTGGATGGTTTTTAGAGGGCTTTTGTTCTGAGATATCCTCCACAGTGACTTCTTTGGTATGGGGGTTTGAGTTAGCAGCGGATTCTGGAAGAACAGTCTTGTCCTTGGTCTTTTTTGGCTGCTTACTCTCCTTTGGTTTAAGAGTTTCAGGTACATCTATAGTTCTACTTCTTAGTTTATACTGTTTATGTACCTCATATACTGCTGCATCATAACCTTCCCTAAAATCAAATGATTCTCCTGACTTAGTTTGAAATTGATTGCAATTATAAACCTCTTGATCTTCTTGTGTTAAAAAGACTTGATGTTCACTGTCTAGACCCATTAGGTTGATGTGAGGATCCTCGGTTGGTTCGCTAGATGTTGAAGCCTCAGCATAATTTTCTTGGAATGGAGGTCTAATATGTTGGTCAGGATCAGCCCTTCCAACATTTGGATTTTGATTCTTTCTAAAATTAGGGTTTCTAGCAGTACTTGGTTGACCTTCCCATGATGATTTTCTTTCTATGGTTTCTACCCTGTCCCCAAGTCTGTCCATGCCTTTGATGATTGCATCTAGCTTTTGTTCAAATGCTGAGGGTTCTTCCTTAAAAGTAGTTCTTCTTTCAGCTCTTGCCCGATTCCTTTTGGCAATCAGATTTGCCTCTACACTTACAGCTATGTTTTGCATGTCTGCCAAGGTCGCAGGGGCTCTTTCCCTTAGTTGATATGCCATATCAGCATCAAACCCATTCAGGAATTTGATTAAGGTTAAATCAGGTGGATACCTAAGATTTTGAGGAATGGCATCATAAACACTGTTGAATCTGGTACAATAATCTAGGACAGTTTCTTGTGGGCCTCTCCTTATGGTGTCATACTCAGATAGAATATGCAGTGGGTCTTTTTTCTTTTCCCATCTGTTCAGGAAGGATTGATAAAGAGCACCCGAATTGGCTATGGAATTTGCAGCAAGTGCTCTGAACCAAGTTCTTACTTCACCTGTCAAACTTTGGACAAAGATTTTCATTCTCACGTCATCATCGTCTATTTCATAGTTTTCAAAGTAATCTTGCATTTTCTTGGTATGCTGTAAGGCAGTATACGTGCTGGTTCCATCAAAGTAAGTGATCTTACTTTGGTAGTCCTGAGGCATAGCCCCAGGATTACCAGGTAACTGAAGGGGGGCATAACGATTTGCCATATTTACAGGGATTAATGGGACAACAGGTAGAAGGGGAACAACTGGAACACCAGGGACAACAATAGCAGTTTGTGTATTGGAAGGAGGTGTGAAGAGTGTGTTTTGAGAAGCGGATGAGGAAGAGGGAGAAGACGGGGTTATGTGAGGATGAACTGATGGTTTAGCAGGGGTTGGGATATAACTTTGCTGAACTGCCTGAGGGCTAGAGTCAGCAAATTCTTCTTGTTCCTTTTTCTTCCTAAGAATCTTAGGAATCAAATTAGGATTATCGAAAACAGTTGGAGGATTTGGGTCGGGATCTGACCTAGTATGCCTAGTTCTCTTTTTAGGAGCCAACTTCTGAATTTATTTTTGGTATTTTTGAGAATATTTTCAAAATTATCAAGGAACTGCTCAAATTTTGGAATAGCTATCTAGAGCAGACAACAGTTGAAAAATTCGTTCTGCTCCCCAGCAGAGTCGCCAATTATGTTATCACTCAGGTTGTTCCCTTTGACTCCTAAGGGAATACGGCCGAGGTAACCACTAACCAATCTTTGAATTACAGGTTTTAGCTCACCTGCAATCAGAGAGGGCTCTCCCTTTCTGATTTAGCTTTGTTTTGGGAATTTTAGGCTAGTTATGATGCACTGAATTTTGTTTAAATTTTGGTTGAATGATATCTTCTAACAGCTGAAATGCAATGTTCAGAGGGTTTTAGTCCATCGGGCATTGGAGTCTGTGATTATGTGTTGCTTGAGATGTTTAGTGGGAATGATGATACTGCAGAGCCAAACGGGTATTCATGAAACAACCTTCAAATTCGGGAAGTATGGATTGCAATCAGTCAGTGAGAGGAAATTAAGGTTCTTTCACTATGCTGGTGAGATGGAGAAATGAAATATTGCTCAGGAGCAACTCAGAATTCCTGAATAGTATTTACTATGAAAGATTCAGTGTAAATGTGAGCAATTAAGAATTTCACATTCATAACTAATTTTGAAGAAAACATAATTAACAGCAGAGATTGAGCTTAGGGTGTTTAATAAACAAATCCTGAACTATTCCTTTTCTCTGATGCTAAGACCATTGAACATAGAACATATGCGGGTTTTGGTAAGTGAAGAGAATATAAAGACACGGTTTAGAAAACTTATTATATCATGAAATAACGTAGGAATCATGCAGCAGCAAGCAATCTCATTACAACACATCAAACAACGCAGAATTTCAGGAACTTCATCAGCTTCTTGTATTCAAAGTCTGTAATTACAGTGTAGCTCTTCAGAAGAAAAATCAACAACCCCAACTAAGTTATGCGTGGGGATATATATACAAAAGTGTTTCACAAAATATCTGAAATAGGAGTCATTAACTCATAACTTTCTTACCAACTTTCTACGAATAGTAGATACAAAAGTTATTGCTATTAAAAGATCAATAAACAGCTATTTATCTTTGTCAGAGACCCTTGACTTTGAAACAAACTGGGCCGACTGACTAATTTGCATTCATTTCGGGAGTGTTTGCTTTCTTGCTGCTTTGCCACAATGCTGCTGTTGTGGTTGCATCATTTGTAATCATCCATTGGTGCCTAGTCATCATCTTTGTCACTCAGCTGCTCTTTCTTTTGCCACCCAAGTAGATTGAACATGTAAGTCATTTGAAAATGCTGACTCAAGATTGATAAAAAAATTTCAAACAAAATTTGATTTATCAAAGTAATGTTTCTATCATGCCTCTCCACCAATCTTCAGTAGGCAATTGGTGTCTTTGTATTTTAATCAGAGTCTCATCAGCTTCAGTATATTTGTAGTAATTTGGAGGTACTTCAAAAAGGTGCTTGATCTCATGCTCAATAAAAAACAAATTTTCCAACTTTTCATAGAGAGTCTACCCAGATGGGGGCCCTATTTCCTCTGAACTGCTTGTGGATGTTGTTATTTGATTTGTTGCATAATTGTTGACCCTCTTGGCATAATTTTCATGTGATAACAACCTTCCTGCACTAGTTACCAAGCTGGGAAGACCTCTGTTATGCAATGCTGTGATTTTTGCAATGAATTCATTTACCTCTGTCTGCATTTCTTGACACCTCCTGTCCAATGTCTGCACATAATTGCTCAAGGTAAGCACCCTCTTTATTAGTAATATGGTATCAGTCCTGTCTCTGATACCCATTCCTGCTAGCTAAAGGCCGGTGCGATTGTTAAGCACTTGAATCATTCTGTTGGCTATTTTAGGCAATCTTCTTGATTTCACTTATAGTTTTGTCCAGAGTAAGCTCTTTTTCTAACTCCTTTATCTTTTTTTCAAGAGCTCTCACCTCTTTTGTTCTTTCAGCTACATTCTTCTTTGATTTTTCATATTTTTCTTCAAGCGTAGCCAATTTCTCTTTAGCCACCTTTAGTTCTGCCATCTGTGCCTCCAGAGCTTCTAGTTCTTTCATCATATTTTGCGTGTTAAGGCTAGGTACCTGTTCTGATGTTGTTGCTGGTGCTGTCGCTTCTGGAGCTGGTGCTGAGCCTGAAGGGACTGCCTCGGATGTTTGTCCAGTGGGAGGACCTGCTGAAGTAGTCACAAGAGGCACATCTTAAATGGCTGCAGATGTCTGTGCTGGATGAGCTGGTAATTATCCTTGTTTTTCCCTTAATGCTACCTCCAAGGCACCCTCTATTTCCACCAATCTCTTATGCAGGGTCAAGAGTAGAGCAACCACATCTTGATCTTTATTTTGTTCTGCAATCCCTTCAGTCTGAGGGTGATGGGTAGGTGGTAGTTTGATCTGCTTCCTTAAAGCTGCTATATCCTCATCTTTTTTCTTCATCAAGGCCTGCACACCCTTAGGATCATTTGGATCATGTCCTAGCTCTATAATAATTTCTTCCAAGGACTTGATTCTATTGTCCTTGGCTTGAGATGAAGCCTTCTCTAATTCTAACTGGGCAGTAGTGTTATGTAGAGAATTTTGCAAGTGGTGTGCTAATCGAGTTTTATCAGCCAATGTAGAATAGAGCATCTCCCCTGTTTGCTTGTGCAGCTTGATCTGGTCCATGGGGTGGATGTCTTTGGCAATCACCTCCAAGTTAGTTCTGATGTATTCTGCAGCTGATTGAGGTTGCTGCATAGTAGGCCTAAAATGACTAAGAGTCATTTTTCCTTCTTAGATATCATAGGCTGACATGAGCCTTTCTTGATTGGTTGGTGCCATTCTAAGCAGCTGGTTATAGAGCTGGTATCTAGCCGGCTCATTTCTTGCTTTTGTGTCTGTAAACTACTTCTTGATGCTAGAGTTTGCCTTGGTCCACTACCTTGAAGAACTTACTTCTGTTCCTTGTTGCAGTTCTTGCTCTTGCTGTAAGGAGCTGGCCGATGTTTCGATGCTAGGAGGGAGCATAGTATCAGTTGGTCTTTCAGGCATTTCCTCCTCAGAGAAAGGGTTAAGTCTTTGCCTTTTCTCACCTTGCTGATCTGTCGAAGTGGTAGGAGGAGTCTCCTCTTGCCTATCTCTTTTCCTCATTCTTTCTTCATTTGCAGGTGTCTGTAAAACTGTAGTTTCAACTGTCACCTCCTGTCTTGGAGGGATCTTCTCTTGGGTTTGCTGCTCTGTGGAGGCAAGCATTTTAGCCCTTTCTTCTTGCTACTCTGCTTGCTGCTCCAAATTGGGAAGGACTCCTCTTGTTGTATGTCTTTGCCTTTAGCTATATTTGTTGCTTGACCAGTTGCTTTGGCAGACTGCTGGGGAACAGTGGAGGATGAGGCACTTTCTCCAAGATGCCGAGGGGCTGGAGACAAAACCTGTCCAAAATATTCCAAGTCAACTTCTTTTTCTAATTTTTTAAATGCTCTCTCTCCTAATTCTTCTTCAGAATAATCCTCCACTAATGTGCCTTCTATCCACTCTAGTTGGTTAGCATATTTTTCAATTTCTGAAATGCTAAAGTGATCATAGGTAGCAAGCCTATATTTGATTCTTCTGAGGCTTATGAAGTGATTAGGGTCATATGGTGCCCAATAGAAGCTTGTCTTGAGCTAGAGGCTTTTTAGGATCTTGTCTGCCTCCCCCCAAGCTTCTTCCCTCTTATTAAAGATGAATGGACCCAGTTGGTGCTTAATTTTCAGCTGTGATTTCTTATTTCTGCTATGAAAATGGATCATGTCTGCATTTCCAAATTGTCGAAAGTATTCTAATGCAAAAAGTCTCATGGGAACATACTTTGGAAGTCTGTATGGGGCTAGCTCACAGCCATATACTCTGATTACTGTGTGGTCTTGGTAGAAGTACCAATCCCCAATGCTATAATTCTTTGAAAGCTAGAGGATCTTCTGCATTTCATCGGTGAGTCTAGGAGGAGGAGAACTCTGCAGTAGGGACAAGGCTGGATGGATGAACAGATCAATGAACTCACAGTAGCTGTATGGAGAGTAAAAGATATTGTGACAGACTGGTGTCCAAAATACCACTGACCTCCTGTTTCCTTTTGCATCCAACTTTTTCAAGAAAATAGGGAAACTGTCAGGCTGATTGTATAATATCAAATGATATATATAGGATGTGTATTTGAATACCCTCTCTCTCTCTCCAAATTCATGAATTGCTCATGAATTCTGTCAGCAATGAATGTGACATAATCATATTGGACAGCAAGGGGCTGTCCTGGAGTGAACATGGATAGCATTACCAGGATTGTTTCGTCGACAAACTCACTGGTATTGAATCCTAAAATGTAGGATATCATGTCCACTAGCAGTCTCCCTTTTTCATTGAACCATACATGTAGATAAGGAGGAGGTTGCCGGGGTTGATAATCTGGCTGCATGAACAACTGGCCAATCCTTGTGACCTCTGAGCTGGGCAGCTTGGCTCCTTGTTTCAGCAGAAAATTCATAGAAAGGGGCACCAGAGGTTTAGTTGGCTCAAAGCTTAGAATCTCATTTATGGATTGAGGAGTGATGTGAAATAAAATAGTCCCAGATGGACCCAAAACTGCTCTTTGAGAGGGTTCATAGTGTTCACAACACTGATGGATGAAGTCTGGGAATACATTCACTTGTGGAAGATAATAGATGGGCAAGTTGGACTCCCAGATACCTATGTCATCAGCACCACTTATGTGTTTCTTCTTCAGGTCACAAACGGTTTCTATGTGATACTTGTTACTTATTTCAACTGTTTCTTTCATTTGATAATCTCGGTCAGCAAGGGCCAACCATTCTAGGTTCTTATGTGGGGCATTCAGGGGTGCAATATTCAATGCCACAGGGGTCTCCATTGCTTAGTTGTCACTTGGAGTTGAATTGGTGCATTGGTTCAGAAAAACTGGCAATAAATAGTAAATTATGGTCGATGAGATAACTTGCAGAGATGAAAATGAAGGTGAAATGGGTTAACAGGGAGCAACAGCTTGTTGAGAAAGTGAAAGTAACCAATGCTGGGAGTGAGTGCTGCTTTTTCAGTGGAATTTGTCTGCTAATGGTTTTAAGTTGCAAATGCGCAGGAAGCTGTGGGAAGTGGGCGAAATTTGAACAATGGGAGCCCTTTCACATGAACTTGGGGCCAAACTGGCAGATGGAGGGTCTTAGCATTCAGGAATTTGAGTAGTTATTATGCTTTTTTCTGTTTGTCTCTTTTTTTATATACTGCAGAGAACTCGGAAGACCAGGGTACACAGAGGAAATCGGTAAATACCTGGGGACTGTGAGGCCGACGGTGTTGAAGGTTGATGAACTTACAGCGCCAGCAGCTCAGGGCACGAATTTTGCAGTTGGCGGACAAACGACGTAAAACAACATGCAAGGGTGCACAACAATTGTCCAATAGAAATGCGAAAAAACGATGATTTTGGGCGAATATATGGAAAAAAGGGATTTGGCGCCTTTTTGTAAATGACATCAGCATGACGTCACTGGTCGGGCCCGGGTACGGCAGGGATGACGTGGCGATGTATGACTGGGCTGACGTGGAGGGATGACGCGGCGGCCATGTCGGATAGAGAGTGAGATGGTAGTTGACGTGACTGCTGATGTGGGCGATGACGTAGGGGCGGGAAGCAAACGGTGGTAAGCGGTATTATCGGACCGCTTGTGGTACGGGCCTGGTAACTGTCAGAGGCCGCCCGATCCAATAAAAAACGGGCACGCGTCCCTGGCACTACGTCACCCACTGACAGATTTCGGGCGCTAAAGGACGGATAGCAAAAGGGCTCCGAAATGCCCGATGACCATCGGATGGGAGGGCCCAGATCCGACGATGGACGGGAGGATGAGCCACCCGCGCGATAATGGCGGGACCCAACCATTATTAAATTGTTTCTTTTGATAAAGCGCGGCGACACGAAACCTTGGATAAATGGTAAATGTGGGTTTACGGGAACTTTATACAAGTGATGCGGAAAAGAGGGAATTAACATTATGAAGGGTATAGTGGGTGAGGGTTATTGAATTAACCAAGTGTTAATTTAATTCCCGAACATAGCATGGAGATCTATATACATGAAAGCCTTTGATTTTGTCATGCTTCCCGAACTTCAAAATATATGGCTAATGTACATATTTTTGGGTTTTTGCATAAAATATGATAATAGTAGGGGGAGGGGAACACTTAGGGAGTTAAATAGTAAGGTTAGAAGTGGATATGAATTTGAGATGTGAAAGAGGGGCAGAGAGCTATGTTTAAAGAGTAAACTTAGATTTTAGAAGCAGATGAGAGTGAGAAATGATTTTACACAAGAAATGTGGCTTTCTTATGTGATAGAAACCAACACCTTGGCTTAATATTTCACAAAAGATAAAGTCATGCTAGGACTTGTTGAGCGAATCCCAAGGTCCATTGGAGGGATGTTAAAAAAAGATTTCCTGGGAAAACATGGGAAGTTAGATATGCTTCCATATTTTGTTATCAAAATGCTGAATAACCAGTTCTGTTCTTGCTGATATAAATTTTCTTTGTCAAGCTAACTCATGAAGACAATCAGGCTTCGGCAACCCCTGTCTACCTACCCATCTTAGTACCTAGCATTTTTTGTTACTTCAGGGAGAGTGCACTTAGACTTGCAAACCCTCAATTGATCTTTTATTTTTCTTTTCAAATGATTTGCTATCTATAACTACCCTTATCACTTCCAAGGGCCCAGATTATGCAGTTGGGCGCCTTTGTTCTCTACCTAATTACTAATCTGCCAAGCTTAAACTGTGTGGACAGATTTTCTTTCTCTAGTCTAAGACAAGCAATTTAAAACATTGCATGGCCCAGCTTGAACTGTTGGGTCATCCATCAAGATAGCAGTGGCATTTTCGTTGGCCACTTTCCTGGTCTTTGTTTGGGGTTCATTTCAATTATTTTTTCTGACCAATTCATTTTCTTTCCGTTTGATTATTCTTTTAAGGCATACCCTCTTTACATTTTTTAACTGTCTGTTTTCTTCACAAAAATAGAACCTTTATATCATGAAAGATGAACATTTTTGGCACTTCCACTGTCAATCATGAAAAATGAAACCCTATTGGTATAGGAGACTAACAGGAGCACAAGTCCGTACTGGCACTTGTCGTCTCAAAGTGGAGGAATCACCCAACCAACAGTGAAAAGAACAGTTACCAGGATTTACGACACCGGAATACGTCTCTAGCCTAGACTTCTAGATGTTGTGCGTTAGGTTCCAAAGAATTTTTAGATTCATTAAATTTATTTTATAGTTGATCTTGCTCAAGAAATTTGCCTTTCAGGTTCACTGTGTGATGTAGATGTACAATTCCTAAAATGCAATCTAAGATGATAAACATGCGTTTAATCTTCTTTTTGCAAATGAAAATCCTAGCTACTAAGGAAAGAGATATGACGTTCTTTCAACAAAGAGCAAAGAACACACACTATGTGCACTGTCCTAAATCAAACCAACAAACAGTCTAAATGCAAATGCACATGCATGTATTTGTTTTTAGCCTTCTTAATGTGTAAATGATAAAAAGAGAGCTAAGCGCAAATCTGAATTATTTTTCAAAGCGACAATTACTAACAAGTTTCTTTTCAAGACAAAATGAGGCCAATGACAACACTTTGCGATTTGGAATTGAAAACTTTATTTCGACACTAGAAAAACTACTAATTCAGATCAAATACAAGAGTAACAGTGTAATCGACTATCAAGAACAATCAGATTCTCTTCTATGACTGAAAAAGACACTTGCGACACTTTCAAATCAAGAAACGACAATACAATTACACTACTTCTTTGTAAAGGACAACTAAAAATGACTCAAAAATACATAAAAACATTTACAGTTCTTTGCAAAATGGAGGCGGAATAACGGCAAGGAAGAGGTTTCAAACAGAGGTGTACTGACTACAGGTAGTAAAACTCCTGAATAGAGCTGAAAAGAATGAACACAGAAACCAAAATTTAGGAACAAAACCTTGTCTGATCAGCACACCTATAACACAGTGAAACTGAAATGCAACGGACCTACTACACTCGGGAAGTGCGATGCATTTGAAGTTCACAGAACAGACACTGCGTTGGACCAGGGACGAGACTTTGATTGGGTTTCGGGTCACAGTTTGTAGTTCAGTTCAGGGATTTAGGTCGAGCAAGTGGTAATCAATAAATCAATCACATGGTTAGATCTAAAGAGGTTACTAGAGCCACCACAAGGGCAATTAGAGAGCTTGTAAATCAATTGTTTAATTTATAAACAAAACCTGGAGATAGACTGAAGCAACATTGATCTACTTTGCACTTGCATAGCAAATGCAGTTCGAAGGCTAACTGGCTTGACTTCAGGCTCCGTCTATAAGTTTATAAAGCAAACAAATGTAGATGAACAAACAATCTATTCGCTCCCCAACGGAGTCGCCATTTTTTTATCGGGAAAGCTAGTGTCTATGCAGAGCTGCTGGTCCCACTAAGGCTGGTAGCTACCTTAGAAACAAACAAACTAAAACCACTTTCGTTTTCCTTTATGAGAAATGATGAGAGAAGAATAAAGGAGACCAACCTTAGTCTTGCGCTTGGTTCCTTGTTTGATTCCTCTCCCTTCTGATAGTCCTTTGTTACTTGCTTTCTTGTATACCCAGCTTCAAAGAGCACCTGTAGAATCAAATCAGCATAACACTATACGAGAACATAGATCTATTGTCATAAGCAATATAGGAATAGATATATATTAGCCACACAAATGAATATAACATCAATCACACAAGAATGTGGAGGAAAACTTGAATAGCTTTATTGATAATCAAGAAAGAGAAAAGAGGATTACAACCAATTGTTCTGACCCAGCATCATCCTCTTAGCATGTAAGCCCTTCTTCACCTCATGAAAATCTTAGATCACCCAACACTATGATATTGCACCAAGAAACCAGCAGCACTTCCTTACAAGATGCAAAATTCCAGCCTCTGGATCTCTGGGATGAGGGATCCATATATAGATGTTTGCAAGGGGGGTGAGTCAGCTTTTGAGATTTGATTAATTTCTTCTCTCTGATAGTTCTTGATTCCACTTGGAGATTGATGATCTCTTACTCATCCCTGGTCGAATTCAGAGAGGCAAGTGTCACAAGAGAGGTTTCTGGAAGATTCCATGCTCCTGCACCTTGCGGACTGACTCTGCCATTTGTCCCTTCTCACCCATCGCACCCCATCGAATGGTTTTTTGACATGCATCGCACCTACTATGTGTATTCAGGTGGGATGCAATGCACTTTGCCTATGGAGCAGGTGAAATGGTCCAGTTTTGACCAGTTCTGAGTAGTTTTTCATGGAGAACTTCTGGGAGAAGATGTAATTAGTTGACCTTGTTCTTTTAGGGGTCGGAACAACACTTTTAGGGACTTAAGAGCCCTTGGTTTATTGACATTTATGATTGGGGTTGTAGTGCCCAAAAATGTCTATAACACTAACTAAGACCATTTATAGCTAAATGACATCCAAAACCCTAACTACTAGTGGTCCTTTGCATAACACACGTTAACCACTTTCTTTATTAACTATGGCCTATTTACAACTAATTGTGGTCCCTTTCCTAGACTAATGTGGGTCAACCACTTACAATTATTATTTCAGGCTTTACTTACTCGCTAACTAACTATGACTATGACTCAGCCCATTGGGCTTATTACATAAATAAAGGGGTTAGGGTTGGACCCTAACATGCCCTTCCCCATCAAAAGAAGCATTGTCCTCAAGGCTGAAGCTATGGAAACTACTTAAGAATAGTGGTTGGTTCCCAAGTTGCATCTTCTAGAGAGGTTTCTTTCCACTTGACGATGACTTCCTTGATCATGCAATCGCAGAGATGTATTTCATGGGTATCGAGAGCCTGTTCTAGTTAAAGCCAGAGTGATCCTTCCTCGTCCAATTCAGGTAGAGTGGTTTGAATTCTGCAATTGTTTCCCACCACTTTCTTGAGGCATGATACATGGAATATTGGATGGATTTTTGAAGTTAGTGGCAAGGCTATTCTGTAGGCAATTGCTCCAATGCACTGAAGTATACAGTAAGGTCCATAGAATTTTGGTGCTAGTTTCTGGAAGCCCTTTTCTTTGAGAGACGTTTTCTTATACGGTTGTAGTTGCAGGAATATTTTATCCCTTTCTTGAAATGTACGCTCAAAATGATGTTGGTCTGCCTGTTGCTTCATTCGATTCTGAGATTGATGTAGATTATCTTTGAGATGATTTACCATGGTAGCATGGTGTTGGTTGACAAAAGGTACCTTTTAAAACTCCTAATTACCCCACATTAATCATCAACCCGAGCAAGTCCTTTTATTTCAAGAGTATACATAGTATGTGCATGCTATAAATCCATAGAGTAATGTTTCTTAAAATGAAGTATAAATCTTTAATACAAGAGTAAACGGATGCATTTACAAAACTCAAATTGCAATTATTAAAGGAAATATGACATCTAAACTTCAAGACTCAATCCTCTGCTAAAATCGTAATCAAATCTCACACAAGCAATTCAAGCAACAATAGCATCAGCCAAGAGCATAGTAGCAATAACTTATCTCTTCTTAGTTGATTCAATCTAAATCATACTCAATCTCTGAGAAGCAATCCAAATGGAAATGATGTCAATTTGAGAGTTCAATAGCGAGAACCAAACTCCTACAGCTGATTAAATCAATATGATTCACTATTTAAATAATTGAATCCGAGATAAGCGTAAATTGAATCAAATGACAATGCTATAAAACATGTAAAGGAAATGTACTACCTCAATACAGGAAAGCAGTAAAGAGTGAATAAGATAAACTCACAGAAAATAGGAAAATTATCAAACCAATCAAACTTTCGAGAATAAAAAATATATAACACAAGGAAGCAGTTTAATCCACCAAAGGCCGGGCCCTTAGCCACCAACGAACACTGCTGAGCTACTTCAGAGAATACGAATGAAAATCAAATTCAATTATATATTAATCATCAAAATTAAGTAGAATTACAATGCAGTCATGTTCTCCAAAAGCACGAGTCTATAAATTAAAATTACAATTTGAAATAATAGAGATCAATCCCCTTTCTTCCTACAATCATTTGCTTTTATAGTCAGAAAGAGGTAAAAGATAAATACGATCCCTCAGGATCTCCCCATCCCGAGGGATTCACAAATGAATTCTATCTTCAGACACACTTACTATTTAGCATTGATCCTCCTGATTCGTCCTCTGACCTGTCCGCAATCATCACATTCCATTCTTCCTTTGTTGGTTTATGTTGTTCCATCGCTAGGGAATAGCAACTGTTCCTTTTGTTTTTTTTCTACACAAAGAGGAGTAAAAGTTAGTTATGATGGCTAAATCTTAACTGCAAGTAGTTCATCCATTTCTTATCATAATCCATCAATATGTTAGCGTGTTAAGATATGAAAGAGATAAGAAAAGAGGAAAAAGGTAATGGAATTAAGAGTAAATACATACCCATTTCGTAACCCAACATACTCCCTTGCTTACCCTGTTTCATGTCCTCATGAAAATTAAATAGTTCTTATGCAGTGCAGTTAAAGAGTAGGCTGGAGAGGGTGTGTCAAAAATTGGTCTAAAACCATGATGTTGAGCCAAGAGCACAAAGGCAGGCCCTTCCGTTCCTTCAGGCAATTCGTAGATAACCTGATATCCTTTAGGGGGATACCAAATAATGGGGCTCCGAAATCGACATCCTAACCAATAAGGTCCTTCTCTCAAAATAATATTTCTATAGGTGACCAAATGGATCGCAGCTACTCTAAAATTTTTGTAGTTAAATGGTTCCCTATCTTGCACACTGCGAGTGGAGACTGTCCACTTGAGCTTAGATGCAGTCCGAGATCTTTATTGAATGGAGAGGAAATATTATACTCCATTCTGTATAATATCCTTATGAATGGGCCCTAAAATTTTAATCACCCCTTCTCGTGTCATCACACTGTTATGGTTGGTAGACATTTGTAAAGGGTGCTTAGGTTCACTTCTTACCCAAATATCCAATCCACGTTCCTGTCTTTGGAATTCATTATAAGCTTTAAACCATTTGAGTTGGTTAACTGCAAATGAAATAAAGGCCTGGAATTGAACATCCCCTACGAAAGGGTTCATTTTATTTTCCACCTTGTTCTCTAATACAAAATTGTGTAGGTAAAACTCAGAAAGAAGCCTTTGGACCTTTACACCATTTTTCTTGCAGCAATTTATAAAATCCTCAATTGTTCTTAATTCAATTGGTTCACCAGTTCTCACGCCTTTAATTTTCAACAACGGGTACCGTTCTAACAAAAACAAGGCATAATTGGTGGCGGGAGACCTACATGCTAAGACATCCATATATAGTGAGCAGATGGTGTTCGTCTGACCTATGACCCCGTCTAGTTTGAGCTTGATCTTCTCTATTTTTTCTTTCACCTTTTTGCATCTGTCGAAAGTCTCGGTCTCTGTTGCTTTCATTTCCCGAAGCTGTTTCTACAGCTCTTGATATTTCTACAGGGAAATGGTTTCTTGTTCAAGTTTTTCCAACACAAGCCGAGCTTGTGCCAATTCTTCCTGAAGATTCAGTATAATGTGGTCA
Organism: Pinus tabuliformis; assembly: GCA_031772625.1. Classification (NCBI taxonomy): domain Eukaryota; kingdom Viridiplantae; phylum Streptophyta; class Pinopsida; order Pinales; family Pinaceae; genus Pinus; species Pinus tabuliformis. The sequence goes on from CM062812.1 coordinate 112,530,778, forward strand.
TTGTGTGTCATGATGTCCTTGGCTTGTATGCCTGTCTGAGTGCTTATTCTATGAGAAGGGATATCTTCTGTCTGTATTTCTTTATTATGGGAGGTCCAAACCTCCATTTGAGTAGCCATGTTGCAAGAGGGTACATCCTCTGTTTGAGTAGCTACGTCTACTAAAATTTCATGTTTTCCTCTTGAGTGATGACAATTTGAGTAGGTGTGGACTTAGTTTGAGTTCCTGTAGCCCTCTCTTCATATAATTCTATTTGTATGACTGCATTTACTATCTCCGAGGTATTGTTCAGAAACTTTTCGTTGTGATTTCTTTTATTTTCCTTCGGATCCTGTTAGCTACCTATACCAATAGGTTTCATATTTCATGATTGGCTATGAAAAGGTCCAAATATGCTCTGCTTTGATGATTCAAAGATCACATATTTCCAAGAGAACCCAAGCTGTTCTTATAGCTTGGTAAGGACTTAAATTGTGATGGATGGTCCAACAGTCTAATCTGGATCATGTCATGTTTTAAATTTTTTCAGTTGTAGAATAGAGAAAGAAGTCTGTCCAATTTGTTTAATCTTGGCAGACAAGTAGTTCAGGTAGAGAAGAAAAGGCTCCCAACAGCTTAATCTGGGACCTTGGAAGAAATAAGGGTAGAAGTAGATAGAAAAACAAAAGAAAATCCAAAGAAAAGAAAAGGCAAGTAAGGGTCTGCAAGTCCAAGTGCACCCTCCAAGAAGAAATAAAAATGCTAGGCAAGTAGCTGGGTAAGTAGTTGGGGTTGCAGAAAGGTTATCTTTACCATTGTAGGTGTGTTAACTTTGTTTACCAAAGCAAAGCTAATCAATTGAGAAGGGGTTCTTCTTCATCAAGTTGCAGCAGGAAGCATGTCTAACCTCCCTCTTCCCCTTGTTCATTTCATTACTAACACTCCCTCATCAGTCAAGATTCATGGAAGAATATTATGGTTTCATGGTGGTTCTTGTTCCTTCAAAAGCCACATTTCTTGTGTAAAAATCTTTTCATTTTGATCTACTCCCTAAGCTAAGTGTTTTTCAAATAAACTTAGCTCTGTCTCCCCTAATCCACTTCTTTCATCCATATTAACTTTAACTTTACTATATAAATCCCCTATATCACCTTTCCCCTACTAATATTAACACCATGGTGTATAAACCCCAAATTTTGTATAAATATCCCTCCCCTTGGCATTATAGCCATATGTTCTCTAAAAAAGGAATCAAAATGACATCTGGTCACTTTGATGAACCTATACCTCATCTCTCCCCCTTGCTTCAAGTCATTCCACTCATTAAACCATCATTTGCAAAGAAAAACCCTATACAAACCCCTTTCTACCCATAACCCCTTTGAAATCATGAAAAAAACCCAAAAAACCCACTTCTTCCGCTTAACCAAAGTTGGCGCATGCATTTGATTTCTTCGAAATACATTGAAAACTTTATAAAAAACCCATATCCGAAGGCTTCCGCCGGGCGCTGCTTCCAAAAACAAATATTAAATAAATACTCGCCTGCATCCATATCCAGCGATCATATCGCCCTCCCGTCAACCGTCGGATCGGACCCAAGTGATCCGACGGTCCTCATTAATATCGGAGCGGCCCCCACGACAGAGATTTAGCGCCTGAGAAAATGACGTTGCGTTACGTCAGTGCTTGGCCACGCGTCACCCGATCAGGGCTCTCGGAGAGGCCTCTGACAAAATTAGGGCCGTATCATAACCGCCCCAAGAAACCGTAACCACTGGCGCTTAACCGTAACCGCAGGCACCTACCGCCCGGTTTGCTGGTCCCACGTCCTGCCCACGTCATCGCCGCCCTGCCATCGCATCAACACTTTGTCCGCATCTGTGCCAACGTGCCTGCCACCGCATCACCCCGTGGACCAATAGTAGCTCGCCACCTCACCCGATGACGTCATGCTGACGTCATCCGAGCTTGACCCCACCCTATGACGTCATCAGAGAAAAGGCGCCAAATTGCCAAAAAGTCCATATTATGGCCAAAAATTGCATTTTTCATACTTTCTGCTTATTTGCTACTGCTTCTTCTGCATGGTGTTTTACGTTCAAAACTGCGCCACCCCACTGGAATCGACCTGAAGACCTCCAGAGCACCAATTCCACCCACATTCACGACCACTGCTTTCTGTTTGCCAGGTATTTCTCGTCGTTCATCCTCCATACGCCTAAATTGACTGTAAAATTACTCGGAAGGCCTAAACAACACTAAAACTCACAATCTCACCAGCGAAATCCCTCTGTAAAACCTCTATTTCCAATTACAAGCTCGAAAACCACTAGCTGAGCCTTAATTTCCCGAGTTCTTATCAAAAACTGTAAATTGCTCGCGCAATCGTGAGACAGCTGGTTAACACATTAAAAACCTGCTACAAAGGACAGAGGGAGACCAGACATTTGGCCTTATTCATAATTCAAACAGTATTTCAAGTGTTGTGTGCCCATTTCACCCTCCGGTCCCTGAAATTCACAATTTCATTGCAAGAAATCACCTCTGTACTGTTCTGCCTACTTTGGCCAGCTCACCAGCAAGACAGAAACTTAATAGACTATGGAGACTCCAATTGCACTGAACATCAAACCTCTCAATGCCCCTCATAGGGAGTTGGAATGGAAAGCCCTGGGAGATATGGATTATCAAATGTTAGACTGGTTTCCATTAGGCTCCAAATACAATATTCAGATGCTGAATGAGTTGAAAGCCCAACACCTTAGTGGAGCTGATATCCTAGGGATTTGGGACTCAAACTTGCCCATCTACAACCTCCCCCAGGTAAATCCTATGCCAGAGTTTATCCACAGATGCCAAGAAAGCTATGATCCATGCCAAAGAGCTGTCCTTAGCCCCACAGGCTCAATTCTGTTCCATATCACCCCAGAAAGCCTAAATGAGATGCTGCATTTCCACACAGAAAAACCATTGACCCCCCTCCACATGCAGAACTTGATAAAGAAGGGGAATAAGTTGTCAAATGACCAAGTCATCAAAATCAACCAGCTGTTTGTACAATCAGGCTCTGAAGCCATCAGAACTCCTCCTATTGGATATCATTACTTGAATGAATTGGGCAGAATGATAGTGGATTTGATCAGCTATGTCCTAGGGTTTATAGGAATGGAGGAGGTGGATGAAATTATAATGGCAATGTTGTCTATTTTCTCTCCTGGAAAGCCTCCAGCTGTACATTATGATTATGCCACATATATTGCAGATAGGATCCATGACCAGCTGATGAATTTGAAAAGGGAGAGACTGTTCAGATATACTTCATACATATACCACCTATTCTTGTTTTATCAGCCAGCCAGCTTCTCTATTCCCCTGAAGCAAGTCAATGCCTAGGGGAATCCAAGTTCAGTTGTGTTTTTGACCTCTGTTTTTCATTGTGCCTCTGTATCACCATACACATACTCTGAGTTCATAGACTTATTCATTCATCCAGCCATGACAGTATTGGATGGTGTTCCTCCTCCAAGGTTAACTGATGACATGAGGAGAATTCTCCACCTGAAAAAAACCTACAGCATTGGTAATTGGTACCTCTACCAAGACCACACAGTCATCAGAGTATATGGCTGTGTATTGAAGCCTTATAAACTGCCAAGGTATGTCCCTATGAGGCTTTTTGCCTTAGAATATTTCAGGCAATTTGGGAATGCCGACTACCTCCACTTCCAAAGTAAGAACAAGAAGGCACAGTTGAAGGTAAGGAGCCAACTGGGCCCTTTCCTATACAACAGAAAAGAGGAGGGGTGGAAAGAGGCAAACAGTATCCTAGAGGCCCTCAAACTGCAAACTAGCTTTGAATGGATACCCTATGACCCCAATCACTTTGTTTCTCTTAGGAGGATAAGATACAAATTGGGTACCTATTCTCACATAAGGCAGCCTGAGATTGAGCAGTATGCCAATGCATTAACCTAGGAAGAGGGCACCTTAGAAGAGGAAATCACTAGTGAAGAGCTGCTAGAAAGAGAGGCCAGAAATATTCAAAAGGAAACTGACTTAGAAACTTGTGGACAGGTCCCCCTTTCATACAAAAGACAACTTGGAGTAGATTCCTCAGCTTCAACAACACATCAGCAAGCTGCCATGAATACTCCACAGGCAACCAACAAAGGCAAAGAAAAGCAGGTGGAACAGCTACCTCCTATGACCGAAGAACAAATGGAAACACTAGTGCAGCAACAAGAGGAAATGGACCAGCAGGGGGAAGGGCAGCAGCAAGAAGAACAGCAGCAACCGGAAGAACAAAGGCAGGAACAGCCTGTCCAGCAAGAGCAAACAGTGGAAGCCCCTAAATCCACTGAACACACTGTGCCTCCAAGGCAAGAAACTTCAGCTGAGGCATCAATCCTCCAAACTCCACAAAAGGAGGATACAAGCAGGAAAAGGGACAGAGAGACCCCCATTACATCATCAGCATCTCATGGGGAGAAAAGATAGAGAAGGAACCCCTTCTCAGAGGAAGAAATGCCAATAGGACAGTCCTTTGGCATACCCAGCAGGGAAGCATCAGCAAGCTCCTTTCAACAGGAGCAGGATAGAGCAATGGGAGGAGAAGTCAGTTCCTCCAATCAACAAAGGGAAGGTGGACCCAGCATTAAGTAGCAATTCATAGATATTAAGAGGAGAAATGAGCCCATCAAGATACAGCTATATAACCATCTGCTGAACATGGCTCCCACCAATCAACAAAGACTCATGTCTGCATATGATGTGCAGGAAGGCAAAATGATCATGAGTCATTTTATGCCAACAACAATGCAGCCCAAATCTGCCTCTGACTACTTAAGGACTAACCTGGAAGTCCTTGCCAAAGATATCCACCCAATGGATAAGATAGAACTGCATAAGCAAACGGGTGAGATGGTCTATGCTTCCTTGGCAGACCAAACATTGGACAACTACAGGCTACAAAATAGCCTCAACAATACAGCCTCTCAGCTAGAGTTGGAGAGAGCATCATCCCAGGCAAAGGACAACAGAATAAGGTCCTTGGAGGACATCATCATAGAGATGGGACATGATCCCAAAGACATCAAGGGCATAAAAGAGATCTTAAAATTGAGGGATGCAGACATGACAGCCTTGAGGAGAAAGATCAAACTCCCAGCCACAATTCACCCTCAAATAGATGATGTTGCCCAGCAAAGACATGATCAACAGGCCACAACCTTATTGATATTTCTATATAAGCAGCTAATCCAAACTCAGGAACAACTGGGAGAATCAGAGGCTGCAAAAGCAGCACTACAGGCAACATTGAAACAAAGAGGGGAAGGTCAAACCTCCCAGCCTCCTCCTGAAATAATCAACCTTCAGGAAGCTGCTCCAACTACTGCTCCTCCTCCTCAGCCAACAAAACCTACAACACCAACTACATCAACAACTGCACCAACAACAGAGCAGACTCATAGTCTGGACATGCAGAAGCTCCAAAATGAAATTCAGGTCCTGGAAGCTCAAATGTTAGAGCTCAATTCAGCCAAAGAATCTTTGGCTAAAGTAAATGAGAGATATGATAAGAGCAAACAGAATGTAGCTGAAAAGGAACGAGAAATAAAAGCTCTAAAGAAGAGGATAACTGAGCTTGAGAAGGAGCTCACACTAGATAAGGTGACAGCAGAGCTCAAGGCAGTCCTTTGGGCCAATATTGGCCAGTCCATTACTAATCAATGGCAGTACATTGAGACCATAGATGAACAATCAACTCTCATTGCAAAGGCAAATAGGGAAATACACAGAGCTAGAGCAAGCCTTGGCAACATGCCTGATGCTGCCAACAGAATGATCAACATTTTGAATGACAGAACAAGCTCTCAACTGGCCACCATGGGAATTGCTCACAGGACTGAGACAATCTCAATGGTTAAAAGGGTCATGACACTAAGAAACCTGGTTGGAACATTGGAAAGGAGAACCCAAGATATGCAGACTGAAATCAACAAGTTCATGGACAGGTTTCAGGTATTGCAAAACAGAGGCCTCCCCAGCATACTAAGCAGTGTGGGAAGACTGCTTACCCTTGAAAATTATACTAAAAGGGTCAGTGCCTATGCTGCAGGAAAAATTGCAGGACAACCCAGCACTTCAGCAGAATCAGGGCCAGCATCAGGGCAAACTTTATATAATAGGGTGGACAACCTATTTTTTATCATGAACGAGATCAATCATCTGTTTGATGTGCCTCCAAATTTTTATAAATATACAGAAGCAGATAAAACCATAGAGGCAATTGTCAAGCACCAATTGCCCACACAGGAAGTCTGGAACAAATTGACACAGATGATATTATCAAGCCAGAACCTGTAAATGTTAATTTTTGTCCAATTTATAAGTGATCATACACAGGCAAAATTTTGATAGATAAGCATACAGAGGAAAGATGAAAGGCTGAGCCAACTCAGCAGAGCCATTCGGTCACCACAGCAGCAAGCACAGTCACAGGTGGCAGGGCCGAGAAGATACAGCGCAGCAAAAAGTAAAGACGCATTTTCCAGCATCAAAGCAAAGCGGTTCAACCGACTCAATGACCTCCAAAGGTCAAATTATCCTCTGACAGACTTAAAGAGCATTTATGCTGCTTTCAAAGCTGTAATAACTTCTTTTCTACTTTCTGTACGAAGTAATGAAGATATTTTCTCTCTCAGATGACTCAATGCCTGAGATATTTTGTATACACACTTCTATAAAGTCCCCTTCGCATGAGTTTGCAAGGGTTGTTGTTGATTTCTCCTGAAGAAGTTCTTATGCTGTAATCCTTTCAGAAGTTAATAAAGAAAGTGATGGAATTTCTCGAATTTCTGAAGTGTTGAATGCGTTCTGGTGTCTGTTGAAACTGTTGGATTCCTATGTATTTCACCATACAATAAGTCTCTGTAACTCTCTCTGTTATGTATTTTGTTTTGTTAAAATCCATATATGTTATCTAACTTTAAATATTTAGCAACAAGGAAAAAGAATAACTTTCAGGATTTATTCAATGAATACCCTGAGTTCAATCTGTGTTGTTAATGAATGTTTTCTTCAGCTGTAATCTTGATAAGTGTAATTCTTAATTGCTGCACTATCAGAATACATCTTTCACAGTGGCCTTTGTCACAGGAATTCAAGTTTTCTCCTGTGCAGCGTGTTTCACTTTCACCTCACCAGCTTAATAGAAAATTCTTAATTGCTTTCTGTTGGTTGACATACATCACCATTCAAGCTAAATTTGTTTGTATGAGATACAAAATTGGCCCTGTAGTTTGAGCACCACCAATCCTGCATTTCTAAGCATTTCACTACTCCAGACTCCATTTCCCAATGATATTTTACTCTACGAACACTACATCTTAAGACCTGAAAGAAATCCTTCAACCAAAACATAAACCAGAACCTGAGCATAATAGCTAGCCTAAAACACCATCATAACAGAGACAAATCATAAAGAGAGAGCCCTCTCTGATTACAGTTTGGCTAGAAGCTGTGATCCAAAGATTGGTTAGTGGTTACCCCGGCCGTATTCCCTTGGGAGTCATAGGGAACAACCTGGGTGTTAACATAAATGGCGACTCCACTGGGGAGTGCTTGAGGTTTTTTCAATTACTATATATCTTCCATAGCTACTATCAAGCCTGAAATAAGTCAAGAGGCCTTTAATCTATTTCTGTATCACATTAACAGCTTTAGGGAGGAGCTTGTTTAGGGAATCTTCATCTTAGCTCTGAAAATATATAGCCATTCCAAAATCTTCATCCAGTCCTTTCAGATATAAAAATTTCCTACAAAATCCTAAAAAACAGTTAGAAACTGGCTCCTAAGAAAAATCCACGGCATACTAGGGCAAATCCTGACCCTAATCCACCTATCATTGTTGATAATCCAAATACCATCCCAAGAAACATTAGGAGGCAGCAAAAGCAGGAGCAGCCTGCTGATTTAACCTCAGATTCAGATCATCCTAGCCTTATATCTACCCCATGCAAGGTCCTTTTCCGGTCTACCCCTAGTTCCCCTAGTTCACCATCCACATCTCAAAGTCCTCCTCTCACATCTTCATCCACTGCACATATCCCCTTGACCAACATTCTAGGTTCACCCCTACTTGTTACCCCTGTGATACCCACTGTTCCTATTATCCCAGCTGCCCCTATTAATCCTCTAAATCCTGTAAATATGGCTAACAGATATGCACCATTGCAGATACCAGCTAATGCTGCAGCTCTACCCCAAGATTACCAAACCAAAATTTCATATTTCGACTCCAATGGCCCTCTGACAGCTGCCCAGCATGCCAAGAGGATGCAAGACCATTTTGAGACCTATGAAATAGATGATGACAGTGTCAGAATGAGGATGTTTGTTCAAAGCCTAACTGGGGATGTAAGAACTTGGTTTAGATCCCTGAATGCAATCTCCATTACAACTCCTGCTGAACTATATCAAGCCTTTACTAGTAGATGGGAGAAGAAGAAAGATCCTCTGCACATACTTGGGGAATATGACACTATCAAAAGAGGTCCCCAAGAGACTGTTTTGGAGTATTGTGCAAGATTTAACAATGTATATAACGCAATTCCACAAAATTTAAGGCCTCCTCCTGATTTGGCCTTGTACAAATTCCCTGATGGTTTTGACCCTGACATGGCCTATCAGTTGAAGGAAAGAGACTGTCAATCCCTTGAAGAGGCCCAAAGGGTTGCTGTAACAGTGGAAGCCAACCTAATTGCCAAAAGAAACAGGGCAAGGTTGGAAAAGAGGATTGTTTTCAAAGAGGAACCCTCTGCCTTTGATCAAAAGCTTGATGCCATACTAAATGGAATGAAAAGATTAGGTGATAGAGTGGAATCGGTTGAAAGAAAATCATCATGGGAAGCACCACAAAACAACCCTCCTAGGAATCCAAATTTTAGGAGAACTCAAAACCCAGGCATTGGCAAAACCAGTGCTGATCAAGATATAAGACCCCCTTTCCAAGAAAATTATGCAGAAACCTCCACATCAGAAGAGCCCAATGAAGATCCTGAGATTAATTTAATGGGTCTATATGGTGAAAGTCAAGTTTTCTTAACACAAGAAGATCATGAGGATGATGAAATCAAATTGTTCCAAACTAAATCAGGTGAATCCTTTGACTTCAAACAAGGCTATGACACTGCTGTTTATGAAGTCCATAAACAATACAAGCTGAGGAGCAGAACTGTGAATGTTAACCAGCCTGAAAAGAAAAAGGATAATCAACAGCCTGAAAGAGTTACAGTCACAGAACCTAATGACAAAATGAATTCACATACAGAAGAAATAATTGCTGAGGAGATCACTGAACCACTGTCCTTAAAACAACAGCCTATGGTCACTCCCCCTGCTCATCCTAATTCAACTCTTTCTTCTCAAGAGATGAGTAAAAAGGATAAGTCCCAAAGTCAAGACAAAAGTCAAGAAGAAGATGTAATGAACAAGGAAAGGACTGTCACCTATAACCCCAAGACCCAATCTGAAAAACCTTTTGATCTAGAAACAGAAATTGGCAAATTAAAGATAGAAATTCCTCTCTTAGAACTTGCCAAGCATGACATCTATAAACTACAGATCAAAAGGTCCCTTCAACTCACTAGTAAAAAAAGATGATGTCAATGTGCTGGATGACACCCCAGAACTCCTGTTTGGCCCAGAAGTTGATGGAAAAACAGTAGTCACAGGGGTACTGCCTTTCTATGTCAGTTTACATATTCATGATAAAATATTACATAATGCAATGTTTGACTCAGGTGCCTCTCACAATCTCATGCCAAAAGCAGTCATGGAGAGATTGAATTTAGACATAACAAGACCATATAAGGATCTGTTTTCCTTTGACTCCAGCCAAGTCAAGTGTTTAGGTCTCATAAAAGACTTATGTGTGTCTCTGGTTCAATACCCAAACAAGACAATCCTAATGGATGTGGTAGTTGCTGATATCCCACCTAAGTATGGGATGCTGTTATCAAGATCATGGGGAGCTAAACTCCAAGGTTCCCTGCAATTAGACATGTCATATGCCACCATCTCTGTTTTTGGGCAACCAAAAAGACTGTACAGAGAAACACTTATGAAGTACATGGTCAGTAGTGAAGAAAAGCCTCAAAACTTTCCTATATATGCTGTCCATTCAGACATAGACTCATACATTCTCTTCAATAACACCACAACTCCCTCAAAAGGTGAGGTTGAAACCAAGGTAGTCATACAAGAGGAAGACTCAAATGAAAGAATTATCACCTATGAGACAACAGTCAATCAAACTCTAGATGTTGCTGTTGTTCTAAATATCAAGAATACCCAATCAAACGTTGAGATTGTCCTAGAAGACAAGCTAGAGAACAAACCACAACTGCTACTCACATTGCCAGCCCATGAACAAATCATCAAATCTCCTTCCCAACAGGATATTCTATGGTTCCTTGAATTTGATGGCTCAGTCAACAAATTAGGGGCAGGAGCTGGAGTTTGGGTACATAATAAAGAAAATAGTCATGCAGAAGGCAGAGCCTATAGATTGAATTTCAGATGTACTAACAACATGGCAGAATATGAAGCTCTTTTACTAGGCCTCAAGTTAGTAAACTTCTTACAAGCTGCCAGGGTTTCAATCATGGGTGATTCAGATTTAGTTATCCAACAAGTGAAAGGAAACTTTGTCACCAATGACAAAAGACTAAGGATTTATAGGTTTGTTGTTGCTGAGGTACTAAACTTTTTCTCTGAATTCCAAATTACTAAAATTCCCAGAACCCACAATCTACATGCTCATAGTTTAGCCACCTTTGCAAGTACCTGCAAGTTTCCCTTTGAGCCCCACCATTGTTTTACAGCTGAGGTAAAACACAGACCCTCCATTCCAAACAATATCAATGATTGGCAAGTATTTGAGGATGACAAGCAAATAAATCATTTTTTAACTATGCAGCAAGAATTTGCAGGACTAAATATAGACACTGAGACAGCAAGTCAATAAAAAATACTTGAGACAGCAAGTCAATCACAAATACTTGATGGAGTAAGTCCATCACAAATACAGTTTCAACAGATTGCTCACCCAATATCACCTAGAACTGCAAAACTAATGCTGAGTCCAACCATTTTCAACAAGGAAAACATTCAGCAAATTCAACAAATTAACTATGAAGAGGTGGCCAATGCTGAAACTGAAATCATTGAGCTGAAAGACAATTTTCTACCAACGGGCCTAACTCCACTAGAAGACATCTTTGACTCAAATGACATTCTTAGAAAACCAAAAATGCAGCCCTTAAATGCAGCCATCGAAGAGTGCAACATAGGTACAAGTGAGAAGCCCAAGATAATTAAATTATCTGCTTCCTTACCTCCTGATCAAAAGCCCAAATACATTGACCTCTTTAAAGAGTTCCAGGATGTCTTTGCATGGAGTTATGAGGACTTAAAGTCCTATGACACCTCTGTCATCCAGCATACAATCCCTCTTAAACCTGATCAAAAGCCGTTTAAACAAAAACTGAGGAGAATCAATCCTATGCTTCTCCCAACAATGGAACAAGAGGTACAAAAAATGTTCAAGGCAGGCATCATAGCACCAATCAGATTCTCTGAATGGATCTCCAACCTAGTCCCTACTAGAAAGAAGACTGGTGAAATTAGGTTGTGTGTGGATCTAAGGAATCTGAACCAAGTATCCCTCAAAGACAATTACCCCTTACCCAAGATGGATCACATTTTGCAGAGGGTAGTGGGGGCTTCCAGGATTTCTCTACTTGATGGATTCTCAGGTTTCAACCAGATCTTAGTTCACCCTGATGATCAGGACAAAATGACATTTACAACCCCATGGGGAACTTTCAAATATGTAAAGATGCCTTTTGGATTGAAAAATGCAGGGGCAACTTTTCAAAGAGCCATGGATATTGCCTTCGCCAAGGAGATTCATGACTTTTTAGACATTTACCTAGATGACCTTACACCTTTCTCAAAATCAGACCAAGAACATATAAGACATCTGAGACAGATCTTCCTAAAATGCAGAAAATATGGAATCTCCTTAAATCCCAAGAAGTCCCTGTTTGGTTTAGAGGAAGGTAAGCTATTGGGCCACATCATTTCTAAAGATGGCATTAGAATTGACCCAGATAGGATACAAGCTATCCTACAAATGTCCCACCCAAGAAATGTCAAAGAGTTGCAAGGATTCTTGGGAAAAATCAATTTCTTGAGGAGGTTTATCCCAAACTTAGCAGAGCTAATCAGATTATTAAATAACATGCTGAAGAAAGATTCAAAAGTAAAATGGACTGTTGAAGCCAATCAAGCCTTTGAAGGTATAAATTGGCCCTTACCCAAACCCCAGTGTTGACTAATCCTCAGTTTGACAGAGAATTTATCATTTTCTCTTTTGCCTCCCAGCATACTATTGCTGCTGTCCTATTACAAAAAGATGACCAAGGTAATGAGAAGCCAATTGCTTTCTTTAGCAAAGCTCTTAGAGATGCACCTTTAAAGTATCAAATCATGGAAAAGCAAGCTTATGCTTTAGTCAAAGCAATTAAAGACTTTAGGATTTATATCCTTTATTCCCGTGTTATAGCATATGTGCCAAGTCCTATTGTCAAAGACATTCTCACCCAAGAAAATTTAGAGGGCAGAAGAGGAAAATGGATTGCTAACATCTTGGAATTTGACATTGAGATAAAACCTACAAAACTAATAAAAGGCCAAGGCTTGGCTAAATTAATGACAGAAACAAATTTTCAAGCCTTAGACATTAACCAGGTGGATAGTGAACCGGAGCTGGCGACTCCAAAGATCAATGTAGCCTTTGAACAATCCCCCTGGTATTCAGATATCTGTTATTTGTTACAAAACCTGTGTGCTCCCCCAGGACTCTCCAGAACTAAGTGTAGATTCTTAAAAATGAAAACCTCAAGATTTTGTGTGATGGATGGCAATCTCCTTTGGAAAAACCATGAAGGTATATTGCTGCACTGTTTAATTGAAAATGAAACTGACAATATCATAAAAGAATTTCATGCAGGTGACTGTGGTGGACACTTGTACTGGAAGTCCACTGTGGACAAGATACTAAGGGCTGGATACTACTGGCCCACCATGTTCTCTGATGTCAAGAAATTCATCACCTCATGTCATAAATGTCATGTGTTTGAGGGAAAGAGACAGTTGTTGCCACTTCCTTTAAGGCCTATTGCAACAGAGAGACCTTTTCAACAATGGGGATTGGACTTCATTGGGGAAATTCATCCCTCATCTTCAGGCCAACACAGATGGATCTTAACAGCCACAGACTACTTCACTAAGTGGATTGAAGCTGCCCCATGTAGACAAGCAAAGGATTCAATAATTATTCAGTTCTTGGAGAACAACATATTGGCTAGATTTGGCTGTCCTAACAAAATAATAACGGACAATGCTGCTGCTTTGAGATCTAAGAAAATGGTGAACTTCTGCCATAAATTTCACATCACCTTGGGCCATTCCACTGCATACTATCCCCAAGGAAATGGCCTTGCTGAATCATCAAACAAAAGTCTGGTAAACATCATAAAGAAAGTACTTGAAGAGAACAAAAAGAATTGGCATAAGAAGCTTGTGAATGCCCTATGGGCAGATAGACTAACAACCAAAAGATCAATTGGGACCAGCCCATATGAGTTGGTTTATGGATTAGAGGCCAAGTTCCCCTCATCATTAGGAGTGCCTGTTATGAAGCTTCTTCAAGAAAGCCAAGCTGAACCAAATGATATGCAAAGAAGAATCAATCAAATCATATGTCTGCAGCAAACCAGAGATCAAGTTTTTAGCAGAGTTCAAGTGTTACAAGAAAAATTAAAGAAGGCTTTTGATAGAAGAACTAAGGCAGAAGATTTCAGTGTGGGAGACAAAGTCCTCAAGTGGGATGCAAGAAGAGAAGACAAAGGAAAACATGCAAAATTTGATTCCTTATGGAGAGGACCATTTGTTGTCCAAGCAGTGCAAGGTAACAACACTTACTTCCTAAAAAGTCTTAATGAAACTGACTTGGATGAAGGTCCTGTGAATGGCAGGATGTTGAAGCATTATTTTGACTATTACCCATGAGTATAGCCGGAGATTCCCCTGTATATATGCAGATGTATATATTGTTTTCTGTTTAGATTGTAAAAATGCAGTTTTCCTAGTTTATTGACTATCAGCAAAGGGTAAATAGAACCAGAGGTCTACCAAGAAGAGAAGCACACAATTTTGGGCACTTCAAAGCAGCAAACTTCAAAATTGGCAAGAGTAGTCAAGGAGCAAGGCAATCTGACCTGCTGTTCTTGGTCTTTCAAATGAAACACCATCCCCATGTGGAGCCACTGTTAGCTACCTATACCAATAGGTTTCATATTTCATGATTGGCTATGAAAAGGTCCAAATATGCTCTGCTTTGATGATTCAAAGATCACATATTTCCAAGAGAACCCAAGCTGTGCTTATAGCTTGGTAAGGACTTAAATTGTGATGGATGGTCCAACAGTCTAATCTGGATCATGTCATGTTTTAAATTTTTTCAGTTGTAGAATAGAGAAAGAAGTCTGTCCAAACTGTTTAATCTTGGCAGACAAGTAGTTCAGGTAGAGAAGAAAAGGCTCCCAACAGCTTAATCTGGGACCTTGGAAGAAATAAGGGTAGAAGTAGATAGAAAAACAAAAGAAAAGCCAAAGAAAAGAAAAGGCAAGTAAGGGTCTGCAAGTCCAAGTGCACCCTCCAAGAAGAAATAAAAATGCTAGGCAAGTAGCTGGGTAAGTAGTTGGGGTTGCAGAAAGGTTATCTTTACCATTGTAGGTGTGTTAACTTTGTTTACCAAAGCAAAGCTAATCAATTGAGAAGGGGTTCTTCTTCATCAAGTTGCAGCAGGAAGCATGTCTAACCTCCCTCTTCCCCTTGTTCATTTCATTACTAACACTCCCTCATCAGTCAAGATTCATGGAAGAAGATTATGGTTTCATGGTGGTTCTTGTTCCTTCAAAAGCCACATTTCTTGTGTAAAAATCTTTTCATTTTGATCTACTCCCTAAGCTAAGTGTTTTTCAAATAAACTTAGCTCTGTCTCCCCTAATCCACTTCTTTCATCCATATTAACTTTAACTTTACTATATAAATCCCCTATATCACCTTTCCCCTACTAATATTAACACCATGGTGTATAAACCCCAAATTTTGTATAAATATCCCTCCCCTTGGCATTATAGCCATATGTTCTCTAAAAAAGGAATCAAAATGACATCTGGTCACTTTGATGAACCTATACCTCATCTCTCCCCCTTGCTTCAAGTCATTCCACTCATTAAACCATCATTTGCAAAGAAAAACCCTATACAAACCCCTTTCTACCCATAACCCCTTTGAAATCATGAAAAAAACCCAAAAAACCCACTTCTGCTGCTTAACCAAAGTTGGCGCATGCATTTGATTTCTTCGAAATACATTGAAAACCTTATAAAAAAACCCATATCCGAAGGCTTCCGCCGGGCGCTGCTTCCAAAAACAAATATTAAATAAATACCCGCCCACATCCATATCCAGCGATTATATCGCCCTCCCGTCAACCGTCGGATCTGACCCAAGTGATCCGACGGTCCTCATTAATATCGTAGCGTCCCCCACGATAGAGATTTAGCGCCCGAGAAAATGACGTTGCGTTACGTCAGTGCTTGGCCACGTGTCACCCGATCAGGGCTCTCGGAGCAGCCTCTGACAAAATCAGGGCCGTATCATAACCGCCCCGAGAAACCGTAACCGCTGGTGCTTAACCGTAACCGCGGGCACCTACCGCCTGGTTTGCTGGTCCCACGTCCTGCCCACGTCATCGCCGCACTGCCATCGCATCAACACTTTGTCCGCATCTGTGCCAACGTGCCTGCCACCGCATCACCCCGTGGACCAATAGTAGCTCGCCACCTCACCAGATGATGTTATGCTGACGTCATCCGAGCTTGACCCCACCCTATGACATCATGCTGACGTCATCAGAGAAAATGCGCCAAATTGCCAAAAAGTCCATATTATGGCCAAAAATTGCATTTTTCATACTTTCTGCTTATTTGCTACTGCTTCTTCTGCATGGTGTTTTACGTTCAAAACTGCGCCACCCCGCTGGAATCAACCTGAAGACCTCCAGAGCACCAATTCCACCCACATTCACGACCACTGCTCGCTGTTTGCCAGGTATTTCTCGTCGTTCATCCTCCATACGCCTAAATTGACTGTAAAATTACTCGGAAGGCCTAAACAACACTAAAACTCACAATCTCACCGGCAAAATCCCTCTGTAAAGCCTCTATTTCCAATTACAAGCTCGAAAACCACTAGCTGAGCCTTAATTTCCCGAGTTCTTATCAAAAACTGTAAATTGCTCGCGCAATCGTGAGACAGCTGGTTAACACATTAAAAACCTGCTACAAAGGACAGAGGGAGACCAGACATTTGGCCTTATTCATAATTCAAACAGTATTTCAAGTGCTGTGTGCCCATTTCACCCTCTAGTCCCTGAAATTCACAATTTCATTGCAGGAAATCACCTCTGTACTGTTCTGCCTACTTTGGCCAGCTCACCAGCAAGACAGAAACTTAATAGACTATGGAGACTCCAATTGCACTGAAAATCAAACCTCTCAATGCCCCTCATAGGGAGTTGGAATGGAAAGCCCTGGGAGATATGGATTATCAAATGTTAGACTGGTTTCCATTAGGCTCCAAATACAATATTCAGATGCTGAATGAGTTGAAATCCTAGCACCTTAGTGGAGCTGATATCCTAGGGATTTGGGACTCAAACTTGCCCATCTACAACCTCCCCCAGGTAAATCCTATGCCAGAGTTGATCCACAGATGCCAAGAAAGCTATGATCCATGCCAAAGAGCTGTCCTTAGCCCCACAGGCTCAATGTTGTTCCATATCACCCCAGAAAGCATAAATGAGATGCTGCATTTCCACACAACAAAACCATTGACCCCCCTCCACATGCAGAACTTGATAAAGAAGGGGAATAAGTTGTCAAATGACAAAGTCATCAAAATCAACCAGCTGTTTGTACAATCAGGCTCTGAAGCCATCAGAACTCCTCCTATTGGATATCATTACTTGAATGAATTGGGCAGAATGCTAGTGGATTTGATCAGCTATGTCCTAGGGTTTATAGGAATGGAGGAGGTGGATGAAATTATAATGGCAATGCTGTCTATTTTCTCTCCTGGAAAGCCTCCAGCTGTACATTATGATTATGCCACATATATTGCAGATAGGATCCATGACCAGCTGATGAATTTGAAAAGGGAGAGACTGTTCAGATATACTTCATACATATACCACCTATTCTTGTTTTATCAGCCATCGAGCTTCTCTATTCCCGTGAAGCAAGTCAATACCCAGGGGAATCCAAGGTCAGTTGTGTTTTGGAACTCTATTTTTCATTGTGCCTCTGTATCACCATACACATACTTTGAGTTCATAGACTTATTCATTCATCCAGCCATGACAGTATTGGATGGTGTTCCTCCTCCAAGGTTAACTGATGACATGAGGAGAATTCTCCACCTGAACAAAACCTACAGCATTGGTAATTGGTACCTCTACCAAGACCACACAGTCATCAGAGTATATGGCTGCGAGTTGAAGCCATATAAACTGCCAAGGTATGTCCCTATGAGGCTTTTTGCCTTAGAATATTTCAGGCAATTAGGGAATGCCGACTACCTCCACTTCCAAAGTAAGAACAAGAAGGCACAGTTGAAGGTAAGGAGCCAGCTGGGCCCTTTCCTATACAACAGAAAAGAGGAGGGGTGGAAAGAGGCAAACCGTATCCTAGAGGCCCTCAAACTGCAAACTAGCTTTGAATGGATACCCTATGACCCCAATCACTTTGTTTCTCTCAGGAGGATAAGATACAAATTGGGTACCTATTCTCACATAAGGCAGCCTGAGATTGAGCAGTATGCCAATGCATTAACCTGGGAAGAGGGCACCTTAGAAGAGGAAATCACTAGTGAAGAGCTGCTAGAAAGAGAGGCCAGAAATATTCAAAAGGAAACTGACTTAGAAACTTGTGGACAGGTCCCCCTTTCATACAAAAGACAACTTGGAGCAGCTTCCTCAGCTTCAACAACACATCAGCAAGCTGTCATGAATACTCCATAGGCAACCCGCAAAGGCAAAGAAAAGCAAGTGGAACAACCACCTCCTATGACCGAAGAACAAATGGAAACACTAGTGCAGCAACAAGAGGAAATGGAGCAGCAGGGAGAAGGGCAGCAGCAAGAAGAACGGCAGCAACCGGAAGAACAAAGGCAGGAACAACCTGTCCAGCAAGAGCAAACAGTGGAAGCCCCTAAATCCACTGAACACACTATGCCTCCAAGGCAAGAAACTTCAGCTGAGGCATCAATCCTCCAAACTCCACAAAAGGAGGATAGAAGCAGGAAAAGGGACAGAGAGACCCCCATTACAACATCAGCATCTCATGGGGAGAAAAGATAGAGAATGAACCCCTTCTCAGAGGAAGAAATGCCAATAGGACAGTCCTTTGGCATACCCAGCAGGGAAGCATCAGCAAGCTCCTTTCAACAGGAGCAGGATAGAGCAATGGGAGGAGAAGTCAGTTCCTCCAATCAGCAAAGGGAAGGTGGACCCAGCATTAAGCAGCAATTCATAGATATTAAGAGGAGAAATGAGCCCATCAAGATACAGCTATATAACCATCTGCTGAACATGGCTCCCACCAATCAACAAAGACTCATGTCTGCATATGATGTGCAGGAAGGCAAAATGATCATGAGTCATTTTATGCCAACAACAGTGCAGCCCAAATCTGCCTCTGACTACTTAAGGACTAACCTGGAAGTCCTTGCCAAAGATATCCACCCAATGGATAAGATAGAACTGCATAAGCAAACGGGTGAGATGGTCTATGCTTCCTTGGCAAACCAAACATTGGACAACTACAGGCTACAAAATAGCCTCAACAATACAGCCTCTCAGCTAGAGTTGGAGAGAGCATCATCCCAGGCAAAGGACAACAGAATAAGGTCCTTGGAGGACATCATCATAGAGATGGGACATGATCCCAAAGACATCAAGGGCATACAAGAGATCTTAAAATTGAGGGATGCAGACATGGCAGCCTTGAGGAGAAAGATCAAACTCCCAGCCACAATTCACCCTCAAACAGATGATGTTGCCCAGTAAAGACATGATCAACAGGCCACAACCTTATTGATATCTCTATATAAGCAGCTAATCCAAACTCAGGAACAACTGGGAGAATCAGAGGCTGCAAAAGCAGCACTACAGGCAACATTAAAACAAAGAGGGGAAGGTCAAACCTCCCAGCCTCCTCCTGAAATAATCAACCTTCAGGAAGCTGCTCCAACTACTGCTCCTCCTCCTCAGCCAACAGAACCTACAGCACCAACTACATCAACAACTGCACCAACAACAGAGCAGACTCATAGTCTGGACATGCAGAAGCTCCAAAATGAAATTCAGGTCCTGGAAGCTCAAATGTTAGAGCTCAATTCAGCCAAAGAATCTTTGGCTAAAGTAAATGAGAGATATGATAAGAGCAAACAGAATGTAGCTGAAAAGGAACGAGAAATAAAAGCTCTAAAGAAGAGGATAACTGAGCTTGAGAAGGAGCTCACACTAGATAAGGTGACAGCAGAGCTCAAGGCAGTCCTTTGGGCCAATATTGGCCAGTCCATTACTAATCAATGGCAGTACATTGAGACCAGAGATGAACAATCAGCTCTCATTGCAAAGGCAAATAGGGAAATACACAGAGCTAGAGCAAGCCTTGGCAACATGCCTGATGTTGCCAACAGAATGATCAACATTTTGAATAACAGAACAAGCTCTCAACTGGCCACCATGGGAATTGCTCACAGGACTGAGACAATCTCAATGGTTAAAAGGGTCCTGACACTAAGAAACCTGGTTGGAACATTGGAAAGGAGAACGCAAGATATGCAGACTGAAATCAACAAGTTCATGGACAGGTTTCAGGTATTGCAAAATAGAGGCCTCCCCAGCATACTAAGCAGTGTGGGAAGACTGCATACCCTTGAAAATTATACTAAAAGGGTTAGTGCCTATGCTGCAGGACAAATTGCAGGACAGCCCAGCACTTCAGCAGAATCAGGGCCATCATCAGGGCAAACTTTATATAATAGGGTGGACAACCTATTTTTTATCATGAACGAGATCAATCATCTGTTTGATGTGCCTCCAAATTTTTATAAATATACAGAAGCAGATGAAACCATAGAGGCAATTGTCAAGCACCAATTGCCCACACAGGAAGTCTGGAACAAATTGACACAGATGATATTATCAAGCCAGAACCTGTAAATGTTAATTTTTGTCCAATTTATAAGTGATCATACACAGGCAGAATTTTGATAGATAAGCATACAGAGGAAAGATGAAAGGCTGAGCCAACTCAGCAGAGCCATTCGGTCACCACAGCAGCAAGCACAGTCACAGGTGGCAGGGCCGAGAAGATACAGCGCAGCAAAAAGTAAAGACGCATTTTCCAGCATCAAAGCAAAGCGGTTCAACCGACTCAATGACCTCCAAAGGTCAAATTATCCTCTGACAGACTTAAAGAGCATTTATGCTGCTTTCAAAGCTGTAATAACTTCTTTTCTACTTTCTGTATGAAGTAATGAAGATATTTTATCTCTCAGATGACTCAATGCCTGAGATATTTTGTATACACACTTCTATAAAGTCCCCTTCGCATGATTTTGCAAGGGTTGTTGTTGATTTCTCCTGAAGAAGTTCTTATGCTGTAATCCTTTCAGAAGTTAATAAAGAAAGTGATGGAATTTCTCGGATTTCTGAAGTGTTGAATGCGTTCTGGTGTCTGTTGAAACTGCTGGATTCCTGTGTATTTCACCATACAATAAGTCTCTGTAACTCTCTCTGTTATGTATTTTGTTTTGTTAAAATCCATATATGTTATCTAACTTTAAATATTTAGCAACAAGGAAAAAGAATAACTTTCAGGATTTATTCAATGAATACCCTGAGTTCAATCTGTGTTGTTAATGAATGTTTTCTTCAGCTGTAATCTTGATAAGTGTAATTCTTAATTGCTGCACTTTCAGAATACATCTTTCACAGTGGCCTTTGTCACAGGAATTCAAGTTTGCTCCTGTGCAGTGTGTTTCACTTTCACCTCACCATCTTAATAGAAAATTCTTAATTTCTTTCTGTTGGTTGACATACATCACCATTCAAGCTAAATTTGTTTGTATGAGATACAAAATTGGCCCTGCAGTTTGAGCACCACCAATCCTGCATTTCTAAGCATTTCACTACTCCAGACTCCATTGCCCAATGATATTTTACTCTACGAACACTACATCTTAAGACCTGAAAGAAATCCTTCAACCAAAACATAAACCAGAACCTGAGCATAATAGCTAGCCAAAAACACCATCATAACAGAGACAAATCATAAAGAGAGAGCCCTCTCTGATTACAGTTTGGCTAGAAGCTGTGATCCAAAGATTGGTTAGTGGTTACCCCGGCCGTATTCCCTTGGGAGTCATAGGGAACAACCTGGGTGTTAACAGATCCTTTTGACCATCTTACGAAGCTTCTGTTGTTCTTTTCTTAGCTTTTTCAATTTGGCTCTATACCTTTTCGGAGGAGTAACTAGTCTAATAATAATCTCGTTAATAGCTTTTGTCTGTAAAGAGCCTGGTTGTTCACCCTGGCTCTATTCCAATAAGACCATATCTCCAGATTGATTATCAGCTTCCTGGATAACCTTTGTCTCTGCTTCTTCTTCTTGGCCTATGTTTTCTGGGCCTAGACCTTCATGGCTATTTTCCACTGGGAGCGTGTCACCAGATTGGTTCTCTAACTCCTGAATAGCCTCTACATCTGTTTCTGCTTCGCGGCTTGCATCTTTTGAGGAAGATAGAATTCTGGTATAGCCAGAATTCCCAGGAGATTGGGTTTCTCCTGAGTTAGGGTTGAGCAGTCCTTGAGGCTCCATTTAGACATTCATGTTGGCCAGGACCTCAGCCATCTCAAAATCGCGCAACAGATCGTCTTGGGCACTCATATTTAGTGTTGGGGGAGGTCACAATTCGTTTTTTTGTTCATCTTTAGAATGCTCTATTCCTTCCTCAGGTTCTGATTCAAGGTTATCTTGTCCTTCTAACTCTAGCTATGAGTATTGTTCACTTACTGGGCTGGATAATTCTATGGGTTGACTAGTGTTGCCCTGAGGATTTTCAGACGCTCCCTATTTTGACCTCAACCTTGTGGATCATCTGCGTTTTTGAGGTATGCTTCCTGAAAGGGAAGTCCTCTTTCTTTTTGGAATAGGGTTAGGTGCTGGCAGGGCTACACCTCTTTCGAGGGCCAATATTAGATCATCCCAGGTTGATTGTTGTTGAGCAAGGTTATATCTAACTATTAATCTGATTAGACAATGATGGCTAACTATTGCTTATGTGTGTTGGGACCATCTTAGCCTCTCGGTAGTGTCATGTAGTAATGAATTCAACAGTTTAGCCAATTTAACAGAGCATTTTTGTTTTAAAACTGCAAAAAGTTTGAGTTGTCGTGGCCTTACCACGTATTTACACCCATCACAGGTAATATAGTTCTGGAAAATTTGTGCCAATTCTCCCCATGGCTCTCCAAGAGAAGATGGTTGAATTCCTTTGCCCTTTTTTATTAGCTCCTATCCTTCGTCCCTAAAAGCCTCGATAGTGTCATGCAGCTTTAATCGCTTGCCAGTCCATACTGGTCCTTTTGCCAGCAACCCATACACTTCTGCTATGACAATGTCTGTTATAGTGATTTGTCTACCTCTTACCACGGATTTTCCTTTCTATAGATGCCGTAAAAATTTGATGGCGATTTCCTCATTAGGAGGTTGAAATCTTGTAAAATATGTTGTCCATCCTGCGTGAGCTAGAATTTCCCTGGCTTCATCGGGGACAGCCAATGTTAAAGGTTCTCGACGCACTGTTCTTCCTCCCATAATGCTTTGAATTCTTCAACGATTAGTGTAGCGGAGAAAGCACAAAAACAAACAGAGCTGAGTGATTGAACAACAAATGGTTGTAATGGATCTATCAGGTGATACTTTATAATCATAAATAGTGTTATCAAGGACTGTTATAATGCCACATGCTTTGTGATCATGGGATGTCGTAATGTTCTGCAAAATCAAATGAAAAGATGACAGTGCATGCATAAGTAGACTGGAGGTCCCCGCCCCCTCTCAAAATAATAGGTCACCTACGACCAAATGAATGAAAGGATAACGCGTTGGCGGCGAAGTACGGGGGTGATGGATTGGGTAATAAAAGTGGCAAGGTATGCATATTAATGAAAGGATCATAAAGGATATTGGAGTGATGAAAACAAGGCGTGTAACAAGAATTATCAATAAGTGATAAGATGCCGTGAGGTGATGTGATAAAGAAGAAGGACAGCATACGTAGGAAATATACTTACCGCCGTTATTCCACTTAAAACTGTTGTGATTGATTTTAAAAGATTAACTCATGCATAAAGGTTCAAGGTAAGTTAGGGACATAATCTTTTTGTAGAAAAGATAAAAACATAAGAAGAGGGCATTATAATAATTATTGATGTAGAAAATAAAACTTCAATACCATCAGTAGAGCTTCTGTTGCCTGCAGGCGTCTATAGCCCTGATAGAGTTGCTTTCTAACCCTTGGGAACCATGGTCCTGTATGTATAATTGGGGAAGTGCATAATGATATCCATAGTAGAGACCAATTTGCTGGCATGGTAATGAGGTGAACACGTTGCCATTCACTAGGAAGTAGCGAAAGTGGTCAGGCCGGCTCATGATGAGACCCCCTATTCCAAGGTCTTTGCTTCTTGATGCATCCATTGGATCATATCTCTAGTATGGTGGCCATAGTGGGAATTCCACTTCACTCCTTCCTTATGATCATGGTAGGATGGCTCGTGATGAGACCCCTTATCCTCCATCTGTGGAAAAAATCATAAAATTGTTAGTGAATATATATATATTGAACACTCCCCATTTTATATATAGAGGGTGGCTCAACACTCCTTAAGAGTAGGGATGGCAGAAGAAGTTTGAACATATCAATAGAAAAAAAAATATACCCTAATCTTATTGATAATAAACAAAGAGAGTAATACGGGACAAGGGAGAACCAACATGGTATAAATGATTAATTAGTTTGATTTATAGTGGAAATGAGGACAGTGAAGTGATATAGATAATTGTGTCCTTTATTTTTCAATCATCACAAAGAAATCTTGTTAAAGATGATAATGTTCAAGATATTTGCCTGTTCCAGTAGACTCCATACTTGTTGTCCTTAAATATGTATTGTACTTTTATGCCATAAAGAGGATAAAGAGTGAGCTGGGATGGTCTAGGGATGATCATGCAAGGGGCAGAAAGGGTGTTCTCAAAACACTCACAAGCTGTTGTTCCATAAAGGGAACATTAAAAGAAAACCCACACGCAAAAAGTGTTGTTCCCTATAGGGAACATCAGCTCTTCCCTGTAGAGAACAACAAAGAAAAACACGCAGAAAAAGGTGATGTTCCTTATAGGGAACAACATTTGTTCCCTGTAGGGAACTGCAAAGGAAAAATACATGCAAAAGGTGTTGTTCCCTATAGGGAACATCAGTTGTTCCCTGTAGGGAACATCAAAGAAAATACACGTAAAAAAGTGTTGTTCCCTATAGGGAACAGTAGTTGTTCCCTATATGGAACAACGAAGAAAATTACATGCAAAAGAGTGATGTTCCCTATAGGGAACAAAAGTTTTTCCCTATAGGGAACAACAAAGAGAATACACACGAAAATTGTTGTTTCCTATAGGGAACAACAGTTGTTCCCTGTAGGGAACAACAAAGGAAAATGCAAGCAAAGACTATTATTCCCTATAAGGAACAACAATTGTTCACTGTAGGGAACAACAAAGAAAAATACACATGAAAAGTGTTGTTCCCTATAGGGAAAAACAAAGGAAAATGCTCATGAAAAAGTGTTGTTCCCTATAGGGAAGAGCAGTTGTTCCCTGTAGGGAACAACAAAGGAAAATGCACACGAAAAGGTGTTGTTACCTATAGGGAATGGCAGATGTTCCCTATAGGGAACAACAAAGGAAAATAGGAAAAAAAACTAATAAACAATCATCTCTACTATTCTAAGAAATTCCAATCAAATAGAAAGAAAACAGAAAAGAAATTTTATGTACAGGTTTCAAAAAAAAATTTCTTCACTGGATTGGTGTTGTCGAAGAGTTGCCCTCTTCAGCAAGAATTTGTATCGTAGAATATTCACGTATCTATTGGAAAAAGGATTCCCTTGTAAGCGGTTTGTGGTAGAGGTGTACTCGATGTCCATTTTCTTTAAAAGAGTAACTAGACCCATCAATGGTGTCTAATGTAAGGGTGCAATTATCGTGCACCTTTTGTATCTCATAGGGACCTAACCATCTAGTCTGGAGTTTGCCCGGGAAATCCCGGAACTAGAATCATACAAAAGTGCTCAGTCACCTTCGTGGAATATCTTTTTCTTGATGAGGGAATCATGCCATTTTTGCTCTTTATTGTTGAATCGGTGCAGTATGCTCAAGAGCTGATCGATGGATTTCATCCAATTCATTTATTTGATGTAGTTTTTTAACCTGTGCTTCATTCAAATCCAGCCCTACTTCTTGGGCTATCCTCAATGTCTGAATTTCAAATTCTATGGGGCAGATAGGTTCTTTGCCAAACACTAACTGATATGGGGAGTATCCTGTTGTATTCCTCCTAGTCGTGTGATATGCCCACATTGCTTCTAGCAATCGGGTAGCCCAGTCATGTCTATGTGAGGTGACTGTCTTTGTTAGAATGGACTTGATTACTTTGTTGGTACTTTCTACTTGGCCGTTTTCCTGCGGGTGGTATGGAGATGTGATTCTGTGAAAAATGTGATGATTTTTTAATGTAGCAGCAACCTTATGGCCTACAAATTGTGGCCCTCCATCCATAAGTATTTCTCTAGGCAAGACATACTACACGAAAATTTGGAAAAGAAAATGGATTATTGTGTCCTCTATTGCCCTTGGTAATGCTTATGCCTCCACCCATTTAGTCACATATTCCATTGCAACCAGTATATATGTCTTTTGATCAAATTATGGGTTTATTAGGCTAATGAAATCTAACACCCAGCGTTCAAAAGGTTCGATGACTAATTGTGGATGTAGGGGCATCTCGTCAGACTGTCTAGGGTGACCCATTCTTTGGCAGCTATCGCATGCCTGGAAAAATTTCTTGGCGTACTTAAAAATGGTGGGCCAATAATAGCCCATCTGTTAGACTTTATGTCCAGTCCTGCGGTCCACAAAGTGTCCACCGCAAGGTCCATCGTGGCAAGCATTTAGGATATCATAGATTTCCTCTTCCCTGACACACCGGAGGATATGCATATTGGCTATTGTGTGAAAGAGGTATCCTCCGATCCAGGAGAATCGAGTGTTGTGTTGCACTATTAATTTTCTTTCTCTGGGCATCAAGTGATTGGGTAACTTTCACACTGCTAGGTAATTCGTGACATCCACATACCACGGTGTTTTCACGATCATAGAAAATAGGTGCTCGTCAGGAAACTAGTCTTCTACTACCACTGCATCGTCTGTTCTTGGCACACGTGAGAGGAAGTCTGCCACCAGATTTTCCTTTCTTGGTCGATCATTGGTTGTTATGTCAAAGTCCCACAAAAGGATTAACCATCCTATCACTCTTCCATTCGTAACAGGTTTATTAGCTAAATATTTGATAGCAGAGTGATCAGTATACAAAACCACAGGGTATCCTACAACTATAGTGTCTAAATTTATTAATAGCATAGCCTACAACTAGAAACTCTTTCTCGGTCACGGTGTAATTCAACTCAACAGGAGTTAAATTTTGTTGATGTAGTATATTGCCTAGGGTTTCCTATCTTCCTCTTAGCCAAGAACTGCTCCAATGGCCATATCTAATGCATCGGATGAAATCTAGAATGGTAAATCCCAGTTCGGGCCCCGTAATACTAGAGCTGTTGATACTAGCCATTTCAATTCTTCAAAGGAAATGTCACATTTGTCAGTCCATATAAAATCGATATTTCCTGTCAAAGCATATAATGGTGTAACAATTTGGGAGATTTTTTTCATAAATCTTCGATAATACCTAGAAAATCCCAAAAAAGTTCATACCTCAGTTTGAGTGCAGGGGATAGGTATTAAGAGGATTATCTGAATTTTTGTTGGGTCTACCTGAATTCCAGCTATTGAGATGTAATGACCCAGGATCAGGCCTTCAGTCATCATCATGTGGCATTTCTTGTGGCTTAATCAGAGTCTGGTAGCAATGCATCTTTCCAAGACTTTCTCCAGTGTCTGTAATACCGGCTCGAAGTCATCTCCATAGGGTGTAAAATCATCCATGTACACCTCTAGTCCCTCGTTTATCAAGTTTGAAAAGATGTTGAGTATGGCTCTCTGGAATGTGGCAGGGGCATTGCACAGTCCGAAAGGAAATACCCTGTAAGCAAACGTCCCGCAAGGGCAGGTGAAGGTAGTATTATCTTGGTCTTCAGGGGCAATTTGGATTTGGTTACAGCCACTGAAGCCGTCCAGGAAAGAGAAGAATTTTTTACTTGCCAATGTGTCTAGAACCTGGTAAATGAATGGAAGGGGAAAATGATCTTTTTATGTTGCTTTATTAAGCTCTCTGTAATCGACACATATACACCATTTCCCATTCTTTTCAGGAACCAAAACTAATGGAGAAACCCATTTGCTATCAGATACAGGAGAGATGAAATTTACACCTAACAATTTCTATAGTTCATCTTTAACAACATCCTTTAGGTGAGGGTTTAATCTTCGTTGAGGTTGTCGAATGGGTTTCACATCTTTCTCACTATAGATGTAGTGCATACATAATTGGGGGTCAATCCCTTTCATTTTTGGGTAATCCCAAGCGAAAGCCTTTTTATATTTTCTAAGGAGTTGGATAAGCCTCTGCTGCTGGTCATCAGTCAGGTTTTTTTTAATGTTTAGGACTTTCCCTAGCTCAATTTCAATAGGTTTGTTGTTATAAACATTTGTTGTTGGTATTGTTTGGTTATTAATATCTTTTAAGGGATCTTCTTCAATTTCGTTATCCAGGGTTGCTTCAATCATGTGACATTTTAGATTAGATACGACATCTGGGTGGTTAATGTAAGTGTTAATAATGTCATCTTCTATTTGATTCTTAAATTCAAGAGCATCTGCTACAGTTAGTGATGATCGAATATTTTCAGTTAAATATGTTACAAGTTGTTTCCTAGTTTTTATTATAGTTAGACTTGGCTGAGCTGGAGGATATAAAGCTAGGTTCTTCACATTACTTCCTCTTGCTATAGTCATATTGCCTATTCGACAACTTATATAAGCATCTGTGGTTGCTAGCCAAGGTCTTCCTAATATTAGAGGATGTCCATCTAGCTGGTTTCTAGGATTAATAATCAAGAAATCTGTTGGGTATTCCCAAGAATCTATAGACACCATTACATCCTGTAATGTCCCTTCTGGTTTGACAATTGATCGGTCAGCAAGTTCCAGCAAGGTCGTAGTTGGATCTAAGGCTGTGATGCCAAGTCTTTGACAGGTTGTTGTTGTGAGAATATTAATGGCTACCCCTAGATCGACTAATGCATTAGGAAAGGAACATCCATTTATTTGTACTGTAACTATAACGTTTCTTGGGTACTCATATTTCACTAGTGTTTCTCTACCTAAAAATAAATCAGACAAAGTTTCGACTACGTGGACAGTTGATGCTGCTTTTATTTTCCTCGTAGGCTTTTTGGTACACAATTCCTTAATGGTTTTTGCATAGATTGGAATGTCCTGAATATCGTGGAGGAGGGGTATTTTTACACAAAGAGTTTTTAATTCTCCTAGGAGATGGAAATCAGGATATTCAATTGGGCGCGGTATAATCAATCTTTCTGGTAATGGTGGAGAATAGGTAATAGTTTGTTCGTGGCTTTCCTGTTGAACTGTATTCTCCCTTTGAGGTGTTTGTTCTATGGGTAGTGGTTCTTCTATTTGTATACTTTTATCCTCCTCTGGCTCAATTATTCATCCAGACCTCAATTTCAGTTCATTACACTCTCTCAACTCAATTTCCAGATCCAACCCTTCAATAATTTGTACTGATTGGACTGGTCTATTGTTGGGATTCGGGTTGGGCTGGGCTTGGAGTTGTGGTCGTAGATTGGGTTGAGGATTCCGCTGCAACGTGTAAGGTGCTGGTAGCGTAGGTTAAGGTAGGGGGATTATTCCTACTAGCTGATTTGTAGGTCATTGCCAGCTTGACTGCCAGTTTTGGTTTTGTGAAGTGGAGGGGGGGCGTTGAGATGGATATGGATTATTCTGCCAAAATGGTGGAAAGTAAGAGGAATTTAGCCAACTATTGTTTGGATTTGATTGATTAAACTAAGGTGGCATAGAAAATGCTTGTGGTGACCAAATAGGAAAAAGTGGTTGGTTCTGCCATGTAGCTCCTGTGTATTACTGAGAATTATATTGTGAGGGCTGAAAGAATCAAGATGGGTCAATAGGCATAACTGTTTGTCATGCTTGCCATTGGCGATGCTGTTTTAACAAGTAGATTGGTTCTGTTTCTTTCTCTGCCTCTTTGAAGACCGCTTTTAATCCTGGGAGTGATGGGAAATTTTCTGTGGCATGTTCTTTAGTGCATATGGCATAGGTTTGTACCATATCCAGTGGACATTCTTTATGACTATGTTTCTTCCTGCATCGAGGGAAAAAAATAACCAGGTTCTGTTCTGCTTCGGCCTGCTTCTGCTTGGCTTGCATGATGTCTAATTGTGTTGTCAAGGTTCCCAGGATATCTGTTTTGAAATATTCCAGCAGGTTGTCGATTTCAGTATGAGTAATGCCTCCACCAGAGGTTTTACTGTCCCTGGTGATCACATCGCGTTCAGTTGGTTTCAGTCTTGTACTACCCCTCGAGCACCTGATACACAAATCAATAATGTTAGCATAGTCTTCTTGATAGATATCACCTTTACCCATAATATTTAATGTCTCTATCCACTGGTCTTTCATCCCCTTGATCATCATGGTTTGTAGCACAATATCAGGCAGATTTACGTGGGGAGACCTTTGGAGGCTATATTGAAAACACTCCACATACTCTTCCAAAGTTTCACTAGGTCTTGCTACCATTTGAAA
Organism: Pinus tabuliformis; assembly: GCA_031772625.1. NCBI lineage: Eukaryota > Viridiplantae > Streptophyta > Pinopsida > Pinales > Pinaceae > Pinus > Pinus tabuliformis. The sequence goes on from CM062812.1 coordinate 112,561,110, forward strand.
TAATCCTGATATTTTTTAAGGAAAGCAGTTTTCATTTGATCCCAATAATTTATGGTGCCCCCACCCAGTCCCATAAACCAATGCAGGGCTGCTCCCTTTAAAGTGGAGGGAAATAGCTTCAGTTTCTGGGGATCGGTGGTGTAATCATAACCCCGACATAGGACATCGAATTCAAACAGGAATGCATCTGAATCTTCTGAAGTGAGTCCATGAAAGGTTGGAATATTTTGTAAAGGGATATCTTTCATGGGGGCATTGATAGCTATGTCAACAATAGGATACAGTAACGTAGAGGTTTGCGGTCTTTGTGGATTATTGGCCATTTGATCAAAGATATGCCAGTACCCCTCTGGGGTTTCTGGAGCTAGAGAGTTTTCCCTAATATTTTTAGAAGAGGTGGGGATGATCCTAAAAACACTCCCTTGATCTGGGACACTGGGTGTCCTCTGCTCGATTACTACCTAAGGGGATATTGGTTCCTCTGTTTCCCCTGTTTCTCCTCCTCGTTCACAAATGTTGCAAGAATTCCCTTCTTGTGAGGGAATTGGTCGTGAAATTTCGATGTCTTGAAAACTCTTCTCAGTCCCTTTAGTTTTACTGTGGACCTCAGCGCAGGCTACAGATGGTGAGCTTGTAACCCGAAGGGAGATAGTAGGCTGTCTAGAAACAACGGTTCGGAGACCTACTGATGGTTGAGATTCATCTTTTCTTAAGATGTCGTCGATAAAATTTGATCATCCAAGGGTCACCGATGCATTAGATTTTTCAGGTTTGGGATGTGGAATTGTATTTTTTTCTTAATCATTCATACAAAAATTCAAATGTTTATTTCTACCTTAAATTCCTAGCAATTCTGCTGAAAATCAAGTGGGGGAGCAGGCATTTTACTTGCTCCGTACGTAGGTTCTTACCTTTCGTTTTTAATACCCAGTTCTCTCTCAACAAACAAACATCAAACACCTACTTCACTTTTTTGTAATTGTGCTAAAAAGTGAGTGGACGATCAAGCACTTTACTTGCTCGTTATGTAGGTTCTTACCTTCCGTTTTCAGTACCCAATTCTTTCCCAACAACAATTATCAGGTACATCACTCTTTGTAAAATGGTAACACTCTCCTCGGCAACGGCGCCAAAATGTTGGCTGATAAAAGGTGTATTTTAAAAGTCCTAATTATCCCACATTAATCATCAACCTGGGAAAGTTCTTTTATTTCAAGAGTGTGCATAGTATGTGCATGCTATAAATCCAGAGAGTAATGTTTCTTAAAATGAAGTATAAATCTTTAATACAAGAGTAAACAGATGCATTTACAAAACTAAAATTGCAATTATTAAAGGAAATATGACATCTAAACTTCAAGACTCAATCCTCTGCTGAAGTCGTAATCAAATCTCATACAAGCAATTCAAGTAACAATAGCATCAGCTGAGAGCATAGTAGCAATAACTCATCTCTTCTTAGTTGATTCAATCTAAATCATACTCAATCTCTACAAAGCAGTCTAAATGACAATGATGTCAATCTGAGAGTTCAGTAGCGATAACCAAACTCCTACAGTTGATTAAATCAATACGATTTACTATTTAAATAATTGAATTTGGGATAAGCATAAATCGAATCAAATGACAATGCTGTAAAACATGTAAAGCAAATGTACTACTTCAATATAGGAAAGCGGTAAAGAGTGAATAAGATAAACTCACAGAAAACAGGAAAATTATCAAACCAATCAAACTTGCGAGAATCAGAAATATATAACACAAGGAATCAATTAATCCACCAGAGGCTGATCCCTTAGCCACCAGTGAACACTGCTGAGCTACTTCAGAGAATACGAATGAAAAACAACTTCTATTATATATTATTCATCGAACTTAAGTAGCATTACAATGTATTCATGTTCTCCAATAGCACGAGTCTGTAAATTAAAATTACAATTTGAAATAACAGAGATCAATCCCCTTTCTTCCTACAATCATTTGTTTTTACAAGTAGAAAGAGGTAAAAGATCAATGCGATCCCTTAGGATCTCCTGATCCTGAGGGATTCGCAACTGAATGCTATCTTCAGACACCCTTCCTATGTAGTGCTGAACCTCCTGATTCATCCTTCGACCTGTCCGCAACCGCCGCATTCCATTCTTCCTTTGTTGGTTTATGTTGTTCTGTCGCTAGGGAACAACAAATGTTCGTTTAGTTGTTTTTCTGCATAAAAAGGAGTAAAATTTAGTTGTGATGGATAAATCTTAACTGCGAGTAGTTCATCTGTTTCTTCTCATAATCCATCAATATGTTAGCGTGTTAATACATGAAAGAGATAAGAAAATAGGAAATAGGTGATGGAATTAAGAGTAAATACATACCCATTTCATAACCCAACACATGGTTCTATGGGAGTCGATCAATTGCTTGCACCTTAGAACATCCAGGGATATAAGAAATAGGTGAAGGTGGGAGTTGGTCATACACTACCTCATATGGATTCATCTTGGTGGCTTCATGATAGTATTATACCACCATTCAGCTAAAGGTAGCCATTGTACCCATTGATGCTTCTTTTCTAAAGTGAAGCACTTTAGATATGTCTCGGAACATTTGTTGATTGGTTCTGTTTGACCATCGGTTTGGGGATGATAGGCAATACTTAGTTCTAGTTGTGTGCCTTGTAGCTTGAAAATTTCTTGCCAAAATTTTCTCGTGAAAGTGGGGTCGCGATCAGACACAATGGAAGTCAGCATGTCATGCAGTTTGAAGATTTGTGTTAGGTCCCTATACTACTAGTGTAACCCATTGTTGTTATTAGTGAAACCCCCTTATTGTATTTTTGTGCCCATATAGTCCCCATGTTGTTATTATTGTGCTCCATAGAAACCCACTATTATTATTGTTGTGCCCCTACAATGTTATTTTCATGTAGACTCTGATTGTATTGGGACCCCTTAGAATCCTATATATAGAAAGGAGGTCATGTCATTTGTATCATCCAATAATTTTTCATTTGTGTAATGTAAAGGAGGTTTCCCCCACAAAGAAGCTTATTTTTAAGTCATTGATCTATCTTTTCTTCTATTTTGTGAGCTGGTTGCTTAACATTTGGTATCAAAGCTATGGATTCTAGGATTTCGCTGCTCCGAACAACACATCATGGCCCTTTCGATATAACATTTTATCTACAACATTTCAGAAGACAAAAAAACAAACCCATTTAAGTTGAGATCATTCTAAACCTCGAGTCCGAATTTCAGATCTTGTTTTGCTATATTTTAAGAGATATGATCTACGGAATTTAGGTTTTTTGAATGCTCTAGAATTCCATCCCAAACTGGTCATCGTGGGATTTTCGCTATAATGTTTTTTCTACAAAGATTTAGAAGCTGAAATTAAAAATCATTTGAGCTGAAATATCACTGAACCTTGGGTTGTAATTTCTGATATTTTATCACTATATTCTAAGAGATAAGATCCAAGGAAGTAAGGCTTTTTGCAGGATCCCAAATTATATCTCAAATAGGTGACCTGGGGATAATCTTAATAACTTTCTCTTCGAGAATTAGATTGAAATTTCATAAATAGTTACAAAAATAGAATGGCATATAGTTTTCTTTATATCAGTTTTAGGTCCTAAGGTCAAAATTGTGACATGTGGAACTTCGTACAAGTTCGCTCTATTGAACAAGTCTATAATCTGGTCATCATGGGAGATTTGACATAACACTTCCTTGGATGATCCAATATTGATCAGAATTGTGGGGTTGGAAAGAGGAGTCAGAGGGCTACCACAGGATGCAATTCTAGACCTTGGAGATCAAAAATTACATAGATACAACAGATTCAATATTGAGCTCCTAGAAACTGAAAAAAGGTGTGTACGTTTTTTTTTTTTTTTGCATAAGTTTGGTTTGAAAAACTAGCTTGAAGGAATTCAAAGGGCATAGTAAATCATAATTATCATTAATTGATGGCTCGAAGAAATAAAATGGAAACACGTAGTAAGAAACTTGAAATCTCTAGCATGACTTATGAAGAAGAGGAAGAAATGCAACATGATATATCAGAATTACGAGACCCAGTGCAACAAAATTCACTCTCACATAAAGTAACAGAAGCTAAGATGGATGGTTTAAATAAAGACGTGGAAGCTAATATGGATGGCGTGGAAGCTAAGATGGATGGTTTAAAGAAATATGTGGTAGCTAAGATGGATGGCTTATAGAAAGGCGTGGAAGCTAAGATGGATGGTATAGAAGAAGAACTTAAAGGCAACATGGAATATTTGAAGACATATTTGACTAATGGCGAAAGGGTAGTAAAGGAAACTCATGATGAGAACAAAATAAATGTTAATGATGATTTCATAGACTCTAACATTGGATTGAAGACCCACCATGTTCCAAATATCGATATGAGGAAATTTGATGGCAAGGATCTCGTAACATGGATACTACAGATGGAGCAATAATTCGATCTCCATAATGTGCAAAAGACACAAAAGGTACGCATTGCAACTTTATACTTGGAACCAAATCAATTTGTATGGTATCAATGGCTTTGCTCTTGTAAACAAATTGTCACTTGGGCAATTTTTACAGAAGAAATGATAGCACATTGTGAGGATACAAAAAGCAACACCTTTTTTAGCCAATTGATAAATCTCAAACAAAATGGTTCAATGATGGAGCACATTGAGGACTTCCGTAAAATGAATATAAGGGTAAAAGATATTCTAGAGGAGCATAGGATTGATGTGTTCATAGGGAATTTAAAGGATAACATCCAACATGAGGTTTGCCTTTGGGAACCTGATTCATTGGAGAAGGCATTCATGTTGTCAAGAAAAATGGAAAGAAATATTATGGAAACGAGGAAGCGTACCACTCACAACTATAAATATGGAAGTGTTGTTTCCCCTAGCCTTCCACAATGTACAAGGTTGACACCACAACAATTATAACAAAAAATAGCAAAAGGGCTTTGTTATAGTTGTGAAAGCAAATACACTAAAGGTCATAAGTGTGCTGAGAAGAAATTATTTTACATATATTGAAAAGAGGAGGAAGAAAAGGAAAAGAAATGTCAAAAGAAGATGATACGCACCAGGAAAAAACCCTAGAGAAAGAAAAAATGAATCTAACCATATCATTTAATGCATTGGCTGGAATTACCACTCCTCAAACTATCAAGATAGAAGGACATATATGTTGATCTAAAGATGATATGAGGTTGTCATTGATGTCAACCAAAGAAGCACCAGGGGCTACCCTGATCTTGCAAGGGAATTTTGACTTGAAAAAATTGCTCTATTTTGAGTCAAGGATCTTCTAGATGGATTCTACTTGTCGATATGTTTGCATTGATATATGGCACGCTAAGTAATTATTCACGGTTTGAGAGATATTCATGTTCGAAGTTAGTAACCCCAATTAGTGGGCTAAAACCAATGGGGTTGTGGCATGGCACTCATAATTGGTTTTGGTCATTGAATAGTCAATAATTAATAATTTTTTAAGCTCCTAAAATCCCTCCAACATTCTCTATAGAATCCCCTCTAAACTTTATAAAAGAAAATCTCATAAATCCTCCAAAAGGAGTGATCATGGCATTTTCTCTATAACTTCTGTTAGTTTCAGCCTTTGAAGCCTTCCACCAGCGATCAAACATGCTCTTACATAGTGGTTTTAGGGTGTCAAAGTCAAATTTTGTCATTTCAATGAGTCTTCAAGTAAAATTTGGTCACTAGGTATTAGGTCTAGGATTGTTTTCACTCCTTCCAAAGTTTTCTAAGTGTCAGTCCATGTCACCATTCAGCTGAGTGTAGCATCATTCAAAGAGTTGTCACCATCATTTTAGGTTCCAATGGGTCATTTTACACCTTGTTTATGCTTCAGTGGCGCTTAGGTAAGGCTCATTTCCCTCTCCTAGGGTTTTGAAGGTAATTTTTATTGGATGGTAAAACTATCAAAAAAACTTGTATCTTGATGCTCATACACCTTCCCCTATCCTTAATATACCTTCTTAAGCACTTCCCATCACTGATATCCCTCAAATTCATCATTTTCCCACAAACCCTAGCTTATTGCTACAATGTAACACTTTTCTAGGTTAGGCTTGTGTTTTTCCCTTTTGGACCCCTTGAAATTCCACTTTCCCCTTCCTAATTACTTCCCAAAATTTTCTCAAGAATTTAGAAGCCCCTTATCCCCTTCATTTCCCTTCATTTCTACAAATCCCATGTTCCACATATCAGGATAGGTTTTATTCAAATGATGTTTATGAAAAATAGAAGATGAATTTGACAACAGTGAGAGACGCTTTTGTCCATCACTGACCCAAGAAGAAAAACCTACTTTAGTTTTTACACAGGTCTCGTGGTTTGTGAAAAATATCCAAACAATCATTTACCTCAAGAGAGTTGATGCACTTCTGGAGTGACCTCGGGAAACTAAAGATTTCTCCTATCTCAGATGACAAAATGACTTACTTGATGATTAAAATTATAACTATACACAAAGATATTTCCAATGAGCTATCATGAGCTAAATTTGGAGTTGAGGAAGACCTCCAAATAGTGACTGAAACAACACTTTGCATTTTGGCAGCCTCATTCTGCACATTTTGACCAGTCTTGGGAGATTGGACTTTTGACAGGGAAAATGAGCTCCAAGTTGAAAAATTCAAGATGTTCTGGAAAGTAGACTCAATAAGCTTTTCCATCCGCTATCCCATGCCCAATTTGTACATTGGGAGGGTAGTCAAAAGTGAGCTTGAAGGGGCGTTATGCATAGGGAAGAAGGCGATGCGCATAGAGCAGTGCACTGCGCATAGGGAGTTTTATACCAGTGCAAATTTGAATGGGCGCTGCGCGTAGGAGCTGGTGCTGCGTTTTTGGGCGAGTGCACTACGTGTAGGGTAGCAAGCCACCAAAACACTCCAAACTTAAAAATTTCGCTTAATTTCTGGAAAATTGTCCTTTTACAAGTAAGTGCCCTTGCTTCACTCAATGTTTAGTTTGCACATTCGATATTTTCGACATCTCCTCCACTCCTATTATCAAACCCTAATTTTCCTCTATAAACCCTAATATATATTTTTTTCCATTGCCTAGCATCATAACTAAAACCCTTTACCCATCATTCCCTTCACCCTCATCTACATTCCATCATCTATCCTTTATTCCCAAAAACCCTCCCCTCACTCTCATGGTTTGATCTGCCCATAACTACATAAATTCACTCAAACTCATCCCTACAAACCGTAGAGCATACCACTCATCCCCATTTACATTGTCTAAAATTTTGGCAATTAAGAAGCTGGTTAAACATGGATAGAGGTGACTATGACTATAATGAGGAGAATACAGTAAGTGATAGTTCAGTTGAGAGGAGCAGGAAACATAGAAAGCCTCATAAGGGAGTGTTGTGTTGTACAAAAACCCTCCCATTTCATTAAAAAACTTTACACAAGATCATAATATGAAATGGGTCACTTTTAAAAAAAAATAAAATTTGTCAAATGTGTGAATAAAATTGTATGTACCTCATCATAAGGAAAATTCTTGTTAAAGCTCCAATGTAAATAAATCATGTTATACAAACCTTTTAAATAAGAAATAAAGTGTTTCTTTATAAAATTAAAAAAAACACATTCTATATTGCGATAAAGTGATCGGAGATCGCATATCACAGTATTAAAGGAAACACACATAAAACAACATCCCTGTTGTTGGGAAAAGTATCCAATACGGAATGACCCTATCCCACTCTAAGGGCGATAGTACCTCAACAACAATCAAAGCAAAGCTATTCAAGATTACTTCTTTATGAGATGTAAGAGAGAGGAGAAAGAGATCCACTAACCGTTATCTTCCGCTAATGATTGATCCAATCTTCCCTCTTTGCTGCTTGCTCCCAGCTCCTTGCTCTTTCACTGGCCCAGCTACACAAAGATCCTGCAAAAGCACAAGAAAAGGAAACTACAAGAAGCATACATCCATAATTGATTCAAGGATTAGAATAAATCAAATATACAAGCATCAATACGCCACAGAGACACATGCATATAGAAGAACCTCAAATACTTTATTAATGGAAGAAGTAAAGTTCTGAGAGTGTTACAACCATAAGAGGCCCAATCCAACAACACCTCCCAGTAGAAAGAAATCTCCTCTTCACCTCCTTCAAAGCAATCACCCAATAGTTCTATACTCAAACCAACAACACTTCCTTACATTCACAAGATTCCAGCCTCCCTAGACCTCATGAGAGAGCTCTATATATAGGAGTTTTGGAGAAAGGATGAGTCAGCTTGAGGCTGGCATGAAGCTGACTAGTGTCCTCTCCCACTTCAGTTATTCTTTAGTTCTTGAGTCCACTTGGAGTTTCTTGCTTCCACTTGGAGATCTAGATCCTCTTACTCATCACAAGGCGAATTCTGTGATCCAAGTGTCATTTTGGAAGCTTCCTGGGCATTTGACACCTTGCAGAATGACTGTGCCACTTGGCCAATCTCGCCCAGCGCAGGTAGTCTTCATTAGATTTGACATTCAACGCAGGTACAGAGTGGAGCAGTTGACATTCAATGCAGATGCTCAGTGGAGCAGTTGACATGATCCAGAATTAGCTTGTTTTTGAGTGTTTTCAGGTGGAGAACTGATTTTTAGTGCTGTGGTTTGTTGACCTTGTTCCTCTAGGGGTAGGAACAACATGTTTAGGGACTTTGGATCCCTCGGATTATCGACATTTCATGCTTCATGCTGTAAGGCACAAAAATGTCTATAACAGTTGCCCCCTAAAGTATGAGGTCATTTATCGGGTGAAATGCTTTATCAGGAGGATCCGAAGTTCATTCAATCGCTGAGAGGTGCCCTGTAATAAAATACAATACAATACATTATTTTTCATTCTGCTTTCATGATCTAGCTGAGGCGGGCATTCCCATGCTCAGCTTTATAAATTCATTTTGGTACATAGAACAGACGATCGTCTGATGGTAGACTGATAATTCTCTGCTAAAATCATCATCCTTTGAGTAGGATGATCATCTGCTGCAATGATGTACATATCAAATGTCTTTATATTTCCTGAATATATATCGCAGCCCGGATGGATGAAACTAGATCCGGGGTCTTCAAACTCGTTCGATCTTCACTCTAAGTACAAGTCGATCCATGTGAGAATTGCGCTGAAGTCGAACATGGAAAGACATCGCTTGATTACCGGTCAATAATGTAAACCGTTAACAAGCGCGAGAGGAATCACCAATAATGACAATGACCCTCAAGGTACTGCAGTACAATTCACGTGGTGTGAATAAAGGACTTGGCGTCGAACACCACGCAAAATCTTTTGGTCGAAGGTCATTGATGTATACCTGTCGCCGGAAGTGAGAAACTTGCCATTGAGGCATGCAAGCTTCAAAGTACTGAGGGGGTTGTTCCTAGATCAACTTCTTGGATAATGAGCTGAAGTCGACAAGAAGCGATCCGTCAAAGGAGGGTCTTAATGAATCCCACATCAGTGACACGGAACGGAGCTAATGATTTTAGTGGAGGTGAAAACAATCTGTGAAATATGATTCAGGGTGGCGATCATGGGTGGATGAAGGATAATGTATGGTAGTGGATGGGACACAGTCGACTCTTTCTGAACAACATCTCTTGAACATATAACGACACTGATGTGATGGATCGGTAGAATTACCCCAAATGTGGATGGTTTGGCGAGGACCATGGTGATGAGACCGGTGAATGAAAACAACCCAACCCGATGTGATACGGAGGACAAAGTGTCATGTTCAAGAGTGACTTGCTACCATTAAAGCTTTGAGGTTCTCCCAATTTTTCCCCAGTCATTTCTGACCAGTACCTCTTTATTTTTGTCAAGCTTGAGGAGGATAACATATGCTTGTTCTATAACCTGCCCTTCGGGCAAGCCCATCGCTATGTTTTAACGAGCCTAGCGATAGGGAAACTCGTTCTCGTCTAAAGACAAGTTTGTCGCTATTTAATCATTTTAACGAGTCTAACGACAAGGAAAACTCGGTCCTTTTCATTTTTAGAGAGTCTGAAAAGGTACAGAAAGTTAACTCCAAAATTCCTTTTTCGTCGTCTAATCCCTTAAGTCCGAAAAAGTATAAAACAATACAGAAGGGATGAGTTTTCGATAACTTTAACGAGCCAAATAAAACAAGCGCTCAACCTTTTTGTGTAATAATCCCTCCGGTCCAAAAAGATTAAAATCTAGAGGAGGGATAGCTCTTCCGATCAATTTAACGAGCTGGAAGGCCAAAACTCAGCAAACTTTTCATATTTTATGAGTCAGATGAAAAGAGCTCAAAGAAGACTCGTCTTTTGAGGAACGAGTGATAAACAGGGATAGCAGCAGATTCCAGGTACAGGTTGGAATTTTCCAATCACGGCAGTGTCACAAGGATGGCTAGGCGAAATCACTCTTCGCAGCTGTTCCTCAAAATAGGTAAACAATCATATGGAGGTGGACGATTGGCCAAATGGAATGGAGGTGGCGGGTGCAAACACGACCAAGGCTTTTTATGGCTAATAAATTTACGATCACAATGGTTATTTACCAGTACTGGGTTCATTTTTTAGAGAGCTTGAATGCGCCAAAACACTGCTCAATCTTGTGTTTATTTTTTTTAACGAGCATGAACTATGTGCTAAAACTGCTCGGATCTCGCTTTTCTATTTTTTAACGAGCATAAATTCCGCGGTAAAACTGCTCGATTATATGGTCAAATTTTGATTTTTTACCATTACTAGCTTTTCTCTTTTCAAATATAGTACTGTTTTTTCAATTGCTGCAACAAACTTTGTTAGAAATGAATAATATTTGCATGAAAATGAGATTATAACCCTAATATTTCACTCAAAATTGTGTAAAAGCCATTAAAAGGTGTTTTTTCCTCTCATTTACCATTTCATTTGCATTTGGTTTGTTGGAGCTCTGGAGGTGCCTCTTCCCCCTTGATTTTCACCAGCTGATTCCGGGAGATTCTACGGACGATTTTCAGCGCCGTCTGGACCAGGTAGGAGCTAAACCCTAGCTCTTTCTTTTCATGGTTTCCTTTTCCTGTTTCATGCCTGTTTTCCAGTATTTCTGAGCCCCTGGGGTTTTGCCAGGGCGCCCTAGGATCAGCGCAGGTTCCCCTTTCGAAACCTGCGCTGAAGGTCAAGCTGCCTTAAGGCAGCCTGACCCTCAGCGCAAGTGGGAGACTCTCTCCCTGCGCTGGGCTCAAAAACCGAGTTTTTAAGGTCATTTTTTGATGATTTTTTCGCCAGTTTTTCATCAAAATCAGGAACTTACTCCTTCTCTTGTTTGCTTTGCAGGGAACTCTGAACAAAATGTCCCTTACATGGCGAGAACGAGAACATGAAGAGGAGGACATGATTGCCCTCCATGACCCTGTCACGGTGAACGCGTTGCGGAACTGTGGCCTGCTGAAGTTTTTCCGTATCTCTAGTATGAGAGCACAGATTTCTTTGCTGCAGTACATGCTTGATGCTTGGGATCCTGTTAACCAAGTGTTCCAGATTAGGGGAAAGGCCATCCCCTTGACCATAGAGGACATGTACTTCTTGACTGGACTGTCAAGGCGAGGTGCCCCCATTTCCTTGTCAGGTACGGCCCGGGGGACTGATTCCACCAGAGATTATGTCTGCCAGTATTGCAGGGAAGGTTCTCAGCCGAGCAGAGACGGCAAGATTGTTATCCGTGAGATTACTGATCGGGCTCTCAGGTCCATTCTGTTCACTATTGGTAGGATGGCCGGCAGTACAGCTCTACATGTTGCTAACAGGTCTTATATGCAGCACGCTTTGGAGTGTCTCCAACCGAAAGTATTCAACAGGTGTGATGCAGTACTCGTTCAGATGAAAAGTCAATTGACCAAGGTAAAGGACGGGAAGCTGAAGAACTTTGGATTTGGTTCTATTCTGACTGCCTTCGCCTTGGAGAAAATCCCACTGATACAGCCTCAGTACATCATACTCGACTTGCCTTCTCCGACCGAGCCACGCATGCAGAGGTGGGTCGACCACATGTCTAGGCATGCTGGTCAACCTCAGATTACTTTTACCGAGGCCTTCTTTAGGTGGTTCGAGCGCCAGGAGATGGCGTTTTCCGAGTATCCATATGTGGGTATGGATTTCCGAGGTGGTCCGGATTTGGTGCTACCGGATGGCGAACAGTGGGGCGCCATTGGTAAACTCCTTGACCATATTACTATTTATTGTTCTTATTCATAATTTTGTTGTGCTTTATTCTATCAAGACTTTTAATTGTACTCTTGGGTGCATGCAGATATTGGTCCTGTTCGTCCAGCAGTTCATCCGAGATCGCCAGTTGCTGTCCCGGCAGTGGAGCCTGCTAGGAGAGTCGTTATTCGCGATCTTGACGATACTGAGACCCTTACAGCTGTGCAGGAGCAGGTTGAGAGCCTTACTCGCGGTCTTCCAGATGTAAATATTGACGAGTTACCTTTACAGCTGCAGCGGCATACTATTGGTGTGCCTAGACGATGGACTCATCTCTTGCGCATGATTGCACAGGCCGTGACGTACTATCATGAGCACCATTAGGCTAGGGTGCCCCCTAGCATCTTTTTGAGTTTTTAGGTCATATGACCAATTTTGTCTTGGTTACAGAACATTATGTATGAACTTATAGAAACAGCTTATATGTATTTTGATTTTCGGGTTTTATTATGTGATCCATATGTACAATCTTTGATGATGTGTCCCTTTTATAAATGCTGCAAATGTCTATCTAACACATAGTTTGCTAATGAGTCAGTTAATGTGTTTAAGTTTCTTGAAATATGTTGATATTGAATTGAATCAAATCGTCTTTCCAAGATCTTAACCCTTAGGAACATGCGATAAATAGCTGGATTGCGAACAGAATATATACCATTGAGTTGTAGTATTACGAGCTGTGAGTCTAGCCTGACAATTAGTCGGCGTATGCCACGTGTGATGGCATCAGAGAGTAATTCTATCAACGCGTTATACTCAGCGATGTTATTCATTGATTGCCCAATACATACACCTCTGAAACTTACTAACTCGCCGCTTGGATAAAAAATGGCCCAGGCTGCGGAAGATAAGTTCCGTGAACTACGACTCGCTCCATCGGCATATCCAACAAATGTCTTCAGAAGGTTCGACATCTGCAATAAATGAAAAGGTGGATCACTCGACCAGGACAAACACTTTAGCGAAAACAAAATACAACAAAAGCATGCAGGTTACTATTTAAGCATAGTAACGCTTGAGGTATAACCCGTTGCAGGGCTACGCCAGTGGAATTCCATCGTAATTCATTAACTCGTAGGCTCCTTTTGCTAACACCCTTTTAACAATATAGGGGCCCATCCATAAGGACTTGAATCTACCTGCTCCCAATTTATCGGATTCTTGGTCATAAAGCAAGACCAAATCACCTTCTGAGAAGACACGGGGTTTGACATTTTTGTCGAACTGAGCCTTGACTCGTTTCTTATGAGCTTCGTTAGCCAAAGCGGCATCACGACAGGTTTCATCCAATTGGATTAGTTCCAAGAAATGAGTCTCTTCTTCTGAAGTTCCGGGGAGAAGATCGATTGCGAGTTTAAGCGACGAAATTTCGCACTGGATTGGTAAGACTGCTTCCAGGCCATACACCAGTTGAAAAGGTGTGAACCCGGTTGCGTTCTTTACCGACATTCGGTAAGCCCACAAGGCTGAGTACAGGATTAGGTGCCACCTTCTTTTATGAACCCCAATCATCCTTTGCAACATATGCTTCAGGACCTTGTTGATTGCCTCAACTTGTCCGTTGGCTTGTGGATAATATGGGGTAGAGCTGTCATGAGACAGCCCTAGCTTGGCAGCTAATTCGACCATCATGTGATTGCGAAAATGCGACCCATGATCTGTAACTATAGCCTGTGGTACGCCGAACCTGGCGACTACATGATTGAAAAAGAATAGGGCAGCTGTTTCACCAGTGTTATCCAATGTAGGCATCGCCTCGGCCCATTTGGTAAAATAGTCAACAACGACTATAATATACCCATGCCCCCCGGTCGAGGTGGGGTTACATTGCATGAAATCGATGCCCCACTTGGCGAAGGGCCCAACAGAAACTATCGGCTGTAAAGGTGCGGGTGGTCGTCTGGTTTTGCTATCAAAGATTTGACAAGCATGGCAACTTCTGACTGTGGTTATGCAATCTTTGAACATGGTTGGCCAGAAGTATCCTGCTCGTAAGATTCTTTGTGCTGTTGCATATCCAGACTGATGCCCCCCACACGCGCCTGAATGACAATCATTCAGGGCTTTTTCGGCCTCCTCATGGGTAAGGTACCTCCTCAGAACTGTATCGACACCACGATGGTAAAGTGTATCACCGACGGTCATGTAGTCTTTTGCTTGGTATCGTATACGTTTTTGTTCGGAGCAAGAGGTGTTAGGCCTGAACTTTTGGGTTTGGAGATAAACTATGATATCTCCATACCACTCATCGCTTACAGATATCAGAAACAAACTTTCGTCCACGATTGACTCTTCCGATGTTTCATCGTTGGACGATGATGGGAGATCACATAATAATTCTGCGAAAACTAGAGCTTTCTTTGATTTGGATTTCACAAATTCCAGATCAAACTCTTGAAGGATCTCTATCCATTTTGAATATTTGCCCCCCAGCAACTGTCGCGACAGTATATAAGTCATGGGGTTGCAATCTGACAAGATGGTAGTTTTCCGAAAGAGGACATAATGTCGAAACCTTTGAATCGCTTGAACAGCTGCAAGCGCTAGTTTTTCAACATAAGAATATTTACTTTCTGTATCGTTTAAGTTTTTACTTAAATAATAGATAGGATGTTCAATTCCATCGACTTCTTGAACTAAAACCATCGCAATGGTCGTATCCGCTGCATCCAGATACAGGTTAAAATCTCTTTGATAGTCCGGGGCGTACATTAATGATGCTTTTACTAGACAATCTTTCAGAGCATCAAAAGAAGCTTGTGCCACCTGGTCCCAGACAAAAGGTACATCCTTTTTCAAAAGACGAGTATAACCCTTAGCAAGTTCTGCGTAATTTGGAATGAACCTCCTCAGAAAGTTTGCTTTCCCTTGGAGTTTCTGAATCTGAAGCAAATTTGAAGGTGGAGGCAAATTAATGATTGCCTGAACCTTACAGGGGTCGAGACGAATCTCATCTTTAGAAACTACAAAACCAAGTAAACGACCAGAACCGACGCAAAACACACATTTGTGTGGATTGATTCTTATCTTGTAGTGTTGGAAACGTAGAAATATCGCTCTTAAATGCTGCGGATGATCAGTCCGCTTTCGCGAATGAGCCGGAAGATCGTCGAGATAAGGTTGAACAATGTTCTTGATGTCATGGAAGGCATAATTCATCGCCCTCTGAAACGTCGCCCCTGCGTTCTTTAAACCAAAGAGTAATTTTCGATAAGCGAATGTGCCCCACGGACAAATAAATGCAGTCTTTGACTGGTCCTGTGGGCGGATATTTATTTGATTATACCCGGAAAATCCATCCATAAATGAAAAGATTTCACATCCGGCGCATTCATCAATTATTTGGTCGATGAAGGGTGTAGGGTAGTTGTCCTTCAGACAAGCTTGGTTTACATCCCTATAATCGACACACACTCTAATCGTCCCTTGTTTTTTCATAACAGGGACAATATTCGATACCCAATCAGTTAGAGGAACTGGGTAGATGAATCCAGCATGGAGAAGTTTTTCAACTTCTGCCTTAATGGCAGCAGCTTTCTTCGGGTGCACTTGCCGAAGCCGTTGCCTTACTGGTTTGACATCAGGATACATTTTAATTTCATGTTAAACGATACTTGAGTCAATGCCTAGCATTTCATCATATGACCAAGAAAAGACATCTCTAAATTCGCGAAAAAGAGCGTTATATATTTCCAGTTCTGAAGGGGAACAACCTTTGCCGACATAAATATTCTCTACAACATCTGTTTTAGTCAAGATATTTATGGCTATAGTCTCTTCAATATTGGATAGGTTTCGCTCGGAGTCCACCATGTTTAGAGTATTTGTTAGGAATTCAAAAACTGAAGGGTGATAAAGGTCACTTTGAGTATCTTCTTCATATTCCTGAAGAAGGGAACGATGGTGGTGATCATTCCATGGTGCCCCCTGTGGAGCTGTAACAAGGGTCTTTTTCACCTCTAGTTATCTCACATTACAAGTCAATCCGGGAGCGTTTTGTTATTGTAAGGGACATCTTAATTTGAGGCTATTTGTCAGGATAATGCTTCGTAGTATAGATCTAAAGAATACAAGAGTAAACGGATGCTAATGCTAAATTACTTTTGCATAAAGAAATCACACACGCAGCAACTTCGTCGGTCGAGGGTATGGAATTAATAACCTATCCCCCTAGAAACTGATGAAGGAGTATGGATCATGATCTGGGAGCATTATAGCATCTGCTGTATCTCACAACAGTCTTGAACCTCCTCTCATGCCACTTCAATAAACGCAAGCGAAAGGAACAGCAAGAAAACAGAATGAAACAGCAACTTCAGAAATGGAACAGCAATAAAAGGAACGGCAGTAAATGGAACGGCAATAAATGGAACGGCAATAAAGAAACTAAGTCTCGTGAGGTCTACACTTCCAATCCTTGGCACACACTTGCATACAAAAAGGAAAGCAATCATTTATACAGGTTTGTAGCTTGATCAAATGGAACAACAAATTATCAAAGACAGGAAACGTCAATCATATATATATCAAATGGAACAGCAAATCATTAAAGACAGGAAACGTCAATCATATGTACACGATCTGCAATAGTCACCAACAATCCATTAACCCCAATCACCTGTAGCTGAAATATTCCACTTATGAATTCTGTAATTAGTGCAAACAACTCAGATCAGCAGTATGCGAAGAATCCTTTATTACAGAGATTTATAACAGGGAAGCTACAGATGAATAAATATGAAACAACATGTAACCATAACAGATTATGAGAAACAAACCACACAAAGCAGAATTGTAATGGTACAATCAGCCAGTGTCCGTTGGAGCCGGGCCCAAAGCTTCCAATGGCGCACTGCCGTAAACTACTTCAGACGCACGGAGAAATTAACACCGAGATATTATATTAACGCATCAATGAGAGTACAAAACTAAGTCTCAGAGAAACTCAATAGTCTGAGTTCAACTGACAATGAAATTCATGAACAGAAAATTAAAGATACAGAAGTCATCCCCTAGTTTCAATGCTACCCTCCTTTTATACAATTAACGGTGGAGTTCATCGGTCGACAAAACGATTGATCGTAGCGATCCCTCAGGATCGAAGATCCTGAGGGATCCGCTAAACTGTCAACGCTTTCCTTTACTCGGCCTGTAATTCTGAACTGGCAGTCCTTCATCTCGTTTCGGACTGATCTCCCTTGATTTATTCGACCTGGTCTGAACCTTATTTAGAATTGGAGGGACAGCCGTTATCTTCTCGTCAAATCCCCGTTTCGCATTGCGCCTTCCTGCTTTTACCTTTTCCTGCGTAGAGAAGACAACTGTTAGTGATTGGATCATTTTAGACTCGTTGTCTTTCCATTTCCCCTACTTTATAATAAAGAAAAGATTACAACTATTGCTTAAAACATCACTAAATCATTTATTAAAACATACCTTCCCAATGCTCTACACACCCCCCGACTTACTCTGTTTCATGGCCTCATGAAACCGTTATAATTAACATGGAGAGCAGTAAGAGAATAGGCTGGAGAGGGTACTTCATGAGGGGGTCTGCAACCATGATAGGCAACCAGATTATCAAAGAAATAATGCAACTGATCTGCAGGCATATCATACGAGGCCTGGTACCCTGGTGCAGGGTGCCAGATAATTAGGCTACGGAACCGATATCCTAACCATGATGGTCCAGCTTGCAGAATGCACTGGCCATAAAAAGGCAATCGTTTAGCAGCCAGCTCAAAGTTCTCATATCTGAAGGGCTCCCTGAGCTGGATGCTTGGGGTGGAAATCCGATAACGGAATTTGGCAGCCTCCAAGGCGGAATCTTTAATAACCAGGAAGTATTCTAAGCTATTTCGGATCAACTCCTCATGCATGGGTCCTAGTAGTTTCATAACGCCAGGGTTTCTCATAAGGCTTTTATGTGATTGCCATAGGCGAACTGGATCTCGAGGCTCAGCCCTGACCCATAGATCCAGGCTGTGCTCCTGCCTCTGAAAGGCATTGTAAGCCCTGAGCCATTTTAACTGGTTGACCCCAAATGAAACAAAGGCTTGCAGCTGTATATCCCCCACAAAGGGGCCAGGGTTTAGATCAGTTTCCTGCTCAAGCACCATATTGTGCAAATAAAATTCGCATAATAATCGTTGGACCTTAACCCCATAATGTTTGCAATAATCAATAAAATCATTAACAGTGTTAATCTGAATGGGGGCACCTGCCCTGACAGCTTTTATTTTCAATCTTAAGTATCTTTCAAGGAGGAATAAAGCATAATTCTTCGCGGGGGCCCTGCAAGTCAAAACATCATCATACAACGAATATACAGTGTCCAATTGTTTAATAACAGCATCTAGTCGACGTGTTACCTTGGCAACCTTTTCCTGCTCCTTCTGCCATCCTTCAAAAGCCCGACTCTCCGATTCACTCATGTTTCTCAGCTGCTGTTGCAGTTCTTCATGTTTTTCTAGAGGGACCCTTTGTTGCTCTAACTGCTCAGCCCTTTGCTGCAATTCTTCGTATTTTTCTCGAGGAATCCTCTGCTCAACTTCCTGCTGCAGCTCTTCATATTTTTCTCGAGGAATCCTCTGCTCAACCTCCTGTTGCAGCTCCTTATATTTCTCTCGAGGGATCATTTGTTCCCGTAGCTGTTCAGCCTCTTGTTGGGCCTGACTTATCTCGCGGCGCAAGGCCCTGGTTTTTGGATCCCTTTCCCATAATTCCCTGGAGGCCGGAAGTTTCGCCTGGACCTTTACATTTCGTCGCTTAATTCTCCTTGAAGGTGGTGTCTCAGTGTGAACTGCTCTATTTTCCCCTTCCTTCTTGACATGTACAAAGGGGTGCAGTGGTCCTTCTGTAACTGGGATGTCATCTTGTGGCTCAACTTTAATCGGAACGGCAGTTGGTTCTAATGGGCTGTTTGGAATATCAGCCTGCTCCTCTATGTCAATAGGAACGGCATTCTGGTGCTCTGTTCCAGATGGAACAGCATTTTGTTCCTCAGTATTAATTGGAACAGCTGCAGGCTTGCTAGCAGAGTATCGACCTACTAGATGCCTATAGGTGCTCTGTCTTCCTCTCTGAGAGGACCCAGCTGTATTTGCCCTTCTTTTTCTTCTCACAGTCTTCTTTATTCTCAAACTGGCTTTCAGACTTCGAATTTTCCGCCGAAGCTGGGCTATAATGGTCAGCAATTTCTGCTGTTTTCTTCTCAACTTCTTAATTTCTTTTGCCTCGGCTGTGGGCGCATGGGCGGCCCTCAGTTCTGCTCCTCTTTCATCGAGGGTTTCTTCCATCATTCGGGGAACGTCCTGTTCCCGACAAACATTTTTATCCACCCCGCCATCAGCGGATGGATTTCCTTCTGGTGTTTTAGGAACGGCTTGTTCCTGATTGGTATTCACATTTTCTTTGTCGATGACAGGGGGGTTTTCTTCCCCTGCCATTCCATCATGCAATTCGTCACGCGTATCTTCCTCAAATGGTCCTTCGGGAGGCTCTGCCGGACTGGAGGGTGAAGGATAACCTCTAAGGCTGGCCAAGATGGTGGCCATCTCTTCTTCCTCCACAGGGTTTTGTGGATGGCTACCCCCCAATTGTTCCATCTCCTTCTCCTGAATTGGCTTCTCAGCAACTCCCTCTGGATAGCTGGTCTCGGCCGCAGAGTCGTCATCCCTATCTCCTTCTTCAGCTCCTACTTCATTCTCTGTTTGTTCCAGGTTTTCCCCAGGTATTTGTTCTGGCGCTGGAGGGTCCTCTATTATTTCAATCGGCTGGCCTATGTTTGGCTGGATTTTTTCCAGCCTACCTCTTATCTTTGCCAACCGAACTGACTTTCTAGGCCTCCCGGGTTGTTCGAGTGTGCTGACCATCTGTTCCTCCGCCTCCACCTTTCTGCGTTTTTCAACCTGTTCTTCTGTGCCAGAGGAATGCCTTCGCTTTAAGGTAGCAGGTCTTTCTGCGGCCAATTCCTTACATTTTTCTGCATGTCTAGTTGCTTCAGGGGTGCATTTTTGTTTCCCTAGCTTTATGCGTTTCTTCGCTTGCTCGGTTGTGCCCGAGGGTTGCTTAGGTTTTGGCGTTTCTCTGGGTTTTTTAGGTGTTTCGGCGGTGCTAGCGGGGTGCTTCGTCTTTGGGGATGGTGATTCTACTCCCCCTTCAATTGCTGTAAGAAGTTCCCGCCAGCTGGTCTGCTGCCGAACGAGACTGTATGTCACTATCAGGCGGATCAGCCCGTGGTGGCTAACCACTGCGTCTTCCTGGTGTGCCTTTTTCAGGCTCCGAGAGGTATCATGCAACAATGAATTTAACAATGCAGGGAGATTCACAGCACATTTTCCTTTTAACACAGCTAAGAGCTTAAGGTGACGCGGCCTTACCACATCTTTTCGTCCTTCGCAGGTGATGTAGCTCTGTACTACCTTTGCCAGTTCGCTCCAAGGTTCTCTCAGTGTTGCCGGCAGCACTCCTTTTCCCTTCACTATCAGCTCCTGCCCTTCATCTTGGAAGAGTTCTACGATCTTTTGCAGTCTTTCTTTCTTTGTTGTCCATATTGGACCTAAGTCTGGTAATCTGGTTACTTCCGCGATTATTTCCTTCGTGACTGCTATCTTCTTCCCACCTACCACTGAGTGTTCTTCCTGCAAATTCTGCAGGAATTCCATGGCCACTATTTCGTTTGATTTGCGCAGGCGGCCAAAATAAGTTAACCACCATGCTTTCTCTAAGATCTTCCGAGCGACTTCGGAAACTATGAGCTCGCTCGGCTCGCTTCTGATAGACTTTCCCCCCATGGTTCTGTTTCAGGGTCTAGATGGAACAACAATGCAAAGAACGTAATTGCAGCAAAAAGAAAAGATACAGAGCATGCATGAATAATTGATCATAAATAACAACTTTTTCAAAAAATAGCATTGTCATGCCGTTAACGCATATCGTACCTCCGTATCATATCATTTCTGAATGATGTGTTAACACGTGGCCGGCGGAGTAATGAAGTCACCTCCCCCCCGCGCGAAATGATAGGCTGCCCCAGCCGTCAAATAGAAGAAGGCGGTCATTCCATCACCGAGTCATAATAGAGCAGCTTTTAAAATTTTGCCATGTTTCAGATTAGACAAAGAAATACCGAGATCGATGCGACAGATAGATCGCGTTTAACATAAGCCTTCGTGATGTGATGCAGAACATAAGGAAAGGACGTCTAGCACTCATGGAAAGTCTGAGATTGTCATAGTCAATGCCTTTGCCATAATTGGTAATGATAAATGGTCATGTGACGTATCCATTAAGGTGTAAGATATAATTATTACAAGGATAGAAAGAAAGATTTAATAAGATCCAAATTGGTGTATATGTTTTGACTCCAATACCATTAACAGAGCTCTGCTGCCGACCGGTGTTTATAACCGTGGCAGAGTTGTTTATTTCACCCCGGAACCATAGTCCTTTGTGTAGTTTTGAAGAGCAATTCTTGTCAACATGCAGGCCATCATGCTGGCTTGGTAACCAGATAACCATGACGCCATTCACCAGAGAGGCGCGAAACGTGGGCAGGCTGGCTCGTGATGAGACCCCCTGTTCCAAGGTTTGTTTATATAATGAACCTGTTGGACCATATCCCTGGTGTGGTGGCCATAATGGGAATGCCACTTCGCTTCCAATCTTATGATCATAGTAGGCTGGTTCTTAATGAAACCCCCTATCCTGCATTTGACAAATAATTTCTTTTGGTTCTGCTGCTTTTTCTTTTGAGATAGACTTTTGCTCTTGTATAGTTACACATAAGTGTGGTTCAGCCCTCCTTAAGAGTGGGAATGGCGGAAGAAGTCTTGTTATCCCAATAGGAAGATATAAATTTTCTATTCTTATTTCCAAGTAATAATAAAGAAAATTGTAGGAACGTAACATGATAAAGTTTTCCAACAGGGCAGAGGAAGTGAGACTTATGGCTGAAAGAATGATGAGTGTATGGTTCCCTCCTTTGTTGCATCAATACTAGGGCTGTTATAGATAGCGATTTATGATGTGCTGATCTTGATATATCATGCCTTTTATATTTGTTGCATAAATATATAGCTGCTACTTATGGCCTCGGGACAATGTTTTCTTCTTATAGAAAGGACGAGGGCATACTATTTCTTTCTTACAAGGGAGGGTGGGAGGGTTCTTTTTGATGCAATGTCCTAAGATAACAAAAGCACTCAAATGCTGCTTACTAAAAAAAGA
The DNA here is from genome assembly GCA_031772625.1 of Pinus tabuliformis. Lineage (NCBI taxonomy): Eukaryota > Viridiplantae > Streptophyta > Pinopsida > Pinales > Pinaceae > Pinus > Pinus tabuliformis. Next base: position 112,583,608 of record CM062812.1, read on the forward strand.
TTGAAAAAAAACACACAAATGTTGCTCCTTAAACGGAATAAGAAAATTCAAAAGTGCTGTTCCTTTTGAAAAGGAACAACAAAAATTCAAAAGTGTTGTTCCTTTTGGAAAGGAACAGCAAAAATTCAAAAAGTGTTGTTCCTTTTGGAAAGGAACAGCAAAACTCAAGGGTGCCGTTCGTTTTGAAAAGGAACAGCAAAACACACAAGTGCTGTTCCTTTTGAAAAGGAACAGCGAAACACGCAAGTGTTGTTCCTTTTAAAAAGGAACAGAAAAACACACCAGTGCTGTTCCTTTTGAAAAGGAACAGCAAAAATCACCAGTGCTGTTCCTTTTGAAAAGGAACAGCAAAACTCACCAGTGCTGTTCCTTTTGAAAAGGAACAGCAAAACACACCAGTGCTGTTCCTTTTGAAAAGGAACAGCGAAACACACAGTTGAAACATATATACAAAATTTACAATCTTATATACAAAATGTGGTAATAAAGAATGAAATTCTTACGAATCTATAGGGGAGGAAGTTTTTGCTTCCTCACCCATAATCTTGATGTTAGTATCTTGGCGTAACTGCTGGCTAAATGATTCTCGAGTGAGCGGTTTGCGATACAGACGAACTCGGTGGCCGTTTACCTTAAATGTATATCCAGATCCATCGATTGTAATCAAAGTAAGGGTCCCATTGTCATGGACTTTTCGAATCTCGTATGGTCCCAACCATCGAGTCTAAAGCTTCCCCGGGAAATCCTGAAATCTAGAATCATATAACAGAGCCCAGTCTCCTTCGTGAAATATCTTATTTTTGATGAGCGCATCATGCCATTTGGCTCGCTGCTGCTGGATGAGTGCTTTATTCTGTAATGCAGCGAGCCTTGTTTCGTCCAACTCATTAATTTGCTGTAATCGATTTTTCTGTGCTTCACTTAAATCTAATCCGACTTCTTGGGCAGTTCGCAGGGTTTGGATCTCAAATTCTATAGGAAAAATGGGTTGCTTTCCAAACACTAAGTGATATGGTGAATAGCCAGTGGTACTTCTCCATGTGGTTCAATAAGCCCACAGTGCCTCCGGTAGTCGGGCGGCCCAATCGCGGCGGTGTGAGGCAACAGTTTTTGTCAAGATGGACTCTATTATCTTATTACTGTTCTCGACTTGCCCATTTGCCTGCGGATGGTATGGGGTAGTAATTTTGTGATGTATGTGATGGTTATTGAGTGTTGCAGCTAATTTATGTCCCACAAATTGTGGTCCTCCATCTGTAACCACTTCCCTTGGGAGACCATAACGTACAAACAAATGGAACAAGAACTGAATTACCGACTCCTCTGTAGCTCTGGGTAATGCCTCCGCCTCAACCCATTTGGTAACATATTCAGTTGCCACCAAAATGTAAGTTTTTTGGTTTGATGGGGGGTTGATGGGTCCGACAAAGTCCAGAGCCCAGCGTTCGAAAGGTTCGATCACCAATTGAGGCCGCAAAGGCATTTCGTCTGCTGGGCCAGGTCGTCCTACACGCTGACAACTATCACAGGCCTGGACAAATTTTTTGGCATCTTTGAAGATTGTAGGCCAGTAATATCCTATTTGTAATACTTTGTGTGCTGTCCTTCGTTCAGCGAAATGTCCTCCACGTGGCCCGTCATGGCAGGCTTTCAAGATATCAAAGATTTCGTCTTCTCGAATACATCTTCTGATTTCCATATCTGCGCCTGTGTGAAACAGATAGCCCCCAACCCACGAAAATCGATTGCTTTTCGCAACCATCTGTTTCCGTTCATTGGGAGTTAAATGTTTTGGAAGCTTACCTACTGCAAGATAATTAGCCACATCAGCGTACCAGGGAGTCTGAACAGCGACTGCAAATAAGTGTTCATCTGGGAATTGGTCCTCAACTGCTGTTGTTTCAACTGCTTTTGGTATTCGTGAAAGAAAATCAGCTACAGGGTTCTCCTTCTCTGGTCGGTCTCTGATTGTAATGTCGAATTCCTGCAACAAGATCAACCACCTGGTTATTCTTCCATTTGTAACAGGCTTATTTGCTAAATACCTAATAGCAGAATGGTCTGTAAACAAAATAACGGGATAGCCTGTAATATAGTGTCTAAATTTATTAATAGCATGTATCACAGCTAAAAATTCTTTTTCGGTAACAGTGTAATTTAATTCAGCCGGAGCCAAAATTTTGCTGATGTAATAGATAACGTATGGTCTTTTTTCTTCTTCTTGGCCCAACACTGCACCAATTGCTGTGTCTGAGGCGTCGGTTGAAATTTGGAATGGTAAGTTCCAATTAGGTCCTCTGAGAACTGGAGCTGTAGATAGCAACTTTTTTAACTCTGTGAAGGCTCGATCACATTTTTCTGTCCACAAAAAATCAACATTTCCAGTTAATGCATGTAGAGGTGCGGCAATACGTGAGTAATGTTGTATAAATCGTCTATAATACCCAGAAAAACCAAGAAAACTGCGTACCTCTGTTTGATTAGTGGGGGTTGGGATAAGCATGAGTATTTGAATTTTAGCCGGGTCTACCTGAATGCCAGCTGCTGAGATGTGATGTCCCAGAATGAGTCCTTCTGTCATCATCATGTAACATTTTTCGTGACTCAAGCAAAGCCTGGTAGCAATGCAACGCTCTAGAACTTTTTCGAGAGTGTCCAGGGCTGGATCAAAGTCATCTCCATATGGTGTGAAATCATCCATATAGACTTCCAATCCATCATTAATTAAATCTGCGAAGATGCTAAGAACAGCCCGTTGGAATGTGGCCGGAGCATTACATAATCCAAAGGGTAAGACTCGGTATGCAAACATTCCCCAGGGGCAAGTAAAGGTAGTCTTGTCCTGGTCTTCAGGGGCGATCTGAATCTGGTTATATCCGCTGAAGCCATCCAAGAAAGAAAAAAATTTCTTGCCTGCTAAGGTGTCCAATACCTGGTCTATGAAAGGGAGAGGGAAGTGATCTTTTTGTGTAGCTTTGTTTAATTCTCTGTAATCAATGCAGATCCTCCATTTCCCGTTCTTTTTAGGTACTACCACAAGTGGGGAGACCCATTTGCTGTCAGAAATAGGATAAATAAAATTAACGTCTAATAATTTCTGCAGCTCATCTTTTACAACATCTTTTAAATGGGGATTGAGTCTTCTCTGTGGTTGGCGAACTGGTCTTGCATCTTTCTCGATATAGATACGATGTGTACATAGCTGGGGATCAATCCCCTTCATATCGGGATAGTCCCAAGCAAATGCCTCCTGATACTTTCGTAGGAGCTGGATGAGTTTGGTCTCTTGTTCAGGTGTCAGATTAGCGTTAATGTTTAAAGTTTTGCCCGGTTCAATTTGTATTACTTTGCTGTTAGCAACAGAGGTTACAGGTATATTTGGGTCATTGTCATCTTTTAGAGGATCTTCCTCTAATTCGTTATCAAATGCCGCTTTTATCATAAAGCATTGTGTATACGATGTGGACTCTGTTTGATTAATGAATTTATTGATGGCATCATCTTCCGTTTGATCTTTAAAATCTAGCGCTTCCTGAATTGTTAATGGTGGTCTAATATTATCAGTAATATATGAGGCAGGGCGCAGATTGGTCATCGATATATGAGGTGTGATGCTTGGCTGGGCTGGCGGGTACAAGATTAAATTTTTGATATCCGGTCCTCTGGTTATGGTCATGTTTCCCTGCCAGCATCCAATGTAGGCGTCAGCAGTAGTGAGCCATGGTCTACCTAGAATTAGCGGATGTCCATCTAGTCGGGTTTTGGGATTAATCACCAGAAAATCGGTTGGGTATTCCCAAGAGTCCACTGAAACCATGACATCATACAAGGTGCCTTCTGGTCGTATTACTGATCGGTCAGCTAGTTCCAGTAAAGTGGAAGTAGGCTCTACCGATGTGATTCCAAGCTTCTGGCAGGTTGATGTTGTCAGGATGTTAATCGCAGCCCCTAGATCTACTAAAACGTTGGTCAGGGTCTGCCCACAGACTTGAACAGTGACAATTGGGTTTCCAGGATCCTCATATTTGATTGGTGTTTCTTTCCCTGATAAAAGGTCGGATAAGGTGCCGACTACCTGGACTCTAGGGTTAGGGGTTATATTTCTTTTTTTTTTTCTGCTACACAGGTCTTTTATGGTTTTTGCATATATGGGGATGTCCTGTATAGCCTGAAGGAATGGAATTCTTATATACAAGTTTTGGAGTTCTCCCAGAATATCAAAATCCGGGTATTGTATTTGTCTTGGAATGGTCAGTCGTTCTGGGAAAGGTGGAGAAGATGTAAGTACTTGCTGATGAACTTGGTCTTTACTTACTTCTTCTTGTTGTAACTATTGTTCTATCGGTAACTGGTTTTCAATATGAGCGGTTCTATGTCCCTCAGTTTCTATTATTCGCCCAGATCTCAACTGAAGATCATTGCACTCCTGCAGAGCAGATTCAATCTCGGAAGATTCTATAATTTGAAGAGATTGAACTGGCCGATTATTTGGGTTCGGGTTGGGTTGGGCTGGGAGCTGCGGTCTTAGGTTGGGTTGGGGATTTTGTTGCAAGGCTGGCAGAGTTGGTTGAGGGAGCGGAATTGATCCTGGCGTTTGATATGTCGATCTTGGCCAGTTTCTCTGCCAGGGTGAACTTTGCGAAGTGGAAGGGGTCCACTGCGGAGGATATGAACTATTTGGCCAATATGGTGGAGGATAAGGAAAGTTTGGCCAACCAGCTTGGTTCATCCAAGGGTTCGGAGTAGGAAACATTTGAGGCGGCCAATTTGAAAACGGGTGCTGAGACTGATTTTGCCACATATTCTGTTGCTGAGCATTAAATTGCGGAGATTGAAAAGAAGAGGAGGGATCTTGAAACATACCAGGTTGCCTAGGTTGCCATTGACGACGCTGGTTGATAAAGTATGCTGATTCTGGTTCCTCTTCTGCTTCTTTGTACACCGCCTTTAAACCAGGGAGCGAGGGACAGCTTTCAGTCGGATGGTCCTTGGTACAAATAGCACATATTTGAACTGTATCGAGCGGGCATTCTTTCTGGCTATGTTTCTTCCTGCATCGTGGGCAGAAAATTGCCAGATTCTGTTCCTCTTCTGCTTGCTTCTATTTAGCCTGCAAAATATCAAGCTGTGTTGTTAATGTCCCCATGATATCAGTTTTAAAATTTTCTAACAGATTCCCAAGTTCCACTCGTGATACTCCTTCTATTGATGTTCGATTGTCTCTAATGAAGCGATCATATTCTGCTGGTTTTATCCGTGTGCTGCCTCTTGAGCTCCTGATACACAGATCAATGATGTCAGCAAAATTTTCCTGATAAATGTCTCCTTTTCCCATAATATTCAATGTTTCAATCCATTGCTCCTTCATACCTCTAATTAATGCAGTTTTCAACACGTTATCGGGCAGAGGTAACGATGCATATGGAGATCTCTGCAAGTTATATTGGAAACGTTCTACATATTCTTCTAAAGTTTCATTTGGTCTGGCAGACATTTGAAATATTTCATCCTTTAGTTCTCTTGATCTACAATAATCCTGATATTTTTTTAAGAAGGCCGCTTTCATTTCGTCCCAATTGTTTATGACTCCACCACCTAGACCCATGAACCATCTCAGAGCTGCTCCCTTCAAGGTAGAGGGAAACAGTTTTAGCTTCTGGGGATCAGTGGTGTAATCGTATCCCCTGCATAACACATCAAATTCAAATAGAAACGCATCAGGGTCTTCTGATGTGAGTCCATGAAACGTCGGAATATGTTGAAGCGGAATTGCCTTCATTGGTGCATTCGCAGCAGAATCTACTATGGGATATTGCAAAGTAGAGGTTTGGGTATTTGGCTGATTCTGCGCCATGGAATCAAATATATGCCAGTAATCTTCAGGAATTTCCAATAGAGTATTCCTTGGTTGAGGAGGGGTAATCTTAGCAGGAACTGTTTTTATAGCACTCCCTTTATCAGGGATAATGATGGCCCCTACGGTCTGAGGTGAATGAATTCCCTCAACAAGGATTTTTGCAGCGCTTCCTTTATCCGGACTATTTAAAGGCTGGTTTAGTTCAATAGGAGATCTAGGTTCCTCGATTTCCCCTGTTTCTCCTTCTCCTTCGCAAAGGTTACTAAAATTTCCTTCGTGCACTGGTCCAGGAGTCGAATTGTCAAATTCTTGAAAGTCCTACTCCTCTGTCTGACTGTGCACCTCCGCAAAGGCTTCAGATGGTAATTCTGAGGCCTGAAGGGAACTAGCAGGTTGTTTAGAGTTTACTTTTTTATAACCTACTGATGGCGGAGATCCGACTTTCTTGTAAATTTCGTCTATAAAGGTCTTTTGTCCAAGGGTCGCCGACCCCTTGGCTTTTTCGATTTTGGATGGAGGCTTTTGATTCTTTTCTGGCTTTTTCTGCTTAGTCATGCACTCCAATTAAATTACTAAATCAATTCTGCTAGGAAAGCAGACGGTGGAGCAGGGCTTTTACATGCTCCGCACACAGGTTCTTACCTTCCGTTTTTAAAATCCAGTTCTCCCCTAACAGATTCACACACTACCCTGTTAAAAAAACAAATGGCTATGCCCCTTCCCCGGCAACGGCGCCAAAATGTGGAGCTGTAACAAGGGTCTTTTTCACCTCTAGTTATCTCACATTACAAGTCAATCCGGGAGCGTTTTATTATTGTAAGGGACATCTTAATTTGAGGCTATTTGTCAGGATAATGCTTCGTAGTATAGATCTAAAGAATACAAGAGTAAACGGATGCTAATGCTAAATTACTTTTGCATAAAGAAATCACACACGCAGCAACTTCGTCGGTCGAGGGTATGGAATTAATAACCTATCCCCCTAGAAACTGATGAAGGAGTATGGATCATGATCTGGGAGCATTATAGCGTCTGCTGTATCTCACAACAGTCTTGAACCTCCTCTCATGCCACTTCAATAAACGCAAGCGAAAGGAACAGTAAGAAAACAGAATGAAACAGCAACTTCAGAAATGGAACAGCAATAAAAGGAACGGCAGTAAATGGAACGGCAATAAAGAAACTAAGTCTCGCGAGGTCTACACTTCCAATCCTTGGCACACACTTGCATACAAAAAGGAAAGCAATCATTTATACAGGTTTGTAGCTTGATCAAATGGAACAGCAAATTATCAAAGACAGGAAACGTCAATCATATATATATCAAATGGAACAGCAAATCATTAAAGACAGGAAACGTCAATCATATGTACATGATCTGCAATAGTCACCAACAATCCATTAACCCCAATCACCTGTAGCTGAAATATTCCACTTATGAATTCTGTAATTAGTGCAAACAACTCAGATCAACAGTATGCGAAGAATCCTTTATTACAGAGATTTATAACAGGGAAGCTACAGATGAATAAATATGAAACAACATGTAACCATAATAGATTATGAGAAACAAACCACACAAAGCAGAATTGTAATGGTACAATCAGCTAGTGTCCGTTGGAGCCGGGCCCAAAGCTTCCAATGGCGCACTGCCGTAAACTACTTCAGACGCACGGAGAAATTAACACCGAGATATTATATTAACGCATCAATGAGAGTACAAAACTAAGTCTCAGAGAAACTCAATAGTCTGAGTTCAACTGACAATGAAATTCATGAACAGAAAATTAAAGATACAAAAGTCATCCCCTAGTTTCAATGCTACCCTCCTTTTATACAATTAACGGCGGAGTTCATCGGTCGACAAAACGATTGATCGTAGCGATCCCTCAGGATCGAAGATCCTGAGGGATCCGCTAAACTGTCAACGCTTTCCTTTACTCGGCCTGTAATTCCGAACTGGCAGTCCTTCATCTCGTTTCGGACTGATCTCCCTTGATTTACTCGACCTGGTCTGAACCTTATTTAGAATTGGAGGGACAGCCGTTATCTTCTCGTCAAATCCCCGTTTCGCATTGCGCCTTCCTGCTTTTACCTTTTCCTGTGTAGAGAAGACAACTGTTAGTGATTGGATCATTTTAGACTCGTTGTCTTTGCATTTCCCCTACTTTATAATAAAGAAAAGATTACAACTATTGCTTAAAACATCACTAAATCATTTATTAAAACATACCTTCCCAATGCTCTACACCCCCTCAATCATCATTGATTGTAAGATTCCTTCGTCGGTCCCATGTACTTTCGACCAAGGATCTAATGGGGTTCCATATTCTCTAGACCTATCTACCCAAACACTTGACGAGCGTTGATTTGGGCTCGCCTCCCATGCTTGAAACATTGATTGCTACAATATTTCTAAAGGGCTTGGGGGAAAAACCATTGAATGATCCATGTTGACCTTCGTGGAAGATATCATGTTGCAGGTTGCTACAAACGGTACATTTCCTGTATAAATAGGAGGTGGTAGTGCGAAAGTTCCCATCAATGTGGGGTCTTTCAATAATCCTACTCCGATATCTTGAATTGAATGGTTGCTTTCATGGATCATGGGAATGCTTCCTGTAACTTGTGAACCATTAGGGAGAAAATTCTGTTGGTCGATGATCGTAATCCCTCCAAATGGGAATGCGATCTTCCTGAAATAAGTCGACACGACAGCTGCCATGGCATAAATCCATGGTCTACCCAGTAGGATGTTATAGTCAGGATTTCCATCAATGACTTCTACATCAATTTCTATTGTTTTTCCTCCTAGTTCAACTTTCAAGTTATTAAGGATACCGTACGGGGTATAAGTCCTTCCGTCGAAAGCTTTTAATGTCGTCGAAGATCGCGACAAGGTTGGAGATCCTAAAGCTTTCCAGCAACTCATTGACATAATACATGTCGAGGCTCCCTCATCAATTATTGTTCTGTGAACAGTTTTGTTGAGTGCTTTCACTTGAATAAGGAAAGCTAGCTGAGCTGGTAACTGAGGATCATATCCCTTGTGATCAAAGGATACAAGATTGGAATCCTTAGGATCAACCCCACCAATTGCCGATAACAATGCCTGCCTTTGGGTTGGACAATTTTGTAGAACTTCAAGAGTCGACATAGCAGATGGCGATTGGGCCAAATCTTCCACTATGTTATAATGCTGCGCCGCTCTGGCACGAGGATTAAATGTCGACTTGTGTACTACACCCTTTGGCAGTTTTATTGTTAATTCAGGGATGGTGGGCGTTACAACTTCTGTCGAAGTTGTTGTCGAACTACTTGGTTGATCTTTACCTTTTTCGTTCGACACCTGAGGATTCCCATAATCTTTGTTCCTTGTCGAAATCAAAGCATCATTCTGCTGTTTCGAAACCGACAACATAAGTACTTGCGACGGGGAAGCATTTCCACTATCAACCAGATTTTGACCTGGGTTGGGAAACGGATCAGTCAACACAACTGAGGTTTGGGAACTTTTAAAGAACCTTTTAAGCTCAGCTTTGTAAGGACAATCCCTTGTCCAGTGATCTTCGTCACATATCATACATGGACTGTTTGGTTTCCCTTTTCCAGGAGGGTTTGAAGAATTTTTTCCAGGGGATGACTCACCCTGTTTCTTCTTCTTCCCTTTGTTTTGCTTTTTCTTGCTTCCTGGTTGATTGGTTTCTTTGCCTTTATCTTCGGATACGGCATTTACTTCCGAAGCAAGAATTTCTTCTTTTGCATTTTGATCCGAATTCTTACGGGCTTTCTTTGACGAAGCCTTTATCGATTTCGTGTTTGCTGTGCCGATCATGCCATCACCAGCATGAGAGTCACTATTTGATTTAGGAGGGGGAGGAATTGAAAATTCTGGTCTAGGGGCGTCAGGTATTTTGTCATAGAGCATGCCGGACTGAGTATAAACTAAGTCCAAATACTGCGCACGAGCAATGACTTGCTCCTCTGTTACGACTCCCCCCTTGGCCACATCTTCCGTAATAGTCGGAAGTAACGACTTTATAAACCATTCAGCTAATAGCTGATCGGGGACGTATGTTTTCACCATCCTACGACGACGACGCCACTCATGTATATGATCAGATATATGGGTAGCAGTTGTCTGTTTGAAGTTGGTTAATATTTCTGTTCCCGTTTCATACCTTATCGGTAATTGAAAGTGGGTTAAGAAAGTCGTGGCTAGGGAACTAAAATTGTCAAAAGAGGCTCTTGGAAATTCAATATACCATTTAGCCGCTGGACCTGTCAATGTCCTCTGGAAAAGGCGAAGCCTTATCGAATCGTCGTTAAGGGTGTTTGACGAACACCACAGATGAAAAGTCATCACGTGATTCGATGGGTCTTCACTTGGATTTCCATTGAATTTAGGAATGTCAGATGGAAGTTTATGAGGAATCGCTGGCCACCAAGGGGCATAAGCAATCGGATTGTTGGTTAAACGGTGTAAATCGGGTAACTCTAAAGTTGCCACGAATGGTAACTGTTGATTCATGTTAGGCGAAGCGTAACCAGGGTACGATGGAATTGCTTGAGCAGTGGGCCTTTGCATACCAGCATAATGTAATTGATGTTGGTATGACTGATATGGTTGGTGGACTTGACCACTGTAAAGTGGTTGGTTTTGACCGTTTTGGATATACGGTTGTCCACTATTCGCAAAGATCTGCTGCTCAGAACCTTGGTACACTTGTTGGAACTGCGGTTGTTGGTATTGCACAAGCCATGGTTGTGACGCCATGTTTTGTTGTGCTATGCTAACCGTTGGACTGAGGTGTGGGGTAATGGTACCCGTTTGTACTTGTGTTGCCCCACCAGTTGGCGATTGTGGTTGTGACCCATGATCAAGTGACTATTGCATTACAACCTGAGAAATCTGAGGTTGACATGCAACCGGTATCGCTTGAACTTGTGACAATGTTACAATAGCCGGTGTGGTTGGGATGTTCGTCACAGGTACACATTGTTGCATAGAATATACAACCCTTGGTTGTTGAGGTAGCATAGGTACCCAACTACTTGATGCAATTCCAGTATAACCTGAATACTATTGAGAACTGCCATATGGATATCCTCCCGGAGGAGGTAATGAAAGGGCATACTGCCCCCCATATGGTAACAATCTGGAACTCAGAGGGATTGTTAGTCCTTGAGGACTGGATGGCCCAAATTGACCTCCATTAGGATCAATTTGTCGAGTTTCAACATAAGAGGTGTCGGGTATTACTCCGGATGAACAAACTGGAACAGACCATACTGTCGAAATAGTCCCTTGGTGGACTCCTTCTAGCTGTTGAGAGCTAGTTGGGACAGCTGGTATGCCGACAAACATCGTTGGAGTGACGACAGGGGCTTCTGCTGTCGCTGTGTCATTTGACACAGTCCTAGACGATGACAGTTGTTCAGACATTTTAAGTCTATCCAATAGATTGCCTAGCGATTCTACAGGAACTTCCACTTGTGGTGGATTAACTTCTCATGAAGGAAATAGAGTGACCCCGACTCCAAAATGAGTTGGAGTACTTGCTTGCGGATCCTCTGCAATTTCCTCTATCGCAATCAAACCCGGTGGAAGAGGAAGACCGTCAGGTCCGTAAAATATTTCTGGTGCCGAAGAATTGATTGTTTCAACAGCGACAGTTGTTTGGGGAACAAAACTCTCTGGATCGGTTACAGATGGAACTGGTTCAGTTACATAAGTATTTGCCCCCAGACTAGGATCAATATTACTGTCCTTCTGTGGCTGTTGAACTTCTTCTATAGAGGCAGGGTTTCCAGAAATGTTAGGAGTAACCGGAACCTCAGATGCAGTTGGAACACTTGTTCTAACTTTGAAAGGAGATTTTGAACCGGTTAAACGAGTTCGCTTTGCCCGTACTGTTTTCGATTCTGGAGACAAAGACGGTTGACTCGTAAGCCTCCGCGAACGACGAGGTTTCAATTGACTTTCTTCCATGATTGCGGATTAGTCGATCAACTAAAATATTAAAAGGGGAAATTTGTGTTTCCGAATTGGATGAATTTTATTAGACGCTTTTAGACACAACTTGCTTTTTCACTTTTTAAGAGTCGAGAAAAAGCTAAAGATGACTCTAGTCTCCTTCGATGTATTAACGAGCCCGAAGTGACAAATGCTTGGTTGGACTTTTTCAGTTATAGAGTTTGAAAAAGGCCAAAAGAAACTGCTCTGGAGATCTAGGCAGAGGGTGTGCCAAACTTTTCGCAAAACCACAGAATATGTTTTACGGTACGGGTGGTCAATCTTCGTGAATGTTGTGTTCACTGCATTGCGATCAGTAGGGCGGTCGACACGACTTCCTAAGGATAAAAGATATATGCCTATAGGGGTCTCCCAATATATACGCGACGGTACGTGGGAGCACAAGTCCGTATTAGTGCCACCGACTCTTAGGAGGAATCACCCACCTTTGTCGAGATCGACAGTCACTACGTTTAACGACGCCGGAACACGTCTCTAGCTTAGACCTCTAGATGTTTGCGTTATGTTTCAAAGAGTTGTTAGGTTCATTCAATATATTTTAAGTTGATCTTTTTAAAGTTTGCCTTTCAAGGTTCACCACGAGATGTATTGATACAAATTCCTAAATGCAGTCTAAGATGAGAAGCAAGCTTTTTCAATCTTTTCGACTTATGAAAATCTTAACTACTGAGGGAAAAGAGAGACAAAATCTTTTCACATAGATCAAATAGCACTCGCTAATGCACTTTTTCCCTAAATCAACATACAAACTTATATGAAAAATGCAAAAAATGCAGGTATTTCTTTTCTCTTTCTTAATGTTTGTGCGACACAAAAATAAAGTTGTTGTATAATTTCGAATTCAATTTCAAGTGAAAGCAAACAAGCTTGTCCAAAATCAAAAGACACCTTAAGATTTACTTGTTTAGACACTAGAAATATATAAATTCAAACCATATGACGAAAGCAAAAGCTCAATCAGCTATGAACAACAAACAAACTAACTCTTAAGATCAAAACGACACTTTATCACAGGTCTAGATCTAAGAGGCCACAGCAAGACTAGTTCACTTTCGTTATGGGAAACTGTAAATGATACAAGAAATACACAAAGAACAAACACAGTTTCTTTATACAACCGAGGCAGAATAGTGACAAGGAAAGTTGGTTTCAGATAGGCACATTGACTGGTAACAGGCAGCAAAAACAAGAGTGAAAACAGGGCAAGAAACAGCAGGAAACCCCAGTAGCACAAGGCAAGACTGGTCCAGCGCAGGTGGTACACAAGCAGTTTGACCTTCAGCACAGGTAGCCCCTTCGGGAACTGCGCTGAAATGCAGACATCCTTCACACAGCCTGCACTGAAGAACGAAACTTTCGTTTCTCTTGGTTTCCGGGTCACAGATTGCTCAAAAATTCACAGTTTTTGGCCAAATCAGAAGCTATCAGTCAAGGACACACTAAGGGATAACAAGGAGGATGAAAAGCTATCACTAAGAGCTTATTAGAGTCCTTGTGGATCAGCTCTTCAAATCATAAACTTGCCCAGAAACCGAGCTAGAGTAGCTGCCCTCTACTTTGCATTTGAAAGATCCAAATGCAGTTCGATTCGGTACTCCCTTTGTTTATGAAATGAATAGAAAAAACACAAACAACCAACAAAATACGCTCCCCAGCGGAGTCGCCAATTTGTTGTTGGGAAAAGTATCCAATATGGAATGACCCTATCCCACTCTAAGGGCGATAGTACCTCAGCAACAATCAAAGCAAAGCTATTCAAGATTACTTCTTTATGAGATGTAAGAGAGAGGAGAAAGAGATCCACTAACCGTTATCTTCCGCTAATGATTGATCCAATCTTCCCTCTTTGCTGCTTGCTCCCAGCTCCTTGCTCTTTCACTGGCCCAGCTACACAAAGATCCTGCAAAAGCACAAGAAAAGGAAACTACAAGAAGCATACATCCATAATTGATTCAAGGATTAGAATAAATCAAATATACAAGCAGCAATACGCCACAGAGACATATGCATATAGAAGAAACTCAAATAATTTATTAATGGAAGAAGTAAAGTTCTGAGAGTGTTACAACCATAAGAGGCCCAATCCAGCAACACCTCCCAGCAGAAAGAAATCTCCTCTTCACCTCCTTCAAAGCAATCACCCAATAGTTCTATACTCAAACCAACAACACTTCCTTACATTCACAAGATTCCAGCCTCCGTAGACCACATGAGAGAGCTCTATATATAGGAGTTTTGGAGAAAGGATGAGTCAGCTTGAGGCTGGCATGAAGCTGACTAGTGTCCTCTCCCACTTCAGTTATTCTTCAGTTCTTGAGTCCACTTGGAGTTTCTTGCTTCCACTTGGAGATCTAGATCCTCTTACTCATCACAAGGTGAATTCCCTGATCCAAGTGTCATTTTGGAAGCTTCCTGGGCATTTGACACCTTGCAGAATGATTGTGCCACTTGGCCAATCTCGCCCAGCGCAGGTAGCCTTCACTAGATTTGACATTCAGTGCAGGTACAGAGTGGAGCAGTTGACATTCAGCGCAGATGCTCAGTGGAGCAGTTGACATGATCCAAAATTAGCTTGTTTTTGAGTGTTTTCAGGTGGAGAACTGATTTTTAGTGCTGTGGTTTGCTGACCTTGTTCCTCTAGGGGTAGGAACAACATGTTTAGGGACTTTGGATCCCTCAGATTATCGACATTTCATGCTTCATGCTGTAAGGCACAAAAATGTCTATAACAATCCCCCAATCCTCCGACCCGAAAAGGTAATCGCTATTGGCAAATCGGGGAAAACAAATGCCAACGCACAATAAAGTAGAGCCCCTCAACTCCTTCGATGTGATAAAGCAAATCGCAATCGGCAATTCCGCGGTGTCGATGATAAAGGAATATCTGTAAAGAGGCCTAACAAAAAAACTCCCAATGCAATAAAGGTAATCTCATTAGGCAATCGGCATTTGGCAGAGTCACATGATAAAGATATGAGAGATCATGCAAAATACTGACTGCGATCTATTAATTGGGCGCACATCTTGAAAAGAAAATATACATTAAAGGAAGTTTGCATGCATTATATTGTATCACCTTTTGGTGATCAGAGATATTTAAAGCAAGTTTTAAAAGCCTTCCCTTTGACATTTCTGATCGTCAAATAATAAAATCTAAGGCACACTTAACACAATCATTCGATATATAAATGACGTGATGGGCATTTATGAGATTATTTACCACAATTGACGATTTAAACGACTATTCAATATTGCAGTTAAGGATGGATATTTCAAAGGATTTCATCCGTGGTAATCCTTAAATTTATTTTATGCCAATCAATGTAGTTCTATTCATTATCATATTGGCTTGCGGCAGCATTTTTCTGTATCACGGTTTGAAATTGTTTGTGCAGAATTCCTTCGAAACCAGAAATCTAGAGAAAATGGGGAAGAAATCAAAGAAGCCTGCAACACAATATCCTGCAGTCAAAGATCTTAGACCAAGCAAAAAGGGATTATTCTCAGATACGACGTGCCTTGGTCTAGGAAACACAAGCTGGGAGAGCATTTACAATATGATAGAAGCAGAGGAGCCTGAGGAATTATCAGAGGAAGCCACAGCCGATTCAACTAACAAATCGGAAGGAACTCTTAAAGAATTGGCATGTTTCTATCTTCACAGGATAGCAGCGCGAGCTAAAATCCTGCCATATATTGACATAGTGAGATGGGTGGTAGAGGAAATTACAGTCTCGGACAGAACATTTTGCACAGCTGATGGGAGGATATTCGACTCATTTCAGCTGGAGGATCTCAGGAAAATGTATCACTTACCTCAAACTGAGAAGCGGTACAACAAAGCATTCTTGGAGGTGTTTTCAAAAGAGAATGATTCAGAGTCAGCCCCAATAAAGCAATGGAGACATTTCCCCGAAAAGTACAAGCACGAGTCGTCAGGTAAGTAATCTATTGACTCTTTGGCTTCCCCTTATTGTTATGCCGGGGCTATGATATGTACGATGTGGGGAATACATGATTCTGGCAAATTCACCATAGAAATGGTACCCCTAATGGAAGCTACAATCAATGGCTATGTGATGGATTGGGGAAATATTTTGTATGATAAACTAGCCACAACAATTCTAGAGTACAGGACAAATGCACGTAAAACTACCAGGACCATTCCCCCTTTCTATTACAGTGCATACATTATGGATACTATTTGTTTCAATTTTGAATTTCCATTACTTGGATGGAGATGGACTCCCCAAGACCCTAAACCAATCCATATTTATCATGAGAAGTTATGGAGGGCTCACTACAAAAATTATTTGTATAAAATTTGTAATGGTTTTATTTTGCCTATGTATTATTCTATTTTCAATAAGCCTGCCCCCAGAATTTCCTAGGAAGTAGGGATTGACTTGACTTTAGTAGGTAATTGGTTCGGGGAAGAAAAATTCACCTATGTAAGGCTTTTTGGTAGCCTTAGTAAGCCCCATGTTCTCCCCTTGTATGTGCCTGATAAATTATTATCTCAAGAATTGGCTTATCAAATAATAGTAGAAGGAACATAAAAAACGCTTAGAAATTCTAAGAAATAGGTATGGCCTACATTCCCTTTACGATGCGGTGTTTTCACTCTTCATGATTACAAACATGTAGAGAAGGAGGCAGGAAAGATACAAATGTTGAATCTTGCCACAATTCCTAACAAGCAATATGATCCAAGAAAGGTTGCCTATAATGTTCTTGAACAAGCCAAACTTACAAAATTCGATCATGAGAAGGATGACTTCGATGATCTATTTTCTTTAGCTGAATCATTATTTCAGGTTAAAGCATTGGCTAGGATCAGGTATCAAGATGAAGGGCTAGAAACATTTAATATGCTTAGAGACCAGAGGTTGCAAACTCTGCCTCTAGACCTATTAGCCACCACCCCGATAGTCCAGTCAAGCGAAACTGAACAGCAAACTGTTGACAAAGCTCCTACAGTGGAAAAAGTTCCTGAGAAAGAAAAACACTAGAGCAGGAGCAAGAACAAGAAAAGGGTGGTGAACTCATTAATACAGACATTCATATTGATCCTAAGTTACTCAAAGAATGGCAACAGTTTGACTCAATCATAAGTAATACTGAAAGTATACAGGGATTTAGCACGCCTGAAGTAACAACTAGTCAGAAGACAAAAACTAATACGGTTTCCACTGAAGGAACCAGCGGCCCACCCATGACTCAAAAGGATGTAGAGATGATTCCAAAAGACCCATCTGATGAAATTGTTCTGAATATAGAAGAAATACCACCTTTGGATGTCTTTTATAGCCCTAAGCATAGGGCTGTGATAAAGAGGCAAAGAAAAAAGAGAAAACTTGATCAATCTTCTCTTTTGCTTGCATAGATGGAAATAACTAATGTGGTATGGAGAGAGGAAGTCAACCCTTCCAAAGACCTTACTAAACTCTCTCAGTATGCCAGTGCATATACAACAACTACTATGGACAAGGCATCGGAATTCAGCAATTTGCTTAAAGAAAAGGATCAAGCAATCATCTCACTGGAGACACAGGTACAGGAAAAACAATAAAGGATAGAGCAGTTAGAGAAGAAGTTGGCAGCGCAAAAGCAATAAAACAACCAATTAAATGAGCAACTACTCAAATAGAAATAGAGAATAGATCAAGATGTAGTTCAGAAACAAAAGGAGTTATCTCTAGCATTGAACAAGCTTAAAATAATGAATGAACAGTTGAGCAAAACAAAAGATGAACAAATTGCTCAACTGTCATTACAGATAGAAAGGTTCAAAAATTTCCTCAAGTCGAGGAATTCAAATCAGAGGCTCTCCAAATAACTAAATCATTATCTACTCAGATGAACTTGTTATGTAATAATATTTCTCTTGTTCCTCCCTTCTGTGAAATTTCCTTGTCTATGATTGATAAGTCGGTTGAAGAGAGACAAAAGTTGGAGCAGGAAGATGAAACACTAACAGAGTTTCTTTCCTGGCAAGAAACCAAGGAAGGACAAGCCACAAATCTCCCTAAAATTTTGGAATCACACAAGGAAATCCTATTCCTTGAGTGGCAAACTCAACTAATGAAGGCAGAAATGGAAACATTAAGTTGTAGATCGGTGACTGGTAATCTAGTCGAATTGATTAATGACACTCTGTATTTGTCAAACTTAATCTAAGAATGCACTCCAGGGAAATTACCATCAGTCAAATAATTGGAGCAGACATGGAAACAAGAGCTTGAAAAGAGGGAAAGATTAATCGCAGGCATCCATACTTTAACATGGGAAACCTTTTGGTTCTTCCTTGTGAAACCATATAGTCAAAGGACAACAATCAAATGCCTAATCGATGCAATCATTTACATGATTCCTGAAATTACTGATGCCACATATACCGCACAACTACATTCACATATGAGTCACCCTCCAGAACTATAGTCAATGCTCACCATATGCCAGCTCAAGCCAAAGAATAGTCAGCCGAAACAATGAATCATTCTTACCGACTGCAAGCATGACTATTTCAAGAAGATTTTCATATATTTATGATTTGGTTATACCAACTCACAACATTTTTAGTTCATAGTTAGTTAGTTTAGATAGTATTTATAGACCTTTTCATGTTTTTAGAAAGGGTCCTCAATTTTTGTATTAACACTTGGATCGGTAGTTGCACTACTGTGCTTCTGACCTGAATTCTGAATTTTAATGAAGAGTACTTTTATGGGATATGCACTGTTGCTTTTTGTGAAAGTATTTCTAAGTTGAAAGATGGGATCTGAATGCGATTGATATCGGAGGGGATTAAAATTACATATGGTACTACTATCTATGTCTTTGTTTCATACTCTTATATGAATCAGTGTTTATTCATTTTTGAGATCATTTGATATATGTATGTTCTTTCATAACAATCTTTTAACTTATCACTATTGAATGTTTAAGGATTGTTACTTATTCATTCATATTTATGTCAATGGTATATGAAGAATAGTGCAATAATGTTTTAATTATTACTTTGTTCAACTACTTGAACAAAGTAATTATCATATGAATGAATATTTTTGTTTAAAAGTAGAGTCATCTACATGCCTACTTTTCAATAAAAATCACCAAGAATTGCACTAAACCAGAGATTTCCCGGGATAGATTAGTTGTTTATATTTTTGCATATTAGGATAAAACGTCCATCATTACCATTAGATAATACAAAATCGATCACTTATCCATCCTATTTACAAATCATTGGGAAACTGGTCCCATTATATCCAATCGGAGCCACCACACCAAACAGAAAAGGAGTTGCCTTTAAGGTCCAGACCGGATGGTTTTCCTCGATGTTGATGCAGCGATTTTCGAGGTATCAACATTTTTGGCTCTAGAAGGAGGGCATGAATTGTGAATGGAGAGAAAATCCAAATCTACAATCCATTCTTAGAGTAAATCTCCCTCCACCTCACCTCCAACTTCTCCTTTGCATACTGGAACTCCAGTCTTCAAGTGAGAAGTAGAGGAAACAACTGCCACTGCTCAACCCCAAAATATCCCAGATAAATTAAGTCCTGAATCTCCCGAAGTACAGTCTCTTATCCATAAACTTCAAGGATTCTCAATATCACCACAGTTATCTAAGGTATCTCAAGGCAGTGTGAGTTCACAATTCATTCCTTCTCACCCCCTCACCAGACTTTAGAGTGAAAAGCTTAGTATTGAACCTACTGAGTTACCTTTGCCCAAAAGGAAAAGGGTAAGGAAAATAATTAAAGGATCTGATAGTGAAACTTTCTCATCATCATCCTCCATTTCATCTTCTCTATTGCAAAGTCAACCATCCACTCCTCCACTCCAAATTGTCGTTCAATAGGGAATTGGAACTTCAACATCGACCTCTCAACTTTCTGGAACCACAATATTTGCTTCCCAACCATCTAGAACTTCATTAGCATTATCATCTATTAGTAGCTTGACAATGGCACAAAACCCATGGAGCAGTCTGGGTGCAGTCACTCTGCCTACACCTTTGCACCCATTGCCAGCACATCCAGAAAAATGGTTTCCAAAATTTAATCCAGGTGCAGGCATACCAGTAGATGAACACATTAACAACTTTATGTTGTCAATTAACTTAAAAGGAGTTACAAAAGAAGATATGGTTGTAGGATTTTCCCTTATACCCTACAAGGATCAGCTGGGTCTTGGTACTTTTCTTTACCATCAGGATCCATTACCAGTTGGAATATTTTCCAAGAATAGTTCTTGACTAAATATGGTGATGATAGACCTGTAGCAACATTAATCAATGATCTTTCAAATCTTAGGACAGAATACAAAGAACCTATGAAAGAATTCAATTCAAGATTTAATAAACTCTTGAATAAGACCTCGACTGCCTCTAAGCCTAGTGAACAAGTTATAAGTAAATGGTGTATACCAGCTTTACCTTCAAACATAGTTATCTTTGTAGATAGAGCTGGAAAACCTACTCTAGCAGAAAATATGAAAGAGGAAATTGCTGTGGAAAAACGTATCATCGCCTTAGAAACGAAAGCTGCTCTTGAAGACAGAAAATCTAAAAAAGTATCTTTCAAAGATGATTCAAAGAAGAAAATGGCTAAAGATCCATACAATATGGAAGGTCTCCAAAAAGTTCTCAAGACTATGTCAAATGAAATGATAGAAATTAAGAAGCAAGTAGCTGAGACTTCAACTAAAAAAACATTTAGAAACTTCAAAAAGCCAGAATCAAAACCTTCGAATGCTATATCCAATGCAGACTCAGACCCCGAAGAAGACGAAGAAGAAGAGACAGTCTTATCATCTGAAGAACCAGAAGAAGAGGTAACTGTAGAATGCCATGGGATGTGGGACTTCATTTTGCCTAATTCTGATACAGAAAATGAAAAGGAAGTTTTCCCTGTAACTACCAGAAGTAAAGGCACGCCTAAACCTGTTCAAGTAAATCAAAAGAAAAGGAACATGGGTACCACTACAAAATAGAAAACTCCCATAAAAAATTTTGCAGCCGCACCTTCGCAAAATCAGCCATCAGCTTCAAATCCACCTACAACAGCTAAAACATTAGTAGTTACAGACTCTATGGACTACAACATTATTGAAGGCATGAAGAAAACAAAGGAAAATATTACTATGTTTGAACTTAGTAAACTCAAACATCAACAAAAGTTGTTGCTTAAAGAGTTAGATGCAGTACCTTCTTCTCCTCTTCCTAATGCTGTATTATCCAAAGCTGCTAATGAAATAGGTAAACCACCACCTGGTAGAGTAGAAGCTACTGATGTTGTCCTAATTGGAGATAGATCAAATTCCCATGATCCTCCTTTTCTCTTAACCTACAAGATCTATAATAGAAATCTGCACAGCTGTTTGATTGACTCAGGGGCTTCCTCGAACATAATGCCAGCATCAACTTGTTCCAAACTGAACATTGAACCCCAAAAGTCTGCAATCCATATTGTCCTATTGGATAGAACTAAGGTCCAGGTATTAGGAGAAATCAAATTAGTTACCATTGGGTTATCAGCTGATCCAAGGGTGGTTCAGAGAATTGATATTTTAATCGTTGATATTCCTGAATTCTATGGTTTGATTTTGAGAAGAGACTGGTCTGAGAAACTTCATGGTTATATTTCCATCGATTAGTCTCATATGTGGCTACCTTATAAAGGAAAGCCAAATCAGGTAAAGATTGATTGGGAGAAACATATGACTCATACTATCACCGAATTTGAACAAGAAAACCAACCAATAGCATTCAACAACAACATTTTGGGTAATTACTCATCCGAATCATTCTTTGGCAATTTTACTACTCAATCATCACCTTTCTCAGTTAATAGTTTCACATCTCAAATTGAAATTTTTTCTCAAACAGATACATCAAGGTGTGTTAAAATTACTGAGGAAACTGTAAATAAAATTGTAGATAAATCTTTGTTTTGGTCATTATATTTTGATGGGTCTAAATCTAATGAAGGTGCAAGAGCAGGATGTATTTTAGTTAGCCCTAAGGGAGAAAAGACCATGTTATCATTTAGATTAGAATTTGAGTGCACAAACAATACTGCTGAATATGACGCCTTGATTCAAGGACTTTATAAAGCAATTGGTATTAAAGTTCAATATTTGAAAGTGTTTGGTGACTCTGAAATTGTTATAAGACAAGTCAGAAATACTATACATTGCCTTTCTAGTCACCTTAAACATTATCAATCCTTGGTACAAGGCCTTATATCTCATTTTTTAGCATTCAATATTTCTCCCATCCGTAGATCCCAGAATGCAATAGCAGATTTACTAGCCAATGTTGTTTCTATGCTCCTTCCATCCAAAGATTACAGTCTCGATAGATTTTCAGTAGAGTTAATTTTTAGACCATCGATTCCTGATAATGTCACTCACTGGCGAGTGTTCAATCATGATGATGACATTTTAAATTTCTTAACTTCCGATAAGTCCTATGATGATCAAATTAATGATGAAAGTGAATATGATCTTCAAATGAAAGAAAAGCTTGAAGAAAACTCAATACCCAAACCAGTGGTCAAACTTGAAGATCTTTATGACATCGAAGACAGGTTTAAAGAGGTTACTAATTCAAAGCTCCAAAGTTCTAATCTGAGATTTGAATTGATAAACCTTGGTACTGAGGGGAATCCACAAAAAATCAATTTGGGACTAGGACTTTCTTCAGAAGAAAGAATTGCATTCATTAGATTATTGCATGGATATAAAAATATCTTCACTTGGAAATATGATGATTTGAAAACGTATGATACATCTATCATACAACATACGATTCCAATGCTTTCTGAGAAAAAAACAGTACAACAGAAATTAATGAAGATTCATCCTAACTTAGAGAGTCAAATAAAAGCTGAATTAAACAAACTCTTGAAGGCCAAGATAAGTTTTCCTGTTAGACATTCAAATTGGGTGTCCAACATGGTGCGAGTAAGGAAGAAAAATGGTGACATTAGAATTTGTATTGATTTCAGAAATCTTAACAAAGCAAGTCAAAAGGATAACTTCCCTCTACCAACAATGGAGAAAACTCTCCAATCAGTAGCTGGCTCTGAATTAGTGTCCTTCTTAGATGGTCTTTCAGGGTATAACCAAATTCTGGTGCAACCCGATGACAGACTTAAGACTACTTTCAGAACCAAGTGGGGAACTTATGCCTATCAAAAAATGCCATTCGAGTTAATTAATGCTGGAGTTACGTTCCAAAGAGCAATGGACATAACATTCAAAGGTCTAATCAATAAATCAGTAGTTGTCTATTTAGATTACATTACTATTTTCTCTAAGAAAAAATCAAGTCATTTGCATGATTTGAAATAGATCTTTGAACGCTGCAAAATGTATGGCATTTCACTCAATCCTAAGAAGTCCTTTTTTTCTCTTGACCAAGGTAAACTCTTGGGCTTCATTTTTTCAAAGGTTGGTATTTATATTGATCCAGATAGAATTAAAGAGATTTCTGAGATTCCATTTCCACATAATAAAAAAACAATGCAATCATTTTTATGTCAAATTAATTTTGTAAAAAGATTTGTTCCAAATTTTTCAGAGATTGTTTTACCATTACAAGCCATGATCAATAAAAATTCAGTGTTTAAATGGGGGCCTATAGAAAAAGAGGCATTTGATTCCATCAAACAATTAATCATAAATGCCCCTTCTTTAAGCACTCCTAATTTTTCAAATCATTTCATTTTATATACTCTTGCATCTGATTCATCTTACGCAACAGACCTGACACAAATCAACGATCAAAACTTGGAAGCCCAATTTCATTTTATAGTTAAAACCTTCAAGGAGCTGAACTTAATTACTCTGAAGTTGAAAAACAGGCCTTTGCTGTATACAAAGCCATTAAACACTACAGACCCTTTCTCTTAAAGGCTCGCACCAAAGTTATAGTCCCTTTTTTAGCAGTAAGACAGTTACTAGTTCAAAGGGAATTGGGAGAAAAAAGGACAAGTTGGGTCACAGCATTACAAGAATATGACTTGAAAATTAAACCAGCAAAGATTGTCAAAGGCCAAGGTTTTTGCAGGTTGTTAGCAGGAGCTTCTAATATTCAGGAACATGAAGGTACAAACGATACTGAAGAAATCAATCAGATAAGTACCACTAATCCTAAATCCCAATATGCAGATTTGATATTCTATTTGAAAAACGGATATGCTCCTTTTAATATTTTCTATAAAAACAAGCGTTCCATAAGACTGAAAGCAAAAAAAATTATGATTGTTGATGATGTGTTGTTTAGACAGAATTATGATTCAATTTTGTTAAGATGCTTAGAAAAACCTGAAGCGCAAAAGGTCTTGCAGGAGCTACATGATGGTCCAACAGGAGGACATTTTGGAGCTGATACAACAGCCCACAAAATCATTCATGCTGGATATTACTGGCCCACCTTGTTTAGAGATACTCATGAATATGTAAGGAAATGCCAAATATGTCAAACTACCAGTGGAAGACAAAGGAAGCCAGCTTTTCCTTTGCAGCCAGTCAACATTGAACAACCCTTTGAACAATGGGGATTGGACATCATTGGAGAAATCACTCCACATTCATCCAAATAGCATAGGTATATCCTTACAGCTACTGATTACTTTACTAAGTGGGTTGAAGCAATTCCTTTGAAGACAACAAACTCTGAGGCAATCATTGAATTCATAGATCAATTCATTATTACCAGGTTTGGTGTTCCAAACACTCTTATTTTTGATAATGCATCTTACTTCTCTGGTAATTCTATACTTGAATTTTCTATCAAAAGAGGATTCAAATTGAAATATTCTACAAAATATGACCCTCAGGGTAATGGTTTAGCAGAATCTACCAATAAGAATCTTATCAAAATCATTAAGAGAATTATTGAGCAGAATCATAAAAACTGGCATAAGTCTTTGATATTTGCACTATGGGCAGACCGTATAACACAGAAGGCCTCAATAAGAACTTCTCCATTTAATCTAGTGTATGGAAAGGAAGTTGTCATACCATCAAACTTAGTACTTCCATCACTAGATTTAGTGAAGTTTATTGAAGAAAGTCCCTCATCTCCTATTCAATTGAGACATGATCAGATCATGAAACTAGAAGAAGAAAGGGAGAAAGCTCGAATTACACATGCAAAGCATCAAAAAATTGTTAAGTCTTCTTTTGATACAACTTCCACTGGCTCAAAACATTTACAGATTGGTGATCTGGTTTTTAAATGGGACAAAGCCCATGAGGATAAAGGAAAACACACTAAGTTTTAGAAAATGTGGCTTGGACCATTCCAAATCGGCGAGAAGATAGGCCCTTCTACATTCATATTGAAAGATCTATCAGGAAAGAGAGACTCTCTTCCTATTAATGGGCTTATTCTGTAAAAATTCTTCAATTGAATAGGTAACCCCTTCTCCCTTTGTAAATATTCAATTTTCATTAGGATTTGTGTGAATAATTAGTTATTTTTCTCTTACGAAATAACGTTGTGAATAGCCTTCCATTGGTCTTTACTATATTGAATAAGTTAATCAAAAGAAAATAGTTTCGATATTTACTTTTAAGAAATGGAAGGCTTGAAGGAAAAGGAAAATTCTAGGAAATTAGGTATAATTAGATTCTGAAAACCCCATTTTATTTTTGTGAAATCTTCTCAAAACTTAGAAATACTGTAAATCATTCTAAAGTTTTAAAAGCCTAAAAATGGTTATCAATACAAAACAAAGATTGATTCAATTTTAGCATCTTCAACTCTCAAAAATGTCATCTATGTTCTCTTAAGGAGAAAATTGTTCATCCCATCCATCAAAGTTTATAATTTTTCAGAGTGTAATTCTAAAATATATTTGATATAAAAGATAAGAGGTCTTATTACAAGCCTGCTTACCATGATCATAGGGGAATAGTTCAACTAACATTACCAACACTGCATACCAAAACAGGGTAATGGCTTATAATTATAAGACAAGGGGTCTCATCACGAGCCAACTTGTTCAGTTAAATTACAACCAGTGAATGGCATTGTCAACAGCTGGCCACCAAACCAGGACAATGGCTTTTTATCTTGTAAAATAAAGAAATAAGGAAAAAAGAAAATGGAATACAAAAAATGTGGAAACATATCTTTTGGATTCATTCTTTTTAATTATATCTGAAATGGATGGAATAATGAATGATCAAATGGTTAAAAGGTAACCCTACCGAGACTATAGACGTTTGTTGGCAGTAGTGGCTCAACCTATGACAAAGGAGTCATTATAAAAGCTAAGTTGGAAAAGTCTCTTGTTTTATTATTATCAACCAAGTAAGGTTTACTTTGTATTTAATTTTGAGATAAGAGAGAAATAGCAAAAATAGTCTTCATTATATTCAGAATTTATGATTACCTAGTTATATTAGATTTCCTCTATCTATTAAGGATTTCAGATTGAGAAAGTTAAAGTATTACATTATTTTCTCAGAGATAACTATTTCTTCCAGTGAATCACCAATTGTTGTGCTGTACAACAACCCCCCATTTCATTAAAAAACTTTACACAAGATCATAATATATAATGGGTCCCTTTTAAAAAAAAAAAAACTTAGTCAAATGTGTGAATAAAATGGTATGTACCTCATCATAAGGAAAATCCTTGTTAAAGCCCCGATGTAAATAAATCATGTTATACAAACCTTTTAAATAAGAAATAAAGTGTTTCTTTATAAAAATCATTCTATATTGCGATAAAGCGATCGAAGATCGCATATCGCAATATTAAAGGAAACACACATAAAACCACATCACCCAATCCTTCGACCCGAAAAGGTAATCGCTATCGGCAAATCGGGGAAAACAAATGCCAACGCACAATAAAGCAGAGCCCCTCAACTCCTCCGATGTGATAAAGCAAATCACAATCGGCAAATCGGCGGTGTCGATGATAAAGGAATATATGTAAAGAGGCCTAACCAAAAAACTCCCGATGCGATAAAGCTAATTGCAATCGGCAATCGGCATTCGGTGGAGTCACATGATAAAGATATGAGAGATCATGCAAAATCCCGACTGCGATCTATTAATTGGGCGCACATCTCGAAAAGAAAATATAAATTAAGGGAAGTTTGCATGCATTATATTGTATCACCTTTCGGTGATCAGAGATATTTAAAGCAAGTTTTAAAAGACTTCCCTTTGACATTCCCGATCGCCGATCAGCGATTTATCACTGATCGTCGATTAATAAAATCTAAGGCACGGTTAAAAAAATCATTCAACATATAAATGACGTGATGGGAATTTATGAGGTTATTTACCATGATTTACAGTTTAAACGACTATTCAATATTGCAGTTAAGGATGGATCTTTCAAAGGATTTCATCCGTGGTAATCCTTAACTTTATTCTATGCCAATCAATGTAGTTATATTCATTATCATATTGGCTTGCGGTAGCATTTTTCTGTATCATGGTTTGAAACTGTTTGTGCAGAATTCCTTCGAAACCAAAAATCCAGAGAAAATGGGGAAGAAATCAAAGAAGCCTGCGACAACAGCTCCTGCAGTCAAAGATCCTGGACCAAGCAAAAAGGGATTAATCTCAGATATGATGTGCCTTGGTCTAGGAAACACAAGCTGGGATAGCATTTACAATCTGATAGAAGCAGAGGAGCCTGAGGAATTATCAGAGGAAACCACAGCTGATTCAACTAACAAATCGGAAGGAACTCTTAAAGAATTTGCCTGTTCCTATCTTCATAGGATAGCAGCATGAGCTAAAATCCTGCCATATACTGACGTAGTGAGATGGGTGGTAGAGGAAATTCCAGTCTCGGACAGAACATTTTTCACAACTGATGGGAGGATATTAGGCTCATTTCACCTGGAAGATCTCAAGAAATGTATCACTTACCTCAACATGAGAAGTGATACAACAAAGCATTCTTGGAGACATTTGCAAAAGAGAATGATTCAGAGTCGGCCTCGATAAAACAATGGAGACATTTCCCTCAAAAGCACAAGCACGAGTCATCAGGTAAGTACTCTGTTGACTCTTTGGCTTCCCCTTATTGTTATGTCGGGGCTATGATGTGTAGGATGTGGGGAATACATGATTCAGACAAATTCACCATAGAAATGGTACCCCTAATGGAAGCTGCAATCAATGGCTATGTGATGGATTGGGGAAATATTTTGTCTGATAAACTAGCCACAACAATTCTAGAGTACAGGACAAATGCACGTAAAACTACCAGGACCATTCCCCCTTTCTATTACAGTGCATACATTATGGATACTATTTGTTTCAATTCTGAATTTCCATTACTTGGATGGAGATGGACTCCCCAAGACCCTAAACCAATCCATATTTATCATGAGCAGTTATGGAAGGCTCACTACAAAAATCATTTGTATAAAATTTGTAATGGTTTTATTTTGCCTGTGTATTATTCTATTTTCAATAAGCCTGCCCCCAGAATTTCCCAGGAAGCAGGGATTGACTTGACTGCAGTAGGTAATTGGTTCAGGGAAGAAAAATTCACCTATGTAAGGCTTTTTGGTAGCCTTACTAAGCCCCATGTTCTCCCCTTGTATGTGCCTGATAAATTATTAGCTCGGGAATTGGCTTATCAAATAACAGTAGAAGGGACATCAAAAACCCTTAGAAATTCTAAGAAATAGGTATGGCCTATATTCCCTTTACGATGCGGTGTTTTCACTCTTCATGATTACAAACACGTAGAGAAGAAGGCAGGAAAGATACAAATGCTGAATCTTGCCACAATTCCTAACATGCAATATGATCGAAGAAAGGTCGCCTATAATGTTCTTGAACAAGCCAAACTTACAAAATTCAATCATGAGAAGGATGACTTCGATGATCTATTTTCTTCAGCTAAATCATTATTTCAGGTTAAAGCATTGGCCAGGATCAATTATCAAGATGAAGGGCAAGACACATTTAATATGCTTAGAGACCAAAGCTTGCAAACTTTGCCTCTAGACCTATTAGCCACCACCCCGACAGTCCAGTCAAGTGGGTTGGAATTATGACACAGGTTTGGCGCTATGGCACAGGTGTTGTCCTTGATGGCAACTCACTCTGGTGACAGATCACAGTTCAGGCTCTCAGAATGAAGGAAAACATATATACGCAGGTTCACCTTGACGAAGCCGCGTATACACGCGGGTTAGACGTTCCAAAGTCGCGTATGCGTATACACGCACTTTCACGCAAGGGAAAGCGCGTACATGTGGGAGAACTTATTTTTGGTCTGTGGTATTTAGTCCTTGGTATTTGAACCTATGGTTTTGGACCATGGTATCTCGTCAGAAGTGTTGATCCCAAGTATTGGGTCCATGGTATTGATTTGTTATGGTTTTGGACTGTGGTATTGAGAAAGGCCTAAGACTATAAAAGAGGAAGGAGATCATTAGGCAAGAACATAATCTGAATTATTGAATATCTAAAAGTGCTAGATCTGGAATACTGGTGATTGGGTTATGGTGCAGATCTGGATCTGAATGAAGGAGGAACCTGAGCGCAAGGATAAGTTCTATTGATGGGTCAAAATCTTAAGGCTTGAATAATAGTATCTCTGTATGATTTTGATCTGTTATATGTGGTGCACGCTTGATCTATAAATCTGATAATCTGGGTTAACTAATGACTGAATGTTTGAAAGAATGAATTATCCTTTATAGATCTATACGCAGGTTCAGTGAAGCGAAGGCACATATACATGTTGTTTCTGTGAGTCAAAGAAGCGTATACGCAGGTTGATCTTGACATAGAAGCGTATGCACGCAGGTTTCTGGTTATTGAAGTAGCGTACGTCTCTTGAATTATGCTCTAGCTGCTTCTGTTTATTGCTGCAGTGTTCTGGGTTCAGAATTGGTGTATGGTTACTGTTACTATGTTCTGGGTATAGCTGTCAGAGAGGTGTTTATTTGATTCAGTTTTGATTGGTGAAAAGGAGATTGTTTGATGCAGAAATTCTTGATGTTTGATTGATGTTATTCATGGATCCAGTTTGAAAATTTATGAAACGTAGTCCTTGGAAGAAAGAGAAGGTTGTAGGCTTTTGTAGGTCAGCGCCTACGTACTAGCACCTGAACTAGTACGAGAGCTAAGGGGGTTGTAACTCCCTTCCAGGAGAGGCTGGAGAATGAGAGAAGGTTGTAGCCTTCTACAGGTAGAAGCCTGCATATTGGTATAAGTTTGCACTAGTACAAAAACATTGTAAACAAAAGTTTCTAATTAAAAGAAGATAGAGAGAAATTGCAGTAGGTGGTTTTCACCCACATTGGGTTTCCACCTTATATCTTGTGTTGTTGTGTGTGATTGTCTTATGCTCTGTTTTACTATTCTTGGTTACTGTTTATTTGATTCTGATACACAGATTAATGATCAAAATCCGTAGAATAAGTTAAATTATAATTCTGCATGGTATACGCTGGTTTCCTTATCTATAGTTGCGTATATACGCGGTTTTCTCTAATTGAAGTAGCGTATATGATCTGGGTGTGAAAAAGAAAATAATTGACTTGATAATACTAATTCACCCCCCCTCTTAGTATTATTTCCAACAATTGGTATCAGAGACAGGTCCTTCAGAAGAAGCTTGATCGCTTGAAGGAAGATCTATCATCATGAGCAACTACGAGAGAGAAGCATCGATCAGGCCACCAATTTTTGATGGAACCAACTTCGTCTATTGGAAGGTAAGAATCACTGCCTATCTTCAATCTCTTGGTACAGAAGTCTGGGATATCATAGATACAGGGTACACATTTCCATCAGCAACTCCTACAGATCCGGCTGGTAAGAAGCAGTATGAAACAAATGCAAAGGTTGTCAATACTCTATTAGGGAGTCTATCTCAAATAGAATTCATCAAGGTTATGTAGCTCAAAACTACAAAAGAAATATGGGACAAGATCGTTTTGAGCTATGAAGGAGATGAACAGGTAAAACGAGCAAAACTTCAAACCCTCAGAATTCAGTATGAAAATCTCAGAATGTATAATGATGAAAGTGTGGCTAACTATTTCCTATGTATAGATGAGATTGTTAATTGTTTTAAAAAATTGGGTGAAGAAATAAAAGAGGTTTTTTTGGTTGAAAAGGTTCTAAGATCTTTGTTTTCTAAGTTTGAATCAAAAGTTTCTGGAATAGAAGAAAAACAGAATCTACAGAGCATTACCATGTCGCAGCTACAAGGAATTGTAACCGCTTATGAAATGAGGAAAGGGGGACCATCAGACAGAAGAGAAGTTGCATTCAAGGCCTCAGGAAAAGGAGATTCCTATGACTTAGGACATATGTCAGAAGAGGAGGAAGAATCAAATTTTGTCAAAAACCTTCAACGGGGTGCTGGAAGATTAAGAGGTAAGTTACCTTTCAAATGTTTTTCTTGTGGAAGAGTCGGTCATTATGCTACCAAGTGTCCTCATAAAGATAAGCTTGACAAAGGTAAGGAACCAGTTAGATGGAACATAAAACACAATGTAAATAAGAAAAGCTATTACACTCATGAAGACAGTGATGGACTTTCAAATAGTGATGAAGATGAACAAGGTAATAATTATAGACTTTTAATGGCTTTTGAATATGATGATTTCTTGGATGCTATAGATGAAGAAGGTCTTTATGAAGAGATTTCTAGACCCAAAATTTGTTTAGAAGAGAAGAATGTGATTATAGATAATCTACAATTCCAACTTGCTGAAAGGGAAAAACATCATGAAAAGTTAGAATGTGAAATTGTGGGGCTTAGAAAAGAGATTGAGAAAACAAAAGCTCTTAATCTTATATTTGTTAAAGGATCTGAAACTTTAGATGAGATTATCAAAGTGGAGCGTTCTCCACTAATTAAGACAAGTCTGGGATATAATGAAGAAGCATCTCAAGTGCAGAAGCCATCCACCTCCAAAAGTTATCTTGATGCAACAAGGAGAAGTGAGCAAGTTGACAATCGACAACAAAATCACAAAGCTGCTCATCAGGTAAATCAGGGACCGTTTACTTCAAGAATGAACAGAGATCACCAAGTAAATTGGGGGTAATCTACTTCAAGGATAAACAGAAGCTACAACAGACCACAAGTAAATCATTCTCAGTTTGCCTCAAGAATGGATGTCAATGAAAACTACAATCATTCGGTTCGCAAGGTTGATAATCGCAAGAATTTCTTCAATGGCCAATGTTTCTCTTGTCATAACTTTGGACACAAAGCAGCTCAGTGTGTTGCCTATAAAACTATCATGACTAGAGAAGCTCAAAAATAAAGGAGTATGACTGGGATCATGAAAAGGACCTACAATAACTTTTCTACTCTTGAAAATGAAATGGAATGTTCTATTTGTAACAATTTCGGTCATGAAGATTCTGAATGCAGGAGCAGGTTTCGGCAGACAACTCAAAAGGAGCAAGCCTCAAGTGCCAAAAAATGGAGAATGAAAGAACCACAACCAGAAAGATGTGGTATAGCCTTATATGCGGAAGGGCAGGAAAATCAATGGTACATCGACAGTGGATGTTCGAAACATATTACAGGTGATAAATAAAAACTTCAGTCATATAGTGCCTTAGAGAAGGAGAAGAAGGTCTCATTTGGAAATGACACCCCTACACTCATAAAAGGTAAAGGTTCTGTTCTTTTAAAAGAAAAGGTCAAAGAAGGAAATGTTATGTATGTTGATGGCTTAAAGCATAATCTATTGAGTGTCAGTCAAATGTGTGACCAAGGAAATGAGGTGATATTTCGATCAAATGGATGTATTGTTCGTGAGCTTGATACAGGAGAAACAGTGATCAAAGGCATAAGGACTCCAAATAATCTATACATTCTCAAGGGAGAACAACAATAATGCTATCTGAGCAAGAATGATGAACACCGGCTATGGCACCGGAGATTGGGGCATCTAAGCTTCTCAAAGATAAGGAAAGCATGCAAATATCAGGCAGTTCATGGTATTCCAGACATCAGAATTCCAGACAATACAATATGCAAATCATGTCAGTTTGGTAAGCAAACCAAAACTAACTTCCTTGAGAAGGAAGGATCAGCTAGCAGGCCACTTGAACTTGTCCATACTGATGTATGTGGTCCATATAGGAAAAGGTCAACTCGAGGAGAAGAATACTTTATATTATTCATTGACAACTTCTCCAGGATGTGTTGGATAGGACTTATGAAGTACAAAGACGAAGCCTTTGAAAAATTTAAATCTTTCAAAGCCTTGGTTGAAAATGAATTAGGTCACAAAATCAAATGCCTCAGGTATGATAGAGGTGGGGAGTTTACCTCAAATGAATTTTTTGATTTCTGTGAAGAACATGGAATAAGAAGGGAATTCTCTACTGCAAGGACTCCTCAGCAAAATGGAGTAGTGGAAAGGATGAACAGAACGGCTCAACAAATGGCTCGTGATATGATGGATGAGTCTGGAACTCCCGCAACTTTCTTGGGTGAAGCTGCAATTGCTGTCATTGTTATTCTCAACAATACAAATGTCCGGGTGAACAGCACGCAAACTCCTCATGAGCTCTGGTATGGTAAGACTCCTTTGGTAAAACATTTCAAAAATTTTGGAAGCAAATGCTATATTAAAAAGATTGATGAAAATCTTAGCAAGTTTGAACCTAGAGCAGATGAAGGCATTCTCCTTGGATACTCTCTCCACAGCAAAGCATACAAGTGTTACAATAAAAGACTTGGAAGAATTGTTGACAGCATTGATGTAGTGGTTGATGAAGAAGGAAACATTCCTAGGCAAGTAAATTCCGAAAATTTTGAAGATGATGAGGACCATCCTTCAACTTCAAATCAGACTTATGGTGAAAAAGAATCTCAAGAGGCACCAAAAGAACAGATAAGGATAGAAGAGAAGACTCCATCCAGATACGTTCAAAAGAATCATCCAGAAACTCAAATTCTGGGGCAGAAAGAGGCAGGTATACAAACAAGAAGAACAATTGCAGAAGCTTCAAGCTATTTGGCATTGCTCTCCTCCACTAAACCACAAAATGTAAGAGAGGCATGCAAAGATGAATGTTGGGTCAAGGCAATGGATGAAGAGCTTGAGTAGATCGAAAAGAATAACACTTGGGAGTTGGTTCCTAGACCAAAAGATAAGAATGTCATAGGGAAAAAATGGATATTCAAAAATAAGCTAAATGAAAATGGGGAAGTTATTAGAAACAAGGCCAGACTTGTTTGTAAAGGGTATGCTCAACAAGAAGGAATAGACTTTGAAGAAACTTTTGCTCCCATTGCTAGACTTGAGGCCATCAGAATGTTCCTTGCTCTCTCTAGCTTTCAGAAGTTCAAAGTATTTCAAATGGACGTGAAATCTGCCTTTCTGAATGGAGACTTAGAAGAAGAAGTGTATATTGAGCAACCAGATGGATTCATCCTTGGAAATGATCCAAAACTTGTATGCAGACTTAAGAAGGCTCTCTATGGTCTTAAACAGGCTCCAAGGGCTTGGTATTATCATCTGGACAAATACCTTAATCAACAAGGATTTTCAAAAGGATCAGCAGAGAGAAAACTTTATATAAAAATTGAAAATGATAAATTGCTAATACTTGTTGTGTATGTTGATGATATCATCTTTGGCAGCAATGAAGAAGCCATGAGTTGAAACTTTGCTTTGGTGATGCAGAAAGAATTTGAAATGTCTTTGCT
The DNA here is from genome assembly GCA_031772625.1 of Pinus tabuliformis. Classification (NCBI taxonomy): domain Eukaryota; kingdom Viridiplantae; phylum Streptophyta; class Pinopsida; order Pinales; family Pinaceae; genus Pinus; species Pinus tabuliformis. The sequence continues at coordinate 112,618,205 of CM062812.1, forward strand.
TGGTGAGTTGACATATTTTCTTTGTTTGCAAATCCAACAAAATAAAGACAGTATCCTTTTATCTCAAACCAAGTACCTCAAGCAGATCTTGAAGAAATATGGCATGGAAGATTCGAAACCAGTATGTACTCCTATGGTTATAGGATGCAGCCTCAGTGAAAATGATGAATCAATAGCAGTGCATCAACCAACCTATAGATCCATGATTGGAAGTCTACTCTACTTAACAGGTACCCGACCAAACATCATGCATGCAGTGGGAATGGTTGGAATATTTCAGGAAAATCCAAAGGAAACTCATCTTCAGGCAGTGAAGATAATTTTCAAGTATCTTCAAGGAACTCAAAACTATGGCTTATGGTATCCTAGAGATACAGATCTCACACTTCATGTCTATACAGATGTCGATTGGGCTGGTGTTATAGACATTTTTTGGGCACTACAACCCCAATCATAAATGTCAATAAACCAAGGGCTCTTAAGTCCCTAAAAGTGTTGTTCTGACCCCTAAAAGAACAAGGTCAACTGATTACATCTTCACCCAGAAGTTCTCCATGAAAAACTACTTAGAACTGGTCAAAACTGGACCATTTCACCTGCTCCATAGGCAAAGTGCGTTGCATCCCACCTGAATACACACAGTAGGTGCGATGCATGTCAAAAAACCCTTCTATGGGGTGCGATGGGCGAGAAGGGACAAATGGCAGAGTCAATCTGCAAGGTGGAGGAGCATGGAATCTTCCAGAAACCTCTCCTGTGACACTTGCCTCTCTGAATTCGACCAGGGATGAGTAAGAGATCATCAATCTCCAAGTGGAATCAAGAACTATCAGAGAGAAGACACTAATCAAATCTCAAAAGCTAACTCACCCCCCTTGCAAACATCTATATATGGATCCCTCATCCGAGAGATCCAGAGGCTGGAATTTTGTATCTTATAAGGAAGTGCTGCTGGTTTCTTGGTGCAATATCATAGTTTTGGGTGATCTAAACTTTTCATGAGGTGAAGAAGGGCTTACTTGCTGAGAGGATGATGTTGGGTCAGAACAATCGGTTGTAATCCTCTTTGCTCTTTCTTAATTATCAATAAAGCTATTCAAGTTTTCCTCCACATTCTTGTGTGATTGATGTTATATGCATTTGTGTGGTTAATATATATCTGATCCTATATTGCTTATGATAATAGATCTATGTTCTCATATAGTGTTATGCTGCTTTGATTCTACAGGTTCTCTTTGAAGCTGGGTATACTAGAAAGCAAGTAGCAAAGGACTATCAGAAGGGAGAGGAATCAAACCAGGAACCAAGCGCAAGACTGAGGTTTGTCTCCTTTATTCTTCTCTCATCTATTTGTCATAAAGGAAAATGAAGGTGGTTCTAGTTTGTTTGTTTCTAAGCTATCTACCAGCCTTAGTGGGACTAGCAGCTCTGCATAGACACTAGTTTTCCCGATAACAAAATGGCGACTTTGCTGGGGAGCGAATAGATTGTTTGTTCATCTACATTTGTTTACTTTATAAACTTACAGACGGAGCCTGAAGTCAATCCAGCTGGCCTTCGAACTGCATTTGCTATGCAAGTGCAAAGTAGATCAACGCTGCTTTAGTCTATCTCCGGGTTTTGTTTATAAATTAAACAATTGGTTTACAAGCTCTCTAATTGCCCTTGTGGTGGCTCTAGTAACCTCTTTAGATCTACTCCTGTGATTGATTTACTGATTACCACTTGCTTGGCCTAAATTCCTGAATTGAACTGGAAACTGTGACCCGGAACCCAATCAAAGTCTCGTCCCTGGTCCAGCGCACTGTCTGTTCTGTGAACTTCAAATGCATCGCGCTTCCCGAGTGTAGTAGGTGCGTTGAATTTCAGTTTCACTGTGTTACAAGTGCATTGATCAGACAAGGCCTTGTTCCTAAATTTTGGTTTCTGTGTTCATTCTTTTCAGCTCTATTCAGGAGTTTTGCTACCTGTAGTCAGTACACCTCTGTTTGAAACCCCTTCCTTGCCATTATTCCGCCTCAATTGTGCAAAGAACTGTAAATGGTTTTATGTATTTTTGAGTCATTTTCAGTTCTCCTTTACAAAGAAGTAGCGTAATTGTACTGTCGTTTCTTGATTTGAAAGTGTCGCAAGTGTCGTTTTCAGTCATAGAAGAGAATCTAATTGTTCTTGATAGTCGATTACATTGTTACTCTTGTATTTCATCTAAATTAGTAGTTTTTTCTAGTGTCGAAAGCAAGTTTTCAATTCCAAATCACAAAGTGTTGTCATTGTCCTCATTTTGTCTTGAAAAGAATTTTGTAAGTAATTGTCGCTTTGAAAAATAATTCAAATTTGTGCTTAGCTTTCTTTTTATCATTTACACATTAAGAAGGCTGAAAACAAATACATGCATGTGCATTTGCATTTAGACTGTTTGTTGGTTTGATTTAGGACAGTGCACATAGTGTGTGTTCTTTGCTCTTTGTTGAAAGAACGCCATCTCTCTTTCCTTAGTAGCTAGGATTTTCATTTTCAAAAAGAAGATTAAACGCCTGTTTATCATCTTAGATTGCATTTTAGGAATTGTACATCTGCATCACGCAGTGAACCTGAAAGGCAAATTTCTTAAGCAAGATCAACTATAAAATAAATTTAATGAATCTAAAAATGCTTTGGAACCTAACGCACAACATCTAGAAGTCTAGGCTAGAGACGTATTCCGGCGTCGTAAAGCCTGGTAACTGTTGTTTTCACTGTTGGTTGGGTGATTCCTCCACTTTGAGATGACAAGTGCCAGTACGGACTTGTGCTCCCACGTACCATCAAGTATATATTGGGAGACCACAATAGGCTTAATCCTTTATCCATAGGAAGCCGTGTCTGCCGCCCTATTGATCGCAATGCACTGAACACAGCATTCGGGAAGATTGACTACCATACCGTAAAAACTATTTTGCAGTTTTGTGATTGGTTTGGTAATCCCTCTGTCTAGATTTCCAAAGTAGTCCCTTTCGTTCCTTTTCAGACTCCTTAACAGAAAATGTCCATCTGAACACTTGTCACTTCAGGCTCATTAAAAATAGAAGGCGACTAGAGTCATATTTTGTTTTTTCTCGACTCTTAAAAATTGAAAAACCAAGTTGTGTCAAAGCGTCTAAAATTTATTTTAAACAGAATAATTATCACCTTTCCTACGTTGGTATTAGGTTGAGGAAAATGGAGTCCAACAACCAAGGAGTTCCCCTTGGAGGAAATCCTAGTCCCTTCTCCTCTTGGGGAGATGTTGGTGCACCCCATATGGCCACATTGTTGCTTCCAGGATTGACAATCATCTTGCCCGTATGGCTCTTCTCAACCTCTGTCGTTCAGAACACCGCGAATCCTGAACAATCAAGTCAGCAACTAAACGATACCAGAGTTACCCCCCAACCCTCTACTTCATCCAATTCTTCCTCTCCTCCTTCCTCTTCGCTTGATGAAGCTGGTAAATCCCAAAATCAAGTAACTGAGAAGAAGAAGGAAAAGAAGAAGAAAGAGAAGAAGAAGAAGTAGCCAAAGGCGAAAAGGGGCAACCAAACATCGTCTAGCGAAAATCCACCCACTGTACCAACCAGGCCTAAATCACCATGTGTCATTTGCAAAGGAGACCACTATCATCGAGATTGTCCTTGCATCCCTCCGATCTTAAGGGACTGGTCTCCTCGTTTGCACAACTCGGTGTCATCAACCTCTGATGATCATGTTGAAAGTACATCGTCAACTAGTGAAAGTGAATCCCCTGGACAAAAAGGAAAATGTAAATTTCATTGTAAACTATGTGAAGGCGATCATGCCGTCCACCATTGTCCCTTCTTAGATGAGGCTAAAAGAGTTTTGGACGAAAGTCCGGTTTCACCGTTACGGCTTCCTCCTGGATATAAGAAACTCTTGCCGAGTCTGTCACTAGTTGAAAATCTGGCTGACACACCCTTGTGGTCGGTCGAAGCGTCTATCATTGAAGATAAACCATCTGAATCCACACCAGACGAAAGTGAAAAGGTCGAGGCGGCAGTTGACCCGGTCTTGCCTTCAGAGGTTCCATCTTCAGATGATACAGCCACCGAAGAGAACAAGGATGACATCATCCAAATTCCTTTCCTAAACACAGACTCCGATGAACATGGGGGCAATCTACCCATTCCTTTACCGCAGGAAGGAAGTTCGTCAGAGTCGTATCCGGCCGTCTATTCGGTCCCACCTCCAAGCAACCTGGTTGTTTCCTTTGACTGGAATCTACTAGGCAAACCCCGTTTACCGGCTAGTGTACCATTTCGAATCATTGCTCAAATATATAGAATGGTCATGGCCAGTACCATCATAGATGAAGGGGCTTCTGTGAGTATCCTTTCCTCAACTGCTTGGAAAGCGCTTGGTTCACCATCGCTTTTACCTGAGATGAGAAATCTAACAGGCTTTGACAAAGGAACCAGTCGACCATTAGGGATCCTTCCCAATGTGCCCATAACATTGAGAGGGAAAACCGTTCACATGAATGTAATGGTAGTCCAAGGACCCCTAGATTATAATCTACTCCTTGGACAAGACTATATTTATTGCATGGGAGCCATTGTCTCCTCACTCTTTAGAGTAATGTGTTTTCCGCACGAAGGAAGAGTGGTCAAGCTCGTAGACCAACTTTAATTTCCCGGTTCACACATAGCAAATAGTCATATACCAACCTTGAATGGTCTTTTCACGCAAGGAATGTCTCATCAATCCCCAGTCCATCATCCTGATGAGCACGAGTGATTCAGAGGATATGACTGAAACTGAGGGGGCATGCACCCTGGTCTGCTTTGGCAGGGAAACTTTAGGTATAGGGTAGGTTTCCGCGAAGGATATATGACTAGTCTGACACACCCGTCCATTTAGGAAAATGGGATTAGGCTAGAATAAGATTCCCTCATCAAAGTTATGTGAGTGGAGGCGTCTGCGCTACTCACCTTTGTCTATTTCAGTAGACATCGCCGAAGAAGTGTTTTGTTTGTGGTACAGTTAAAACAATATTTGGTAACCTCAAAAAGGTAGGCCTTTCCCGATAAAACAAATGTTTTGTCTACAAATTGAGGGGTAACCTCAAAACTCTATTTCACTATACTTGGGGGCATGCAAACCTTTTGGCATGCAAGCGAAGAGCGACCATTCATTTTTAAATTTGTAGGTCCTCTAACCCTTTAAACTCGTAGGATTGGTCGTTTCCTAACTTGCATAAAGAAAGGATGTGGGGCAAAGCTTTGAAAAATGCCGTTTTTTAGATGAGACATTCTTATTATACGACTGGATCGAGCAGTTTTAACACGAAATTCAAGCTCGTTACAAAATAAACATAAGAAATGAGCAAATGTTCCTCCAGAGTTTAAGCGCATTTTAAAGTAAAAAATGAACCAATTTCCGGTAAATAACCATCCTGAATGTATTACTTTAGCCTTTGAAGCCTTGGTCGTGTTCTCATCATCACGTCCACTCTGTATTGGCCGATCATTCACCTCCACTTGATTGTTTACCCCTTTTGAGGAACAGCTACAAAGAGTGATCTTGTTAGCCATCCTTGTAACACTGTCGTGATTGGAAAATTCCAAACCTTACCTGGAATCAGCTGCTACCTGAATCTATCACTCGTTCCTAAAAAACGAGTCTCCTTTAAGCTCTTTTCAACTGACTCGTAAAATATGAAAAGATTGCCGAGCCATTGGCCTCTCCAGCTCGTTAAAGTGACCGGAGTTCTATCCCTCCTTTAGATTTTAATATTTTTGAACCTAAGGGATTATTACACAAAACGATCGAGCGCTTGTTTTGTTCAGCTCGATAAAAATACCGAAAATTCATCCCTTTTGTATTGTTTTATACTTTTTCGGACTTAAGGGATAAGATGAGGAAAAAGGATTTTTGGAGTTTCCTTTACGTCCCTTTTCAGACTCTCTAAAATTGAAAAGGACCGAGTTATCTTTGTCGTTAAACTCGTTAAAACCTAATAGCAACAAACTTGTCCATAACAGACAAGAACGAGTTTCACTATCGCTAGGCTCGTTAAAACATAGCAATGGGTTTTCCCGAAGGGTGAATTATAGAACAAGCATATGTTATCCTCCTCAAGCTTGACAAAAATAAAGAGGTACTGGTCAGCATTGACTGGGGACAAATTGGGAAGAAAACTTGAAGAAACTTTGTTGGTAGCAAGTCGCTCTTGAACATGACACTTTCACTCCGCATCCGAGTCGGGTTGGGTTGTTCCATTCACTGGTCACATCACAATGGTTCTGTCACACCATCCACATTTGGGGTAATGCTACTAATCCATCATGTCAGTGTCACTGATATGTTCAAGAGAAGTCGCTCAAAGAATTCACCTGTGTCTCACCCACTGCAATACATTTACGCTCCATTCTTTCATGAACGCCACCCTGAACCTTATATCACCAGATCGTTTTCACCTCCATTAAAATCATTTGCTCCGTTCTGTGTCATTGATGTGGGATTCACTAAGGCCCTCCTATGATGGATCGCTTCTTTTCGACGTTAGCTCATTATCCAAGAAGTCGATCTAGGAACAACCCTTTCAGTACTTTGAAGCTTGCATGCCTCAATGGCAAGTTTCTCACTTCCGGTGACAAGTTTACATCAATGGCCTTCGACCGAAAGATTTTGCGTGGTGTTTGATGCCAAGTCCTTTATTCACACCACGTGAATTGTACTGTCATACCTTGAGGGTCATCATCATTATCGATGATTCCTCTCACGCCTGTTAACAGCTTACATCATTGGCTGGTAATCAGGCGACGTCTTTCCATGTTCGACTCCTGAACATCTCTCACATGGATCGACTTGTACTTTGAGTGAAGATCAAACGAGATGAAGACCCCAGATCTAGTTTCATCCATCCGGGCTGCAATATATATTCAGGAAAATAAAGACATCACATGTACATCATTGCTGCACAGATAATCATCCAATCTAAGGGATGATGGCTCTACCAGAATCATCAGTCTACACTCAGACGATTGTCTGTCTCATGTACATGAAAAATGAATTTATAAAGCTAAGCATGGGAATGCCTACCCCAGCTAGATCATGAAAATATTATGAAGATAATGTATTATATTGTATCTTATTACAGGTCTCCTTCTAGCTTGAAAGAACTTCATATCCTCATGATAAAGCATTTCACCCGACATCGACAAATTAACGACCTCATGCTTTAGGGGGCAACTGTTATAGAAATTTTTGGGCACTACAACCCCAATCATAAATGTCAATAAACCAAGGGCTCTTAAGTCCCTAAAAGTGTTGTTCCGACCCCTAAAAGAACAAGGTCAACTGATTACATCTTCTCCCAGAAGTTCTCCATGAAAAACTACTCAGAACTGGTCAAAACTGGACCATTTCACCTGCTCCATAGGCAAAGTGCGTTGCATCCTACCTGAATACGCACAGTAGGTGCAATTCATGTCAAAAAACCCTTCTATGGGGTGCGATGGGCGAGAAGGGACAAATGGCAAAGTCAATCCGCAAGGTGGAGGAGCATGGAATCTTCCAGAAACCTCTCCTGTGACACTTTCCTCTTTGAATTCAACCAGGGATGAGTAAGAGATCATCAATCTCCAAGTGGAATCAAGAACTATCAGAGAGAAGACACTAATCAAATCTCAAAAGCTAACTCACCCCCCTTGCAAACATCTATATATGGATCCCTCATCCCAGAGATCCAGAGGCTGGAATTTTGTATCTTGTAAGGAAGTGTTGCTGGTTTCTTGGTGCAATATCATAGTGTTGGGTGATCTAAACTTTTCATGAGGTGAAGAAGGGCTTACTTGCTGAGAGGATGATGCTAGGTCAGAAAAATCAATTGTAATCCTCTTTTCTCTTTCTTTATTATCAATAAAGCTATTCAAGTTTTCCTCCACATTCTTGTGTGATTGATGTTATATGCATTTGTGTGGTTAATATATATCTAATCCTATATTTCTTATGATAATAGATCTATGTTCTCGTATAGTGTTATGCTGCTTTGATTCTACAGGTGCTCTTTAAAGTTGGGTGTATTAGAAAGCAAGTAGCAAAGGACTATCAGAAGGGAGAGGAATCAAACAAGGAACCAAGCGCAAGACTGAGGTTGGTCTCCTTTGTTCTTCTCTCATCTATTTCTCATAAAGGAAAATGAAAGTCGTTTTAGTTTGTTTGTTTCTAAGGTATCTACCAGCCTTAGTGGGACTAGCAGCTCTGCATAGACACTAGTTTTCCCGATAACAGCTGGAAGCGTGGATGACAGAGAAAGCACTAGTGGTGGTGCATTCTTTATGGGTTTCAGATTAGTATCTTGGTTCTGCAAGAAGCAAAGTTCAATTGCTTTATCTACAACTAAAGAAGAATATGTGGCTGCTGCATCTTGTTGCCCACAACTCCTTTGGATGATGTAAAGCTTGCAGGATTTTCAAATCACTTGTACTCCACCTATCTCCATCTTATGTGATAATACAAGTGCAATCAGCATTTCAAAGAATCTTGTCATGCATTCAAAGACCAAGCACATACCTATTAAATATCATTTTCTTTGGGAACAAGTGCTTGAACAAAAGGACAAGTTGGAATATGTTCCCTCTAAGGAACAAGTTGCTGATATACTCACCAAACCATTGCTCAGGGAAACATTTGAATACCTCAGATAGAAGCTGGGAGTAGTTGATGCATCATCCTACTGTTGAAACCTGTCTGTTTCAGAGAAAAATGGTTGTACGCGAGTTTCATGAGGAGGATCCGCGTACATACACCGATTTATGCAGATACAGTCGCGTATATGGTGGTTTGAAGGAAATTAGTGGGGACAGACTCTAGTTGAAGAGAGTCTGATATGGGTCTGACAGAGACCATCTGGCACAGGTTCAGGGGGAGCAGATAAACTTCTAATAATGCATTGTTGGCATTACCTTAGAAGCTCTTGGTTCAAGTACACAAGCTGTTTTTGGGTTCAGGTGGATCAGCTGCAGAAAGGAGAATAGAAGGAGAACATGGTTGCTGATCTGAATAGTGATTGACAGATGCTGCTGATAGTAGTTATTGGTGACTTTCATAGTCTTGCTCTAGATATTTCGTCTCTATGTCATGTATATCTTCTTTTTATCAAGGTCATGTAACGGCCTATTTTGGTTTCCCCACTATGCCTGGGATGAATGATGTAATGTACTTGGTTGTCATATGTAAATTTCTGATGTATCCCCACTTGGTTGGGTGGATGATCCCCACTTGGTTGGGTGATGGATGTATGTATAGAGTCTTTTTGGTGATAGGAAGGTCAGTTATGATGTATAGGTCATAGTTCTTCTTGAAGAACATCTTTTTGTAGATCTTGCCTATAGTCAGGGGGAGCACGGTCAGCATAGCAGAGCAGAGATTTCAACATGTACTCAGGGGGAGCATAACCCCTTTCCCTTGATGACAAAGGGGGTGAATGACTTTGAAGATCTTGGGGTTGCCATCAAGTCCAAAGGGCGAGATTGTTGGCATTATGACACAGGTTTGGCGCTATGGCACAGGTGTTGTCCTTGATGGCAACTCACTCTGGTGACAGATCACAGTTCAGGCTCCCAGAATGAAGGGAAACATATATACGCAGGTTCACCTTAACGAAGCCGCGTATACACGTGGGTTAGATGTTCCAAATTCGTGTACGCGTATACACGCACTTTCACGCAAGGGAAAGCGCGTACATGTGGGAGAACTTATTTTTGGTCCGTGGTATTTAGTCCTTGGTATTTGAAGCTATGGTTTTGGACCATGGTATCTCATCAGAAGTGTTGATCCCAAGTATTGGGTCCATGGTATTGATTTATTATGGTTTTGGACTGTGGTATTGATAAAGGCCTAAGACTATAAAAGAGGAAGGAGATCATTAGGCAAGAACATAATCTAAATTATTGAATATATAAAAGTACTAGATCTGGAATACTGGTGATTGGGTTATGGTGCAGATTTGGATCTGAATGAAGGAGGAACTTGAGTGCAAGGATAAGTTCTATTGATGGGTCAAAATCTTAAGGCTTAAATAATAGTATCTCTGTATGATTTTGATCTGTTATATGTGGTGCACGCTTGATCTATAAATCTGATAATCTGGGTTAATTAATGACTAAATGTTTGAAAGAATGAATTATCCTTTATAGATCTGTACGTAGGTTTAGTGAAGTGAAGGCGCGTATACATGCTATTTCTGTGAGTCAAAGAAGCGTATACACAGGTTGATCTTGACACAGAAGCGTATGCATGTAGGTTTCTGGTTATTGAAGTAGCGTACGTCACTTGAATTATGCTCTAGTTGCTTCTGTTTATTGCTGCAGTGTTCTGGGTTTAGAATTGGTGTATGATTACTGTTACTGTGTTCTCGGTACAGCTGTCAGAGAGGTGTTTATTTGATTCAATTTTGATTGGTGAAAAGGAGATTGTTTGATGCAGAAATTCTTGATGTTTGATTGATGTTATTCATGGATCCAGTTTGAAAATTTATGAAACGTGGTCCCTGAAAGAAAGAGAAGGTTGTAGCCTTTTGTAGGTCAGCACCTACGTACTAGCACCTAAACTAGTACAAGAGCTAAGGGGGTTGTAGGTCCCTTCCAGGAGAGGCTAGATAACGAGAGAAGGTTGTAGCCTTCTGTAGGTAGAAGCTTGCGTACTGGCATAAGTCTGCACCAGTACAGAAACATTGTAAACAAAAGTTTCTAATTAAAAGAAGATAGAGACGAATTGCATCAGGTGGTTTTCACCCACATTTGGTTTCCACCTTATATCTTGTGTTGTTGTGTGTGATTGTCTTCTACTCTATTTTACTGTTCCTGGTTACTATTTATTTGATTCTGATACACAAATTAATGATCAACATCTGTAGAATAAGTTAAATTATAAGTTTGCATGGTATACACTAGTTTCCTTATCTGTAGTTGTGTATATATGCGGTTTTCTCTAACTGAAGTAGCGTATATGATCTGGGTGTGAAAAAGGAAATAATTGACTTGGTAATACTGATTCACCCCCCCTCTCAGTATTATTTCCAACAAAGCGAAATTGAACAGCAAACTGTTGACAAAGCTCCTGCAGTGGAAAAAGTTCCTGAGAAAGAAAAAACACTAGAGCAGGAGGAAGAACAAGAAAAGGGTGGTGAACTCATTAATACATACATTCATATTGATCCTAAGTTACTCAAATAATGGAAACAGTTTGACTCAATCATAAGTAATATTGAAAGTATACGGGGATTTAACACGCCTGAAGTAACAACTGGTCAGAAGATAGAAACTAATACGGTTTCCACTAAAGGAACCAGTGGCCCACCCATGACTCAAAAGGATGTAGAGATGATTCCAAAAGACCCATTCGATGAAATTGTCCTGAATATAGAAGAAATATCACCTTTGGACGTCTTTTATAGCCCTAAGCATAGGGTTGTGATAAAGAGGTAAAGAAAAAAGAGAAAACTTGATTAATATTTTCTTTTTCCTGCACAGATGGAAATAACTAATGTGGTATGGAGAGAGGAATTCAACCCTTCCGAAGACCTTACTAAACTCTCTTAGTATACCGGTGCATATACAACAGCTACTATGGACAAGGCATCGGAAGTCAGCAATTTGCTTAAAGAAAAGGATCAAGCGATCATCTCACTAGAGACACAGGTACAGGAAAAACAACAGAGGATAGAGCAGTTAGAGCAGTAGTTGGCAGCACAGCAGCAATCAAACAACCAATTAAATGAGCAACTGCTCAAAGAGAAACAGAGAATAGATCAAGATGCAGTTCAGAAACAAAAGGAGCTATCTCTAGCATTGAACAAGCTTAAGATAATGAATGAACAGTTGAGAAAAACAAAAGATGAACAGATTGCTCAACTGTCATTACAAATAGAAAGGTTCAAAAAATTTCCTCAAGTCGAGGAATTCAAATCAGAGGCTCTCCAAATAACTAAAGCATTATCTACTCAGTTGAACTTGTTATGTAATAATATTTCTCTTGTTCCTCCCTTCTGTGAAATTTCCTCATCTATGATTGATAAGTCAGTTGAAGACAGACAAAAGTTGGAGCAGGTAGATGAAACACTAACAAAGTTTCTTTCCTGGCAAGAAACCAAGGAAGGACAAGCCGCAAATCTGCCTCAAATTCTGGAATCACACAAGGAAATCTTGTTCCTTGAGTGGCAAACTCAACTGATGAAGGCAGAAAGGGAAACATCAAGATGTAGATCGACGACTGGTAATCTAGTGGAATTGATGAATGACACTCTATATTTGTCAAACTGAATCTCAGAATGCACTCCAGGAAAATTACCATCAGTCAAAGAATTGGAGCAAACATGGAAACAAGAGCTAGTAAAGAGGGAAAGATTAATCGTGGGCATCCATACTTTAACATGGGAAACCTTTTTGTTCTTCCTTGTGAAACCATATAGCCAAAGGACAACAATGAAATGCCTAACCGATGCAATCAATTGCAAGATTCCTGAAATTACTGATGACACATACACTGCACAACTACATTCATGTATGAGTCACCCTCCAGAACTATAGCCGATGCTCACCATATGCCAGTTCAAGCCAAAGAATAATCAGCCGAAACAATGAATCATTCTTACCGACTGCAAGCATGTCTATTTCGAGAAGATTTTCCTATATTTATGATTTGGTTATACCATCTCACAGCATTTTTATTTCATAGTTAGTTAGTTTAGATAGTATTTATAGACCCTTTCATGTTTTTAGAAAGGGTCCTCAATTTTTGTATTAAGACTTGGATCGGGAATTGCACTACTCTGCTTTCAATATATATATTTTTTTATGAAGATTGAACCTGAATTCTAAATTTTAATAAAGAGTACTTTTATGGGATATGCACTATTGCTTTTTGTGAAAGTATTTCTAAGTTGAAAGACGACATCCGAATGCGATTGATATCGGAGGGAATTCAAATTACATATGGTATTACTATATATGTCTTTGTTTCATACTCTTATATGAATCAGTGTTTATTCATTTTTGCTATCATTTGATATATGTATGTGCTTTCATAACAGTCCTATAGCTTATCACTATTGAATGTTTAAGGATTGTTACTTATTCATTCATATTTATGTCAATGGTATATGAAGAATAGTGCAATAATGCTTTAATCATTAATTTTTTCAGCTACTTGAACAAAGTAATTATCATATGAATGAATATTTTTGTTTAAAAGTAGAGTCATCTACATGCCTACTGTCCAATAAGAATCACCAACAATTGCACTAAACCAGAGATTTCCCGGGATAGATTAGTTGTTTATATTTTTGCATATTAGGATAAAACATCCATCATTACCATTAGATAATAAAAAATCGATCACTTATCCATCCTATTTAAAAATCATTGGGAAATTGGCCCCATTATATCCAGTTGGAGCCACCACACCAAATGGAAAAGGAGCTGCCTTTAAGGTCCGGACCAGGTGGTTTTCCCCGATGTCGATGCAGCGATTTTCGAGGCATCAACAAGGAGGTAAATTCACCAAAGAATAGCCAACTAACCTAAGAGAACTACATGCCTCTCCATTAGCAGTTTCATGTTTTAGACAGCTTGGATGTTATGAGTTCTGTGAACTAGTGGAGAGAGTTCAGTTTTATCATGAATTGGCTAGACTCTTTGTAACACACCTGCACAAAAATGAAGTGACTCTTATTGGGGTGACTTTCACAGTGTCATCATCTGTTATTTCAGAGGCCACTAGGATTCTTGATGTTGATGAGAAATGATATAAAGCTCGGGAACTTGTTGATCATTATTATGAGCCTTACATTAAGCCTCAGTACAGAAGTCAGGTGAAGAGGTTTTTCCCCTTAAAATATTTGGAGAACAGGTATGACCCCTTGATGAGGATCATCATCAAATATTTCACTTGTGAGGGCAGATTTTCCAGGTTGTACACTTACCATATCAGGCTCGTCATGTACTCTACAAGGGTGAAGATGTTGAACCTCCCCTAATTTTTATTTAGAAACATTGATAAGATGGCTTACATTGTCCGGAAGAAGCCATACCCTTAGTAGATGAACAACATATATCACTACTCCTTAATCAAGATTATTGTCCTTCACCATCTCAGTCTTCTCAATATCCCTTGGGAGACTTTCATTGCTCATGACATGTTTAGGGGACCCCAAATTCCTCCATCCATGGTGCAAGAAATAGGTGGGCCTTCTAGTCATGTGGAAACAAGAGAAGAAACCAAGGAGACAAAAATTACTAAGGTGCCAATATACTTGACATATCAAAGACGTACAAGGAAATTGTTTGCAGCTACTAGGCAAGTGTTTGCTCCACCAGATGTGGAAGGGACCTTGCCTTCTTCATCAGTCCATAGGCAAATGTTATCTCCACAGGGTGTGGAAGGGGCTTTGCCTTCTACATCGACAAAATAGGTACAGGTTGAGCAACTAAACAAAGGGAAGGAAAAGGTGTAGGAAGAAGACTTGGATGATGAGCAAGAAAGAGAGTTTGAGTTAGAAGAACATGATGAGCCTGAGCAACTTGACACTAAGGTTATTGATTTAGAGGCTCAGGAGAGGGAAAAAATCAAAGATATTATCGTTCATGAGAAGGAAGCTTAGGTGGAAGCCTTGATGGATAAACTAGAGAGAGACAATTTGGTCATCACATACCTGGAATAGGAGAACAAACAATTGAGTGGCAAACAATTCCTCATGGAGCTAGAAGTACTAAAAGTAAAGAGGCAAAGTGACAAAGAGGCTCATGTGACTTTGACTCCTATCGAGAAATAAATTGAAAAGGATAGGGAGATGTGGCTTGAAAGAGTCAATCTACATCATGAGGAGTTGATTAAGAAGGCCATCAGGGACAACAAAATGCTTAGACACATAGTGTATCATTACATGGCCCGCAATAAGATTTTTAACATGAGAATCAAAAAGTTGAAGGCTAGGTTAAGGAGGGATTTAGAAGGAAAAAAGGAGGAGGATAGATTAAAAATGTTGGCTAATCAAATCACTTGATAGTGGTGCTTCATACCAATTTTGGGCACTTTTTGAGAAAATTTTGTCACTTTTGAATTTTGGAAATTCAATACATAGAAAAATTGCCCAGAAGCGCAGTGCCACCGGTGCTGCGCTTTTTCTAGGGGCACCCAATGGACAAATGTCTTGTATTTATTTATTCAAGGCATCAAGGAAATGAACCCTGTAAATTTTCAGAATTTTTGGAGCAGAATTAGTTCACCAGAAGGTCCAAAAACACTCAAAATTTGACCTTTCTGCCAGTTTTTGGACACACAGAAGCAGCCTTGGAAGAATCAGTTTGTGAGGTTCCAAATGAAGAAATTCCAAGTGTTTGAACATATTTCCAATGAGCTATCTTGGGCACAATTTGGATTATGGGAAGGCTTCCAAAAGTGGACTCAAAGTGGCACTGCGCATAGGACTAGTGGCACTGCGTGTAGGGCATTTTTACTCAAGCTGACTTTTGCTAAATTTCGACTATTTTCTTGTTTTTTCTCTCATGGAGGTGAATTTACTGATGTAATTAATGCCATGCTTTGTAAATGTAATATTCAAACACTAGTATATGGTAGATTCATTAGTTAGAAGGTGGTTTTGAGGGTAATGAATTAGTTTCCCCTTTTTTAGAGGCAAGTTGTTTGACTGCCAAGATTCTTGTTCCTTATTTAGAAATGGTTGAAACAACTCCTCTTCTCATGGTTTTGACCCCTGATGGTTAGGATGAGTGATTTGAATGTCTATATCATGTATTTTCTTTGTCATTGGCAAAGATTGGATTCAATTGGATGCTTATGTACTGAACACATATCACTTTGTAGCAGTTTTGGCAGGAAACTAATAAAGTTGCAGCTATTTTTATGGGACCCATGTGGTATGGCCTTTAGCATGTGTTCCTACCTCTGTTATTATGTTCTCATGTTATTTATGTATGCCTCTTTCACATAATTTCTTCTGATTGGTTGTTTTCAAGTCAGATAGGTGGACTACATTAGGTTTTAATGCTCTTCCTTGGGAAAACACCAGTATTTCATGTTTTTTCTAGAGTTTAGGAAGAATTCATGACTTTCTCACGCCCTTCTTAGCTCCTCACCAGTCTAGCATTTCACCCCATCAAGCCTAAGGTGTTGAAGCTCATACCTACCTTGCCCCATAGAATCCCTTGCAATTTTGACTTAGTTTCCTAGACCTAAATTGCCTAGCTCCTCCTAATCTAGAAAAACACCAACAAAACCTATCAAAACCTTTGAGCTAATATACCTAGCATAAAATCTTGTTCCTGATCCAGTCATCTTGACTAAGATCCATAAGGAGAGAGCCCTCTCCCGACCTAGTAGGGCTAGCTACTAGGTTAAGTGTGGTTTGTGGTTACCCTAGAATTGCCTCCCTTCAGCCTGAGGTCAATCTAGGTGATAACATAGTGGCGACCATACTGGGGAATGTAGTTTTATGTTCCTCAGCAAAATGTATCAAGTTTAGATCTGATTGTTGATGGTGGACAATGATCATACACTAGAAGGTTGAGATCATTCACCTGGTGATTCTAAATCAGTTTGGATATCATATCCAAGGACTCCACTGGAGGATGAACTTGATGAACAAAAAGATGAAAGGAAAATATGGAAAGATCAAGTATTCAAGTTGGAATTTCATCCAAGACATTATGTTCTTTGTTATAAATTATTTCGTCTCTTTTCCTAAGAATGTCAAGAAGGTTTTACAAGGTATATTGTATTTGAGAAAAGATCCTAGACCTGCATTTGATTCTTTCCCTTTGAAGATTGTGAAATATTCACATGCCTTTGATCTTGATCAAGACCCTTCTTTCGAATCTTATGATGATCGTCTTCAAACTGATGAGCCTCAAGAGATCAAGAATAATTCTATAGCTTCTGTACATATTCCAATACCTTGTAAAATTCCAGATAGATACAAGCCTCTGATTTTACCTCCCATATTCCATGCCTTCCCTAAAAATCATTACCTATATCTACCAAGATTTGATGGTGAATGTCACAACATCACTGCTGAGAGATATGTACTGAATTTTGAGTCTTTTCTTGACCTTTTTGAAGTTGATGAAGAGGATGTCAGTATTAGGTTTTTTTCTCTTTCTTTGTAAGTAAAAGTCAAGAGTTGGTTCAAAACCATGCCTAATGCGAGCATTTCAGATTTCCAGCAGTTTGTCAAAGTTTTCCTCGACTAGTGGGTGGTCCGCCAGAACCCTTTCTTGATTCTAGAAGAGTATGACCAGCTGAAAAGACAGCCAGGGGAGACAGTACAACATTTTTCTACCAGATTTAACCAATTTTATTGTTTGATGTTTGTTAATATCAGACCTCCTCCTGGATTCGCTCTCTTGCACTACCCGAATGCCTTTGATCCAAAAATGGAGTTTCAGTTGAGAGAAAGGAACCTTGCAACACTTGAAGAGATGCAGAACAGTGCAGTAGATGTAGAGGCTAATCTGCTGATCAGAAGGGAAAAGTTGAAGGAAGAAGAGGTGAAGAACATAGATCCAAAGGAATCGACATCTTTAGAGGTAAAGCTCGACATTTTGGTAAGTGCAGTGGAAGAGATGATACAAAAGATCACCGCAAGGAATGAGTATGATGTTCAAGACCATGGCTCGCTGATTGAAGAAGAACAAGTGGTTGATCCAAAACATTTTCTTTCTTATCCCAGTTGTCATAGAGTTGATAATGATTTTTTTATAGATCATCTTGGAGAAGAGAGATTTTTTGATCTGACATGTACACTTGATGATGTGTTTAATACCAATGATTTTCCTAAGTTTGATCAGTATGATGATGATTATGTTCTCCAAACAGAAGCTAATCTTGCAGACAAATCAGCAGTTGGTTTGTGGAAGGAGGAAGTTCACTTTTAGCAGCTCAAATACAATGATCAACCGTTGCATATCAGCTATGGAAGTGAGGAGGAAATTGTAGAAAATTTTGAAGTAAGTGAAGGATCTTTTCCTCTTTTTCTTTCTTCGTTTCAGTTCATAAAAGACAAGTTTTGTGCAATTAGAAATTAACCATCGATAAGTTTTGATCTTGACCATATAGAGGCAATGAAATCCTTGTTCAATACTTCCCATATCTATATTTGCAACCTCCGAATGCCATTGAACGTAAGGTTGCAGATGAAGCCTTGGAAGTTGGACATATGATCAAATGATGCAAGAGGATTCTGTACCATTATGTTTTGAATCATTTCAGTTTTTGAAGGGAATTTTGCATATTATATCTTCAAATGAGCAGCCTATAGAAAATCATGCAATCTAATAGAAAATGGGTTGCAATAGTCCTTTCAAGTTTTTCATGATCTAATAGATGATGCGTTGGATGATGTTTGCAGTCAAAGTCCTGCTCCATCAGCTAAATTTGAGCTTGAAAAAGGTATTGATACAAACTTGATACAATAGCCGGTTTCTTTGTCATTTTCAGCAGGAGTCTCAGCACAAAACTCAGATGAAAGTTTTCATTCATGGTATGAGGAGAAGCAAAGTAATTCATTGGATGAGCCAAGTCCCAGTGCACATGAATTTCAAGATACTTATGCAGTATTTTTGGAGTCGGATAGAGAATCCATATTATTCAACGGATCTGTTTACAAGTTTCCATGGGAGTTGCATTTTAGTAGTTCTCTCTTCTTGCTCGTAAACAAGCACTTGAGCAGAATTCAAACAACAACCAAAATTCTTACTTGGTTACATTGGTTGTTTCATTTAACTTGATTAGGGGATGAATGGAACAGTTAGAGTAGGTTTTATTGAATAAGCTCCATTTTGAGCATCTTTTCTAGTTAGTCAGTTGTGTTTTAGTATTGAGTAAATTTTTAGTTGAGTAAAGGTCAATTTGTGTCTTTGAGTCATCAGTATTTAGTCATGTATTTCAGATTGAGTTTTTTTCTACTCCATTCCCAATGGATAAGGCTACTTGGTCTGTGGTGTTCATGGCACCTCCAAGTAGCTTCCATCCCAAATGGAGCCAATGTTAGTGCCAGTCTTTGAAGCCTTCCACCAGCAATCAAACATGCTCTTACAAAGTGGTCTTAGGGTGTCAAAGTCAAATTTTGTCATTTTAGTGAGCCTTTAAGTAAAATTTGGTCACTAGGTATTAGGTCTAGCATTGTTTTCACTCCTTCCAAAGTTTTCTAAGTGTTAGTCCATGTCACCATTCAGCTGATTGTACCATCATTCAAAGAGTTGCCATCATCATTTCAGGTTCCAATGGGTCATTTTACACCTTGTTTGTGCTTCAGTGGTGCTTAGGTAAGGCTCATTTCCGTCTATTAGGGATTTGAAGATAAATTTTCATGGATGGTCAAATCATTAAAAAAACTTGTATCCTGATTCTCATGCACCTTCCCCTATCCTTAATATACCTTCTTAAGTACTTCCCATCACTGATATCCCTCAAATTCATCATTTTCCCACAAACCCTAGCTTATTTCTACAATTTGACTCTTTTCTAGGTTAGGCCTGTGTTTTTCCCTTTTGGACCCCATCCCCTCACTAAATATTTGAAATTCCACTTTCCCCTTCTTGCTAACATACCTCCCTACTTCCAAAAATTTTCTCAATAATTTAGAAGCCCATTATCACCTTCATTTCCCTTCATTTCTACAAATCCCCTGGTCCACATATCAAGATAGGTTTTATTCAAATGATGTTTCTGAAAAATAGAAGATGAATATGAAAAAAGTGAGAGAGTTTTTTATCTAGAATTGACCCAATAAGAAAAATGTCCTTCATTTTTTACACAGGTCTCGTGGTTTGTGAAAAATGTCCAAACAATCATTTACCTCAGGAGAGTTGATGCACTTCTGGAGTGACCTTGGGAAAATAAAGATTTCTCCTAGTTGGGATGACCAAATGACTTTCTTGATGAGTCAAATGATACCTATACACAAAGAGATTTCCAATGAGCTATCATGAGCTAAATTTGGAGTTGAGGAAGACCTCCAAACAGTGACTGAAACAACACTCTGCATTTTAGTAGCCTCATTTTGCACATTTTGACCAGTCTTGGGCGATTGGACTTTTGATAGGGAAAATGAGCTCCAAATTGAAAAATTCAAGATGTTCAGAAAATCTGACTCGACAAGCTTTCCAACGAGCTATCCCAAGCATAATTTGGACATGAGGAAGGTAGTCAAAATTGAGATTGAAGTGGATCTATGGGTAGGGAAGAAGGCGTTGCATGTAGAGCAATGTGTTGCGCGTAGGGAGTTTTCTGCTAGTGCAAATTTGAATGGGCGCTGCGCATAGGAGACGGTGCTATGCTTTTGGGTGAGTGCGCTATGTGTAGGGTAGAAAGCCAACAAAACACTCCAAACTTCAAATTTTTTCTTAATTGCTGGAAAATTCTCCTTTTACAAGTAAGTGTCCTTGCTTCACTCAATCTTTAGCTTGCACATTTAATATTTTGGGCATCTCCTCCACTCCTATTATCAAACCCTAATTTTCCTCTATAAACCCTAATCAGTTTGTTTTTCCATTGCCTAGTGTCATAACTAAAACCCTTTACCCATCATTCCCTTCACCCTCATCTACATTCCATCATCTATCCCTCATTCCCAAAAATGATCCCCTCACTCTCATGGTTTATGATCTACCCATAACTACATAAATTCACTCAAACTCATCCCTACAAACCCTAGAGCATACCACTCATCCCCATTTACATTGTCTAAAATTTGTGCAATTAAGAAGCTGGTTAAACATGGATAGAGGTGACTATGACTATGATGAGGAGAATATAGTAAGTGATAGTTTAGTTGAGAGGAGCAAGCAACATAGAAAGCCTCATAAGAGAGGTACAATCACCAAAGAAGAGCCAACTAACCTAAGAGAACTACAGGCCTCTCCATTACCAGTTTCATGTTTTAGATAGCTTGGATGTTATGAGTTCTGTGAACTAGTGGAAAGAGTTCAGTTTCATCATGAATTGGTTAGAATCTTTGTAGCCCACCTGCACAACAATGAAGTGACTCTTGTTGGGGTGACTTTCACAGTGTCACCATCTGTTATTTCAGAGGCCACTAGACTTCCTGATGTTGGTGAGAAATGGTATAAGGCTCAGGACCTTGATGAGCATTGTTATGAGCCTTACATCAAGCCTCTATACAAAAGTCAGGTGAAGAGGATTTTCCCCTTCAAATTTTTGGAGAACAGGTATGTCCCCTTGATGAGGATCATCATCAAATATTTCACTTGTGAGGGAAGATTTTCCAGGTCGTACACTTACCATATCAGGCTCGTCATGCACTTTACAAGGGTGAAGATGTTGAACCTCCCCTACTTTTTTTTTTAGAAACATTAATAAGATGGCTTACATTGTGCAGAAGAAACCATACCCTCAGTAGATGAACAACATATATCACTACTCCTTGATCAAGATTATTGTCCTTCACCATCTCACTCTTCTCAATATCCCTTGGGAGACTTTTATTGCTCATGACATGTTCAGGGGACCCCAAATTGCTCCATCCATTGTGCAAGAAACAGGTGGGCCTTCTAGTCATGTGGAAACAGGAGAAGAAACCAAGGAGACAAAAATTACTGAGGTGCCAGTATACTTTACACATCAAAGAAGTACAAGGAAATTGTTTGCAGCTGCTAGGCAAGTGTTTTTTCCCGACAGAATGTGGAAGGGACCTAGCCTTCTTCATCAATCCATATGCAAATGTTATCTCCACACGGTATGGAAGGGGCTTTGCCTTCTACATCGACAAAATAGGTATAGGTTGAGCAGCTAAAAAATGGTAAGGAAAAGGTGGAGGGAGAGGACTTGGATGATGAGCAAGAAAGAGAGTTTGAGTTTGAAGAACATGATGAGCCTGAGCAGCTTGACACTCAGGTTATTGATTTAGAGGCTCAGGAGAGGGAAACCATCAAAGATATCATCATTCAGGAGAAGGAAGCTCAAGTGTAAGCATTGATGGATAACCTAGAGAGATCCAAGTTTGTCATCACATACTTGGAATAGGAGAACAAACAATTGAGTGACAAACAAGTCCTCATGGAGATAGAAGTACTAAAAGTAAAGAGGAAAAGTGACAAAGAGGCTCATGTCACTTTGACTCCTATCGAGCAAGAAATCGAAAAGGATAAGGAGACTTGGCTTGAAAGAGTCAATATACATCTTGAGGAGCTGATTAACAAGGCCAACGGGGACAACAAAATGCTTAGACACATGGTGTATCATTACATGGCCCGTAATAAGATTTGTAACATGAGAATCAAAAGGTTGAAGGCTAGGTTAAGGAGGGCTTTAAAAGGAAAAAAGGAGGAGGATAGATTAAAAATGTTGGCTAAAGCCTCCTTGGCTAATCAAAGCACTTGATGGTGGTGCTTCATACCAATTTTGGGCACTTTTTGAGAAAATTTTGTCATTTTTATTTTTTATTTTGGAAATTCAATACATAGAAAAACTGCCCAGAAGTCGCTTTTTCAAGGGGCACCCATTGGAAAAACGGATTGCCTTTTTGGATTTAGGGCATCAAGTACATGCACCCTAACAATTTTCAGAATTTTTGGAGCAGAACTCGTTCACTAGAAGATCCAAAAACACTCAAAATTTGACCTTTTTGCCAATTTCTGGATACACAGAAGCAACCTTGGGAGAATTAGTTTTTGAGGGCACAAATGAGCTCCAAATGAAGCAATTCCACTTGTTATGGAAAGTATACTTGAATACCTTACCAATGAGCTATCCTGGGATCAATTTGGATTATGGGAAATCTTCCAAAAGTGGACTTAAAGTGGCACTATGTGTAGGACCAGTGACGCTGCATCTAGGGCATTTTTACTCAGGATGACTGTTTTGCTAAATTTTGACTATTTTCTTGTTTTCTCTCTCATGGAGGTGAATTTACTTATGTAATTAACTCCATGGTTGGTAAATTTAATATTCAAACACTAGTAGATGGTAGATTCATTAGTTAAAAGGTGGTTTTGAGGGTAATGAATCGGTTTCCCCTCTTTTAGAGGCAAGTTGTTTGACTGCCTAGATTCTTGTTATTTGTTTAGAAATGGTTGAAATAGCTCCTATTATCGTGGTTTCGACCCCTGATGGTTAGGATGAGTGATTTGAATATCTGTGTCATGTATTTTCTTTGTGATTAGCAAAGGTTGGATTCAGCTGGATGCTCATGTACTGAACACATATCACTTTGTAGCAGTTTTGGCAGGAAACTAATAAAGTTGTAGCTATTTTTATGGGACTCATGTGGTATGGCCTTTAGCATGTGTTCATTCCTCTATTATTATGTTCTCATTTTATTTATGTATGCCTCTTTCATATAATTGCTTCTGATTGGTTGTTTTCAAGTCATATAAGTGGAATACATTAGGTTTTAATGCTATGCCTTGGGAAAACACCAGTATTTCATGTTATTTCTACTGTTTAGGAAGGATTCATGACTTGCTCATGCCCTTATTAGATCCTCACCAGTCTATAATTCCACGCCATCAAGCCTAAGGTGCTGAAGCTCATACCTACCTTGCCCCATAGATTCCCCTGCAATTTTGACTTAGTTTCCCAGACCTAAATTGCCCAGCTCCTCCTGATCTGGAAAAACACCAACAAAACCTATCAAAACCTTTGAGATACTATACCTAGCATAAAATATTGTTCCTGATCCAGTCATATTGACTAAGATCCATAAGGAGAGAGCCCTCTCCTGACCTAGTAGGGCTAACTACTAGGTTAAGCATCGTTTGTGGTTACCCTAGAATTGCCTCCCTTCAACTTGAGGTCAATCTAGGTGATAACAACTTCGTTTTTGTGAAGTATTAGATTATGAAATGAAAACCCATGTGATTCACAGTCCTTATCAATGTCGTGACCAAATTTTCGATCTTGTTTCACTATATTTTCGGAGATATGATCTGTGGAAGTTAGGGTTTTTGTAGGCTCCACAATTTCATCTCAAATAAGTGACCTTGTGTTATAGACATTTTTGTGCCTTACAGCATTGAGCATGAAATGTCCATAATATAATGGATCCAAAGTCCCTAAACATGTTGTTCTTACCCCTAGAGGAACAAGGCTAACAAACCACAGCAATTCACAAAAGTTCTCCACCAGAAAACTGCTCAAAAACAAGTCAATTCAGGATCAATTCAGTGGCTCCACTAGATGTCTGCGCTGAATGTCAAAGCCAACACTGGCTACCTACGCTGAGTGTCAAAGCCAACACTGGCTACTTGTGCTGAGCGAGAGATGACATGTGGCAAGTTCATTCTAAGAGGTGTCAAGACCCAGGAAGCTTCCAGAATCTTCCTCAATGACACTTGCCTCAGTGAATTCGACTGGTGATGAGTAAGAGGTTCCTAATCTCCAAGTGGAAGCAAGAACCTCCAAGTGGAATCAAGAACTGACAGAGGGAGAGGACACTAGTCAGATCTCAAGCTGACTCATCCTCTCTCCAAACATCTATATATGGATCTCTTCTCCATGAGATCTAGGAGGCTGGAATTTTGTTATTGCAAAGAATTGTTGTTGGTTTGAGATTGGAATCATTGGGTGCTTAATGCTTTGAAGGGGGTGAAGATAGGAATTCCATTTGCTGGGAAGGAGATGCTGGATTGGAGCCCTCTGGGTTGTATCTCTTCCTGAACCTTGTTATTCATCAATAAAGCTATCTTGGTTTCTCCTATATATTGATGTATCTTTGATGTATGATTGCATTAGTATGTTTAGTTTATTTCTAATCCTGAACTAGTTATGAATATGAATCCATGTCTTGTGTAGTGTTCTCTTCTTGTGATCTTGCAGAAACCTCTTGAAGCTGGGCGAGCGAGAAGGCAAGTAACTGGGAACTCTCAAAGAGAAGAGAAACTGGATCGAGGGACAAACGGAAGACACCGGTTAGTCCATCCATCTCTCTTCATTCTTAATTCATAAAGGAAGAATACTAGAATAGCTGTCTCTGTTTGTTGCTAAGGCATTGTCACACCTTAGGTGGATAGGATCATCCTTCATAGGCATTTTTCCCCACAACAAATTGGCGACTCCAATCACTGGACTTGTCTATGATCTCAACAATGGACTCACAAATGATTTGATGATCCTTTGTGATAGATCTTAGTACTCCCTCAAAGCATCCCTTTGATTACACCTTGCTTGTTGCTTTGATTTGGCCTGAAACTGTAGATTAAATAGCAATCTGTGACCCAGAACCCAGTGAGAAACTCCCGTTTCTCCTTCAGCGTGACCCCTGTGAAGAGGTTCTGCATTTCAACGCAGGTCCCGTGAAGGCTACCTGCGCTGAATGTAAAAACCTCTGTGTTGAGGTTGCGCTGATCCAGTTAGGCCTTGTGCAGCTCGGGTTCTCTGCTCTGTTTTGCCTTGTTTTGATCTCTGATTTTTGCAGCCTGTAACCAGCATAGGTACCAGTCTGATAACTCCTTTTCTCAGCTTAAATTCCGCCTCCTTTTGTACAAGAAGACTGTTGTTACACTAAAATTTGTCACCATGACTATTTGCAGTTAGTATGGCTCCATCAACTGTCATACTATCCTCCTTGGCAAGTCTCATACCTCTGCTCTCCATGTCAAACTCCATGGAAGAGAGAAAATCTTTAAAAATCTATATATCTCTAGGTACGCAGTTTCTCTTAGCCTTACCTGCGTGTACGCACCCCAATTTCACAATACCTGCGTAATTGTACGCTCTGTATGTAAAGGGGAGGGTGCGTACTCCTGTAAAGGTCAAAAGGCGCAAGTTTCACTCCAAAAAAGTTACTTGTGGTCATTTCTAGAACATTCTAGAAGCTTGTTTGACGTGTATGGAGCGCCTCCAGATGGTTCATGTATCCCTATCAAAGAGGAACTTATCCCATCAAGAGGGGAGCTATCCCATCCAAAGAGGGACTTATCCCATTGATGGTGGACCTGAATAACTTCCTCTAGAGCACTATAAATACAGGCATTGGGCCAGAGGGAGGAGAGGTTGAAAGCTGAATATTCCTAAGGGTAGATGCTGCTGGACTTAGGACTTCCTTGTAGAAGCTTGTGAGGAGAGATTACCATCTTTGCTTGTTTCATTTGGAAGTGGGTGAGCTGATCAGAGTAAAGGAGAACTCTTGTGGACCTTGGGAAGGACCTGCACAACACCAAGGCTCAGGTTGTAATGGTTCCTTTTGTTACCTTTTAATACAAATTAGTCCATTCTTCTCAACAATTTGTTATTTATGAGTTGTTTCATATACTCCTTGGTCTATATGTTAAATATGTTTTATTTTATGTGATATTCAGGTGTTATTTAATCGTTTGATTGTTAGTGAATGCAGGTTTCGAAGGGAAGGAGGAGCTCATCCGGATCAACGAAGCTGGACTACTACAACAACGCTGGGTTATAGGTAGGATCTAAACACTTGATTTCTCATATTGTAAAGGCATATTTAGTGAAGGATTGCTCTTATTTGTCTTGTTTGTCACTAGAAAGTCTTAGGCTTCTAGGGAGGTCGGTTGTGTCCGCACTAACGACTCTTTCCGTATGACAAAATGGCGACGTGAGGGCAAATGTGAGTTTGATGACTCCCTTTGCATAACTTACAAGGAAACCTAACATTGTTGGAAAACCTTACTGTTCCACAACAAGAATTTCCAACTGGTTACCGTAAAATTTCTCCCAACCTACCGTCAACTGACGGAGTGATTGATCTAATTTCAAGTACAGTTGATCACACTCTTCCATTGGAGAGTGAAACTCATGTCACTCAGGTTGATGATCCGTTAGTTGATCAAGTGGTCGATTCAATTTCACATTCGGTCGATCCCACTTTCCATTTAGAGAGTGAACTTCATACCGCTTAGGTTCTTCTTGTTACATCAGATTCTTCTATGCTGGGGGGCATTTCACCTGTTTCTACAGAACCCCCTCCAAGTACTGAGGTCTTTTCCTTTGATTGGAATAGACTGACAGAACCTCGTCTTCCTTCCTCCATCCCTTTCCAAATCATTGTCAAGGCTGGTGGTAGGGACATACATCGTACTCAGGTAGATGAAGGTGCTTCTGTTAGTATTTTATCCTCAACTGTTTGGAAAGCTTTGGGTTCCCCTCAGCTTGCGCCTATTACGCAGAATCTGAAAGCTTTTAAAAGAACCATTAGTGAACCTTTAGGGATCCTTCCTAAGTTTTCTATTCCCTTGGAAGGTAAAACTGTTTGTATTGATCTTATGGTAGTTCGAGGTCCCTTGGATTTCAATTTAATCCTTGGGCGAGACTATGTTTATGCAATGAAAGCTGTCGTATCGACACTCTTTCGCGTGATGTCTTTCCCTCACAATGGCAGTATTGTGACTGTGGATCAGCTTTCGTTCCCTAGTCCTGTCTCAACTACCAATAATATGACACCCCTAAATGTTCCTGATTCTAAAGTGGTATTTACCCCGCCACGGGTTAATTATGTGGCAACTAGTCCCATGTTTTCAGTTACCGATGTAAGTGAGCCTCTCACTGTTTGCTCATCTTCCTTTGATTTAGATCCGGTAATTGACATGGAAAACTCTTTGGGATTACTTGAACACGATGTTCTTATCCCTTTTGAGTCCCTTGACATGTGTTCCTTCCAGCGAACTATTCTTCCTTCTGATGAAGACTTTTTGGAAGCCATGATCAAGGTGTGTCCATTGACATGTCTTTCTTCCAGCTGGAAGCCATGATCAGTGAGTGTGAGGATAGTTTCTTCTAGTCTCAACCTCGTTAAAAAATGAAACAGGAAGTCATGAGCATAGTTCCTTGTCTTGTGTCAAGCTCATTAAAAAATGAAACAATGAGTTGCGAGGACAGTTTTGTTCCTGTGTCAACCTCGTTAAAAAATGAAATAGGGTGTAGCGAGGATAGTTCTTTTTGCTGAGTCAACCTCGTTAAAAAAATGAATCAGGGACGGGGATAGTTTGTTCCTCTCTCAAACCTCGTTAAAAAATGAAATTGGATTTT
The DNA here is from genome assembly GCA_031772625.1 of Pinus tabuliformis. Classification (NCBI taxonomy): domain Eukaryota; kingdom Viridiplantae; phylum Streptophyta; class Pinopsida; order Pinales; family Pinaceae; genus Pinus; species Pinus tabuliformis. The sequence continues at coordinate 112,646,204 of CM062812.1, forward strand.
ACGAGGATAGTTTTTTCCTGTATCAACCTCATTAAAAAATGAAACAGGCTAGCATGAGGATAGTTCTTTTACTGAGTCAACCTCATTAAAAAATGAATCAGGTAGATTTTAGGTTAAGTAGGTAGATTGTAGAAAGTAGGATTTTGAGGATAGTTCCTGTTACTGAGTCAACCTCGTTAAAAAATGAATCAGGTATGAGGGTAGTTCCTGTTACTGAGTCAACCTCGTTAAAAAATGAATCAGGTTTTAGGATAGTTCTTTTCTTGTGTCAACCTCCTTAAAAATGAAACAACTCCCTTTTCAAGTTAAATATTGAAAGTAAACCTTCATTCCATCCATCTGGTTGAATGCAATGAAGCCTGGGGGGCATGTACCTCTCTTTACATCATTATACTGGGGGCATGCGAACTTTTTGAGCATAGTTCATTGCCTTGTGTCAAGCTCGTTAAAAAATGAAACAAGGAGTCTTGAGCATAGTTCCTTGTCTTGTGTCAAGCTCTTTAAAAATGAAACAAGGGTAGGTTAAGTAGGTAGATTGTAGAGTAGTCTTGAGCATAGTTCCTTGTCTTGTGTCAAGCTCTTTAAAAAATGAAACAAGGGTAGGTTAAGTAGGTAGATTGTAGAGTAGTCATGAGCATAGTTCCTTATCTTGTGTTAAGCTCGTTTAAAAAATGAAACAAGGGTTTGAGGATAGTTCGTTTCCTGTGTCAACCTCACTAAAAAATGAAACAATTCCCTCGAGTCTTTCCAAGATTTCGAAAGTGAACCTTAATTTCATCCGCCTGATTGAATGAAATGAAGCTTGGGGGGCATGTACCTTGATTGGCGTCATTGTGCTGGGGGCATGCGAACTTATAACAAGCATAGTTTTTCGTTTCAAGCTTGCGTAAACATGAAACCGAATCCGAGCATAGTTCTTTTCCTGTGTCAAGCTCGTTAAAAAATGAAACAAATCCTCCTCTACTTGAGTCGAGAGTTTCACTAGATCTCATAAACGTTAAGTTGTATATTTAGGTTAGTTATTTCAGTGTTTTGCATAATTTTCTTACAGTTTTAGGTTGAATCTTTCAAATGATCTCGTACATGAACCTTCATTCCATCCAACTTGTACTTAGTTGAATGAAATGAAGCTGGGGGGCATGCGCTCTAGCAGTTATGCTTAGGGGGCATCAAGCACAATTTTCTCTCTGTTTCAAGCTTGTGTAAAAATGAAACTACTCTGAAGCATAGTTTTTCTCTGTTTCAAGCTTTTGTAAAAATGAAACCTATCTCGAGTCAATTTCAGTTATTTTCAAGACTCGTTAAACTCATGAAAATCTCGAGATTATTTTTCTATCTTTCATTCTCGTAAAACAAATGAAAATGACGAGTTCTTTCCGTCTTTTCCTGCTCGTAAATTAAATTGAAAGTCGGCCAAATGAGTACATTTTTATCATTTTTTCAAACTCATTAAAACTTACGAAAAAGTGAAACCTTGGAGTTCTCTTTTAAGCCCTTTTCTAACTCCTAAAACATGAAAAGATTGATGAGCATTTCTTTTACACTCGTTAAAACGGAATTAAAAGATGGTCCCCTTATAGCCCTTTTCTGACCGTAAAAACAGGAAAAGATTGCCGGATTTTTGTCGTTTCAAATTCGATATTGGAAATAAAACGACGTGTCCTTGATCGCTTTCTACTTTTCATGTCAAAGACACTAATCATGAAAGTACTCCTTGGTCGTAAAGATCAAGCGGTTCTCTCAAGTATTATTTTATACTTTTTCGGGCTTGGGAGACACAAATTTACGAAAAAGTTCAACCTGGAGTCTTCTTAAGTTTTTCAGACTCTCTAAAATTGAAAAACGCTGAGTTTCTCCTATACTGGACTCGTTAAAATTTCACAGTAAAGGACCTGTTCGATTACAAACAGGAACGGACCACTCCTTCTTAGGGTTCGAATCTAAAACTAAGTTGGACTCATCCGAAGGATGAGCTTATAATCAAGCATATGTTATCCTCCTCAAGCTTGTAAAAAATAAAGAGGTACTTTCCATAAATGGTGGGGGAAAAGAGAGAAAAATGAGCCTATTTGTTATCCTTTGTCTCAGAAGAAGCCTTATTAGCACTCTTGAACACGACACTTTTCATTCACCTGGGTTGGGAAATCCTTTGCCTCACAGTTGATTAAACCACATTGAAAGTCTTTAGCCGGGTATTAACTTTGGGTCATGTTATCACAAAATCAAGACTAAGGGCTGCTACCTAGCAAGATCTCATGTAACTATTTCAACCAGGCTTTAGACTAAGGCTTAGCCTCCTTAGTCAGAGAGGGCTCTCTCACTGATTTTTGATAGGAAATATTAACAAGAAAAGATGGCTAACTCTTCAAACAGTTTATGAAAACAAGCTGGTTGGAACAACAAAATAACACTTCTTCCATTGGGCTCATGGATTCATACACTTCTGCAGTAAAATATTAATCACTCAATCATAGAAGCCAAGGCATATAATGTTTAACACTCAAAACATCTCTCAAAAAGAACCTCAACTCATAAATATACACAGGAAGTCTGAGCACTAGGTGAATTCAGAGTGATTGCATATTTAGTGAGCTGTAAAATACATAAAAGATAATGCCAAAACCACACACATTCTGAGCCTTGAACACATAATGAATCTTGGGAAGAAAAAGTAATTCTTATATTACTGTCAAAAGTCTTCTTACACAAGCTGATAAAAACTCCGTTTTTTTATAAATCTCCAACCCTACTTACATCAGAGTTTTTCCTATATATAGGAAAACAAAACTAAAACTACTTTGAGTCTCCTCCTCAAGCATGAGGGGAGAGCTCGATGATCTACCATTAACTAACCTTATCTATTTTTAAACAAACTTATTAAATACATAAGGTATTGTGCTGTAAATACAAAGAGTCCTAATCACACTAAAACTCTAACTTCATCTCCTCGTATGCCTGATTCCTTTCTTGATCTTTGACAGCTGTCTTTTGTTGGTTAGGCTCAAGATGACTGAGCTACAGGTGCAAGGAACGCTGACTTTGGATACCTGAAGGCGCTGATGGATCATTTATCATTAGGATCAAAATTCCTATTTTTATGGTGCCTGTCTCCTACCATCTTCAGAAAATCAAGCAACATGTCCCAGCTCCTTTAATATCCCAAAACTTACGAGCCTCACCATACTTCAAATGCGTTGGAAGCCTCATGGATAGCCAGGTGTATGAACCAAAAAGATATCCCTCGTATGCCATTCTGCTAAACCCTAATTTGTCATAAAGTAGCTTTACAAAAGTTTGACTTGAGATAAAAATTTTACCTTTACCAAAAGGTCCACCTGTCATTCTCTAAATGGCTATGATAGCCTTGAGTGATATCTCTTTCATTACTTTGGCGTTTCCTTCAGAAATCTGCTGACCTCACCATTAAACTGCTCATTTTCCTTATAAATCAGCACCTACAGCAGTTTCGCAGTTTCGTAGCGCAAGTTTAAACATAAATTCCTCCCACCTCAGAACGAATTTGAAGAAACTGAAAGAGGTTTTTGTAGTTTGGTATGTTAGGAATAAAAGCCTCTTTCAGTTTTCAAAATTAAGTTTTCAGCTGCTCAGAATCCCTTCTGGAAATTTGCTAGTAAACGCAGAAAACAGAGTTTTTTCTGCTGAAACAGGCTGCTACAGGGGTTTCGCAGCGCGCTGCGAAACTGCTGTGTAATTTCAAAAATCACAGCTTATTGCCAAAATCCGACTGTCTTGAGTTTCTTTACCTTGGAATGTGTGACAACAAGCTCAAACTCACCAAGCAGCTTATTATCCGAATAGGCTTTTCCATAAAGAAAAGCAAGCTGGATCCTTTTCAAGATTGAGAAGTTCAAATGACAAATATAGTGACTGTATAAAAACGATCTTTCAACATGAAGACTTGCCCCTGTGAAGCAGTTATCAACAATTATGCAAATGTCTTGATCTAGCTTTGCTGCATCTACCGGAATTGTAAAGTCAATCTCCTTGAGAGTGAAGTAAAGGGCGTTCACCGAAGTATCAAGTAAAACCTCACCAAGAATTACCACAATGCCATCAGCCACAAAAGAAGTAATTCTTAAACATGATTCCTCTTGAAGATTAATTTTAATAAGCTGCAACTGAACAACTGTTTGTGATGGACCAAAAAGGCTCTGGTGTGGCTCTAAACACTGATTTATTGTTTGATCTGCTCCTGTATCATGTAGTTCTGGAGGGCGATTTGCTGTTCATTTGCAATAGGTTGCTCAATGCTACACTTTGATTTTGATATCTGATAAAATTTCAATCTTTCCCCAGAGGGATTTGGCAACAGTGGTGGATGCAAAGCATAAAAGTCACCAAGCACACATGCAGGAGCTTGAGAACATGCCACCTGTAAAATGCATCCACCCCAGAGCTATTTTGCATGACAATTGCTATGGATTCGAACAAAACCCCAGTTTCGTAGCACGCTACGAAATCACCTAAACAGGTAACGCTGCGAAACTGCTAAAAGGATTCATGCGCTGCAAAAACACTTAAAAATTATTACATGAGCTACGAAATAACCTAAAGAGCTTTGTGAGCAGTTTTGAAATTTTGGCATTAGAATTTTCAGTGATAACAGGTCAAATGTCACCAAGCCATCTGTCGTGTCGTTATGTGTTCAAGAGGTCTCTGCAATAAACATTCATCTGCAAAATACTCGTCATCCATTTTGACCATCCCTGAGTCAGTCCTTACAGCTACATTTCTTCAACTTGATCTATGATTTCGTGTTGTGGGCTTGCCCTGCAACGGGTCGCTTTCTATCGACATCAGCACATTATCTAGAAAGATGACCTAGGAATCGTCAATACCTTGAAATCTGCATGCATCAATGGCAGGTTTCTCGCCTTTGACGATGGTTTACATCATTGAATTTCGATCTAAGGACTCCGTGAAATGTTCGACATCAACTCATTCATTCACATCTCATGGATTGTACTGGGTACTTTGAGAACCATTGACATCACTGGTGGTTTCTCTCACACTTGTTAACAGTTTACATCATCGACTGGTAATCAAGTGGTTTCTACCATGTTCGACATCAACTCATTTATTCGCATGGATAGAATCGTACTATTTCGGGAAGTAGAAATGAAGACCCTGGATCTAGTTTCCACCATCCAGGCTGCGAGGAGTTTTGTATTCATTGTATAGTAGACAAACTATAAACAGATGGCTGCATCCATACTATGTCTACACAAGTCTATGATTATGATGTACTGCGAAATCATTCCTGTATCAGAGCAGTAGTTAGTTTGTTAGTTAAAGTTTTTGATCTGAGTATGGGAATGCCTACCTCAGCGATGATATGATCTCATACATGTATTTTGTGTTGAATATTTGCAGGTTCCGATTGGGCCCTCCACAAGATAATCCTTGAAATGATAAAGTACTTCACCCTTCCTAGATGATATGAAACCCTTATCTACTACAGGCTTCGCACTTTAGGGGGCAATCTGTTACACTAAAATTTGTCACCATGACTATTTGCAGTTAGTATGGCTCCATCAACTGTCATACTATCCTCCTTGGCAAGTCTCATACCTCTGCTCTCCATGTCAAACTCCAAGAAAGAGAGAAAGTCTTTAAAAATCTATATATCTCTAGGTGCGCAGTTTCTCTTAGCCTTACCTGCGTGTACGCACCCCAAGTTCACAATACCTGCGTACTTGTACGCTCTGTATGTAAAGGGGAGGGTGCGTACTCCTGTAAAGGTCAAAAGGCGCAAGTTTCACTCCAAAAAAGTTACTTGTGGTCATTTCTAGAACATTCTAGAAGCTTGTTTGACGTGTATGGAGTGCCTCCAGATGGTTCATGTATCCCTATCAAAGAGGAACTTATCCCATCAAGAGGGGAGCTATCCCATCCAAAGAGGGACTTATCCCATTGATGGTGGACCTGAATAACTTCCTCTAGAGCACTATAAATACAGGCATTGGGCCAGAGGGAGGAGAGGTTGAAAGCTGAACATTCCTAAGGGTAGATGCTGCTGGAATTAGGACTTCCTTGTAGAAGCTTGTGAGGAGAGATTACCATCTTTGCTTGTTTCATTTGGAAGTGGGTGATCTGATCAGAGTAAAGGAGAACTCTTGTGGACCATGGGAAGGACCTACACAACACCAAGGCTCAGGTTGTAATGGTTCCTTTTGTTACCTTTTAATACAAATTAGTCCATTCTTCTCAACAATTTGTTATTTATGAGTTGTTTCATATACTCCTTGGTCTATATGTTAAATATGTTTTATTTTATGTGATATTCAGGTGCTATTTAATCGTTTGATTGTTAGTGAATGCAGGTTTCGAAGGGAAGGAGGAGCTCATCCGGATCAACGAAGCTGGACTACTACAATAGCGCTGGGTTACAGGTAGGATCTAAACACTTGATTTCTCATATTGTAAAGGCATATTTAGTGAAGGATTGCTCTTGTTTGTCTTGTTTGTCACTAGAAAGTTTTAGGCTTCTAGGGAGGTCGGTTGTGTCCGCACTAATGACTCTTTCTGTATGACAACTATGAGTGTTTTTATGTGTTTGTGGCGTCATTTACAGTTTTCCTTTGCATGAGTGAAATAATCATCCTGTAGCCCTTAATTCAGATCTGTTGATTGTGATCTTAGGAGAGAGTTCATTAGCTGTTTGCAGTTGATTATACATTTACTTTTGCATTTGGTTTGAGTTTGTCTCTTTTAAGTGTCGAAACAAGTATTCATTTCGAAAATCGTTAAGTGTTGTAATCTCTTCTACCCTCTCTGATTTCGGAAAGGTAAACTTGTTTCTATTTGTCATTTAAAAGCAAATTCAAAGTTGTACAAAAAGCTTTCTTTGTAGGCATCAATACTAAGAAAGCGGAAAACAAACACCTGCATTGTGCATTTGCATTTTGATAGTTTGCATGTTTGATTTAGGAAAAGTGCATTAGAGTGTGCTGATTGCTCTTTGAGAAAAGGTGGTGTCTTTCTTTTCCCTTAGTAGCTAGGATTTTCATAAGTTGAAAAAATATAAAGCTTGCTTATCATCTTTAGACTGCATTTAGGAATTGTATCATACATATCGTGGTGAACCTCAAAAGGCAAACTTCTAAAAAGATCAACCTAAAATAAATTGAATGAACTTAACAACGCTTTGCAACATAACGCACAACATAGAGGTCTAGGCTAGAGACGTGTTCCAGCGTCGTAAAGCCTGGTGACTGTCAATCTCGTTGATGGTGGGTGATTCCTCCTGAGGGACGATAGCACCAGTACGGATTGTGCTCCCACGTACTGTCGCGTATATATTGGGAGACCCCTATAGGCATAAAACCTTTATCCTTAGGAAGCCGTGTCGGCCGCCCTACTGATCGCAATGCACTGAACACAGTATTCAGGAAGATCGACCGCCCGTACCCTAAAAAGTATTCTGCGGTTTTGCGAAAAGTTTGGCACACCCTCTGCCTAGAACTCCAGAGCAGTTTCTTTTGGCCTTTTTCAGACTCTATAACAGAAAAAGTCCATCCGAGCATTTGTCACTTCGGGCTCGTTAAAACATCGAAGGAGACTAGAGTCATATTTAGCTTTTTCTCGACTCTTTAAAAGTGAAAAAGCAAGTTGTGTCTAAAAGCGTCTACAAAATTCATTTAATTCGGAAACACACTTTCCCCTTTTGTATTTTGGTTGATCAAGTAATCCGCAATCGTGGAAGAAAGTCAATTGAAACCCCGTCGTTCGCGGAGGCTTACGAGTCAACCGTCTTTGTCTTCGGAATCAAAACAGTACGGACAAAGCGAACTCGTTTAATCGGTTCGAAATCTCCTATTAAAGTTAGAACAAGTGTTCCAACGACATCTGAGATACCGATTACTCCAAACATTTCTTGACACCCTGCCTCTATAGAAGAAGTTCAACAGCCACAGAGGGACAGTAACACTGATCCTAGTCTGGGGGCAAGTACTTGCGTTACTGAACCAATTCCATCTGTAACCGGTTCAGAGAGTCTTGCTCCTCAAACAACTGTCGATGTTGATTCAACCCCTTCTTCGGCACTAGAAATATTTTACGGACCTAACGGTCTTCCTCTTCCACCTGGTTTGATTGCGATAGAGGAAATTGTAGAGGATACACAAGCAAGTACTCCAACCCATTTTGGAGTCGGGGTCACTCTATTTCCTTCGACATCAGAAGTTAGTCTACCACCAGTGGAAGTTCCTGTAGAATCGCTAGGCAATCTATTGGATAGACTCAAAATGTCTGAACAACCGTCAACATCTAGGACTGTGTCGAATGACACAGCGACAGCAGAACTCCCTGCCGTCACCCCGACAATGTTTGCCGGCATACCATCTGTCCCGACTAGCTCACAACCGCTAGAAGGAGTCCACCCAGGGACTATTTCGATAGTGTGGTCCGTTCCAGTTTGTTCCTCCGGAATAATATCTGGCAACTCTTATGTTGAGACTCGCCAGATTGATCCATTTGGAGGTCAATTTGGGCCATCCAGTCCCCAAGGGCAATCAATCCCCTTGAGTTCCGAGTTACCACCGTATGGGGGGCAGTATGCCCTTTCATTACCCCCTCTGGGAGGATATCCATAAGGGAATTCTCAACAGTATTCAGGTTATACTGGAGTTACGACAAGTGGTTGGGTACCTATGCTACCCCAACAACCAAGAGTTGTGTATTCTATGCAACAATGTGTACCTATGTCGAACATCCCAACAACACCAGCCATTGTAACAGTGTCACAAGTTCAAGCGATGCCTGTTGTATGTCAGCCTCAGATTTCTCAGGTTGTAATGCAACAGCCCCTTGACCCTGTGACTCAACCAAAATCGCCAACTGATGGGGCGACACAGGTCCAAACAGGTACAATTACCCCACATCTTGGTCCGCCAGTTAGTATAGCACAACAGAACATGGATTCACAACCATGGCTGGTGCAATGCCAACAACCACAATTCCAACAAGTGTACCAAGGTTCTAAGCAGCAGATCTTTGCGAACAGTGGACAACCGTACATTCAAAACAGTCAAAATCAACCACTTTACAGTGGTCAAGTCCACCAACCATATCAACATCAATTGCATTATGCTGGTATGCAAAGGCCAACTGCTCAGGCGATTCCATCGTATCCTGGGTATGCTTCACCTAACCTGAATCAACAGTTACCATTCGTGGCAGCTTTAGAGTTACCCGATTTACACCGGTTAACAAACGATCCAATTGCTTACGCCCCTTGGTGGCCAGCGATTCCTCACAAACTTCCATCGAACATTCCTAAATTTAATGGAAATCCAGGTGAAGACCCATCGAATCACGTGATGACATTTCATCTGTGGTGTTCATCAAACACCCTAAAGGATGATTCGATAAGGCTTCGCCTTTTTCAGAGGACGTTAATGGGTCCAGCGGCAAAATGGTATATTGAATTACTTAGAGCTTCGTTCGACAATTTCAGTACCTTAGCCACGACATTCTTAACCCATTTTCAATTACCGATAAGGTATGAAACGGGAACGGAAATCTTAACCAACTTCAAACAGACAACGACCACTCACATATCTGATCATATACATGAGTGGCGACGTCGTCGTAGGATGGTAAAAACGTACGTTCCCGATCAGTTATTAGCTGAATGGTTTATCAAGTCGTTACTTCCTGCTATAACGGAAGATGTGGCAAAGGGGGGAGTCCTAACGGACGAGCAAGTTATTGCTCGTACACAATATCTAGACTTAGTCTACACTCAGTCTGGCACGCTATACGACAAAATACCTAACGCCCCTAGACCGGAATTCTCAATTCCTCGTCCTCCTAAATCAAATAGTGACTCTCATGCCGGCGATGGTGTGATTGGCACGACAAACGCGAAATCAACAAGGGCTTCGTCTAAGAAAGCCCGTAAGACTTCAGATCAAAATGCAAAAGAAGAAATTCTTGCTTCGGAAGTAAATGCCGTATCAGCAGATAAAGGCAAAGAAACCAATCAACCAGGAAGCAAGAAGAAGCAAAACAAAGGGAAGAAGAAGAAACAGGGTGAGTCATCCCCTGAAAAAACTTCTTCAAACCCTCCTGGGAAAGGGAAACCAAAAAATCCATGTTTTATATGTGATGAGGATCATTGGACAGGCAATTGTCCATACAAAGCTGAGCTTAAAAGGTTCTTCAAAAGTTCGCAAACCTCAGCTGTGTTAATTGATCCATTCGCAAATCCAGGTCAAAATCTGGTTGATAGTAGAAATGCTTCCCAGTCGCAAGTGCTAATGTTGTCGATCTCCAAGCAACAAAATGATGCTTTGATTTCGACAAGGAACAAAGATTACGGGAATCCGCAGCTGTCGAACGACAAAGGTAAAGATCAACCAAGTAGTTCGACAACAACTTCGACAAAAGTTGTACCACCTATCATCCCTGAATTAACAATAAAACCGCCAAAGGGAATAGTACACAAGTCGACATTTAATCCTCGCGCCAGAGCGGTGCAACATTATAATATAGTGGAGGATTTGGCCCAATCGCCATCCGCTATGTTGACTCTTGAAGTACTACAAAATTACCCATCCCAAAGGCAGGCTTTGTTATCAGCCATTGGTGGGGTTGATCCTAAGGATTCCAATTTGGTATCCTTTGACCACAAAGGATACAATCCTCAGTTACCAGCTCAACTAGCTTTCCTTATCCAAGTGAAAGCCCTCAACAAAACTGTTCACCGGAAAATTATTGATGAGGGGGCATCTACATGTATTATGTCGATGAGTTGCTGGAAAACTTTAGGATCTCCAACCTTGTCGCGATCTTCGACGACATTAAAAGCATTCGACGGAAGGACATATACCCCGTACGGTATCCTAAATAACTTGAAGGTTGAACTAGGGGGAAAAGCAGTAGAAATAGACGTTGAAGTCATCGATGGGAATCTTGACTACAACATCCTACTAGGAAGACCATGGATACATGCCATGGCAGCTGTCGTGTCGACTTATTTTAGAAAGATCGCATTCCCTTTTCAAGGAGGGATTACGATCGTCGACCAACAAGACTTCCTCCCTAATGGTTCACAAGTTACAGGAAGCATTCCCATGATCCATGGAAGCAACCACTCGCTTCAGAATATCGGAGTAGGCCTACTGAAAGACCCCACATTAATGGGAACTTTCGCACTTCCACCTCCAATCTATATAGGAGAAGTAGCATTGGTAGGAGCCTGCAACATGATATCTTCTACAAAGATCTCAAAAGACGATATCAACATGGATCATGAAATGGTTTTGCCCCCAAGCCCAATAGAAATATTGTAGCAATCAATGTTTCGGGCAAGGGAGGCGAACCCAAATCAACGCTCATCAAGCGTTTGGGTAGATAGGTCTAGAGAATATGGTACCCCATTAGATCCTTGGTCGAAAGTGCATGGAACCGACGAAGGAATCCTACAATCGATGTTGGTTGAGGGTGCACCATGGAATGATTGCCACCATCGTTCCCTTCTTCCAGATTATGAAGAAGATACTCAAAAAGACCTTTATCACCATTCAGTTTTTGAGTTCCTATCAAATACTGTAAATACGGTGGATTCTGAGCGAAACTTATCCAATATTGAAGAGACTATAGCCATAAATATCTCAACTAAAACAAATGTTGTAGAGAATATTTATGTCGGCAAAGGTTGTTCTCCTTCAGAACTGGAAATATATAACGCTCTTTTTCGCGAATTCAGAGATGTCTTTGCTTGGTCATATGATGAAATGCTAGGCATTGACTTGAGTATCGTTGAACACGAAATTAAGATGTATCCAGATGTCAAACCGGTAAGACAACGGCTCGGGCAGGTGCACCCCAAGAAAGCCGCTGCCATTAAAGCAGAAGTTGAAAATCTTCTCCATTCTGGTTTCATCTACCTGGTTCCTCTAACCGATTGGGTATCGAATATTGTCCCTGTTATGAAGAAACAAGGGACAATTAGAGTGTGTGTCAATTATAGGGATGTAAACCAAGCTTGTCCGAAAGACAACTACCCTACACCCTTCATCGACCAGATAATTGATGAATGCACCGGATGTGAAATCTTTTCATTTATGGATGGTTTTTCCGGGTATAATCAAATAAATATCCACCCACAGGACCAGTCAAAGACTGCATTCATTTGTCCGTGGGGCACATTCGCTTATCGAAAATTACCCTTTGGTTTAAAGAACGTAGGGGCGACGTTTCAGAGGGCAATGAATTATGCTTTCCATGACATCAAGAACATCGTTCAACCATACCTCGACGACCTTCCGGCTCATTCGCGAAAGCGGACTGATCATCTGCATCATTTAAGAGCGATATTTCTACGTTGTCGACACTACAAGATAAGACTCAATCCGCAAAAATGTGTATTTTGCGTCGGTTCTGGTCGTTTACTTGGCTTTGTAGTCTCTAAGGATGGGATTCATCTCGACCCTTGCAAGGTTCAGGCAATCATTAATTTGCCTCCACCTTCAAATTTGCTTCAGATTCAGAAACTCCAAGGGAAAGCAAAATTTCTGAGGAGGTTCATTGAAATTATGCACAACTTGCTAAAGGTTATACTCGTCTTTTTGAAAAAGGATGTACCTTTTGTCTGGGATCATGTAGCGCAAGCTTCTTTTGACGCTCTGAAAGAGTCTCTAGTAAGAGCATCATTAATGTATGCCTCGGACTATCAAAGAGATTTTAACCTGTATCTGGCTGCAGCGGATACGACCATTGCGATGGTTTTAGTTCAAGAAGTCGATGGAATTGAACATCCTATATATTATTTAAGTAAAAACTTGAATGATACGGAAAGAAAATATTCTTACGTTGAAAAGCTAGCACTCGCTGATGTTCAAGCGATACAAAGATTTCGACATTATGTCCTCTTTCGGAAAACTACCATTCTATCAGATTGCAACCCCATGACTTACATATTGTCGCGACAGTTGCTGGGGGGCAAATATTCAAAATGGATAGTGATCCTTCAAGAGTTTGATTTGGAATTTGTAAAATCCAAATCAAAGAAAGCTTTAGTTTTCGCAGAATTATTGTGCGATCTCCCATCGTCGTCCAACGATGAAACATCCGAAGAATCAATCGTGGACGAAAGTTTGTTTCTGATATTTGCAAGCAATGAGTGGTATGGAGATATAATAATTTATCTCCAAACCCAAAAATTCAGGCCTAACACCTCTCACTCAGAATAGAAACATATACGATACTAAGCGAAAGACTACATGATCATCGGTGATACACTTTACCGTCGTGGTATTGATACAGTTCTGAGAAGGTGCCTCACCCATGACGAGGCCGAAAAAGCCGTGAATGAGTGTCATTCAGGCGCGTGTGGGGGGCATCAATCTGGATATGCTACAGCACAGAAAATCTTACGAGCAGGATACTTCTGGCCAACCATGTTCAAAGAGTGCATAACCACAGTCAGAAGTTGCCATGCTTGTCAAATTTTTGATAGCAAAACTAGAAGACCACCTGCACCTTTACAGCCAATAGTCGCTGTTGGGCCTTTCGCCAAATGGGGCATCGATTTCATGACATGTAACCCCACCTCGACCGGGGGGAATGGGTATATTATAGTCGCCATTGACTATTTTACCAAATGGGCCGAGGCGATGCATACATTAGATAACATTGGTGAAACAGCTGCCCTTTTCTTTTTCAATCATGTAGTCGCCAGGTTCGGCGTACCACGGGCTATAGTTATAGATCATGGATCGCATTTTTGCAATCACATGATGGTTGAATTAGCTGCCAAGCTAGGGCTATCTCACGACAGCTCTACCCCATATTATCCACAAGCCAACGGGCAAGTTGAAGCAATCAACAAGGTCCTGAAGCGTATGTTGCAAAGGATGATCGGAGTTCACAAAAGAAGGTGGCACCTAATCCTGTACTCAGCCTTGTGGGCTTACCGAACATCGGTAAGGAATGCGACCGGGTTCACACCTTTCCAACTGGTGTATGGCCTGGAAGTAGTCTTGCCAATCCAGTGTGAAATCTCGTCTCTTAAACTCGCAATTGATCTCCTCCCCGGAACTTCGGAAGAAGAGGCCCGTTTCTTGGAATTAATCCAATTGGATGAAACCCGTCGTGATGCCGCTTTGGCTAACGAAGCCCATAAGAAACGAGTCAAGGCGCAGTTCGACAAAAATGTCAAACCCCGTGTCTTCTCAGAAGGTGACTTGGTCTTGCTTTATGACCAAGAATCCGATAAATTGGGAGCAGGTAAATTTAATTCTTTATGGATGGGCCCCTATATTGTTAAACGAGTGTTAGCAAAAGGAGCCTACGAGTTAATGGATTATGACGGAATTCCACTGGTGCAACCCCGTAATGGGTTGTACCTCAAGCGTTACTATGCTTAAATAGTAACCTGTATGCTTTTGTTGTATTTTGTTTTCGCTAAAGTGTTTGTTTTGGTCGAGTAATCCACCTTTTTACATTTATTGCAGATGTCAAACCTTCTGGAGACATGTGTTGGATATGCCGACGGAGTGAGTCGTAGTTCGCTGAACCTTTCCTCCGCAGCCTGGGCCATTTTTGATCCAAGCGGCGAGTTAGTAAGTTTCAGAGGTGTATGTATTGGTCAATCAACGAATAACATCACTGAGTATAGTGCGTTGATAGAACTACTCTCTGATGCCATCACCCATTGTATACGCTGACTAATCGTCAGGCTAGACTCACAACTCGTAATACTACAACTCAATGGTATATATTCCGTCCGCAACCCAGCTATTTATCGCATGTTCCTAAGGGTTAAGATTTTGGAAAGACAGTTTGATTTAATTCAATACCAGCATATTTCCAGAAACTTAAACACATTAACCGACTCATTAGCAAACTATGTGTTAGATAGACATTTGAGACATTTATAAAAAGAGACACATCATCAATGTTGTACATATGGATCATATAGCTCAACCAGAATAAACCCCGAAAACCAAAATGAAATGGTAAAATGAGAGGTAAAAACACTTTTTAATTTCTTTTTACGTAGTTCAAAGCGAAATATTAGGGTTTTAATCTCGTTTTAAAGAAAATGTTATTCATTTCTAATTAGTTTGATGCAGCAATTGAGGATACAGTACTATGTTTGAAAAGGGCAAAGCTAGTTATCAAAAATCTGACCATACAAATCGAGAAGTTTTAGCACACAGTTCATGCTCGTTAAAAAATAAACGCAAGATCCGAGCAGTTTTAGCGCATAGTTCATGCTCGTTAAAAAATAAACATAAGATCGAGCAAGTGTTTCAACCCGCATTTAAGCTCGTTAAAAAATGAACTATCCTGGTAAATAACCACAGTGAATGTAATATCATCAGCCATTAAAGCCTTGGTCGTGTTTGCACCGTCACCTCCACTTTTCCATTGGCCGATCGTTCACCTCCATATGTTTGTTTACCCATTTTGAGGAACAGCTGCGAAGAGTGATTTCACTATCCATCCTTGTGACACTGCCGTGATTGGAAAATTCCAACTTGTACCTGGTGTTAGCTACCTATACCAATAGGTTTCATATTTCATGATTGGCAAAGAAAGGTCCAAATATGCTCTGCTTTAATGATGCAAAGATCCCATATTTACAAGAGAAAACAATGTGGGTACATAGCTTGAGGTTGACTAAATTTTGATGGATGGTCCAACAGCCTAATCTGGACCATGCCATGTTTCAATTTTTTGTTGTAGAATAGAGAAAGAAGTCTGTCCAAACTGTTTAATATTGGCAGACCAGTAGCTTAGGTAGAGAATTAAGGTTACCAACTGCTTAATCTGGGACCTTGGAAGCAATAAGGGTAGTTCTAGATAGAAAATCAAAAGAAAAAGCCAAGAGAAAAGAAAAGGCAAATAAGGGTCTGCAAGTCTAAGTGCACCCTCCAAGAAGAAACAAAAAATGCTAGGCAAGTACATGGGTAGGCAGATGGGGTTGCAGAAATGTCATTCCTTACAATTGAAAATGTGCTAACCTATTCACAAAGGAACATCAATGGATTGAGAAGCTCTTCTTCTCCATCAGGTGGCAGCAAAGCAAAGGAGCATGTCTAACATTCCATTTTCCCTTTTCCCATTCATAACTAACATCCCTTCATCAGTTGTGTTCATGAGAGAATTTGAGGTTTTATGCTGGTGCTTATTCCTTTAAAAGCCACATTTCTTGTCTAAAATTATTTTCATTTTGATCTACTCCCTAAACTAAGTGGTTTTCAAATAAACTTAGTGATTTCACTCCTCATTCACCTCTTTCATCCATATTAACCCTTAACTTTTATTATCTAAATCCCCTATGTCCCCCTTTCCCTACTATTATAACACTATGGTGTATAAATCCCAGCATTGTATAAATATCCTCCCTCTTTAGCACTATAGCTAAGTAAGTTAGTCTTGGGGGACTTTAGTCCAACAGGGACTATGGTCAACCCTGTAATGGGATTGCTTCAACCTCTGGTTGGAGTGATAACCTCCTCCTAAGCCCTCACCTTCCCTCTGCTCAAAAATGCCATAGAAAACCCCCTTCCCCCTGCTAAACTCACTCTTAACCTCTTTTTCCTAATAAAAAACCCTTGAAAAACCCAAAAATCCTGAAAAACCCACCAAAACCCTTCTATCCTAAGGTTACGCGCATTTAAATTAAATGGAATATTTTAATAATGGGCGGGACCCAACCCAGAAAGCTGCGCGACCGTCGGCATTACCCGCCAACCGTCCGATCTCCGCCGCCCAGATCTAACGGTGGGCGGTCGATTTCGCTCCCCAACCTGCCTCCCTTTAACGTCTGGGGAAAGGCGGTATTGGGCACCGTACCCGGGACGCGTGGCAGGCGGCGGGGTTGTTCGGAGCCCCCCTCCCCGATACCGCCTTCGCCCAAAGGTGGTGCGGGGAAACCGCTTACCACCATCCCCGTTACCACCTCCCCCTTACGTCATGCATACGTCATCATGACGTAGCACCCTCCCCCGCCCCCGCGCCGTGTGGCCCTCCACGTAGCCCTGCCACCCTATCCGCCCGCCACCGTGTCAGTCCACTCTGGCCGCCAGCTCAGCGCCCACGTCACCTCCGTACCCGGGCCCGCCATGACGTCATGCTGACGTCATCGGCGGAAAGGCGCCAATTACTCTATTTTTCCGAATTTGTCGTTAAAAGCCGCGGTTTGGGCCGTTTTATGTCATTTTCGAGCGAAAAAGACATAGCCGTTGCCGCTGGTTCACTGCCAAATCGCCTCCGGACCTCCAAATTCAAACTTGCGGCCGTGCCAACTCATCAACCAAGCTACATTCAGCCTTCACAAGTCGGCCCGCAGGCTTTCTAAGCGATTTTTACAGGTATTCACCATAATTCCCCAATTTTCGCCCATGCATACCATTTCTCTGCAAATTCACCATTAAAACACCTGTCAAGTTCCACAATTAATCATTGTCTGCTAGTTAAATAAGAGCTAAAGCAACCTGCATTGCCACAGCCCTATAATTCGACATTGAAACAGTCTAATTCGCACACCAAAACTGCAAATTCGTCCCCAAGGTGCCCAACATTGTTCCCTTTTGCCGGGTGGAGACCAGCTGCAGTTTCTTACCAGAATAAACCTTACATACCCTCTGAAAGTTACCCCTAGCAATTCACAACCCCTGTGAATTTACCAAAAACTGCAGAAACAAGCCTGCTTTTCCACTGTACAAAAACATTTCAGACACTGTCTGCAGTTGGCCTATCATTTAAGCTCTGAAGAACTATGCAAACCATTGCACTCACCTTATTTAAAGTCAGATCATACAATGGCTACCCCTGCACCCACAGCTTTTAGTGTTGCTCCATTAAATCCACCCAATAAAGACCTGCAGTCCTTGCCTCTTGCTGACAAGGACTACCTTATTGAAGACTGTGTGGGAAACAGGGACTTTCTGCAGACCTTCAGGAAGTTAAGAAAGGACTACCTGAATGGTCATGATACATATCGGATATGGGAGTCAAACCTGCCATACTATTGCCTCCCATCTGTAAATGTCTTCCCTGAAATCATTCGCCTATGTGATGAAAACTATGATGTGCAGCACAGAGCTATTAGCACTCCATCTGGGAGGATCCTCTTCTACATTAATCCTGAATCCATCAACAAAATGCTACATTTTGATCAGACAGAGCTGCTAATCCCATTCTCCATGAACTATCTGTTGGACACTGGTGCCAAGATGACCAGTGAGGAGATTCAAAAGGTCCCCAGGACATTCATGAGACCTGAGTGCCAGCCTGCAGGGCCACCTCCTTATTTAGATGTCTACTTCACTAAAGTAGCCAGATTACTCCTGGACATGATTGCTTATGTGCTGGGATACAGAACCAACGAACATGTGGATGAGACAATGCTAGTATTACTAGCTGTTTACAGCCCAGGCCAACCCCCTGCCCGCAAATATAACTTTGCCAAGTTTATAGCTAACAAAATCCATGATCAGTTGGGTGCAGTGGATAGACAGGGGGTCTTCAAGTACTCGGCCTATGTCTATCACCTCTTTATGTACTATCAGTCTGAGGCTTTTCCATGCTATATCAAAAAGCTGGATTATAGAGGGGAAAGAAGATCTGTGATCTTCTGGACCTCTGTCTATCACAAAGTCATCCTATTCCTATTGTGAGTTTGTTGACCAATTTGTGTATCCAGTCTCTTGCCTATTGATGAGGTCCCCTCCTCCCAGAATGTCAACTAAGATACAGAAGGCTCTGCAGCTTTCCGAAAAATGTAAAATAGGTGATTGGTACCTATATGAGGATCATACAGTCATCAGAGTTTATGGCTGTGAGCTCTGTCCATACAGGCTCCCAAAATATGTGCCTATGAGGTTGTTTGCCTTGGAGTATTACAGGCAGCTGATTCAATCCGACCTCACCCACTTCCACAGCGCCAAAAAGAAGGCCCACCTCAAGTTCAAACACCAGTTGGGCCCCTTCATCATGAATCAGAAAGAAGGGTGGGAAGATGCTGACCTCATCCTCAAGGACAAATATAAACTATCATATAGTTTTCAGTGGGTCCCTTATGACCCTGAGGGCTTCATTACTGCCAGAAGAAACAAATGCAGGCTTCTAGGTTATAGGCATTGTCAATACCCACACATTCAAAGATATGCCAACCAGCAAGAATGGCAGCAGGGTACTCTAGTTGAAAAGCTAACTGAAGAAGAGATAATGCTAAAGAATATGAAGGAGCTTGAAAAAATCATTGACCTAGACTCTGTGCAGCAGGTACCTTTCAAGCGGCCTTATTCAACAGGAGAACGGACCTCGGCCTCAAGGACTGCACCAGTCACACAAGCACCTTCCACAGTAGCACCATCTACAGACAAAGGCAAAGGGATAATGGGTGCAGAGGAGGAAACAGTGAAAGAAAAGCCTGCCCCTGCAAATGAGCATCATCAAGAGCCCCAACAAGGGCAGCAAATAGAACAGCAGCAAGAGCAGACTGCCCCTCAACAAACGGAGCTACCAGCAGCTCCAGTAATGCAAACTCCACCTCCACAGACTGAGCCATTGACTGCTCCAAGTTTGCAGACCCCAGCACATGAAGAAAGGGGTATGAAAAGAGATAGAGAAGAGTCCACTCCAATTAGTGGATCCTCCCTACAACTAGGAGCCAAAAGGCAAAGGCTAGACTCCCCAGAGGTAGAAGACATCACTGAAGAATTCCTTGACAGCTCAAGGAAAAACAGGGAGGGCAGCCAGCACACAGGGACAAGCTCCTTTCAGCAGGAGCAAGGATTGCAACTTGGTGTGGAGGTGTCTTCCTCCTCCCAGCAGAGCAAGAAGCCCAAGAGCACTAAGGCTTCTTTCAAACAAATAAAAGCTCAAAATGATCTGCTAAGGGCTGAGGTCTACATGCAATTTATAGATGCAACACCAGCCCAGCAAGAAAGGCTAATGTTTGTGTATGACATTAAAGAGGAAAAAATAATCCTTAGTCACTTTAAGCCTACAATACCACAGCCTAAGTCAGCTGCGGCTTTTGTGAAGACAAGGGTGGAGGTCATGGCCAAAGACATCCATCCCATGGACCAAATAGAACTCCACAAGCAAGCTGGAGAAATGGTTTATGCAACCTTGGTGGAGAGGGCAACCATGGCCCATGAGCTAAAAGAGTCCCTGAAAAACACCAATACACAGTTGGATTTTGAGAGAATGTCCTCCTTGGCCAAAGACAATAGAATAAAGTCTCTTGAGGACATCATCATTGATCTAGGACATGATCCTAGTGATCCAAATGGTGTGAAGGCCCTTATGAAGAAGAAAGAGGATGACCTGAATGCATTAAAGAAGAGGTTGAAGCTGCTGCCCACAGAGCACCCTCAAACCGCAGAGCTTCAAAAGAAAAAACAGGTTGATGACCAATTGGACCTCATAATGTAACTAGACCAGAGGATCATGGATTTGGAGAAAGAGCTGGAAGGAGCATTACAAGATAAGCAGGGAGAATCCACTTCCCAAGCTCCTCCAACTACTTCAACAACAACAACAACTTCAGGGGCAGCAGTGGCCCCCACAACAGAAGCAGCAGGAACAACAGCAGCTCCAGATGCCAGCGCAAGTATAGAAGAATTGACTAAGGCCATCAAGGAAATGGAGCTCCAGGCCAATGAAATAAAGAAGGCCAAGGAAAAATTGGCAGAACTGGATGCCAAATATGACAAGTCAAAAGTAACTGTAGCGGAGCAGGGCAGAGAAATAAAGGCCCTAAAAGACAAGATAAAGGCCTTAGAGAAGGAACTGAATCTAGAGACTGCCATGGCTGACATAAAGAGGATTCTATGGGCCAAAATTGGCCATTCCATCAGTCAACAATGGAGGTCAATCAAAATAATACACGAACAGATGGACTTAATGGGCCAAGCACAAGCAGAAATCCATAAGGCCAAGACAACACTGGGAGATAAGCCAGAACAAGCCAACAGGATGATAGACTTCCTGAACAGGCAAGAAAAGGAGGAGCTGGCAGCCATAGGCATTGCCAACAGAACCGAGGTTGTCCTCACTGCTAAGAAGGTACTAACTCTCAGGAACTATGTACAAATTGTGGAGAGGAAGTGCTATGAGATACAAGCTGAGGTGGAGGAATATAAAGTTAAGATGGCAGTGCTACAAGCAAAGGGACTGCCCAGCCTCCTAAGTGGTGCAGGAAGACTGATCTCTCGAGATCAATTTGCCAACATAATGGCAACCTCCATTGAAAATCAAATTATTGCATCTGGCAGTACATCTGAGCAAACAGGCCCCCCCACAGGACAGAGCTTGTATGATAAACTTGAAGGCCTGTTCTTCATTGAAAATGAGGTAAATCATCTGTTTGAAACTCCTCCTAACTTTTATAGGTATACAGAGGCCGATGAGACCTTGATTAAAATTCAGAGACATCAAATGCCTAAGGATGATTGGTGGCTAGCGATGCTTCAGATTTTGCCACGGTAGCCTCAGTTGTTCGACCACTGCCAGCTCTAGGTCACTACAAAACAAACAACATGACAAAGTCAGAAATAAAGGCAGCTGAAAGGGTGACTCAGCACAAGGACAATGACAGCTAGCCCAAAGGATAATAAAATGCACATATTTGGACAACTTAGCCTCAGCCGACTTCGACACCAACCAAGACATCAATTTCTGACTATTTTTTACAACTAAAAGCAATAAAAAGTTACTGCAGCTTTTACTTTCTCAGCTACCAAGCTCCAGGAGTTAGCATAACATTTATGAGCCATTAACTCCTTTTCTTGATCTTTTTACATGTAAATTTTGTATAAATACTCCCCTTAGTAACGCATAAGGGGTTGGTGATTTTTGACTCTAAGGAGGATCTATTGTATACTTTCAGTTTATCTAATACAAAGGGTTGGACCAGCTCAGTGATTTCCTGAAGTATTTGATGTATGAATGATGCTAGATGTGCTGATGCAAAATTCCTGTGTTGTCTGATGAAATAACAAGTTTTCCTCAATCTCTGTCTCTTGTCTTCTTATGTTTATCAAACCATACTCATGTTGTACTAAGCTAGCAGTGAAGAAAAGGAATAGTACAGGATTTGTTTTATTACACCTTGTGCTCAATTTTTAGTGCTGTGAATGTTTGTCTTCAGGATTAACGATGTACATGAATTCTTAACTGCTCATGTGTCTATTAATTCTATATGTGTCAATGTTAACTAGAAATTCTTCGTTGCTTCTAGATTGATATTCTTACCGTCCTTTTTTTAGCAGTTTTTTGTGAGATTCTTAATTGCCTTACATAAACTGGATACACCCCACTTAATAACTATTATGAACGTTTTTCCTCAGACACAAATCTAGCTCTGCAACATCACTAAGGTATCATACAGTATCTTAGACAAACTAAAGGACCACTGACTCCATGCCCAATGGACTAGGACATACTTGTGAGAACATATACATCTTAACTAAAGTCATCACCAAACACATTCCGAGAACAAAAGCCTGAATATCATAGCTAGCCTAAAATACTATCAAAACAGAGCTAAACTTTAAAGAGAGAGCCCTCTCTAATTACAACTTGGCTAGAAGCTGCAATCCAAAGACTGGTTAGTGGTTACCCTGGCCGTATTCCCTTGGGAGTCATAGGGAACAACCTGGGTGTTAACATAAATGGCGACTCCACTGGGGAACTGAGCATACTGTTTTTCACTGTTGTCTGCTAAGACAGTGGTTTTAAAAAGCTTGAGCAGTCCCTTAAAACAGTCCTAAAAAATATCTTGAAAATACCAAAAAGAGGTTCAGAAGCTGGCTCCTAAAAAGGAAATCAGGCACACTAGGTCAAATCCTGACCCTAATCCACCAGCTATTTTTGAAAACCCCAACACAATCCCCAAAATTATCAGGAGGAAACAAAGGTAGGGAGATCCTATTGATTTGAGCCCTGAGACAGCTAACCCTGAACCGGTTCTAACTCCAATCAAGGTTCTATTTCGTTCTACTCTTGATTCCCCCAGTTCACCATCAACCTCTCAAAGTCCTTCTTTCACACCTCCATCCACTGCACATATCCCCTTGACCAACACTGTGGTTTCCACTGTCCCCATCACCCCTATAGTACCGGTCATTCATACTATCCCAGTTGTCCCAATAAATCCTATAAATCCTATAAACATGGCTAATAGATATGCACCCCTGCAGCTGCCTGCTAATGCAGCAGCTCTGCCTCATGAGTACCAATCCAAGATCACATATTTTGACTCCACTGGCCCTTTCTCAGCAATTCAGCATGCCAAGAGGATGCAAGACCATTTTGAGAACTATGAAATAGACGATGATAGTATAAGAATGAGAATCTTTGTTCAGAGCTTGATAGGGGATGTAAGGACTTGGTTTAGATCCCTGGCTGCAAATTCCATCACAAATCCTGATGAGCTTTATCAAGCCTTTACTAACAGATGGGAGAAGAAGAAAAATCCCTTGCACATACTTGGTGAATATGATACAATCAAAAGAGGTCCCCAAGAGACTTTCTTGGAGTATTGTGCAAGATTCAACAATGTATATAATGCAATACCACAAAATTTAAGACCTCCTCCTGATTTGGCCTTGTACAAATTCCCTAATGGTTTTGACCCTGATATGGCATATCAGTTAAAGGAAAGAGCCCCTGAAACTCTTGAAGAAGCCCAGAAGGTTGCTATCACAGTGGAGGCTAACCTAATTGCCAAGAGAAACGGGGCAAGATTGGAAAAGAGAACCACCTTCAAAGATGAACCCTCAGCCTTTGATCAAAAATTGGATGCAATACTCACTGGTATGAAGAGGTTGGGAGATAGAGTAGAATCAGTTGAGAGAAAGTCATCATGGAAAGCACCACAAAACAACCCTAACAGAAATCCAAATTTTAGGAGAAATCAAAACCCAAATGTTGGCAAGACCGGTTCTGACCCAGACATAAGACCTCCTTTTCAGGAAAACTATACTGAGGCATCCACTTCAGATGAACAAATAGATGACACTCACATAAACCTGATGGGCCTGAATGAAGAGCAACAAGTCTTTCTAAGTCAAGAAGATCATGAGGATGATAATATTCAACAATTCCAAACTAGGTCAGGTGAGTCATTTGACTTTAAACAAGGCTATGATACAGTTGTTTATGAAGTTCATAAACAATATAAGCTAAGGAGTAGAACTATAAATGTAACACAGCCTGAAAAAACAAAGGATAGCGAGCAGCCGAAGAAAACCATTGTCACATAACCAAGTAACAAAACTGGTCCAAATAAAGATGAGGTAACCGTTGAGGAAATAGCTGAAACCTTTTCCTCAAAACAGCAGCCAGTAGATCCCTCACCCTTGAAGCCCAACCTAAGTAACACCTCTCAAGAAGTGAGTAAGAGGGACAAACTTCTAGATGAAGATAAGAAATAAGAGGAAGACCTGGTTAACAAGGAAAAGGCTGCCACTCACAACACCAAGATCCAATCTGATAGACCCTTTGACTTAGAAGTTGAAATTGGAAAATTGAAGGTAGTTGTTCCCCTCTCAGAACTGGCCAAACATGACATTTATAGGCAACAAATCAAAAAGTCCCTTCAGCTAACTCGTAATAAAGATAATGTGAATGTGTTAGATGACACCCCAGAATTGATTTTCGGTCCAGAAGTTGATGGAAAAGCAGCTGTTGCAGGTATCTTACCCTTTTATGTTAGTTTACATGTTCATGATAAGATATTACACAATGCAATGTTTGATTCAGGTGCCTCTCACAACTTGATGCCCAAATCAGTCATGGAAATATTGAATCTAGACATTACAAGACCATATAAGGACCTATTCTCATTTGACTCCAGCCAAGTTAAGTGTCTAGGTCTCATAAAAGATCTCTGTGTCTCACTCGTCCAATATCCCAATAAAACAATCCTGATGGATGTTGTAGTGGCTGACATCCCACCCAAGTATGGGATGTTGTTATCAACGTCATGGGGGGCTAAACTCCAAGGTTCTTTGCAGTTAGACATGTCATATGCCACTATCTCTATCTTTGGGCAACCAAAAAGACTATACAGGGAAACACTTATGAAATACATGGTCAGTGGTGAAGAAAAACCTCAAAATTTTCCCATATATGCTGTTCATTCTAATATAGACTCATATATTCTTTTCAATGATAATACAGGTCTTACAAATAATGATGTTGAAACCAAAACACTTGAGCAAGACCAGGATATTGATGAACAAACTACTACACAAGAAATAATAGTTAAACCATCACTAAACAAAACTGTTGTTCTAGAGATCAAGAAAATTCAATCAAGTGGTCAGACTGTCCTAGAAGACAAACCAGGTGAAAAACCAGAACTTAAACTTATGATCCCAGATCACAGGGAACTTATTAAATCTCCCCTAGAAAAAGAGAACTTATGGTTTCTTGAATTTGATGGGTCAGTCAACAAATTAGGGGCAGGAGCTGGAGTTTGGATATATAATAAACAACACAATCATGCAGAGGGCCGAGCCTATAGGTTAAACTTCAGATGCACCAAAAATATGGCAGAATATGAAGCCCTTTTACTAGGCCTCAAACTAGTAAAATCCCTACAAGCCATAAAAGTATCAATTCTAGGAGACTCAGACCTAGTCATCCAACAAGTAAAGGGGAATTTTGTTACTAATGATAAAAGACTGAGATCTTATAGGTCTGCTGCTGCTGAACTAGTACAGTCCTTCACTGAATTCCAGATTACTAAAATTCCTAGAACCCATAACCTGCATGCCCATAGCTTGGCCACATTTGCAAGTACCTGGAAGCTACCTTTTGAGCCCCACCACTGCTTTTCAGGCGAGATAAAACACAGACCATCTGTCCCAAACAATGTCAAGGATTGGCAAGTGTTTGATGATGATACACAAATAAACAATTTCTTGACTTTACAACAAGAATTTTCAGGACTAAACATTGACACTGAAAGAGCAAGTCAATCACAAATACCTGAAAGAGCAAGTCAATCACAAATACAGAGTAGACAGAATAACAAAGCAATATCACCCAAAACAGCTAACCAAATACTAAATCCTACAATTTTCAACAAAGACAACATATAAGAAATTCAACAAATTAGTTATGAGGAGACAGCCGAAGATGAGGCTGAAGTGATACAATTGAAGGACAATTTTCTTCCAACAGGCTTAGCTCCTTTAGAAGACATTTTCGACTCCAATGATGTTCCCAACAAACCAAAAATGCAGCCCCTCAACACTGCCATAGAAGAATGTAACATTGGGACTGCTGAACAACCCAAAATAATAAAATTGTCTGCTTCCTTACCTCCTGACCAAAAGCCTAAATACATTGACCTCTTTAAAGAGTTCTAGGATGTCTTTGCATGGAGTTATGAGGATTTAAAATCTTATGACACCTCTGTAATTCAACACACTATC
Source organism: Pinus tabuliformis (assembly GCA_031772625.1). Lineage (NCBI taxonomy): Eukaryota > Viridiplantae > Streptophyta > Pinopsida > Pinales > Pinaceae > Pinus > Pinus tabuliformis. Next base: position 112,672,642 of record CM062812.1, read on the forward strand.
CCTCTCAAGCCAGATCAAAAACCCTTTAAACAAAAATTGAGGAGAATCAATCCTATGCTTCTCCCAGCAATGGAACAAGAGGTACAGAAAATGTTCAAGGTAGGCATCATAGCACCAATCAGATTCTCTGATTGGATTTCAAACTTAGTCCCTACAAGAAAGAAAACTGGTGAAATAAGGCTATGTGTTGACCTAAGGAACTTGAATCAAGTATCCTTGAAAGATAATTACCCCTTACCCAAGATGGATCACATCTTGCAGAGAGTAGTGGGGGCCTCAAGAATTTCTCTACTTGATGGATTCTCAGGTTTCAACCAGATCTTAGTTCATCCTGATGATCAGGACAAAACAACATTTACAACCCCATGGGGAACCTTCAAATATGGAAAAATGCCTTTTGGATTGAAGAATGCAGGGGCAACATTTCAAAGAGCAATGGATATTGCTTTTTCCAAAGAGATTCATGACTTCCTTGTCATTTATTTGGATGACCTCACACCTTTCTCAAAATCAGACCAAGAACATTTGAAACATTTGAGACAGATCTTCCTAACATGTAGGAAATATGGAATTTCCTTAAATCCTAAGAAATCCCTGTTTGGTTTAGAGGAAGGTAAACTGTTGGGCCACATCATTTCTAAAGATGGCATTAGGATTGATCCAGACAGAATCCAGGCCATCTTACAAATGCCTCACCCAAGAAATATAAAGGAATTACAAGCATTTTTGGGTAAAATCAACTTCCTGAGGATATTTATCCCAAATCTGGCTGAATTGAGCAGGTTACTGAATAACATGTTAAAAAAGTATTCAAAGGTAAAATGGACAATAGAGGCAAGTCAAGCCTTTGAAGGAATAAAATTGGCCCTCACCCAAACTCCAGTCCTAACAAATCCACAATTTGATAGGGAATTTATCATATTTTCCTTTGCTTCCCAACACACAATTGCTGTTGTCTTATTACAGAAAGATGACCAAGGAAATGAGAAACCCATTGTTTTCTTTAGTAAAGCTCTTAGAGATGCACCCCTGAAATACCAGATTATGGAAAAGCAAGCATATGCCTTGGTCAAAGCTATCAAAGACTTTAGGATCTACATCCTATACTCCCATGTTATAGCCTATGTACCAAGCCCAATTGTCAAAGACATACTTACTCAAGAGAACTTAGAGGGCAGAAGGAGAAACTGGATTGCAAATATTCTAGAATTTGACATTGAAATAAAACCTACAAAACTGATAAAAGGACAAGGTCTGGCTAAATTAATGTCTGAAACAAATTTCTAAGCCTTGGACATCAACCAACTGGACAGTGAACCGGAGCTGGCGACTCCAAAGATCAATGTAGCCTTTGAACAATCCCCCTGGTATTCTGATATCTGTTATGTGTTACAAAACCTGTGTGCTCCCCCAGGGCTGTCCAGAACTAAATGTAGGTTCCTAAAAATGAAAGCTTCAAAGTTTTGTGTTATGTATGGAAATTTGCTTTGGAAAAACCATGAGGGTATATTGCTAAACTGCTTAATTGACAATGAGACTAACAAAATCATGGAAGAATTTCATGCAGGAAATTGTGGTGGACATTTGTATTGGAAGTCCACTGTGGATAAAATATTGAGAGCTGGTTACTATTGGCCTACTTTTTTCTCTGATGTCAAGAAATTCACCACCTCATGTCATAAATGTCAAGTGTTTGAGGAAAAGATAAAGTTACTGCCACTCCCTTTAAGGCCTATTGCAACGGAGAGACCTTTTCAACAATGGGGCTTGGATTTCATTGGGGAAATTCATCCTTCATATTCAAGCCAACACAGATGGATTCTAACGGCTACAGACTACTTCACTAAGTGGATTGAAGCTGTTCCATGCAGACAAGCAAATGATTCAACAATCATTCAGTTTTTGGAGAATAACATATTAGCTAGATTTGGTTGTCCTGACAAAATAATAATAGACAATGCTGTTGCTTTCAGATCTAAGAAGATGGTGAATTTCTGCCACAAATTTCACATTACCTTGGGCCATTCTACTTCATACTATCCCCAAGGAAATGGCCTTGCTGAATCATCAAATAAAAGTCTGGTAAACATCATAAAGAAAGTATTAGAAGAAAATAAAAAGAATTGGCATAAGAAACTTGTGAATGCCTTATGGGCAGATAGACTAACAATCAAGAGATCAATTGGGGTCAGCCCATATGAGTTAGTCTATGGATTAGAAGCTAAATTCCCTTCATCACTAGGGATTCCTGTCATGAAACGTCTTCAAGAAAGTCAAGCTGAACCAAATGACATGCAAAGAAGGATCAATCAAATAATATGTTTGCAGCAAACTAGAGATCAAGTTTACAGCAGGGTTCAAGTTTTACAAGAAAAATTAAAGAAAGCTTTTGACAGAAGGACCAAGGCAGAAGATTTCAATATTGGAGACAAAGTCCTCAAGTGGGATTCAAGAAGAGAGGATAAGGGAAAACATGGAAAATTTGACTCCCTTTGGAGAGGGCCTTTTGTCATACAAGCAACACAAGGAAATAAAACTTACTTTTTGGAAAATTTGGATGGCACTGACTTAGGTGAAGGTCCTGTGAATGGCAGGATGTTGAAGCACTATTTTGACTACCATCCATGAAGTACAGCCTAATTTTCCTTTGTACATAATCAGCTGTATATATTTTCTTTCAGCAGATAAATAGTTCAGTTTGAGAAGTCACTATAAATAAACAGAAAGGGGGCTTTATATGCCAGAAAGTCCACAGAGGTGATAGCTTTTTAGTTTTGAAATACAAAAGAGAGAATTTTCAAATTTTGGCAAGAATAGATCAAGGGCCAAGGCATTCTGACCTATTGTTCTTGGTCTTTCAAGAAGAAAAACCGTCCCCAAGTGGAGCCACTGTTAGCTACCTATACCAATAGGTTTCATATTTCATGATTGGCAAAGAAAGGTCCAAATATGCTCTGCTTTGATGATGCAAAGATCCCATATTTCCAAGAGAAAACAATGTGGGTACATAGCTTGAGGTTGACTAAATTTTGATGGATGGTCCAACAACCTAATCTGGACCATGCCATGTTTCAATTTTTTGTTGTAGAATAGAGAAAGAAGTCTGTCCAAACTGTTTAATCTTGGCAGACCAGTAGCTTAGGTAGAGAATTAAGGTTACCAACTGCTTAATCTGGGACCTTGGAAGCAATAAGGGTAGTTCTAGATAGAAAATCAAAAGAAAAAGCCAAGAGAAAAGAAAAGGCAAATAAGGGTCTGCAAGTCTAAGTGCACCCTCCAAGAAGAAACAAAAAATGCTAGGCAAGTACATGGGTAGGCAGATGGGGTTGCAGAAATGTCATTCCTTACAATTGAAGATGTGCTAACCTATTCACAAAGGAACATCAATGGATTGAGAAGTTCTTCTTCTCCATCAGGTGGCAGCAAAGCAAAGGAGCATGTCTAACATTCCATTTCCCCTTTTCCCATTCATAACTAACATCCCTTCATCAGTTGTTTTCATGAGAGAATTTGAGGTTTTATGCTGGTGCTTATTCCTTTAAAAGCCACATTTCTTGTCTAAAATTCTTTTCATTTTGATCTACTCCCTAAATTAAGTGGTTTTCAAATAAACTTAGTGATTTCACTCCTCATTCACCTCTTTCATCCATATTAACCGTTAACTTTTATTATCTAAATCCCCTATGTCCCCCATTTCCCTACTATTATAACACTATGGTGTATAAATCCCAGCATTGTATAAATATCCTCCCTCTTTAGCACTATAGCTAAGTAAGTTAGTCTTGGGGGACTTTAGTCCAACAGGGACTATGGTTAACCCTGTAATGGGATTGCTTCAACCTCTGGTTGGAGTGATAACCTCCTCCTAAGCCCTCACCTTCCCTCTGCTTAAAAATGCCATAGAAAACCCCCTTCCCCCTGCTAAACTCACTCTTAACCTCTTTTTCCTAATAAAAAACCCTTGAAAAACCCAAAAATCCTGAAAAACCCACCAAAACCCTTCTATCCTAAGGTTCCGCGCATTTAAATTAAATGGAATATTTTAATAATGGGCGGGACCCAACCCAGAAAGCTGCGCGACCGTCAGCATTACCCGCCAGCCGTCCGATCTCCGCCGCCCAGATCTAACGGTGGGCAGTCGATTTCGCTCCCCGACCTGCCTCCCTTTAACGTCCAGGGAAAGGCGGTATTAGGCGCCATACCCGGGACGCGTGGCAGGCGGCGGGGTTGTTGGGAGCCCCCCTCCCCGATACCGCCTTCGCCCAAAGGTGGTGCGAGGAAACCGCTTACCACCATCCCCGTTACCACCTTCCCCTTACGTCATGCATACGTCATCATGACGTAGCACCCTCGCTCGCCCCTGCGCCGTGTGGCCCTCCACGTAGCCCTGCCACCCTATCCGCCTGCCACCGTGTCAGTCCACTCTGGCCGCTAGCTCAGCGCCCACGTCACCTCCGTACCCGGGCCCGCCATGACATCATGCTGACGTCATCGGCGGAAAGGCGCCAATTACTCTATTTTTCCGAATTTGTCATTAAAAGTTGCGGTTTGGGCCGTTTTATGTCATTTTCGAGCGAAAAAGACATAGCCGTTACCGCTGGTTCACTGCCAAATCGCCTCCGGACCTCCAAATTCAAACTTGCGGCCGTGCCAACTCATCAACCAAGCTACATTCAGCCTTCACAGGTCGGCCCGCAGGCTTTCTAAGCGATTTTTACAGGTATTCACCATAATTCCCCTATTTTCGCCCATGCATGCCATTTCTCTGCAAATTCACCATTAAAACACCTGTCAAGTTCCACAATTAATCATTGTCTGCTAGTTAAATAAGAGCTAAAACAACCTGCATTGCCACAGCCCTATAATTCGACATTGAAACAGTCTAATTCGCGCACCAAAACTTCAAATTCGTCCCCAAGGTGCCCAGCATTGTTCCCTTTTATCGGGTGCAGACCAGCTGCAGTTTCTTACCAGAATAAACCTTACATACCCTCTGAAAGTTACCCCTACCAATTCACAACAACTGTGAATTTACCAAAAACTGCAGAAACAAGCCTGCTTTTCCACTGTACAAAAACATTTCAGACACTGTCTGCAGTTGGCCTATCATTTAAGCTCTGAAGAACTTTGCAAACCATTGCACTCACCTTATTCAAAGTCAGATCATACAATGGCTGCCCCTGCACCCACAGCTCTCAGTGTTGCTCCATTAAATCCACCCAATAAAGACCTGCAGTCCTTGCCTCTTGCTGACAAGGACTACCTTATTGAAGACTGTGTGGGAAACAGGGACTTTCTGCAGACCTTCAGGCAGTTAAGAGAGGACTACCTGAATGGTCATGATACATATGGGATATGGGAGTCAAACCTGCCATACTATTGCCTCCCATCTGTAAATGTCTTCCCTGAAATCATTCGCCTATGTGCTGAAAACTATGATGTGCAGCACAGAGCTATTAGCACTCCATCTGGGAGGATCCTCTTCTACATTAATCCTGAATCCATCAACAAAATGCTACATTTTGATCAGACAGAGCTGCTAATCCCATTCTCCATGAACTATCTGCTGGACACTGGTGCCAAGATGACCAGTGAGGAGATTCAAAAGGTCACCAAGACATTCATGAGACCTGAGTGCCAGCCTTCAGGGCCACCTCCTTATTTAGATGTCTACTTCACTAAAGTAGGCAGATTACTCCTGGACATGATTGCTTATGTGCTGGGATACAGAAACAGCGAACATGTGGATGAGACAATGCTAGTATTACTAGCTGTTTACAGCCTAGGCCAACCCCCTGCCCACAAATATAACTTTGCCAAGTTTATAGCTAACAAAATCCATGATCCGTTGGGTGCAGTGGATAGACAGGTGGTCTTCAAGTACTCGGCCTATATCTATCACCTCTTTATGTACTATCAGTCTGAGGCTTTTCCATGCTATATCAAAAAGCTGGATTATAGAGGGGAAAGAAGATCTGTGATCTTCTGGACCTCTATCTATCACAAAGTCACAAACTCACCCTATTCCTATTGTGAGTTTGTTGACCAATTTCTGTATCCAGTCTCTTGCCTATTGATGAGGTCCCCTCCTCCCAGAATGTCAACTGAGATACAGAAGGCTCTGCAGCTTTCCGAAAAATGTAAAATAGGTGATTGGTACCTATATGAGGATCATACAGTCATCAGAGTCTATGGCTGTGAGCTCTGTCCATACAGGCTCCCAAAATATGTGCCTATGAGGTTGTTTGCCTTGGAGTATTACAGGCAGCTGATTCAATCCGACCTCACCCACTTCCACAGCGCCAAAAAGAAGGCCCACCTCAAGTTCAAACACCAGTTGGGCCCCTTCATCATGAATCAGAAAGAAGGGTGGGAAGATGCTGACCTCATCCTCAAGGACAAATATAAACTATCATATAGTTTTCGGTGGGTCCCTTATGACCCTGAGGGCTTCATTACTGCCAGAAGAAACAAATACAGGCTTCTAGGTTATAGGCATTGGCAATACCCACACATTGAAAGATATGCCAACCAGCAAGAATGGTAGCAGGGTACTCTAGTTGAAAAGCTAACTGAAGAAGAGATAATGCTAAAGAATATGAAGGAGCTTGAAAAAGCCATTGACCTAGACTCTGTGCAACAGGTACCTTTCAAGCGGCCTTATTCAATAGGAGAAGGGACCTTGGCCTCAAGGACTGCACTACTCACACAAGCACCTTCCACAGCAGCACCATCTGCAGACAAAGGCAAAGGGATAATGGGTGCAGAGGAGGAAACAGTGAAAGAAAAGCCTGCCCCTGCAAATGAGCAGCATCAAGAGCCCCAACAAGGGCAGCAAACAGAACAGCAGCAAGAGCAGACTGCCCCTCAACAAACGGAGCTACCAGCAGCTCCAGTAATGCAAACTCCACCTCCACAGACTGAGCCATTGACTGCTCCAAGTTTGCAGACCCCAGCACATGAAGAAAGGGGTATGAAAAGAGATAGAGAAGAGTCCACTCCAATTAGTGGATCCTCCCAACAACCAGGAGCCAAAAGGCAAAGGCTAGACTCCCCAAAGGTAGAAGACATCACTGAAGAATTCCTTGACAGCTCAAGGAAAAACAGGGAGGGCAAACAGCACACAGGGACAAGCTCCTTTCTGCAGGAGCAAGGATTGCAACTTGGTTTGGAGGTGTCTTCCTCCTCCCAGCAGAGCATGAAGCCCAAGAGCACTAAGGCTTATTTCAAACAAATAAAAGCTTAGAATGATCTGCTGAGTGCTAAGGTCTACAAGAAATTTATAGATGCAACACCAGCCCAGCAAGAAAGGCTAATGTCTGTGTATGACATTAAAGAGGAAAAAATAATCCTTAGTCACTTTAAGCCCACAATACCGCAGCCTAAGTCAGCTGCGGATTTTGTGAAGACAAGGGTGGAGGTCATGGCCAAAGACATCCATCCCATGGACCAAATAGAACTCCACAAGCAAGCTGGAGAAATGGTTTATGCAACCTTGGTGGAGAGGGCAACCATGGCCCATGAGCTAAAAGAGTCCCTGAAAAACACCAATACACAGTTGGATTTTGAGAGAATGTCCTCCTTGGCCAAAGACAATAGAATAAAGTCTCTTGAGGACATCATCATTGATCTAGGACATGATCCTAGTGATCCAAAGGGTGTGAAGGCCCTTATGAAGAAGAAAGAGGATGACCTGAATGCATTAAAGAAGAGGTTGAAGATGCTGCCCACAGAGCACCCTCAAACCACAGAGCTTCAAAAGCAAAAACAGGTTGATGACCAATTGGACCTCATAATGCAGCTAGACCAGAGGATCATGGATTTGGAGAAAGAGCTGGAAGGAGCATTACAAGATAAACAGGGAGAATCCACTTCCCGAGCTCCTCCAACTACTTCAACAACAGCAACAACTTCAGGGGCAGCAGTGGCCCCCACAATAGAAGCAGCAGGAACAACAGCAGCTCCAGATGCCAGCGCAAGTATAGAAGAATTGACTAAGGCCATCAAGGAAATGGAGCTCTAGGCCAATGAATTAAAGAAGGCCAAGGAAAAATTGGCAGAAATGGATGCCAAATATGACAAGTCAAAAGTAACTGTAGCGGAGCAGGGCAGAAAAATAAAGGCCCTAAAAGACAAGATAAAGGCCTTAGAGAAGGAACCAAATCTAGAGACTGCCATGGCCGACATAAAGAGGATTCTATGGGCCAAAATTGGCCATTCCATCAGTCAACAATGGAGGTCAATCAAAACAATACACGAACAGATGGATTTAATGGGCCAAGCACAAGCAGAAATACATAAGGCCAAGACAACACTGGGAGATGAGCTAGAACAGGCCAACAGGATGATAGACTTCTTGAGCAGGCAAGAAAAGGAGGAACTGGCAGCCATAGGCATTGCCAACAGAACCGAGGCTGTCCTCACTGCTAAGAAGGTACTAACTCTCAGGAACTATGTACAAACTGTGGAGAGGAAATGCTATGAGATACAAGCTGAGGTGGAGGAATATAAAGTTAAGATGGCAGTGCTACAAGCAAAGGGACTGCCCAGCCTCCTAAGTGGTGCAGGAAGACTGATCTCTCGAGACCAATTTGCCAACAGAATGGCAACCTCCATTGAAAATCAAATTATTGCATCTGGCAGTACATCTTAGCAAACAGGGGCCCCCACAGGACAGAGCTTGTATGATAAACTTGAAGGCCTGTTCTTCATTGAAAATGAGGTAAATCATCTGTTTGAAACTCCTCCTAACTTTTATAGGTATACAAAGGCCAATGAGACCTTGATTAAAATTCGGAGACATCAAATGCCTATGGAGGATTGGTGGCAAGCGATGCTTCAGATTTTGCCACGGTAGCCTCAGTTGTTCGGCCACTGCCAGCTCCAGGTCACTACAAAACAAACAGCATGACAAAGTCAGAAATAAATGCAGCTGAAAGGGTGACTGAGCACAAGGACAATGACAGCTAGTCTAAAGGATAAGCAAATGCGCATATTTGGACAGCTTAACCTCAGCCGACTTCGACACCCACCAAGACATCAATTTCTGACTATTTTTGACAGCTAAAAGCAATAAAAAGTTACTGCATCTTTTACTTTCTCAGCTACCAAGCTCCAGGAGTTGGCATAACATTTATGAGCCATTAACTCCTTTTCTTGATCTTTTTACATGTAAATTTTGTATAAATACTCCCCTTAGTAACGCATAAGGGGTTGGTGATTTTTGACTCTAAGGAGGATCTATTGTATACTTTCAGTTTATCTAATACAAAGGGCTGGACCAGCTCGGTGATTTCCTGAAGTATTTGATGTATGAATGATGCTAGATGTGCTGATGCAGAATTCCTGTGTTGTCTGATGAAATAACAAGTTTTCCTCAATCTCTGTCTCTTGTCTTCTTATGTTTATCAAACCATACTCATGTTGTACTAAGCTAGCAATGAAGAAAAGGAATAGTACAGGATTTGTTTTATTACACCTTGTGCTCAATTTTTAGTGCTGTGAATGTTTGTCTTCAGGATTAACGATGTACATGAATTCTTAACTACTCATGTGTCTATTAATTCTATATGTGTCAATGTTAACTAGAAATTCTTCATTGCTTCTAGATTGATATTCTTACCGTCCTTTTTTTAGCAGTTTTCTGTGAGATTCTTAATTGCCTTACATAAACTGGATACACCCCACTTAATAACTATTATGAACTTTTTTCCTCAGACACAAATCTGGCTCTGCAGCATCACTAAGGTATCACACAGTATCTCAGACAAACTAAAGGACCACTAAATCCATGCCCAATGGACTAGGACATACTAGTGAGAACATATACATCTTAACTAAATTCATCACCAAACACATTCCGAAAACAAAAGCCTGAATATCATAGCTAGCCTAAAATACTATCAAAACAGAGCTAAACTTTAAAGAGAGAGCCCTCTCTGATTACAGCTTGGCTAGAAGCTGCAATCCAAAGACTGGTTAGTGGTTACCCCGGCCGTATTCCCTTGGGAGTCATAGGGAACAACCTGGGTATTAACACCTGGAATCAGCTGCTAACCCGTTTCATCACTCATTCCTCAAAAGACGAGTCTTATTTAAGCTCTTTTCATCTGACTCGTAAAATATGAAAAGATTGCCAAGTTTTGGCCTTCCAGCTCGTTAAAGCGACCGGAAGAGCTATCCCTCCTCTAGATTTTAATCTTTTTGGACCTGAGGGATTATTGTACAAAAAGATTGAGCCCTTGTTTTGTTCAGCTCGTTAAAACTATCGAAAACTCATCCCTTCTGTATTGTTTTATACTTTTTCGGACTTAAGGGATTAGATGAAGAAAAAGGAATTTTGGAGTTAACTTTATGTATCTTTTCAGACTCTCTAAAAATTAAAAGAACCGAGTTATCTTTGTCGTTAGACTCATTAAAATCATTAAATAGCGACAAACTTGTCTTTAGACGAGAACGAGTTTCACTATCGCTAGGCTCGTTAAAACGTAGCGATGGGCTTGCCCGAAGGGCAGGTTATAGAACAAGCATATGTTATCCTCCTCAAGATTGACAAAAATAAAGAGGTACTGGTCAGCAATGACTGGGGAAAAATTGGGAGAAACTCAAGAAAACTTTGATGGAAGCAAGTCGCTCTTGAACATGACACTTTTCCTCCGTACCACAATCGGGTTGGGTTGTTTCATTCACCGGTCACATCACCATGGTCTCACCATACCATCCATATTTTGGGGTAATGCTACCGATCCATCATATCAGTGTCACCATATGTTCAAGAGAAGTCATTCGGAAAATTCAACCGTGTCCCATCCACTGCCGTACATTATCCTTCATCCTTTCATGACCGCCACCCTGAATCATATGTCTCAGATCGTTTTCACCTCCATCAAAATCATTAGCTCCGTTCCGTGTCACTGATGTGGGATTCATTAAGGCCCTCCTTTGACGGATCGCTTCTTGTCGACATCAGCTCATTATCTAAGAAGTTGATCTAGGAACAACCCCTTCAGTACTTTGAAGCTTGCATGCCTCAATGGCAAGTTTCTCACTTCCGGCGACAGGTATACATCAATGACCTTCGACCGAAAGATTTTGCGTGGTGTTCGATGCCAAGTCCTTTATTCACACCACGTGAATAGTACTGCAGTACCTTGAGGGTCATTATCATTATCGGTGATTCCTCTCACGCTTGTTAACGGTTTACCTCATTGACCGGTAATCAAGCGATGTCTTTCCATGTTCGACTTCAGAACATTTCTCACATGGATCGACTTGTACTTAGAGTGAAGATCGAACGAGGTTGAAGACCCCAGATCTAGTTTCATCCATCCGGGCTGCGATATATATTCAGAAAAGATAAAGACATTGACATGTACATCATTGCAGCAGATAATCATCCTACCCAAAGGATGATAATTTCATCAAAATTATCAGTCTACCAACAGACGATTGTCTGTTCTATGTACATAAAAATGAATTTATAAAGTTGAGCATGGGAATTCCCGCCTCAGCTAGATCATGAAAGCAGTATGAAAAATAATGTATTGTATTGTATCTTATTACAGGTCTCCTCCAAGCATTGCATGAACTTCGGATCCTCCTGATAAAGCATTTCACCTGATAAACGGCCTCATACTTTAGGGGGCAACTGTTATAGACATTTTTGTGCCTTACAGCATTGAGCATGAAATGTCCATAATCTAAGGGATCCAAAGTCCCTAAACATGTTGTTCTTACCCCTAGAGGAACAAGGCTAACAAACCACAGCAATTCACATAAGTTCTCCACCAGAAAACGGCTCAAAAACAAGTCAATTCAGGATCAATTCAGTGGCTCCACTAGATGTCTGCGCTGAATGTCAAAGACAACACTGGCTACTTGCGCTGAGCAAGAGTTGACATGTGGCAAGTTCATTCTAAGAGGTGTCAAGACCCAGGAAGCTTCCAGAATCTTCCTCAACGACACTTGCCTCAGTGAATTCGACTGGTGATGAGTAAGAGGTTCCTAATCTCCAAGTGGAAGCAAGAACCTCCAAGTGGAATCAAGAACTGACAGAGGGAGAGGACACTAGTCAGATCTCAAGCTGACTCATCCTCTCTCCAAACATCTATATATGGATCTCTCCTCCATGAGATCTAGGGGGCTGGAATTTTGTTATTGCAAAGAATTGCTGTTGGTTTGAGATTGGAATCATTGGGTGCTTAATGCTTTGAAGGGGGTGAAGATAGGAATTCCATTTGCTGGGAAGGAGATGCTGGATTGGAGCCCTCTGGGTTGTATCTCTTCCTGAACCTTGTTATTCATCAATAAAGCTATCTTGGTTTCTCATATATACTGATGTATTTTTGATGTATGATTGCATTAGTATGTTTAGTTTATTTCTAATCCTGAACTAGTTATGAATATGAATCCATGTCTTGTGTAGTGTTCTCTTCTTGTGATCTTGCAGAAACCTCTTGAAGCTGGGCGAGCGAGAAGGCAAGTAGCTGGGAACTCTCAAAGAGAAGAGAAACCGGATCGAGGGACAAACGGAAGACACCGGTTAGTCCATCCATCTCTCTTCATTCTTAATTCATAAAGGAAGAATACTAGAATAGCTGTCTCTGTTTGTTGCTAAGGCACTGTCACACCTTAGGTGGATAGGATCGTCCTGCATAGGCATTTTTCCCCACAACACCTTGGGAACATCATCATAACTCTCTCTCTGAAAATAGGATTGAAATTCTTTAAAAAGTGGTGGATAGTGCACGGACTGGGAGCTAGAGAAGAATGCTTTTCTAGAAATATAGGAAGTTGTTTCTTTCATTTTAGTTATGACTAAATATTAAAGAATTTATTAGAAAAGCATTCGGTGGTTTTTGACCCGGAGGGAGTTTTCCACCTAAAATATTTATGCCTCCTATGTTCTTTTATTTACTGTTATTACTGCATAAACATTAATAATAATTGAATATTAAATAATGCTCTGATAAGATTTAAAAGTGCTAATTCATAAAGAATAATGATTCACCACCCCCCCCCCCCCCCCCTCAATATTTTCCAACAATATCAAGAAGAAAAACGTAATAGTGTTGATTTATTTGGGTAGTACCTATAATTTTATTCATTGTAGGATAGCCAAGGAATTGAATTTCTTCTTATATCCAGCAAAAAAGTGTCAAGTGATGGTTGCAAGTGGAGGAACCATAAATTTCTCTAGAAAGGGCCATAATTCAAGCTATGAATGGGATAGTATGTATTGAATAGCCCAATGCTTTCCATTCCAATGGGTGGTGTTGATTTTGTACTGGGAGTCCAATGGATACAATCCTTGGGTACAATAGCTTTTAATTTTCAAGAAACTTTCATGAAAAAATTGTTGGAAGGAAAGGAAGTTGAATTAAGTGGTATTGCAGGGAAACTGGGAAATATAATAAGCTCTAACAGAATGAAAAAGCTTCTAAAGAAAGAAAAATGAGGCGTAATTTCACAATTATGTTCACTAGAGGATCCCACATCGAAATCATCTATTTCTCTAGATCTACAAACAATTTTGGACAATCATTCCAAGGTATTTGAGACTCCCAAAGGCTTCCCACCTATTCATGATCATGATCATGCTATTCATTTGATTCCAGGAAGTGTTCCCCCAAACATCAGGCCTTGCAGATATCCATATGCCAAAAGAGTGAAATTGAACGTATGGTTGTAGAATTGCTCGAGGTTGGTATAATTAACCTAGTCAAAGTTCTTTCTCTACTCTAGTGGTATTGGTACACAAGAAGGATGGATCATGGCACATGTGTCGAGATTATAGGGAGCTCAACAAGATTACTATTAAAGATAAATTTCTCGTTCTTGTCATTGATGAATTACTGGATGAATTACATGGATCAAATTACTTCACCAAGTTGGATATTCATTCAGGATATCATCAAATAATAAAGAAAACTGAAGACATTCCAAAAAAAACATTTAGAACTCATGAGGTTCATTATGACTTTTTTGTCATTCCTTTTGACCTTACCAATGCACCTTTCTACATTTCAACGTTTGATGAATTCCATTTTCAAACCCATCCTTAGAAAATTTGAGTTCGTATTTTTTGATGATATACTAATCTACAACATGTCTTGGAAGGATCATGTTCAACATGTTTATAGGGTGCTCAAACTATTGGAGGAGAAACAATTATATGCAAAAATCTCTGAATGTTTCTTTGGAGTACAAGAGGTGGAATATTTGGGTCATATTGTATCTCATGAAAGTGTTAAGGTAGACCCTAGCAAAATTAAACCCATTAAGGAATGGAAAACTCCCACATCCATAAGGAATCTGAGAGGATTTTGTTATGAAACCAGCTCACAAAAAGATAGAGAAGATAGATCAACGCCTTAGAATCTAGGCTCTTCGAGGGGGAAACCTCCTTTACATTACATAAATGAACATTTCTTGGATGATTCAAATGAAAAAACGTCCTTTCTATATATAGGAGTCTAAGGGGTCACAATATAGCCAAGCCGACCTAACAATAATAACATAAAGGCACAAAAATAACAATAGAGGGATTCTATGGGGCAGAGTAATAACAATATGGGGACAATAAGGGCACAAAAATATTAATAAGGGATACAACTACAATAGTAATGGGGTAATCACTAGTATTATAGGGACCCAACATGCCCCTCTCCTTCAGAAAAGTGTTGTCCTCAATGCTTGAGAAGTTTTGGATGCTTCTGTATAAAATTATCATCCTCCCATGTGGAATCTTCAGCGGACAAGTTCTTCCACTTGATGAGATTCTCCGAAATTGATCAATTTCGTAGCTGTTGAGTTCTTGTTTCTATAAGTGCTTCTGGTTCCAATATAATTTTTCCTTCCTCGTCATGTTCTGGCAATATTGTTTGAACTGGGAGCTTGTCACTTATAACCTTCTTTAAACATAAAACATGGAAAACTGGGTGTACTCGAGAAGCTGAAGGAAGATCCAATTTGTATGCCATAGTACCAATCTTTTGCAACACCTTGTATGGACCATAATACTTTGGTGATAATTTATTATCCTTCTTAGCTTGCCTGAGGGAAATTTGTTTATATGGTTGTAGCCATAGTGATACCCAATCACCTACATCAAAACTTCTTTCATTGCGATGTTGATTTGCCTGTTGTTTCATTCTATTCTGCACCAACATGAGGTTATCCTTTAAGAGTTGGAGAACTTGTTGTTGATGCTCGATGTGATGTTCCACTGCTTGAACCTGAGAATTTTCTCTTAAATATGATGTGATGGATGGTGGTTGATATCCATAAAGTGCCATAAATTGGGTCATTTTCGCTGCAGTATGGAAGGAAGTGTTATACCACCATTCAGCTAGAGGCAACCATTTGACCCATTGTGTCTGTTTATTAGATACAAAGCAATGAAGATATCCTTCCAAACATTTGTTTACTATCATAGTTTTCCCATCAGATTGAGGATGATAAGATGAGCTATGAGCTAATTGAGTACCAAGACAAGAAAATAATTATGTCCAAAATTTCCAGTGAAAATGGGATCTTCGTCACTTACAATAATCTTTGGGTTTCCATGTAGCTTTTGAATTGTTTCCATAAATGCAGCAGCAATTGTACTCACTTTAATGGATATGATAATGCACAAAAATGTACATACTTGGTAAGTCTATCAACTACCACCATGATGACACTCTTTCCTTTAGACTTGGGTAAACCTGTGATAAAATCCATTGAAACCTCCTCCCAACGTTGGCTTGGAATGAATACAGGTTGTAATAGACCTGGGGTCTTAATTGTTTCAACTTTATTTTGTTGGCAAACCAAACATTCCGCCACAAACTTTTGAATATCCGATTTAAGGCCAACCCAAAAAATTCCTTCTTAACCCTGTGGTAAGTTTTTAAAAATCCTGAGTGCCCTCCTAAGGGAGAAGTGTGCAATTCCATAAGAATCATTTGTTTAAGTTGGGAATTCTTATAGAGGAATAAGCAATATTTGTACCATAACAAATCATATCTCCAGCTAAATGTATCAGATGTACTAGAATCTTGTTGTAACTTTTGAATAAGTGCCCCCACTTCTCCGTCATTCTTCCATTCCTCCCTTGCTTCATTTATCCAATCTGGTTGGATAATAGAAATGGTGCACAACAATGCTTCCACATCCTCATCCTTTCTTGAGAGTGCATCTGCCAAAACATTTTGCTTCCCTTTTTGTAGATGATTTCAAAGTCATAACCCAACATCTTTGTGACCCATTTTTGTTGCTCTTCAGAGGATAATATTTGTTATAAAAATTATTTAAGGCTATCATGATCTGTTTTTACCTTGAAGTGTCTTCCCATTAGGTAGGGTCTCCATTTCTTAAGTGCCTATAGTATTGCCAACATTTCCTTCTCATAAATAGCTTTGTGTAAATACTTTCCCTTGATTGGACGACTTTCGAAAGCAATGGGTCTTTCATCTTGCATTAAAACAACACCAATTCCATTTCCCGAAGCATCACATTCCACAATAAAGGTTTTTGTGAAGTCCAGTGTAGCTAAGACCGGTGCTTGGTACATTACCTTTTTAAGATGTTCAAAGGCCTTAGTTGCTTCTGGTGTCCATGAAAATGCATCTTTCTTCAATAATGTTGTTAGAGGTGCCACTATTCTCCCATAATTCTTAACAAACTTGCGATAATACCCTGTCAAACCGAGAAATCCTCATAGATGATTTATGGATGTGGGGATTTTCCATTCCTTAATGGCTTTGATTTTGCTAGGGTCTACCTTAACACCTTCATGAGATATAATATGACCCAGATATTCCACCTCTTGTACTCCAAAGAAACATTTGGAGCTTTTTTCATATAATTGTTTCTCCTCCAGTAGTTATAGCACCCTGTCAACATGTTCAACATGATCCGTCCAAGACTTGCTGTAGATTAGTATATCATCAAAAAATACTAACACAAATATTCTAAGGAAGGTTTGAAAATGGAATTCATCAAACCTTTAAATGTAGAAGGTGCATTGGTAAGGCCAAAAGGCATGACCAAAAATTCATAATGACCCTCGTGAGTTCTAAATGTTGTTTTTGGAATGTCTTCAATCTTCATTTTGATTTGATGATATCCTGAATAAATATCAAACTTGGTGAAGTAAATTGATCCATGAAATTCATCCAATAATTCATCAATGACAGGAATGGGAAATTTATCTTAAATATTGAGCTTGTTGAGCTCCCTATAATCCAGACACATGAGCCATGATCCATCCTTCTTGTGCATTAATACTACTGGAGCAAAGAAAGAACTTTGACTAGGTTGAATTATACCAACCTCTAACATTTCTGCAACCATACATTCAATTTCACTCTTTTTGGCATAAGGATATCTGTATGGCATGACCTTTGGAGGAACACTTCCCGGAATCAAATGAATAGCATGATCTTGATCATGAATAGGTGGGAGACCTTTGGGAGTCTCAAATGCCTTGGAATGATTTTCCAAGACTTTTTGGAGATCTGGAGAAATAGGTGATTTTGATGTGGAAACATCTAGCGAACATAATTGTGCAATTACACCTCGTTGTTCCTTTTTTAGAAGCTTTGTCATACCGTTAGAGGTGATTATCTTTCCCGATTTCCCTGCAATACCCCTTAATCCAACTTCCTTTCCATCGACAAAAAAGTTCATGAAAAGTTCTTGAAAATTAAAAGCTATTGTATCCAAGGATTGTAGCCATAGGACTCCTAGTACAACATTAGCACTTCCCATTGGAATGGAAAGCATTGGGCTATTCAATACATATTCTCCCATGGATAGCTTGATATTATGGCACTTTCCAGAGCAATTTATGGTTCCTCCACTTGCAACCATTACTTCACACTCTGGTGCTAGATATAGGAAGCAATTCAATTCTTTTGCTATCTTGCAATGAATAAAATTGTGGGTACTTCCTAAATCAATCAACACTATTACCTTTTTCTTCTTGATACATCCTTCTATCTTGATAGTTTGAGGAGTGGTAATTCCAGCCAATGCATTACAAGATATGGTCAGATTCATTTCTTCTTTATCTAGGGTTTTTTTTTCGAGTATATCCTCTTATTTTGACATTTCTTGTTCCTTTTCTTTCTCCTCTTCAAAATCTATGTAAAATAATTTCTTCTCAACACACTTATGACCTTTAGTGTATTTTCTATCACAACTGTAACAAAGCCCTTTTCCTCTTTTTTCTTCCAATTGTTGTGGTGTCATCCTTATAGGTTGCGGAAGGCTAGGGGCAACAACACTTCCATCTTTATATTTGTGAGTGGTAGGCTTCCTGGTTGCCATAATTTTGCTTTCCATTTTTCTTGCTAACCTGAATGCCTTCGCCAATGAATTAGGTTCCCAAAGGAAAACATCATGTTGGATATTATCCTTTAAAGTCCCTATGAACATATCAATCCTATGCTCCTCTGGAATATCTTTTACCCATATGTTCAATTTTTGGAAGTCCTTGATGTGCTCCATCATTGAACCCTTTTGTTTGAGACTTATCACCCGGATAAAAAATGTGTTACTTTTTGTATCCTCATTATGTGCTGTCAATTCTTCCGTAAAAATTGCCCAAGTGACAATTTGTTTACGAGAGCAAAGCCATCGATACCATAAAAACTGATTTGGTTCCAAATATAAAGTTGCAATACGTACCTTTTGTGTGTTTTGCACATTATGGAGATCGAAAAATTGCTCCATCTGTAGTATCCATGTTGCCGGATCCTTGCCATCAAACTTCCTCATATCGATTTTTCGAATATGGTAGGTCTTCAATCCAACATTAGAGTCTATGAAATCATGATTAAAATTTCTTTTATTCTCATCATGAGTTTCCTTTACTACCCTTTCACCATTACTGACCATTTCCTGTAGCAACTTATTCAAATTTATCTTCAATTCTTCCATCTTATCGTCCATGCTATTCATCTTAGCTTCCATCTTAGCATCCATGCCATTCATCTTAGCATACATCTTAGAGTCCATGCCATTCATCTTAACTTCCATGCCATTCATCTTAGCTTCCACGTCATTCATCTTGGCTTCATTTACCTTTAGTGAGAGTGAAATTTGTTGTACTTGGTCTTGTAATTTTGATATATCATGTTGCATTTCTTCCTCTTCTTCACGAGTCATGCTAGAGCTTTCAGGTTGCTTACTAGGTTTTTCCATTTTCTTTCTTCAGGGAATTAATTAATGCTAATAATTCTTCACTATTCTCTTTGAATTCCTTCAAACTATTTTTTCAAACCAATCTTATGCAAAATTAAAAAAAATTACACACCTTTTTTCACTTTGTAGGAGCTTGATATTGAATCTGATGTATTTCTATAATTTCGGATCATCTAGTTCTGAAATTGTGACTTGTAGTAGTCCTTTGTGTTCTCTTTCCAATTCCACTAGTATGATCGAATATAGATTCTCCAAGAAATAGTTATGCAGAATCTCCAAGATGACCTAATTATATCCCTTTCTAGAAGAGCGAATGTGTATGAAGTGCCACATGTCACTGTTTTGACCTTCGGGTCTAAAAAATAAACACAGTAAACTACAGTTCATCCTCTTTTTGTAAATTCTTACAAAATTGCAATCTAGTGCTCAAAAAAAAAGTTATGATGATTTTCCCAAGGTCACCTATTTGGAATGTAATTTCGGAGTTTGCAAAAAGACCAACTTCCTCATATCATATCTCCACAAATATTGTGCGAAATCTCTGAAATTCGGACCCGAGGTTCAGCGCTATTTCT
Organism: Pinus tabuliformis; assembly: GCA_031772625.1. NCBI lineage: Eukaryota > Viridiplantae > Streptophyta > Pinopsida > Pinales > Pinaceae > Pinus > Pinus tabuliformis. Next base: position 112,692,408 of record CM062812.1, read on the forward strand.
TCTCAAATTGGTTTTTTTCGCTTCTAAAATGTTGAAGAAAAAACATTATAGTGGAAATGCCACGATGACCTATTTGGAGAACCTAGAATCCAAAGCTCTGATACCAAATGTTATGAAACCAGCTCACAAAAAGATAGAAAAGATAGATCAACGCCTTATAATTCATCCTCTTCGAGAGGGAAACCTCCTTTACATTACATAAATGACCAATTCTTGGATGATTCAAATGAAAAAACCTCCTTTCTATATATAGGAGTCTAAGGGGTCACAATATAACCAAGCCGACCTAACAATAATAATATAAAGGCACAAAAATAACAATAGAGGGATTCTATGGGGCACAGTAATAACAATATGGGAACAATAGGGCCACAACAATATTAATAAGGGATACAACTACAATAGTAATGGGGGAATCACTAGTATTAAAGGTACCCAACATATTTCTTATGTTGACGAGGTATTATCACAAGTTTGTTAAGAATTATTGGAGAATAGCAGCACCTATAACAACATTACTAAAGAAATATGCATTTTCTTGGACTCCAGAAGAAACTACGGCCTTTGAACATCTTAAAGAGGAAATGTGCCAAGCACCGATCTTAGCTACGCCATACTTCAAAAAAAAATTATTGTGGAATCTGATGCCTAGGGAAATGGAATTGGTGTTGTTTTAATGCAAGAAGAAAGACCCATTCCTTTAAAAAGTCATGCAATCAAAGGAAAATATTTAAACAAAACTATTTATGACAAGGAAATGTTGGAAATACCACATTCACTTAAGGAATGGAGACCTTACCTAATGGGAAGACACTACAAGGTAAGAATGGATCATGATAGTCTTAAATAATTTTTAGAAAAAATATTATCTTCAAAAGAATAGAAAAAATGGATCACAAAAATGTTGGGTTATGACTTTGAAATCATCTACAAAACGGGAAACAAAATGTTGTTGTAGATTCACTCTCAAGAAAGGATGAGGATGTGGAAGCATTGTTTTGTGCCATTTCTATTATCCAACCAGATTCGATAAATGAAGCAAGGGATGAATGGAAGAATGATGAAGAAGTGAGGGAACTCATTCAAAAGGTGAGAAGACCTCAATTCAAACAATATTTCCAGAACTTGATGAGGAAGGAAAAATCATATTCGAACCTAAGGTAGTCACAGAAAAAAAGAAATCGAGAGCTACGAAATCAATCAATTCCAAAGTATCTCATAAAGTCTAAGAACTTAACCACTAAATATTCCACATGGGAGGATGAGAATTTTATATAGAAGATTCCAGAACTACTCAAGCATTGAGGACAACATTTTTTGAAGGAGAGGGGCATGTTAGGTCCCTATACTACTAGTGTAACCCCTTATTGTTATTAGTGCAACCCCCTTATTGTATTATTGTGCCCATATAATCCCCATGTTGTTATTATTTTTCCCCATATAAGCCCACTATTGTTATTGTTGTGCTCCTACAATATTATTGTTATATAGACGCTGATTGTATTGGGACCCCTTAGAATCCTATATATAGAAAGGAGGTCTTGTCATTTGTATCATCCAATAATTGTTCATTTGTGTGATGTAAAGGACGTTTCCCCCTCAAAGAGGCTTATTTTGAAGTCATTGATCTATCTTTTCTTCTATTTTGTGAGCTAGTTACATAACAATCTGGTCCATGAAAGATTGATCCACCAAAGTCGGGGTAAATGAGTGGGGTAGAGTGCAAAAATGAGCATATTTAGAAAGTTTGTCCACAACCACCATGATGATGGATTTGTTGCTTGAATCTGGGAGACAAGTGATTAAATCCATGGAAACATCTGTGCAGAGAGAGGCATGGAGTGGTAATGGTTGTAAGGTTCTTGATCACTTGAATGTTTCTCCTTTGTTGCATTGAAACACATCACATTCAGATACAAAATTAAGAATGTCATTTTTCATGCCAATCCAAAAGAAAGAACGATGACCAAGAGCATAAGTCTTCTGAAAGCCTGAATGCCCTGTAGTTGGAGATGAGTGCAACTCTTCCAAAATGCTGGTTTTAAGGGTGGATTTCGGTGATATAACTAGTCAATCCTTGTAGCGAAGAATATCATCCTTCCAAGAGTATTCAGGTAAGGAATTAGGATCTTATCTCAAGTTATTAATAAGTTGGTAGAGAGGGGTGTGAGAACCATTCCTTGCGGGCTTCTTCAATCCAATCTGGTATGGGAAGGGAGATTGATAGTAGGGTGCTTTCATCCTCAAATTGGCATGATAAAGCATCAACTACTACATTTTCACACCCTTTCTTGTAAATTATCTCATAATCATATCCCATCATTTTTCCCAACCATTTATTTTACTGTGGTGATGATAGACATTATTCCAAAAAGTATTTTAGGGTTTGATGGTCTGTGTGGATTTGGAAACATCACCCCAATAAGTATGGTCACCTGGTGTCTACTCCATGTAATATGGCCATCATTTCTATTATAGTGTCTTCTCCTCGAATATGTATGAAAAGGAAACACTTAGGTTCTTTCCTCTTTGCTTTGCCCCCTATTCGGATGCTTTCGCAATATGAGCGGGTTCATGTTGAGGTTGTGATGGAACTGGAGTAGTGGCAGGGGCCCTAGGGACCAATTGAATCAGAGTCAAAGCATGATAATGTCTTAGCTGAGCAGGTGGAGTGCTTGAAAGGGGATCAATGTACCATAATGGGATCCCTAAAGTCATATTAGGGATGGTTAGTGAAACCATGACAAGGATAGACATTATTCCAAAAAATATTTTAGGGTTTGATGGTCTGTGTGGATTTGGAAACATCACCCCAATAAGTATGGTCACCTGGTGTCTACTGCATGTAAGATGGCTATCATTTCTATTATAGTGTCTTCTCCTCGAATATGTATGAAAAGGAAACACTTAGGTTCTTTCCTCTTTGCTTTGCCCCCTATTCGGATGCTTTCGCAATATGAGCGGGTTCATGTTGAGGTTGTGATGGAATTGGAGTAGTGGCAGGGGCCCTAGGGACCAATTGAATCAGAGTCAAAGCATGATAATGTCTTAGCTGAGCAGGTGGAGTGCTTGAAAGGGGATCAATGTACCATAATGGGATCCCTAAAGTCATATTAGGGATGGTTAGTGAAACCATGACAAGGATAAAAAAGATTTCTAGAGGAGGAAACAAGAAAGGTATCTAGCCTACAGGGTAATGTCCCGGTGGAAGACCTCCTAGATGGTAGAGACCTCGAGGAATAGTTCCTAGTGGAAACATAGGCGAGGCACCCACAAACAGAGGAGGTCCTAGGGTGGTGGATCCAGATGGCTCGACTGAGAGGGAAATAGTACGATGCTGAGGAGTTGGTTGTTGAGTGGATGTACCAGAATGCTTAAGAGTAGCTCGTGATGCTTGTAACATGAAAACACTCAAAGATATAGGCTTTGAGATGAGACGGGGAGGACTAGGGAAGGCACCCAATAATGAGGAATCTTTGTAGACTCTTGGTGAAACATCGGTGAGAGGAGTTGAAGACTGCTTATCTAACATTAACGAGATAATGGGCTCAGGGGAGGTAATCGATGTTGGCTCCTAGTATGTTAATTGATCGATGGTGACAATCATCCCTTCATGGGGGAATCACATCTTACTTAAAGCCGTAAATGCAACAACTGACATGGCATAAGTGTAACTACGACCCAAGAGAATTTTTTAATCTAAAGGGGCATAAATAACCTCAATGTCTACATGGACAGTCTTGCCCGCAAGAGTCACTGGACAATTGCGGTACATTCCAAGAGGCTGGGAGGAATGACCGTCCCAAGCACGCAAAGTGATGATGGATGGGGATAGATCAGGTGACTTAATTTGTTTCTAAATGACAGTGAACATCACACAGGTGGATGCACCTTTGTCAATAATGCATTGGGAGATGATGACACTATGGAATTAGACTAGTATCTGGAAAGAAACGAATGAAGGTAATGGGGGATGTTTTGATGTATCTAATGGGAAGAAAATCAAGCAATTGTTATAAGGATCTACTATGCCCAAAGCAGTTACTAGAGCTTTCTTTTGAGATGGGCACGACTGGAGTACCTCCAGTGTCAACATGGCGGCAAGTGATTGTGTGAAGTCTTCTACTATAATGTATGTATGGGCATCTCGGTTAGAAGTCGTGTTATGTTGTAATGGTCCCTTGGGGATCTTAGGAATTTCCTTAACTTTAGGTTGAGGGATCTGTAACGAACCATTTGGTGTCATAAGAGGCTCACTAGATGCATTGGTTTTAGACTTAGTGGCAGACAAAGTTGATGGCTTGTCATATTGATGCAACTGAGTTTGCAGGTTGATATCGAAGGGATTAACCTCATCAGAATTAATCATGAGGATCTGGTAGTCATTAGGAACAAAAGGTTTGGGGGGATGGGTTGCTTGACCTGGTTGAGGTTGAGTAGCAACAAATCTTTGCTGAGGGAAAGGATTTGTAAGCACTGTCGGTTGAGATGATGCATGGTTCTGAGGTAATTTTTGACCTCTAAAAGTTGCTTGAGCTTCCCACATTTGACACATCTAGGGTAAGAGAGGAAATTCAGGTGCATAATGGCCATGTGCACCATAACATGCACAAGGCTTGTTCATATGAATAGCCTTGTTATGCTTGGGTTGATTACCTTGTTTACCCTGTTTACCCTTGTTACATTTCCCCTTATTCTTTTTCTTCTAATTTTGGGAATTGGTCGCACTCTATTGCACAAACACTTGACCCTAAGGAGGTTGTGGCTGTTGTGGTTGAGGATGCATGGGAGGCTACAACGCTAGCTTGAGAGGCTGGAGTGCTCGACTGTTCATAAGGAGGAGCAACGGTTTGGTAGACAAGTTGAGCATTGGCTGGCCCTGAAAACATGTTTCTAGTAGGAGGTGCATAAGTATTGGAGGAACTGGTGGACCCCTATGGATAGCAATAAATTTGCTGAGTATATGGAAAAGGGTGTGAAAGGGTTCCAAAAATACCATCGGCAGTGTTAGATGCCCTTAGTGCATTGGCACCTCCAGTACAGGGGAGGTCTGGAATGACGGTATAGACATAACTGGATTGCACATAAATAAGTTCATATCTTAGAGCGGTTTGGATAGCTTCTTCCTCTATCTAAGGAAAATGGGATGCAACATCTTTTCCAATGGGTAATAAAAGGCTCCTAAGAAACCAATCTACGTAGACACGGTCTTCGAATAGCGGGGCACAACATGTGATCCTAATTCTATGCATTGCTAGACATGATCAAAAAGAAAAGTGGTAGAGGACTGACAGAATGAGGTCAATATCCCTGCACCAATGTCGTATTAGAGAGGTAACTGAAAATATGACAGGAACGCTTTAGCAATTTTCATGAAAATGGAATGAGATGTAGCGGGCTAGTCTACATACCATTTTGTAGCATCCAATGAGCGTGTGTTGGAACAAACAAAGACAAATGGAGTCATCGGTAATGGAATTGGATGAACAACGCATTTGGAAGGTGTTGTAGCATTTGTTTGGTTTTGGTAAGTAAGAATCAATTATTAAAAAAATGAAAATATATTTCAAAAAATGTTAAGCTAGGATATGGAAAAAAAGAATATCGATTTAAAAAATGTTAGGGATTTTTAATAAACAAGTCCATATCAAATAAAATGTTAGAATAGATGCCCTAAAAAATGAAGGAAAAACCAAAATGTTAGGTTAGAAAGAAAAGCAAAAAACAATAAAATTTGAAAGTGTTGCAAATCTAAATGCCACTACACTTAGTCTAGTTTAGTTTTGCAAATAATAGTTGTGTGCAGTTTGTTTAGATGCCACACTAGTTTATTTGATCCAATTTTACAGTTTAATCATGATTGGATTTTATTTAAATTTGATTGTAAATAGGTAGAAAATAAAATTGTCTCAATAATTTACTTTGAGCTAATGGAGGAAATAAGGGATAGAGGTAGATTAGTCATAAAAATGAAATATTGAGTTGCTAGCTTAAATTCTCTCAGATAAATAAATGAAAATGTTAGGAGTAAAAGGGTAGGCAGACATGTGAAATGTAATTGGAGCATCAAATTGATTTTATCCTAAGTTGTAACATTGGAAAGCTATGCATTCAATAATGGTTTTTAATCAATAGTAAGATTTAAAAGCATCCATTTTATTTCATAAATGCCTCCATTTATCCATTTATTTGCCATAACCCGCAGCTATCACGTCCACCCTCAAAGTCATGACCCCACCATCACTTCCGCCTCACATGTTAAACACCCCCCACCTTACCTTTAATCCTGCACACTCGCACAAGATCTGATGGCCCACGTCCCTCCTCGGCCCTCATTCACCATCTGAAATTTATCGGAAGGGGGGGTCTGAAATGGGTACTTTCCTAAACTGCTGTCATAAACAACTTTTTCCACGTTTTACTGTTTCGAGATATAAAATCCTAAAACTACTTACCACCTCACCTTAGTCCCGAATGCGGTATATAAGTGATCGTTTACCACCTCTCCACGTCCCGCTCCACATCACACTCCATCTCATGTCTACCGTCCAGTCAACCGCCGCTTATCCATTATCCATTCAATTTTTCTCCCGCAAATTTATGATTCAAAGACCCATTAATTGATCTCGTTTGATAATTAATGCAAAATTGAACCGTTCATTGCCACCCCCGCTCCAATTTTTCCATTATAAACCCTGTTAATTCACGAAAATAGTTACACGGTCCATTTCTGTAACCAAACTGATCATTGAAGGTTTCTTCCCTACAACTCGACCACTTTCCAACATTAAGCAATTATTTTTCCTGTTCAGGAAACTGACATCCAGGTCCACTTGCTTCTTTTACAATTATACTATTTTGATTCTTATCACTATGTTTCGGGCCTATTTCCATCATTATCAGTCTGCAATTCATTTGACAAAATGCCTCCTAAGGGAAAAGAAATTGTAGAAGTCCCAAATTCCCTGATTCATCCATAGGTCGACTTCCATCATACCCCACTGGTCGATAGAGATTGTAGAATTGTTGAGACTTATTCTCAATTTGATTTATATGAAATTTATTGATCGATGGAAGATCAACTAACCAATCAGAGATATGAGATAGAGCTCTGGGACTCCCAACTCCCTCACTATATTTTCCCTCAAATACACAGAGCACCTGAATTTGTGAGGAAATGCCATGAATATTATGATCCCAGTCAGAGAGAAATTATTTCACCCACAGGAGAAATCCTTTGTTTAATCAATTCTAACTCCATTGAGAAAATGTTGCAGGCCCCTTATACTACACCAACTCATCCTTTTTCCCATGAGAACTTGATAGAAGCCTATCAAAATGTAGACTTTACTAAAATATCCCAGACCCTTGAACTTTTTCTAGTTTTTTATAGTCCTCTGCCTAAAATAAATCCTCCTTATGATTCATCCATCTTCCCTGATAGAACCAAGCAAATCACCTCTATTTTGTCCTATGTGCTTGGTTATGACTCTGATTAATATGTTAATGAAGCCATCCTTGGTTTCTTTTCCATCTTTTCTGTTGATTCTAAACCCACTGTTATTTATGATTTCATTCATTTCCTAGCTGAAGCAATACATGAGCAATTTTTCAAGTTTAATATTGAAGAAGTATTCAAATATGCTTCAGTTCCTGTATACCTTTTTATATATTTGCAGGGAGACAAATTCCCATTTACTTTAGAGAAACTAGATGAGTAAGGAAATCAACAATCAGTGATATTCTGGACTTAAATGGGAATGAAGGAGAAGGAAGAGTTTACATATAAATAGTTCATAGAACTGTTTATTCACCTAGATATCAGTCTTATGAGTAGCACTCAAGTACCAAGGATCAGTGAGGATATTGTCAAAGTATTACAGTTGGCTGATCAAGCTACAATATGGGATTGGTATTTCTACCAAAACTATATAGAGATCAGGGTTTATTGTTGTGAGCTTCCACCCTACAAACTACCTAAATACATGCCTATCGGAATAATACATAAGACAGAGGTTAAATGAAGATGAAGTGCACTTTTTGGCTACAAAGGAGAAATCAGAATTCAAGTTGAAAGCTCAAGTTGGTCCATTCATTTGTAACACTAGGGCAGTAGGAGAGGAAGCAAACAAATTATTAAAGGAGATGAACTTTGGTCTCAGTTTCACATGGTCTTATGACCCAATGGGAGTGGTTTCTAAACTCAGGCTAGAAAACGAGCTCACTACATATCACCATACAACCAGGCCTGAAATAGAACAATATAAGAATTAGTTGGAATGGACAGCGAACACCCTCCAAGAGGCTGAAAAGCGAACGATTTCTACATCAAATGTGCAAACTCCACTTGCACAAGAAAAGTCAGCAAAAAGAGGGAGGGAAGAATGGTATTCTCCTACAACTGAAGCATCAAGCCAAGGCTTCAAAATTGTGCAAAGAAAGAGGAGACCAAGGATCTCTGTGATTTTTGGTGCAACAAATGAACCTCAGAAGATAGCATTAGATGGACTTGCAAAGACTATGCTTTATACATAGTCTGGTGGACAATCTACACAGTTCCCAACTCATTCTACTACTTCTCATGAATAGCAGGTAATTTAGACTAGTAGAGGCATTCTGAAGGATAAGGCGGAAGACATTTTTCATATCTTCAGTGAGATTAAAAGGAGGAATGAAGAATTGAAGTTGAGCACTTATACCCAATTCTGGAAGCATTCTTCTAGTTCTCAATCCAGGCTTCTCTCAGTCTTTGACTCTGAGAAGGGAAATATGCAGATGGCTTTCTTACAAGCCCAAATTCCATAGCCTAGGACTGTTGCTCACTATCAAAACTAGAATTATTTTGAGTTCAATGTGAAGGATGTGCATCCAATTGATCAAATTGAGATGCACAAACAAATTGGGCAGATGATTTCTTACACCTTTAATAACGCTGCCATGAGTTTGTAAAAAATGCAGGTTACCTTTGCCAACACTCAGTCACAACCTAAGTTGGAGAAAGTCTCCTCATTAGCAAAGGACACCAAGATTCAATCCTTAGAAAATCTAGTGTTGAAGATGGTATATGATCCCTCCCAAATAAACATTGTAGAAGAGCTTATTAAGAATAAGAATTTTGAAGTTTCAGCATTAAAGAAGCAGCTCAAATTGCCAGCCTCTGTGGACCTGATGGCTAAAGAAATTGAAGAAACAGAAAATCAGAAGTCTGACATGATGAAGCTCATCATAGAATAAAATCTTCAGATAAACCAAATGAGGGAGTAGATGGAGAATTTGGTCAAGGATAAAGAGGAAGTTTTTACAAAGGCTCAAAATCCAATGGATATAGTCCCCCTTGTAGTAATTCCTACCACTAAGGTTTCTACTTCAGCTACAACATCAACTACAGGTATAACAGAAGGAGTTGAACAACTTGTTGAAGCTGTTTAGAACTTGTCTATCCAGACAAGATAAATTAAGAAACTGAAGGATGAACTCAAGCAATTACATATTATGAAGTCAGTAGCAGATAGTTCACATGCAGCTGAGTTGCACAGAGTCAAAAGTCAGATTGAATTACTACAAAGGAACTCAATGAATTTTTCATTGGAAACAAATTGGGTTTGGCAAAGGAAAGTCTGTGGGAAGAAATTATAGAATCAGTCAAGGATATTTGGCCCTATATCAAGATAGTGTTTGATCAGAAGGATCTCTTGGAGAAAGCTCAGGAAGCAATTGAAACTATTATTAAGCAAGTTGACAACATGCCAGAAATTGATTTTGATATCATCAAGTTCCTGAATTCTAAAGACAACTATGAGCTTAAGGAATTAGGCATAAGTGACAGAACATCAACTATATTGGAGGTAAGCAAGATCATCACCAAGAAAAACCTCATCCTTGAGCTGCAGGAAAAGTGCAGCAATGTCAATACCATAGTTCAATGGTTTTTCAGCAAGATAGAACCCTTGACCAGCAAGGGTTTGCCCTCCATGCTTGTGATTAATGAAAAATTGATGCCAATTGAGGATTATGTTCAGAAGCTGACAGAGGTGGGCACCCATGGAACTTCAGTTTCAGACATAAGAGGTTCAAAAACACTAGTACTTATAATAAATGCACTCAAGGATACCTTCTTTATTTTGAATGAAATTAGACACATATATTTAGTAAAACCCACTTTTACTAAATATACAGAGATGAATGAAATTTACAAAAGAGTAACTAAGATATCTATTCCAGAAAATAAATGCTGGGAAGAATTGACATAATTACTTGACTAAAGGGTGATCTAACAACATTTAGCTTTTAAAGGAACAATCAGCATAGCTCGAACAATTTTTAATATTTCTAGCAACAGTCATCAGCAACTTAGCAACAAAATAGTGCCACATCAACTAGCACTTTATTTTTTTGATTTTGTAATCACCTATTTCTGTAAAAAAAGTTTGAGGTATTTTCTTAGTTCTATTATTTTATAAATAACTCTCTTTCATGAGTTATTAAGGGTTTCACCCTTGAAGAAGCATTTCTAGACATTAAATGTACTTGAATTTTCTGAAACATTAATACAAAGCTAAGGATTCTAAATTCTGGTTCATACAGTTTCATTTTTCCTGTAATTTTTTCCAATTATATTCACAAGTGTTTTTCTTCATGGTCATAGGATTTTCCCCTCTACATTCAAGATCCAAATTTTCATGCTTGACCCTTATCATACCTACAATGGGGCTCATAACACTTTACCTTTTGTTGCCTAGAACTTTTCGATCATAGCACATATTCCTTAACAACAGCAACCCAATGCATCTAGTATGAATTTCAAATTCAACCAAGCTCTCCTTAAGAAATTTCTAAGGAATGTGATCTTACCATAATTGTCTCGGACATGGATTTTTGCTTAAAAAAGAGAATGGATGATACCCTTACTCCCTGATGCTCTTGGATAGATACTTGTATCTTTACAAATGCTTCTTCCTTCATCTGGCATCATCTTCCTATCTGCCATGATAATTAAAAGGTATCCAACAACTCATTAAGACATTACAAAAGTTACTCCTTTTGTAGTCCCCAAAATTTCATTAGGCATCTTCAAAATTGACTTCACTTTATATGTCCCATTTGGCATGTTAAGGGTCATTTGAACATCTTTTCAAATATGTCCAACTATTAATTTATGGATTCTTATGAAAGCCTTTTAAATCTAGTTGTTCATTAGGGGGATTTGAACATTCAAAATATGGCATATTTAAGATTGTGGGAATGAAATCTTTGATTTTGGCTCAATGTTAAAGAAAAAATTTCCCAATGGTTTGTGTCAAAGTTGTTTCTAAATATTATTTGATAAAATGAAAAAAGTTTGAAAAATCCATCAAACACAATTTCAAATCAAATCACATGATAACTTTCCCTAATGATTAATGTTTTTCCTAATGATCAAAGTGAGAATCACCTAATGGAAATGCAAAAAATTATCACTCAATATTACTCCATAGTTGATGCTCTCACTTTAGATTTCTCCTTATAGGCTTTAATACTGTTTATTTTGGTTTGATTATTTAGATAGTGAATATAGTGCTGAAAGAATTATAAATAAATCATAACGAAGAGAAGTCTCAGAATTATAAAAGATACATTTCTACTACATCAAAATTTGAATTTTTTCAAATTTGTGACTAATCAAATGACCACATTTTAGTTGAGATAATTATACCATCAAATAACCATACAATAGGAATCATCACAACTCATAAAAAAATAACATAATGTAATAATACCAATTCTCAAATTCCTTAGAGAAATCACACTTGAAAAATGCATGAATGCAACGCCACGAACCATACTATTATTCAAGTATCTCATATATATTAATGAAGTTCAAATTCATTACCATTAAGTTTTTTAATGTGGTGTGTTAGTATCTAATTAAAATTATAGAACCACATTAAAAAATCTGGTTAATATATACCAATAAATTTATATGAAATACATGTACAACCACAACATTGTATAAAAAACTATATATTATTCAAATAACTTCACATTGTGCACTAGAGAATGCTCTCAATGAACCAATATGACCACATGGACCCAAAGAGACCAACTACATTGTTTCACTTGCAAAAATATAATTCCTAATTTTCCTTGTTGTGATTCATTCTATGTTCAAGAGTCTGTTCCTATTATTTGGGAGTTTTTTGAGGTCTAGTTGGTTAAGAGATTCTCTCCAACTAGTTAGCTTCCTAGATTGGTGTGTGGTTGAGATATTCACTCAACCAAGAGATTGTATGTCCAAGATAGACTAACTATCTCGAGACATAGCTTGATGTATTTATATTGTATTATTATTTTCATGTGAATACAATTTGGAGTGCATTTAGAAAATCTTTGTTGGTATCAGCGCCTGTGTTAGGAACGAGTCCCCTGGGGGTCAATTTTGGGGTTAAAACCCCAAGTTTTGGGGAAGAAGGCCCAAAGTTTGTATACATAAATGTAAAGTCTCTTCATTTTTTGGTTGCAGAGCGCGAAGTTATCAAGAGTCAAAAAAGGTTTTTCGCCCTTAGTCTAGATAGGTTGTGTCAGTTTTAGAGATCCGCCCTTGATTTGCGAACCATGGGATTGTATAAAAATGAGGTCTTAGAGGAATTCAGTGAAGTAGAAGTACTTGATGAGTCTGTAAAGAGCTAAGAGCGAGAGTCTTAGCATAGAAAGAGGCTCTATAGCTAAGTGCATAGAGACCTAGGGTAGGAGTCCGCAGCTAAATGCGCGGACCCCTGCAGTTGTATGTGCAGGGTAGATAGAATCTGTATTGAAAATATGAATCGTCAATAAAGATAAGTATTCTGAAATTACTATGTATTTTTCCTTTTTCGATCGCATGTGATTATGTTATGCTAAGTTCTGGGTTTATGCTATAATGCTAATTTGATGCGCGAATATATATATATATATATATATATATATATATATATATTTCTATATATTATTTGAATGCAAGTAAGAATATATGTTTATGTGAAGACAATCTTAACTGGATGATAAAGTTGTTGAACACTTGAGATAATTTGGGAACTTATATAGTAGCATAGTTACAAAGGCACGTAAAGGCCTGAAACATTGTTTAGGGTTGCATGAAGGATGACCGTCTACCTTCGCGAGGGTTCTAAAAGATAGAAAAGAAAGTAGATCGATAAGTCCCAAGGGCTTAGCAATCTGCGTGAAGGAAGGGTTTAAGGTATAAATTCAACATCACGACCATCTCAGGGTGCGAGAACTTGGTTCCTACACCCACCCTGACTACTTTGGGTGAGACTTCAGTCCGCGCTCTGCGAACTAATGCCGAAAGGGACAGTAGTGTAGGGATTTGCTTAGTTGACTAACACTGAACCTGGGTCAGGGCCCATCAAGCCAAAAAATCGTTCTGTTGCTGGGACTGAGATCTACATAACGAGATGTGTGATGTAGCATCATTGCAACCCAACTAAGAAGGATATTGAAGACTGGTTGGATAGGAAGATCCACAAATTCACGGCGCAAGAAAACAGGAATCTGCAATTGATGAAAGAACAGTGGTTGGACAAATATTTGTACGCAGAAATACATGAAATCTTCATTTGTTCCTTCCCGGTTGAATTGTACAAGTGGATCGTGAAGTTGGCAGATGGCCAAGGGAGGTGGAGTTTTGATGGTCCGATTGTATGGACCCCAGAACTAGTGAAAAGATTGGAAGCCTTTGAAGATAAGATCGTGCATGTTGTCAATCACTGGCTTCACCGTATCATAGGATGGTTTGTAACAGAGTTTGCAGTTGGTACTTCTGTCATAGTTAAGTATAACTTGGTCTAGTGTAGAGTTAGGTAAAGCGTGTTTCTTTACCATGTACTTTTGTAACTTACAATCTGAAGGTCATGATATGTAGTGATCCAATAGTTCATGCTCTCCTTGGTATTACCGATGCTTGATCCGTGGCTTAACACTCGATTGTTCCATGATATCTATTTAAAGAGCATGGAGGGTCATTTATAGGGTAACCGTTCATGAGAGAAGCTTATGTAAATTTTCATTCATTTATTAATAAATTTCTTGAAGTGGCCGCATTGGCTCAGGCTGTGGACCGTTTCCCTCTTTGAGGGTTTTAACTACGTCAAGAATACTAGTGTATTGACTATGATCTATTTGTGAGCGGTGTCCTTTGTTGTTCTATCTGAGGAACATACCTTGTAAATTCCTACATTGTATCATAGTTATTTGAGGGCCGCATCCATTGGTGATCCAAATTTTAAGCCAGTAGAACTGCATCCGACTGTCGTTTCCTAGATCTATTGTTTCTAACTGCTTTTGGGCCAAGGGAATTGCTCTATTATGTTAGGAGAATATGTTCCAGTGAGGAACCCCTTTCATTTGACATGAGAAGGTTTCTAGTAGCCCTAGCTATGCCATTTTTAATATTTGGAGGTATATAGTGTTTATTTGCAGTTTTTAGTTATTTTCTCTCTGTTTATTTCAGTTTATTTAGCTCTTTGGTTTTTATTATTGGATCTATACCTTTCATTTCTCCATACGGTCTTTGCCACGTGACTCTGTGTGATCTGGGAAATCAAAAATAGAAAGGAAGGATTTTTTTCATGTGTATGCTCTTTTCCGCCGTGCCTTAGTGTGATCTCAGAAAATCAGAAACATTGAGGAAAATATTTAGTTTCCAACTAAACCTAACTTCAGGTCATAAGGTTTGTTTGTTTTTTTTGTTTTTGTATGCCCGTGTTGGGTTTTGTGTTTTTTGTTTTGTAGGCAAAAAGATCTTTCTCAAGTAAGCACACACCCCAAAGCATCAGTCACTAAAAAAAAAACCCTTCCTCTTTTCCAAAAATTACTAACCTTTTAAACTAGCTCACTTAGTCCAAAGTTACTTTATAAGAATAGAGGTCTTGGGTTCAAGTCTTTCTTTTTGTTGAGTTACTTTTTCAAAAAGCACATGTAGCTTATGTTTTAAAGTTACTTTATGTAAAAGTGTTCTCACCCATTATAAAAAATGAGTCACTTATAATTCTAAAGTCTCTTTATCTTCTATTCAAGTTACAATTTAGTGGGTAACTCATAAAGTACCATTGTAAAAAGTGACTTTCACTTATTTATAAAAGTGAGTCACATAATGTTTTTTCAAAAGTGAGCTAATTATTATGTTTGGAAAAGGGGGGATTTTTTTTTAAATATAACATTATCATTCATTTCTGCACATTCACGCACTTCGCCAGCATCTTCAACAACTTTTCTTCAAAAGACATAACTTCTTCATCCGGAAGCCATTTTCAGAGCCGTTTTTTTTAATCAACCTAATTTTTTGATATCTTTCCATTGGAACACTTACTTTTAGCATCTACAGCTTCAGTTTCTATTAAAATGGAAATTCCATGCCAAGTTATTCTTGATAGCACCAACTACTTCCAATGGTGGTCCTACATTGTAGATTTACTTAGACATAAAGGTCTTTACAAAATAGCCTCAGGCCAAGAAACCAAACCTAAAGATGAATATAAGGCAGCCAAATGGGAAAATAGGAAAGATCAAGCACGTGGGTTGATAGGGATGTCTATTTCTCCAGACCTTAGATTCCATACCGCAAAACTTGCCACTCCTAATGAAGCAATGAAACAACTCACTAAAGTTTTTGGAATTAAAAATGAAATTAGAGCCCATCAACTCGAAAAGGAGTTGCTTACATTGGACCCCAATATTTTTTCTTCCATTGAAGATTTTTTGTCCAAGTTCAAGACCCTTACACTCCTCTTGGAAGGTGTTAAGGTTATGAAGGAACATGATAGCCTTATCTATTCCATTCTTACTAAGTTGGGACCAGCCTACTCTCTGTTTGTTTCCACCTTCCATTCTACTAGAGAAGCCTTTATTTCTCAAGGACAAGACTACAAGTCCCCATCTTTTGATGCCTTTTGTGATTCTTTAATAAGAGAACAAGAAAAGCTCTTATATCTTGGTCTTCTTAATGTTGGAAACTCTTCTAAGAAAGCCTTAGCCACCTAGCGCAACCAAATTCAAAGAATCCTAAGCGGTATCCTATAAAGAATGGTCCTAAACCAAACAAGGGTCCTAAGCAACTTCAGTCTCAAAATGAAAAATCATTTCAAAAAAATGATAAGGAGAATTAAAATAAAGGGAAGAAGACTGATAAACATTGCCACTTTTGTAATCGAGATGGCCACTTAGAATCCAAATGCTTTAAGAAGATGGAAGCCTTGGAAGCAGCAATGAATAAGCATAACATCCATTTGGAGCACTCTTCAACTTCAACTTCATCCTTAGGAATAACAATTTCTACATGTGGTTGTCAAGCATCTCAGTCTGGTTATGCACTAAATGTATCTTCTTCTTCTCATTCTCATGAGTGGCTCATTGATTCTGGAGCTTCTTATCACATGGCCAAAAACAAATCCATGTTTTCTTATTTAAATGATTGTAACACCAAAAATATATATGTTGGTGATGATAGATCTCTTAGTGTTGTAGGGACTGGAACTGTTCATATAGACAATGGTCAATTTAATGATGTATTATGTGTTCCATCCTTATCCTGCAACCTTCTATCCGTATATTAGATAACTCATTTAGGTGAATGTAAAATCATTGAATTTTCACCTCACGATGTTATAATTAAGGACCTAAGAGATCCTAGATAGATTTTAGCTACTGGAATTACTGATGATTTTACAGGGTTGTATAAGTTTAACAATTTTGGGTCATCAAATCTTCCCTCGGTATTTGTTGCTCCTAATGATGAAGTGAGCAAACTTTGGCATGAGCGATTTGGTCACTTAAACTATTGCTCCCTTTAGAAAATATGGTGACAGGTCTTCCAATGGTATCTTAAAGAGATGGTGTTTGTTTTGGATGTGTACTTGAAAACATCATTGGGATAGTTTTGAAAAACATGCCTCTTGGCACGCTTCAACCCCTTTACAGCGTGTGCATAGTGATTTATGTGGTCCACTTCCAGTTGTTTCAATCTCTGGCTACAAGTATTTCTTAACTTTCATTGATGATTTCTCCAGATGCACTTGGGTATACTTCTTAAAACTCAAGAGTGAAGTATTTAACATGTTCTTGTCCTTTAAGGCCTTTGTTGAAAAACATTTTGGACATCAAATTCTTAAGCTAAGATTTGATAATGGCAGAGAATATGTTAACAACAAATTCATCAACTTTTGCACTGAGAATGGAATTCAAATGCAACATGTTGTTCCATATACTCCACAACAAAATGGTGTAGCTGAAAGGAAGAATCAGACCTTAAAGGAAATGGCTAACTGTATGCTTCAATCTAAAGGACTTAGTCTTAATTTTTGGGCAAAAGTAATTAACTATGCAAATTACATAGTAAATCCCACTCCTACTAAGGTTTTAAAGAATATCACTCCAGAAGAAGCATGGAGCTCAATTAAACTAGATGTAAGTCAATTTCGTGTTTTTGGAAGTGAAGCATGGGCCCATATTCTAGATGAGAAACATAAAGGTTTAGAACCTAAGAGTGACAAATGTATTTTTGTTGGATATTCTGAAGATGTCAAAGGATATAGACTTATTCCACTTAAGTCCAAAAATATTATCATTAAAAGAGATGTAAAGTTTGTTGAAAATATATCGGCCTCTGAGCCTAGTTCGACAGATGTGCCACCTCTCTCTATCCCTTCTACTTCTGAAAATATTTCTTCTTCAGATAATGACAGCGAAGATGAAAATCCTCCACCACCTTCTTAGGATCCTCCTTCAGTTCCTCAACTTCCAAAATGGGTCTGTGCTACTTGGGATGCAGCAGGTGCTCTTACCGATGATCCCACAGATCAGCAACGTACATGTTCTCAGTTAGATAGAGCCTCTTTTTTACTAGCTCAAGCTTCAACGAATTATGATCCTGCCACCTTTGCAGAAGCTTCAGGCCATCTAGATTGGGACATAGATATGAATGATGAATATCGTTCATTATTGGAAAATGATAGATGGGATCTTGTTCCTCTACCAAAGGGATGAAAACTTGTTAGATGCAAATGGGTTTACAGAACCAGGTATGGACCAGATGGAAAAGTTGATAAACATAAAGCTTGTCTTGTTGATAAGGGTTTTTCACAAGTTAAAGGCATTGACTATACTGAAACCTTCTCCGCTATTTCCAAAATGAACTCTATCCACCTTGTTCTTCCCCATGCTACCTCTTTCAAATGGGAAGTCCAACAGATGGATGTTAAATATTCCTTCTTGCATGGGGACTTACATGAAGAAATCTATATGGAAAAGACTAATGGATTTATACAAACAAACTCCAGCCTTGTATGTCAGCTTAAGAAATCCCTTTATGGTCTTAAGCAAGCCCCTCAGGCTTGGTACGCCAAAATGGATATCTTTCTTTTAGAAACTGGCTTTTCTAGGTGTCATTATGACATTACTGGCTACACCAAGAAAGTGGAAAAGTCTCTTATCATTCTTGTTCTTTATGTTGACGATCTTATTCTTACTGGTAGTGATCCCAACCTTATAAACCATGTGAATTCCAGCCTTAAAAAGAAGTTTGAAATGATAGACTTAGGACACTTGCATTATTTTCTTGGTATTAAAGTCTTGCAATCCAAGGAAGTTATTTCCCTTTCCTAGTCCAAGTATTCCTATGATATTCTATGCCATTTTCACATGGAAGATTGTAAGCCATCCCCTTCTCCATTTCATTCTAGAGCCAAACTTTCAGTCACTTGTACTTCCCCTAAAGTTGATGCTACCTTATATCATCAACTTGTAGGAAAACTTTTGTATTTGACCCATATTCATCCTGACCTTTCCTTTGTTGTTGGCCTTATTGCTTGGTTTATGTAAGACCCACATGAAAGTCATTGAAAAGAAGCTAAAAGAATACTTTGTTATGTTTGAGGTACAGTTCCGTTTGGGATTCATTACAGTGGAGAAGCATCTCCTCTATTGGTTGGTTTCATTGATTCCGATTGGGCTGGTGACCCTGATGATCAGAAGTCTACTGCAGGTTATGTGTTCACTCTTAGTTCAGGAACTATTACATGGGCTTGCAAGAAATAAAGTGCCATTTCTCTTTCTTTAGCAAAATTAGAGTATCGTGGTGCCATAGAAGCTAGTAAGGAAGCCTCGTGGATTCGTCAGATCCTGTCAGAGTTTGGCTTTCAGCAGCAACATCCGACTACACTTTGGTGTAATAATCAAAGTGCCATTCAACTATGCAAAGATCCAGTCCAACATCACCACAACAAACACATTGAACTACACATGCACTTCATCAGAAATCTCATTCATGAAAATGTTCTTGAAGTGCAATATTTTTCAACAGATGATCAAGTTGCAGACATCTTTACAAAGGCTGTCACAGAGGCAAAGTTTACTAAACTTCGATTTATGGTTGGAGTTTAGGAAGTTTTCACTAAGGGGGGATAAGCTCTAATCCCTCCTTCCTTCTCCTATTATGTCATATTTGTACATCCTTCAATCCTATCCCAAGTTTTTCTTAGGGGGGAATGTTAGGATATTCCGACACATAGGAAATAGTTAAGTATAACTTGGTCTAGTGTAGAGTTAGGTAAAGTGTGTTTCTTTACTATGTACTTTTGTAACTTACAATCTTACGGTTGTGATATCTAGTGATATGCCGATTCATTCTCTCCTGGGTATTACAGACACTTGATCCGTGGCTTAACACCTGATTGGTCCATGATCTCTATTTAAAAAGCATGGAGGGTCATTTGTAGGGTAACCGTTCATGAGAGATGCTTATGTAAATTTTCATTCTTTTATTAATAAATTGCCAGAAGTGGTCGCATTGGCTCAGGCCGCAGACTATTTCCCTGTTTGAGGGTTTTAACCACATCAAGAATACTGGTGTATTTATCTTTGATCTTTTTGTGAGCAGTGTCCTTTGGTGTTATGTTTGAGGAACTTACCCTATAAATTCTTACACAATGAAGCAGAGCACTGCTTCTTCAAAGGACTGCGAGGTAAGTATTTTAAATCACTAAATAATAGGATTAATATGCTCTTATGTGAAAAGTAGGTCCTGGAGTTACCTTGATGTTTGGAGCTACACAAAGTGGAATGTCTTTCAGGGACCGAGGAAGGAAAGGTCTTGAGTATAGCCCGCTGATTGAGCCTCCTTTGAGTGATGACGAAGGTGCAGTGCGTGCTTCTCCATTGAGTGCTATTCAATTGATAAGACAAGGGTTCACACGAATATATACATCACCTCCATCCTCATCAAATCCATCCACACTACCTCCATCCTCACCTCCACCACTCACCCCATCACCCACACAACCGCCAGCCCCACCACTGTTCAATATGGCGAACTCCGTAAAGCTACCTATATTCAAGGGCATAGGAAATGAAGACCTGGACTAGTTTTGGTTCATCGCTTAAGGATGTATGGGAAGCTCAGGGTATCACAAATGATCAAATGAAGAAATAAATACTGGTAAGTTCTTTGCAGGACCGCGAACTAACATGGTACATCAGGTACAATACTGATAACCCAACGTCTACATTGCCAGATATCTAGACTGCTAGATAGGGAATTCAGTAGACTAAAGTCTCAAGTGAAATCAATTGTGGGATTCAAGGAGATCATAATGAAGCCTGGGAAGATGCCCTAGGATTTGGATCAAATATTGAAGTGTATGATCCGTGAAGCCAATGTTAACCTAATTGATGGGAAGCACCACGAATGGCTCGTGGCCTCGCTCCTGCTCCACCTAAGGGTTGTGCTATCACAATATGAGATTGGGACCCAGGCAAAAGCTCTAGAAATTGCGATGAGACTGCATGAGACACCAATGTAGAATGCTTATATGGGGGTTCAGCAGATTCACGTGCAGTTCTAGAACCTTTTCCTCGAAATGCAAAGTTTGAAGAAAGATAGAACAGCTCAATCAAAGGCGCGCGAAGAAGTTTAGTGCCTAAAATGAAAAGGTCAAGGGAATGACAAGGATCATTGTCTAGTCTTTGTGAACTATGTTGCAACAGGGGGACCAATGCCTCTAAGGCCGGAGGTTGCGGCAAGGCCAAGTGCAGGGCCCATGCTATGGAGCACTATGTTGTAGAATTTTTGGTTTTTATAAGTTAGAATCAATTAGACAAAAAATGAAAATGTTTTTCAAAAATCATAAGCTAGGATATGGATAAAAGAATACTAAATAAAATGTTAGGAAATATTTTCATAAATATGTCCATATCAAAGAAAATGTTAGGATAGTGTTTTGGAGAATTTAGCATCTACGGATAAACAATAATTCACTGGACAAGTATTTTTTCCTATAACAATAGTTTAAAGTGTTTTAGACTTTCCTTATAAGCAATATATAAGAAGAGAGGACAGAAGGACTACCGTAGTTCCGATTTCCTCTCGACTCCCTTGTATTGATTCCGTTGCTCCTTCTCGTACTTAAACTACTTGAAAAGTACCCTGTCAACACAACAGAGGAAGAAAACCGATCAAAGCATACGATCCAGTGAATATAAATGAAAGGAATCAGAAGCAATTCATACATATAAGCATTATGAAAGAACACAAATATGGAAAAAGGTTCAAACACTTTATTAGATAGAAGAAGGAATTACAACCATTAGTGTCTGATTCAAAGTCATTCCTCCAGCTTGGATCCCATCCACATCACATCAAAAGCAAGACAAGCTTGTGGAATCACATCATTTGCTCCAAAGTCAAGTCTCATAGCAGCATTATCTCCTTACAATTCAACATAGTCTAGCCAACCCTTGATCACTTAGATGAGTGGTCAATTTATAGGAAGATGAAGGAGGTTTTTTCATTAATGGTGACATTGAATGACCTTCCATACTTAGAATTAGTTCCATGGAGAAAGGGATGAGAGGATAGGATTATCCTTAACTCATTCCTCATCCATTTTCGAGCTCATAGGAGTTGATAAGACAAGGAAACTTCTAGATGACTCCACAAGATAATAATATTCCCAAACCCTATGTGAATTTTGCTCATTCTTGCCTAGTGCAGGTGAAAGGAAGCCTAAGTGCTCTGCAGAGCACCCTAGCAGTGGACTTAGCTGCTCTGCAGTGCACCTTCATAAGGGCTTACCTACGTTGGTCCCACTAGAGGCAATTTCTGGATGTCTTCAAGTCATGAAACAGTCTAGGAAGGAGGCATTCAAAGGGTTGACTCGTTTAGGGTATGAAACAACTAATTTGAGGGTTTGATAAGTCCTAAATCATTGATCTAAATGTTGGGATTTGATGTCATAGATAGATGCCCTAAAGAATGAAGGCCAAAGTAAAATGTAAGGTTAGAAAGAAAAATAAAAGCAATAAACTCTGAAAGTGTGCAAGTCCAAGTGCTAGTACTTTTTACTTTATTATCCAAAATAATGGTTGTGTGCAGCTTCTCATAAATGCCACAATCCATGATAAGTCGAATAAGTTTAACCTTGACTAGTTCATGCTTTAAATTTCATGCTTACAGTTAGAGAATAAAGATCTATCCAAACTATTTAATCTTGGCCGATCAGTGGTTAGGTAGAAAATAATAAGGAGCTCATTAGTTTAATCTGAGCCCTTGGATGTTATAAGGTTAAAATTAGATAGATTACCTTTCAAAAGAAAAAGGGAAGGAAGGGTCTTCTGGCTTAAATGCACCCAATTAAGTGAAGAAAAAACGTTAGGGTAAGAAAAGGGTAGGTAGAAGAAAGGTTGCAGAAGAACAAAGTTGATAGAAACATAAAGCATATTTATTATTCTTGATCATGTGTTTCAATGTGCAGGAGCAGTTATGAAGATGAAAAGATGTTCACAAGTGGATTTGGTTAACTTCCCCTCATTCATTTCATTCCTCACTACATACTAATATCCACTTTTCCCTTCATTCTAACCTTTGACCCTTGGTTTCACACATTTCCATAGCAATTCACCCTCCAAGCTCATTCCTTTACCTAAAAACCCTTTTTCCCTAGTGTGAAACCTATTCCCCTCTGAAAAAGTCACTTTCCCCTTGTAAAAAACCCTTATCCTAAGGTTTTTTCCCCCCTCTACTTCATTTAACTTTAACTCCGCTTTTACCATTTTCACGACAAAACCTTTAAAACCTTTAAAACCCGGACTTTATTCATAAATAAATTACAAATTACTTGTAATTGACCCCTAGGCCCTGCCTATATCCACGCATGCTCCCTTCGTGCATCTCGACCACGTGATAGTCGTCTGATCACCTACCCTTAGATCTAATGATCCACATCTATATCGTGCGTTCCCGATCTCCAACCTTTACCCACCCAAGAGCACATGAAATTAGTTGTTTTTCTTGGGCCCCTTGTGGTTACATGTCATTCCCATGTTAACTTGCATGCCTCGAAGAAAAACCACCCCACGCCAAAAGTGGTGCGAGGAGTCTCTGAAACTGCTCCCTGCGTATGACAAAACCATCCACTATTCACTTTGCACCAAATTTCAAAAGTTAACTGTTTAAATGACAAAACCCTCACTTTCGCTCCTTTCACTCATTTTTCACTGAAACCCGTATAAACCCTACCCGCGCCACCTTAAGCCTCTGCAACTCAATTCGAATGCCGATTACCATCTAAACATCGTTAGGACTTCGTCCAAACACATGTGCCATGCCTAAATCCATTTATCTCTTCCCTGCCAACCTATGTTTTCTTAACAATTGTTATATTTTGCTGGTGATTAGCAGAAGACTAGGAGACTGGATAAAAAGTTTTGACACTGATTAAAAACCTGTTTACTCCAAGATTCTCAGGAAAATATTCAAAAGGGTTCATTTATTTGAAGTTTGTGTACAAACAAAAAATCAAGCTTAAACGAGAGGTAGAGAAGAAAGAAGTCATTATACACAGTGAAAGTTAAAATAGATGAAACAGATAAAAGACAAACAAGATGATCAATATCCAAATTACCTGATGCTGAGACATGTAAAAAACTAAATTATTTACGCTTGAAATACACAGTAAAAATGTGAAATGTATAGTAAAGGTAAAAATGCAGAGTAAAGGATATTGATAGGTCATTAAGGTCAAAGAGTATCAGATGAAAGCGTATCAGCGTGAAGATCAAACTACCAAGTAGCTTAAAGGGCAAAAGCTCAAAGACCAAAGCTAGTAGAGCCAAAATAACATGGACAGCACACAGCAGTTCAATAGCTATCTCTATCTTCTTGCAGGAAGATATTTCCTTTTCCTATTTTTGTAAAAAATAGTTAGGGATATTTTCCTAAGTTCTACTATTGTATAAATAACTCTCTTCTCAAGTTACTAAGGGTTCACTATTCACCATTGAACAAGGTTTATCACTGAAGAAGTGTTGCACTCTTGAAGAAGACTGCACCTTCATGAAGCATTTGTAAACACTTGATGTACTTGACTTTTCTAGATCCTTAATACAAAGCATAGGATTATGAATTCAGTGTTACACAGTTTGTGTTTCCTGTAAGTTTTTCCAGTTTACACATTATGTCTTTCATCATATTCTTATGTCCTACAAGAGATACCTAGGTAGGAATAATTGTGTCTCAATTTACTCCTATAAGCTCCTGAAGTGATAATAATTAAAGATAATGGATGATCTGAAAATCACTCATGAGTGACCTCCGTTAAATAATTAATCAATGAAGGTATTACAGAATCATGTGCTAGTGCGTGTCTATGTTATTTTAGGCAACAGATCGATCAGATTGCAAAATACATAGACACTGGAAAATGGAAAACAATAAGGGAAACACAGTAAGCAAATACAAGAACACAACAAATTAATAAGGAGTTCACTCTATTCTCGAGGGCTACATCTCTGGTCTAGCTTCCAGTGGTGGCCTTCTTTTATTGTGTCTTTAAAACAGAGTTTTTATAGTGAGGAGCTCAATTTGAGTCTCCTAAAACAGATAATTGTTAGTAGTGTGGTTCTTGGATTCCCCAAGCCACTAGAGTGCACAGACTCTTTCCTTACCAAGTCTTGACCTCTCCAGTCTTTAATGGGAGAAGCCCAATGTGGTACTCAATTCCTGACAGATCCTCACAGGGATTGCTTAAACCTCTCAAGCCTTCTGTCTGCTCGATGGTACCTTAGGTTAACTCAGCTCTCTGTTTTCTGCTTCTTGCTTCACTATCTCTTTCGGCTTTTCCTTTCACTATTTTTCTTCCCTGGTTCTTCCTTTTCTTCTCTCTGTTTTGTTCTCTGTATGTTCATGGCTTAAAGCCAATTTGTCCTTGACTGTTCGGTTCCTCTTCTGCCGCTTCGGATTTCCTACTGCTGTTCGCTTGGAGTTCCCTGCCTCTGCGTCATGGCCAATCTCTCACAGGGAGGTGGCCACTTGTCCTCTCACGAACTGCGCCAGCTCTTCCTCAACGGTTTAGTATTTTAGTTACACTGTGGAACGACTCATCCGCCAACTCAGCGGTCAAATCAGACTTCAAACTTTCATAGGCCACGGCTTAATTCCCCCATCAAATCCAGTTTTCCATTGGGCGCAATCTCCGTCGTCGGATCTGGAGCCCCCAGATCCTACGGTGTTCGCTCATTTCACGCGGTTTACTTGCTCGACCATTAGCCCGTGATGAGAGGAAATTTTCTCTCTCATCCGTCGGACACGCGTCATGTGATGAATGGAATCACTCATTTTCTACCAAATCTGCTTACCACCCCAATGTGCCTTCGATATACCGTCGGTTTTGTAGCGTGGGACCCACCTTTCACCTTAGCGCTTTCCCTATGGTTTCTTGGCTTCCCATGCGACCGAGCACTTCGGGGCTTTTCCTTCTCAAGGGGTTTTTCCCAGCGATGCACTAATCGCACATCAGAAATGGCCTCCGTTTCCCGATCCAGGCTTCCTAACTGCTGATTTTTCCTCCTGCGCGGTCTCCATGGGCCTCGATTAGTGGGCTTTGACCGAGGTCCTTGTCGTTCCTTGCTGGCTGCAAACTGCCACTATCCATAGGTCTTTTGGATAGCTCTTTGTTCATAAATTTGAAGTCTGTCCTAATTTGATACAGTCATGGCATTTTGATAATTTTCATGTATCCAATTCGGATCATGGCCTTCCCATTAAAAAATATTTTGGACCACCAAAAGTTGGTTTTCAAGCATCGACTAAGTGAGGGTACAATTGTCTCACTTGTCCAATCTCTACCCACTTTGCACCGCTCAGCTTTGAACCCTTGAGCCCAATTCTGAGGTACTCAACATCTCCCCTATGCATTTTTCTCACCTTCTTGTCCAAAAATATGTCTTCCTATAATTCATTAAGATATTTAGGTAGTAGGTCATCAACAGAAGGCAATTGACTCTGCTCTTTGGGATCCTCAATTAGTGAAGGTTCAAACAACCTCAAGCAATCTTCATTTACGACCGAGTAGATTTACCTATAAGCTGGTAGATCAAGGCGAAAAGCATTCTCATCAATCTTCTCAAGTATCTTGAAGGGTCCATACCTGATAGGCTTTAGCGTTTTAACTTCACCTTGCATCCTGTCCTTGCTGATATACAGCCAGACTTGGTCACCAACTTGGAAACTATGCTCCATCTGATGCTTGTCATGCCTTACCATATATTTGGCTTGGCTCTTTTCCAGCTGTTCCTATACTACCTGGTGGATCTCTTGGATTTGTTCAATGAACCTAGTTGCCCTGTCCACATCATTGTGTCCCTCAACTGTGGTGTCTTTACCAAAGACAAAATCCAAAGGAGACCTTGGTGTGAAACCAAAACAGGTATCAAAAGGAGATCTCTATGTAGAAGAATGTTTTGATCTATTGTAACCATGTTTCACATAACACAAATGTTCATCCCAAATCTTAGGATGTTTGCTGCAATATCCCTTGAGTAACTGGATCAATGTCATGTTAACTACTTCTGTCTGGCCATTAGTTTGTGGATGAAAAGTTGACTTTTCTTCAGTTTGGTGTCCATCAGTTCCCACAGACTTGACCAAAACTTCCCCACAAATCGGGTGTCTCGATCAGATACAATGGAAGTGGGTAATCCAAAATGAACCCATACATGTTCAAAGAACAATTTTGCAGTTTGTTCAGCTATAATCTACTTATTACAAGGTATCAAAATACACATTTTGCTGAACCTGTCCACAACAACATACAGATAATCATGACCTTTCCTAGATTTAGGCAGTCCTCCAACAAAATCCATGGAAACACTTTCCCAAGGGTGAGAAGGAATTGGTAATGGAGTGTACAAGCCTAGTTTTCTATTGCTAGGCTTTATTTTAGCACACATAGTACACCCTCTTACATATCTAGAAACTATCTCATTCATTTTTGGCCAATAAAAAAATCTTTGCAGTTGTGCAACTGTTTTACTTACCCCAAAGTGACTTGATATTAGAGAAGTGTGTGCTTCTCAAATTATCTTTACTCTTTCAGTCTGTTGAATGCATAACTTCCCACAATGGTATAAGACTCAGTCCTTTACATGAAAATCCAATTCTTCTACTCATTTTCCTTGACTTAAAGTTGCATATACATCTTTAAAGTCTATATCTTGAGCATATTGTTCAATGTAGCTCTCATGTAACACAAAATTATGCTTAAGTATATTAGATGCATTTATAATGGGTCTAGATAACGTGTCTGCAACTTTTTTATGTATGCCCTTTTTATATCTGATGACTAAATGAAACTGTTGTAGAAAACCCATCCACCTATAGTGTCTTGATTGCTGCAACTTAGTTTGGTAGTGTAGATATTGAAGTGGTTGATGATCAATATGTATTACTGTCTCTTTGCCCATTAAGTAATGTTTCCACCTTTTCACACTCTGTACTAATGCATATACTTCATTATCATATGTAGGATAGTTAACTACTATAGAATTAAAGGTCTCAGAATGATAACATATGGGTTTACTATGTTGTGTTAACACTGCTCCCATGGAACAGTCACTGGCATCTGTTTGGATCTCAAATGGTCTTTGAAGATCAGGCAGTGCTAGTATAGGTGATGTACTAATCTTTTCTTTCAAGGTGTCGAAGGCTTTCTGTTGTTTTCCTCCCCACTGAAACACCTTGTTCAATCCTGTTAAAGCATGTAAGGGAGCTGCAATTAAGGAAAAGTTAGAAATGAACTTCCTCCAATATTGTGTTGCTCCTAAGAAGCTTCTAACTTCTGTAGCAGATTTGGGTTTAGGCCAGTTTATAATGATTGCCACCTTAGAGGGATCTCTCTTCAATTCACTACCCCCTACTATATGACCCAAATAATTCAGAGATGTTTTGCCAAATTCACATTTTGAGAGTTTAACATGAAGTTTTTATCTTTTCAAAACATCTAGTTTCTGCTTAACATGCTTTAGGTGTTCTTCCCACATTTTGCTAAATATCAGAATGTCATCCAAATATACAATAACAAAATTATCAAGAAAAGGTCTGAGTACATCATTCATTAATCTCATGAAAGTAGCAGGAGCATTAGTTAAGCCAAAAGGCATAACCAATCACTCATACAATCCTTGCTTTGTTTTGAAAGAAGTATTCCATTCATCTTGTTCTGCAACTCTGACTTGATGTATCCACTATGCAAGTCTAGTTTGTAGAAATAAACAACTTCCTTCAATTAATCTAAAAGATCATCTATGCGAGGAAGGGGATAACGATTTTTTATTGTTATCTTATTCATTGCTCAGTAATCAATGCACATTCTCCATGAGCCATCTTTCTTTCTCACCAAAACGATTGGTGACCCACATGGTGATGTGCTAGGTCTGATGAACCCTTTCTCGAGCAACTCCTGCACCTACTTCTTGATTTCAGCATTCTCTAAAGAAGACAACCTATACATTCCAATGTTAGGCAATGGAGCATCTTGCTGCAAAATAATATCATGCACTATTTCCTTTTTGGGTGGCAGACCTTTAGGTTCTTGAAACAAGATATCATACTCTGAAACAACCTTTTCTAAATCATCTTGTTGTTCAGCATTACAGCCCTCAAATACATTGGTTTTATCAAGTTTCTTTTCCTTTACAACATCAGTAAGAATTGTTTGCAAGAATTTATCATTCGTTTCATCTGCCCTGAGTTTATTAGAGTATAATTATTCTTGAGCTTATGAGCTCTTACAAAGTATTTGATTCCATCTTTAACAAGTAGATACTTGTTCTCAGCTCTATAGAAAATAGCTTTTCTATCATACAAGTAAGGACTTCCTAAAAAAATTCCAGATATATCCAAAGGAATTATGTCTAACTCAACCTCATCTACAAATGCTGACCCAAAAGAAAACTTGAGTTTGCACTGTCTAGTCACTTGTAGTTGTGCTTTATCATTTAGCCATCCTAATGGGTATGGTTTCTTGTGAGGTGTAGTTACTAATTCCAACTTCTTTACAATTGCTTCAGAAATTAAATTTACTTGTGAGCCACTATCAAACAAAGTATTAGTCTTTTGATGTTTGGAAATAACTCGAATATGGAAAAGCTCATGTCTTTTTTTATCATTTTCTTCATCAATAGTAGATTGTGCAGAATTACTAGTAGATGCTTCAGAATTCTTACCTTTTATACCTGTGGCTACAATGGTTGTTTCATCTCCTGAGTCTGACCCCAAATCCTTCTTAATAGCTGCAACAGTCTTCTTCTTCTTGCCCTCAAACTTCTTAGGTCTCAACTCTGGATGCACAATCCAACAATGCTCATCATCATGCCCGTCCTTTTTACAGTGAGTGCATGAAACCTTGCTTTTCTGTGCAGTGTTAGCCTTCCTTGCTTTCCATTTCTACTTTCTTTTCTCCTTATTCTTGCTTGCAGTGGGTTGGGATGATCCCCCAACTTCTGGACTTCCATTCTTTCCTCTAGATTTTAGATGAGTAGCTTGTACAGATACCTCATCTAAACTAGTGGGATTAAACATGAGGATAGTGTGCCTCATGTAGTTGTGTAGACCACCAATGTACTTCAACAGAGTCTCAGGTGAGTCTAATGAGATTCCTAGAATCAATGATCTCCTTCTAAATTCTTGAGTGTACCCTTGCACACTTTTACCTTTCAACTATTGAAGAGTTTTCCAACTCGTCATGGCTTGCTGCATGTAGGCCAATGGATAGAACTAATTTTTGATTGCAGAAACAAATTCACTCCAGAAAGATATAGTCTTACCATTTCTTTTCATGTCAGCTTGGGTTCTGCCTTCCCACAAAACCAAGGCAGTGCCTCCAAGGCATAGGCTTGCTAGTTGAATCTTTCTCTTGTCTGAATCGATATTCTGCACTCTACAATAAACATCAATTTGCCTAATCCAATTGTCCATGTTTTTTGCATTCAACTCTCCATCAGATATAGGTAGATCAAATTTAACATCTAGTTTAATCAAAGATGCTTTCTTTTTGTGTTCAGAGCTGTTAGGAGGTGTGAGAAAGCTTTCCTCTTTCCCTTTTCCTTTTGAGTTGTCATGGAAGTGAGACTCATCTTCTCCTTTGTCTTGTTTAGAGCCTGATAAATATTCATCCTTATGTTTTCTAAAGTCCCTATAGATTTCTTCTACCATGGACTTTATAGCTAGGAAACTATCTATGTATTGAGGGTGTGGTCCCATAGAATCTTCCTCTGACATTGTCTTTCGACGATAGACTCTCCCAATTTCAGGATTAGTTTCGACCAACTCTCCTTCTCCTAATTTGAGCTTTGATCTAGTTAGCATTCAATAGCTAAACCAACACAAGCTTGTCTAACCTTAACAACCTAAAGCTCTGATACCACTTGATCTGAAAATCACTCGTGAGTGACCTCAGCTAAATAATTAATGAATGAAGGTATTACAGACTTATGTGCTAGTGTGTGTCTATGTTATTTTAGGAAACGGATCGATCAGATTGCAAAATACACAGACACTGGAAAATGGAAAACAGTAAGGGAAACACAGTAAGAAAATTCAAGAACACAACAAATTAATAAGGAGTTCACCTTATTCTCCAGGGCTACATCTCCGGTCCAGATTTCAATGGTGGCCTTCTTTTATTGTGTCTTTAAAGTAGATTTTTTACAGTGAGGAGCTCAATTTGTGTCTCCTGAAACAGATAATGCTTGGTTGGGTGGTTCTTGGATTCCCCAAACCACCAGAGTGCACAGACTCTTTCCTTACCAAGTCTTGACCTCTCTGGTCTTTAATGGGAGGAGCCCAATGTGGTACTCAATTCCTGACAGATCCTCACAGGGATTGCTTGAACCTCTCAAGCCTTCTATCTGCTCGATGTTGCCTTAGGTCAGCTCGACTCTTTGTTTTCTGCTTCTTGCTTCACTATCTCTTTTGCCTTTTCTTTTCATTGTTTTTCTTCCCTGGTTCTTCCTTCTCTTCTCTCTGTTCTGTTCTCTGTCTATTCATGGCTTAAAGCTAATCTATCCTTAATTGTTCAATTCCTCTTCCGCCCCTTCGGATCACCTGTTGTTGTTCACTTGGAGTTCTCTGCCTCTGCATCATCGCCAACGTCTCACAGGGAGGTGGCCACTTGTCCTCTCACGAACTACGCCAGCTCTTCCCTAATGGTTTGGTATTTCAGTTATGTTGTGGAATTATTCATCCACCAACTCAACGGTCAAATCAGACTTCAAACTTTCATAGGCCGCGGCTTAATTCCCTTGTCAAACCCAGTTTTCCATCGGGCGCAATCTCCGCCGTCAAATCTAGAGCCCCAAATCCTACAGTGTTCGCTCATTTCGCGCGGTTGACTTGCTCAATCGTTAGCCCATGATAAGAGGCAATTTTCTCTCTCATCCGCCAGACACGCGTCGTGCAATGAATGGAATCGCTCGTTTTCTGCCAAATCTGCTTACCGCCCCAATGTGCCTCCAATATACGGCCAGTTTTGGAGTGTGGGATTTGCCTTTCACCTTAGCGCTTTCCCTACTGTTTCCCGGCTTCCCATGTGACCGAGTGCTTCAGGGATTTTACTTCTTGAGGGGTTTTGATAGAAATGGCCTCTGTTTCCTGATCCAAGCTTCCTAACTGCTAGTTTTTCCTCATGTGTGGTCTCCATGGGCCTCGGTCAGCGTGGTTTGACCGAGGTCCTTGTCGTTCCTTACTGGCTGCAAACTGCCACTGTCCAGAGGTCTTCCTGATAGCTCTTTGTTCATAAATTCGAAGTCTGTCATGATTTGATATAGTCATGGAATTTTGATAATTTTCATGGATCCAATTCGGATCAATGGACTAATGAACTATCTATTTAATTAGTTCCCTCTAAATCAATAAATCATCAACATCTTGTTGTAAGCATATGCATATTCTCTTGAACCTTCTGAACATCGATCAGAGGTTTTAACACTTATTATTATTCAATTATCTGTCTGAAAATTGTCATAATCATATTTATTTTTGTTTCAACTCACCACTATTCAAATTATCTCACTCTGTAAAGTTTTATAGCAGCCCTCTACTTTGGGATCAATATTATTCAAAAGGTTAAACATTAAAGTGTTACATCTGTTTTATTCATTGATCTTCCAAAACTAAACAAAAAAACCCCAAAAACAATTATCTTAGATGCTCTGGCATTGATAGTTGACCACTATTATCTCAGAGGTACAACATGCTATATGCCAGGTAGCTGGGAAACATGCGACCAACAATTAACATTTGCTGCAGAAATTCGTACAGACACCACAACAACTCTTCTGCAATTTTTGTCAATCAGTAGGTCATGATGAGTGCAATTTCCGTACTTACAAATTAATGATGGACATGACACCTGCATATAGGGTGCAGGCAAAAACACAACCTCCAGACCGAGGTGCTAAGGGAGTGCGAGGTGAGTATCAGGGGCACAGCCAAGGCCGAGGTGGAGGGAGGCCTGGTACAGGCTAAGGGAAGCGTATTTGTTACAATTGTGGAGGACCAAGACATTACGCGAGAGACTATCTAAATCCGACGCAACTGTCATGCCGCTACTGTACTCAGTTTGACCATGCAACTGACGATATCCCTATATTGTTGGCTAATATTTGCGAAAAGGGGGCACAGCCTCCGTAGCTAACGTAAAACCTCCAGATGATGAGGGTTGAGCCTAGCGAGGAAGACCCTAAGATAAACATTATGCTACAAAGTGGAATGACAACTGGTGAGGATAAATGGAATCAGCCTACAAAAGGGGAATGGGTCCGCAAAGCACTAGAAAAGGAGAATGGGTTTGATCTGGAGTGCACAAAAGAAACATTTATGAAATCAAATAAAAGCTTTACTGAGGCCTATACCTCAGGAAGTCAGGAACAATTATTTGAAGAAATGGACCCATACATGATTACCACGTTCTTAGAGACTTGCATGAAACTACTTTGTGATCATAAGGCTGTGAAGGGACTATAGGAACTGATTAGTCGGTGCATTGGCAAGGACAACACTACTGGTGAACCGCACGTAGTCAGAAATCTTGGTAAGTATAAGGTGAGGATGAGATGTGAGATGAGACTCACCGCGTAGATAGGGGAATACGAAATGGACCAAGTTATCTTGGATCTAGGGTCTAACGTGAATGTTTTTCCAAAACCAACATGGGAAATAATGGGGAGAAATATGCTCTAGTGGTCTCCAATCCAGTTAAGGATGGTGAAACAATAGAAAATCAACCCAATGGGGAGGCTGTAGGGGGTAATAGTTGACATCGACAGCGCAAGCGCATTAGACGATTTTGAAGTAATAGAGATTGTGGATGATATAAATCCCTAACCTGCTCTCCTTAGGATTGATTGGGCCACTAACATGAATGGGGTAATCAACCTAAAGAAGAGAAAGATGATATTTGAAAAGAAATCACTCCGCATAGTGGTGCCACTGGATCCTACAAAAGGACCGTGCTATACAAAACCAGTTTGCGATTATGAAAGTGATGACGATTTGGACCAAATCTACAAGATAACGTTGCAAGACTAGGATTGGGTAAATACGACAGTAGACAAACGTATTGCATGGGACTGCAAGAGCTCCTCGTAGAATAGATTCAGACAAAGAATTAGAGCACTGGCAAAACCAACCACATGAAGTATCTACGCTGCATTGTAATATGATGACCAAGTCATTGCGCTACGTGTCATCAAAAGAAAGGAATTTTCTTTCTTATGATGGGTTGACTGATGTGGATGTATTTTTGGATGCATTTGAAAGAGAAGTGTCGGAGAAGCACTGCTTCCAGGCCTTGGATTGGGCATTATGCACTATGCCCGCAAGATAGTGGGGTACACACAAGGATAATTTCGGTGATTGGCATGAATAGATGAGGATGATGAGAATACATTATGCACAGCTGAAAGTACGAATGACAGACAAGTATGATGGAAGGGATGATATGCGTGATCACTTGGCCAAATGGACTAAGGCTTATGGAGTGGAGCCCCAGCCTGAATGGGTGCATATGTTTTGTCATACCCTGGATGTCATACCAATGAACTGATACTTGGAAACAAAGCTTTGCCATGGCACTGAAGAATGGGACATCTTACGCCAGGGATTTATAATGACGTTTAGCTTTGAGGATGGGTTTGATTGTATCAACACAGTGCTACAAGAGGTTAAAGTTGTGATCTTTAGGATACTGCAGCATCCTTTGGACCCGATTCAACCTGATTGGACTACCCAGCTGAGCCACGTGCTGGAATGCTATAACGCGACCGTTGAAGAAGAAGACAAAGACCTGAGAATGGTCAATATCCTAGAGAATGAAGTTCATTGCAAGGTTGAAGGACCACAGATATAGAATCCAGACATAACCATGTCTCTGAAAACTAGATAGGCCAACATTGCCGCAGAGGTGAAGCCGAAATTTTCGAAGATTAGGGACTATTGGGACGACGCGATAGTAGATAATGTCACCGAGTGTTATAGACATATTTGGGCACATCAACCCCAAAATTATATGCCGATTTATTAGGGCTCATCAACCCCTAAAAGAGTTGTTTCATACCCTAAAGGAACATAGTCATCTGAATACATCATTCCCCAAACGTTCCATCTGAGAAACCATCCAGACATTGCCTAAATTGAACCATACTGACTGCTCCACTGGAAAAGTGTGATGCATACTGAGTGGTACAATGCCAGGGTGTGATGCATACTGTTCAGGCCTTCTATAGGGTGCGATGGGCGAGGATGGACAAATGTCCGAGACAGTGTGCTAGTTGGTTGCTCATGGAATCTTCTAGAAACTTCTCTTGTGCCACTTACCTCTCTGAATTCGCCCAAGGATGAATAAGGGATCTAAGAAAATCTCCAATCCCTTCTCTTGTGGAACCAATTATAACAAGTGGAATGACACTAATCAAACCCCATGGATGACTCACACCCTTGCAAACATCTATAAATGGATCCCTCATCCAAGAGATCTGGAGGCTGAAAGGTTGTGAATTGTAAGTAAGTGTTGATAGTTTGTAATTGAGGAGAGAGCATTGTATTCTTGTTGGTGTGATCTTACTATTTCATGAGGCAAAGAAGGATTGAAGCTGGGAGGATGATGCTGGATCAGAAAACTGGGTTGTAATTCTCCTTTCTATTAATAAAGCTCTTCAAGTTTTCTCCCATATGATTGTGCAATTGTGAATGTTATCATTTGTGAATGCTATCATTTGTTCATTATATATCTGATTCTGTAATGTTTATGTTGTAATAGATCATGATGCTTTGACGGTTCTTTGTTGCTGTACTTGTGCAGGTACTCTCCAAGCATGTTAATTACAGGGAGGAGTTGCAGGATCTGCCAAAGGAGAGAGAGATCAAGCAAGGGATTAAGCGAAAGTTCTAGGTTGGTTCTATTATCTTTCTCTTATCTGTTACACATAGAAGAAATCACTGAATTGCTTTAAACTATTGTTTCTAGGGTAGCTGCCAAACCTAGAGGGCTAGCATTCTTTAGGAATACTAGTTTTCCCAAAAACAAATTGGCAACTCCGTTGTGGAATGAAAAGATGTTTGTTTGTTGTTATTATTTGTTTTATGTTCAGTTTGATAAGCTATAGACAGAGTCTAAAGTCAGCCAAGTGGCCTTTGAACTGCTCTTGCTTTGCAATTGCATAGTAGATGAATGTTGCTTCAATCAATCTCTGGTTTAGTTTATGAATTAAACATTTGAATTACAAGCACATCTAGATGCCCTTTTGGTAGCTCAGTAACCTCTTCAGACATTCCATCGTACTTTGCTTATCATTGTTCATCAAAACCCAGCTTAATTAATTGAAAACAACTCCACATTTGAGCCAAAACCCATTTCAGTTGCACTCCCTCGACCATCGCACTATCTTCCACTGCAACTCAGTATGCATAGCACCTCCTGAGTGTAGTAAGTGTGATTCATCTCAATTTCTGTGAAGCCTAGGTGCAATGATTGACTAAACTCTTTTTCCATCTAGAAATTGAGAGTTTTTGACCTTGTTTTCAGTTTTGTTTGGTTGTTTTGCTGCATATGAACAGTGCCTCTTTATTGAAGCTTACTTGCATCACTTATATCAGCCTCAATTACATTAGGATTAGTGAATGTTTTTTTGTATTGTTTCCTCATTTACAATCATTTGGCGAAAAGTTGTTTTAGTCGATATGTTGCTTTGGTACAAAAAGTGTCGTAATTGTCGTTTTTTGTCGAAAATAGAAGTGTCGTAAATTCTTCCTTCCCTTAATAGTCGATTGAACTTTTCTTGATGTATTTGATTTGATTTGTTTACATTCAAAGTTTCGAAATCATTTTTGTTCAAAATTGAAATTGTTGTTTTGAGTCTTCCTTTCTCTTTTGAAGAAGAAATTGTCGAAAATGTCATTCTGAGTGAAATATTTCAGATCTTTGCTACATTTAGTTTTCCTTTTGGCAACTTTCACATTAAGGAGAGCGAAAACAAATACATGAATTTGCATTTAACATTTTTTGATTTTTGTGCGAAAAAATGATTTAGGGAAATGCACTAGTTTGTGCTCTTTTCTCTTTGCTTAAAAGCACTGTTATCTTCTTTCCCTAGTAGCTAGGATTTTCATTGCCCAAATAAACAAAGATTGTTTATCATTGTAGATTTCATCTTAGTAATTTCAGATCATCATCATGTGGTGAACCATTGAAAGAAAAAATCTAAACAAGATCAACTTTAAAATGAATTTCAATGAACCTAACAATGCTTTGGAACTTAACACAACATATCTAGAGGTCTAGGCTAGTGACGTGTGCCAGCATCGTTAAAACTAGTGGCTATCGTTTTCATTGAAGGTTGGGTGATTCATCCTACTTGATAAAAAAAGTGCTAGCATGGACTTGTGCTCCCCATACCATTGCATATATATCGGGAGACCACAATAGGCTTAAATCCTTTATCCATAGGAAACTGAGTCTGCCGCCTTATTGATCGCAATGCACTAAACACAGCATTCGGGAAGATTGACTGCTATACATAAGTCCTTGGTAATTTATTTTTAATTTATTACCAAGGTGTATATTGCAGTTTTTTTATTGGTTTGGTAATCCCTTTGTCTAGATTCGCCAAATTAGTCACTTTCATTCCTTTTCAACTCTTTAAAAGAAAAGGTCCATTTGAGCACTTGTCCTTTCAGGCTCATTAAAAATCGAAGGAGACTAGAGTCATATTTAGCTTTTTCTCGACTCTTAAAAACTGAAAAAACAAAAGTTGTGTCCAAGCATCATTAGAATTAATTGAATTTGTAACAACATCATTTTCCCTTTAATTTTGAGTTGATCAAGCAATCCGAAATCGTGGAAGAAAGTCAATCAAAACCCTGTCGTTCGTGGAGACTAGCGAGTCAACCGTCTTTACCTCCAGAAGCGAAGCCAATCCAGAAAAAGCGGCCTCGTTTAACTGAGTCCAGTTCATCTGGTTTATTTTAAACTTTTGTTTCAACATCGTCAGAGACTTCAGTTACTTCGATTATTTCCGATACATCTGCCTTCAAAGAGGAAGTTTTGCAGTTACAAGAGTGTTATCGGGAAAACTAGTGTGTATGTAGAGCTGCTAGTCCCACTAAGGCTGGTAGCTACCTTAGAAACAAATAAACTAAAAACTACTTTCGTTTTCCTTTATGATAAATAGATGAGAGGGGAATAAGGAGACTAACCTTTGTCTTGCGCTTGGTTCCTTTCTCGATTCCTCTCCCTTCTGATAGATCTTTGCTACTCACTTCCTAGTCTACCCAGCTTCACAGAGCACCTATAGCATCAAAGCAGCATAATACTATCCACGAAGATAGATCTATTATCATAAAAAATATAGGACCAGATGTATATTGACCACACAAATGCATAAAAAATCAATCATACAAGAATGTGGAGGAAAACTTGAATAGCTTTATTGATAATTAAGAAAGAGCAAAGAGGATTACAACCAATTGTTCTAACCCAGCATCATCCTCTCAACAAGTAAGCCCTTATTCACCTCATGAAAAGCTTAGATCACCCAACACTATGATATTGCACCAAGAAACTAGCAGCACTTCCTTACAAGATACAAAATTCCAGCCTCTGGATCTCTGGGATGAGGGATCCATATATAGATGTTTGCAAGGGGGGTGTGTTACACTAAAAAATGTCACCATGGCTATTTACAGTTGGTATGGCTCTATCAACAGTCATACTACCCTCTTAAGCAAGTCTTATGCCTCTGCTATTCATGTCAAACTCCAAGAAAGAGAGAAAGTCTTTATAAATATGTTTATCTCTGGGTACGCAGGTTCTCTCAAACCTTGCCTGCGGGTACGCACCTATTGTTCATAAGGTCTGCGTCCAAGGACGCTCTGTATCTAAAGGGGCAGGTGTGTCCCTCTGAAAAGGTTAAAATGCGCAAGTTTTATCTTCAAAAACTTACTTGTGGTCATTTCTAGAGCATTCTAGAAGGTTGTTTGACGTGTATTGAGCGCCTCCAGATGGTTCATGCACTCCTACCAAAGAGGAACTTATCCCATCAATAAGGGAGTGATCCCATCCAAAGAAGGGACTATCCCATTGATGGTGGACCTGATTAACTTCCTCTTGAGCACTATAAATACAGGCTTTGGGCCAGAAGGAGGGAGGTTGAAAGCTATACATTTCTAAGGGTAAATGCTGTAGGAATTAGGACTCCCATTTAGAAGCTTGTGAGGAGAGATTGTCATCTTTGCTTGTTCTATTTGGAAGTGGGTGAGCTTTCTCAAAGTAGAGGAAGACTCTTGTGGACCCTGGAAGGAGCTTGCACAACACCAAGGCTCAGGTTGTAATGGTTCCTTTTGATTACCTTTAATGCAAATTGGTCCATTCTTCTCAATAACTTGTTGTTTATGGGTTATTTCATGTACTCCTTGGTCTATATGTTGAATATGCTTTGTTTTATGTTATAATCAGGTGCTATTTAATTGTTTGACTGTTGGTGATTGCAGGTTTTGGAGAAAAGGAGGAGCTCATCCAGATCAACAAAGCTTGGACTTCTACAACAACGTTTGGACAAAGGTAAGAACGAAACACTTGATTTCTCATATCATAATGCATGTTTAGAGAAGGATAGCTCCAGTTTGTTTTGTTTGTCATTAGAATGTCTTAGACTTCTAGGAAGTTCGGTTGTGTCCACACTCTTGACTGATTCCGTGTGACAAATTGGCGACTCCGCTGGGGATAGATTCCATTGATGAGAAGAGTCTTTTCCTTTGTGTGAACTTTGCTCTGAGAAAATTGGTTTATTTTTCTGGTTTTTGGCTCTGTGACTTTGTTTTTGGGTGGGTTAGCTTAGGGTTAGTTTCATTTTAGTTTTTCTTGAATTTTCCAGTAGGACGCACCCTCTGAGTATTGCACAGTGCGTCCCTGGACGCACTGTCGCTGTGTGCACAGTGCGGGCCCGCACCTGTCTTAACGGGTTGCCTGCGTCCCCTGCTAAAATTTGAGAAAATTCCATTTTTTGCATTTTTGCTCTTAGATTTTGCTTTTTCTTAGTTTTTACTGCCCAGATCCACTAGTTACCTGCCATAAATCTTCACCTAGGCTTGTTTCCTTGGCATTCCTGCTTTAAGCTTTCATCAATTGGGTGTTTTGAATCTCTTTTTTGAGAAATTCTTGATTTGATTTCCTTTGGTCATTACTTGGAGGTTTCTCTCAGTCCTTTCACAATTTTGCATCTTTTTGCTTTCGTTTTTGCAAAAAAAAATTCCCCCTCATTCGCCGGGGGGGGGGGGCTAAATTGTGTATGAGTGTTTTTATTTTTTGATCTTTGGAACTCTCACCCAATTTTCTCAACTTGCACTTGATTGGTTCTTAGATCACATTAGAATCATCTTGTGTTTGAGAATTCTCTTGCATAGATCACATTTGCATAATTAGAATTCTCATTTTCAGAATATGAATGAAAAATGTGCATAGGTTACATTTGCATACTTTTCAAGTGAATTGTGCATAGATTACAATTGCATAGTTTACGTTCTGAAGAATCAATCGTAGATTTAGATCAGTTTTCTTTGATTTGAATTTGCATAAATAAAAAAAATAAAAAATGGTTTGGAATTGATTTGCATTAGTTTTTCTTGATAAAATCAGTGCATTAGAGAATTTGTTATATTTTCTCTTAGTGATCAATTTTTTGCATTTTCGGAAGTGAATGGAAACTCTCTCCTTACTTTAGTTAGGATTCATCGAATTGAAAAGATTACATTATCATATTCAATTGCATTCAGTTGGGTCGGGTCATAACACCATTGGTTTCATCTCCATTTACCCATTTGAGTAATAACAGCCTTAATAACACAGCGCTTAATTAAAATTCATCTAGTAATTTTTACATTTCTAGGGCTCTGAAACACCAACATAGCTTAGGCTAGTGTCTTGGAGTAGGAGAGTAATTAACTCTCCAAGACAGTAAAACCAAACAAGTAGCTGATCTTGTGATAGAATCAACTCCAATTGTTACATTTACACTCTGGGAAAGCTCCTCTTAAAGGAGAAGCACGAGCTCGTGTCCGAACCAGTGAGGGGATCCATCCTCCCTCGTTGGGAACGACGCCAGACAGTACGTATTACAAACGGTAAACCTCGGATTAACCATTGTCGAGGAGCCAGGGGTCACTTATCGGTAAGCCTTGGATTACTGTCAAGGAGTCGGTAAGGGGATTGAGCTTGCTACTCTGCCCTTGCGTGCTGTCGGAGTTTAGACTGTTCCCCCAGTTGTACTTGTTGTCGTTGGTAACCTTAGTGACCATAATCTTTAGGATTCTA
Source organism: Pinus tabuliformis (assembly GCA_031772625.1). Lineage (NCBI taxonomy): Eukaryota > Viridiplantae > Streptophyta > Pinopsida > Pinales > Pinaceae > Pinus > Pinus tabuliformis. Next base: position 112,733,573 of record CM062812.1, read on the forward strand.
CCCAAGGTGACGGTGGAGGGAAGATCCCACTGTACCTGGAGCAGACGTCGGCTATACTCACTTGGATTTTCTGGGGGGTTCACTTCACTCGAGACGGTTAAAGTGGAGGAACTTGGTCCAGTCTATTCATTAAGCAGGTTGCCGGGGTAACTGTTCCACCCGCCATTTCTGTACTGAATTCTACGAGGTTGGGCTTCATCACCAACTAGTGTTTTCGGTCCGGAGAGCTTACTGTTTGTGTGTGGTTTGACTCCTAGATTTGATAACGCGTGTTAATTTGTTTGTTTTTACTTTTAGAGACCATAGGTGTGAATTGTGAATTTTAATTGTTAGGTGTAAATTGTGACTTGTTAATTTTATTTTTAATTGTTAATAAAATTCACTGAAGTTGAATATAATGGAAAATGTTCCGGAATGTATCAACCTAGGAACCCCTCCTAATGAGAATCCTAGTACTTTTCCTTACTTTGGAAATGTTGGTCCTCCTTATATGGCTACTTTGTCATTACCTGGATTTACAATAGGATTACCGATATGGTTATTTTCAACTTCGTTGGCCCAAAGTACTCCAATTGTTCCACCTCAACCGGATGCTTCACCTCAACAGATTTCACCATCTCAACATCACCAACCTTCTGTTGACCCTTTACCTTCTTCGCCTAATTTTTCTTCCTCCATTTCTTCCTCTTCGCCTGGTAAAAGCCTTGATGCTAGTAACCAGGAGGCTAACAAGAAGAAGAAAGGGAAGAAGAAGAAGAAGAAGAAGAAGCAAGATAAGAAAGAAGTCAACCAACCAACCATGACTGTAAGTGTTAGTGGTGTTGAGGAAAATTCCGACATGCATCGTAAACCAAAATACCCTTGCAGGCTTTGTAAGGGTGACCACTTCCTTGTCAATTGTCCTGGTATTCCAAAGGTCTTGGAAGTATGGTCAGAAAAAACTCATCAACTTTCCGTTGATCCATCAACCAGTGATAGTCAGGTTCCTGGGAAAAAGGGTAAAGTTAGGTTTCCTTGTAAGTTATGGAAAGGGAGTCATCATACTCACATTTGCCCTCACATGGATGAAGCCTCAACATTGTTGGAAAAGCTTACTGTTCCACAGCAAGAATTTCCAACTGGTTACCGTAAACTTTCTCCCAACCTACCGTCAACTGACGGAGTGATTGATTTAATTTCAAGTACAGTCAATCACACTCTTCCATTGGAGAGTGAAACTCATGTCACTCAGGTTGATGATCCATTAGTTGATCAAGTGGTCGATTCAATTTCACATTCGGTCGATCCCGCTTTCCCTTTAGAGAGTGAACTTCATACCACTCAGGTTCTTCTAGTTACATCAGATTCTTCTATGCCGGGGGGCATTTCACCTGTTTCTACAGAACCCCCTCCAAGTATTGAGGTCTTTTCCTTTGATTGGAATAGACTAACAGAACCTCGTCTTCCTTCCTCCATCCCTTTCCAAATCATTGTCAAGGCTGGTGGTAGGGACATACATCGTACTCAGGTAGATGAAGGTGCTTCTGTTAGTATTTTATCCTCAACTGTTTGGAAAGATTTGGGTTCCCCTCAGCTTGCGCCTATTACGCAGAATCTGAAAGCTTTTAACAGAACCATTAGTGAACCTTTAGGGATCCTTCCTAAGTTTTCTATTATCTTGGAAGGTAAAACTGTCTGTATTGATCTTATGGTAGTTCGAGGTCCCTTGGATTTCAATTTACTCCTTGGGCGAGACTATGTTTATGCAATGAAAGAAGTCGTATCGACACTCTTTCGCGTGATGTCCTTCCCTCACAATGGCAACATTGTGACTGTAGACCAGCTTTCGTTCCCTAGTCTTGTCTCAACTACCAATAATATGACAGCCCTAAATGTTCCTGATTCTCAAGTGGTATATACCCTGCCACGGGTTAATTATGTGGCAACTAGTCCCATGTTTTCAGTTACCGATGTAAGTGATCCTCTCACTGTTGATTTAGATCCGGTAATTGACATGGAAAACTCTATGGGATTACTTGAACACGATGTTCTTATCCCTTTCGAGTCCCTTGACATGGATTCCTTCCAGAGAACTATTCTTCCTTCTGATGAAGACCTCTTGGAAGCCATGATCAAGGTGTGTCCATTGACATGTCTTTCTTCCAGTTGGAAGCCATGATCAATGTAGCGAGGATAGTTTTTTCCTGTATCAACCTCGTTAAAAAATGAAACAAGGAGTGGGAGGAAAGTTCCTTTTACTGTGTCAACCTCGTTAAAAAATGAATCAGTGTGTACGAGGATAGTTTTTTTCCTGTATCAACCTCGTTAAAAAATGAAACAGGCTAGCGTGAGGATAGTTCTTTTACTGAGTCAACCTCATTTAAAAATGAATCAGCTAGATTTTAGGATATATAGGTAGATTGTAGAAAGTAGGGTTTCGAGGATAGTTACTGAGTCAACCTCGTTAAAAAATGAATCAGGTATGAGGATAGTTCTTTTCTTGTGTCAACCTCCTTAAAAATGAAACAACTCCCTTTTCAAGTTAAATATTGAAAGTAAAACTTAATTTCATCCAGCCGGTTGAATGCAATGAAGCTTGGGGGGCATGTACCTCGTTTTGCATCCTTATACTGGGGGCATGCGAACTTTTTGAGCATAGTTCCTTGTCTTGTGTCAAGCTCGTTAAAAATGAAACAAGGATAGGTTAAGTAGGTAGATTGTAGAGAGTAGTCATGAGCATAGTTCCTTGTATTGTGTCAAGCTCATTAAAAAATGAATCCAGGATTTTAGAGCATAGTTCCTTGTCTTGTGTCAAGCTCATTTAAAAAATGAAACAAGGATTTTGAGGATAGTTCTTTTCCTGTGTTAACCTCACTAAAAAGTGAAACAACTCCCACAAGTCTTTCCAAGATCTTGAAAGTAAAGCTTCATTCCATCCACCTTATTGAATGCAATGAAGCTTGGGGGGCATGTACCTCGTTTTGCGTCATTATGCTGGGGGCATATGAACTTATAACAAGCATAGTTTTTCGTTTCAAGCTTGCGTAAACATGAAATCGAATCCGAGCATAGTTCTTTTCCTGTGTCAAGCTCGTTAAAAAATGAAACAAATCCTCCTCTACTTGAGTCGAGAGATTGACAAGATCTTATAGATGTTAAGTTTTTAGGTTAGTTATTTCAGTTTTTTGCATAATTTTCTTACAGTTTTAGGTTGAGTCTTTCAAATGATCTCGTAACTCAAACATTCATTTCATCCAACTGGTTGAATGAAATGAAGCTGGGGGGGATGCGCTCTAACAGTTACGCTTAGGGGGCATCAAGCACAGTTTTCTCTCTGTTTCAAGCTTGTGTAAAAATGAAACTACTTTGAAGCATAGTTTTTCTCTATTTCAAGCTTTTGTAAAAATGAAACCTATCTCGAGTCAATTTCAGTTATTTTCAAGACTCGTTGAACTCATGAAAATACCGAGATTATTTTCCTATTTTTCATTCTCGTAAAACAAATGAAAATGCCGAGTTCTTTCTGTCTTTTCCTGCTCGTAAATTAAATTGAAAGTCGGCCATATGAGTACATTTTTATCCCTTTTTTGAACTCATTAAAACTTATGAAAAAGTGAAAACCATGAGTACATTTTTATCATTTTTTCGAACTCGTTAAAACTTACGAAAAAGTGAAACCTCAGAGTCATCTTTTAAGCCCTTTTCTGACTCCTAAAATATGAAAAGATTGCCGAGCGTTTCTTTTACACTCGTTAAAACGGAATTAGAAGACGGTCCCCTTATAGCTCTTTTCTGACCGTAAAATCAGGAAACGATTGCCGGGTTTTTGTCGTTTCAAACTCGATACTGGAAATAAAACGACGTGTCCTTGATCGCTTTTTACTTTTCAGGTCAGTGGCACTAATTATGAAAGTACTCCTTGGTCGCAAGATCAAGCGGTTTCCCCAGGTATTATTTTATACTTTTTCGGGCTTAGGGGACACAAATTTACGAAAAAGTTCAACTTGGAGTCTTCTTAAGTTTTTCAGACTCTCTAAAATTGAAAAACGCCGAGTTTCTCCTATACTGGGCTCGTTAAACATTTCACAGTAAAGGACCTGTTCAATTACAAACAGGAATGAACCACTCCTTCCTAGGGTTCGAATCAAAACTGGGTTGGACTCATCCGAAGGATGAGCTTATAATCAAGCATATGTTATCCTCCTCAAGCTTGTTAAAAATAAAGAGGTACTTGCCAGAAATGGTGGGGGAAAAGAGAGAAGAATGAGCCTATTTGTTACCTTTTGTCTCAGAAGAAACTTTATTACCACTCTTGGACACGACACTTTTCATTCACCTGGGTTGGGAAATCCTTTACCTCACAGTTGATCAAACCACTTTTGAAAGTCTTCAACCGGGTTCCGGGGATTAACTTTGAGTTATTTAGCACCAAACCATCTGTCGTGTCGTTATGTGTCCAAGAGGTCTGCAAACAAAACTTTCATCTGCAAAATACTTGTCATCCATTTGACCATCCCTGAGTCAGTCCTTACAGCAATATTTCTTCAACTTGAACAATGATTTCGTGTTGTGGGCTTGCCCGCAACGGGTCACTTTCTATCGACATCAGCACATTATCTAGAGAGATGACTTAGAAATCGTCAGTGCCTTGAAGTCTGCATGCATCAATGGCAGGTTTCTCGCCTTTGACGTCAGTTTACATCATTGACTTTCGATCGAAGGATTCCATGAAATGTTCGACATCAACTCATTCATTCACATCTCATGGATTGTACTGGGTACTTTGAGAACCATTGACATTACTGGTGGTCTCTCTCACGCTTGTTAACAGTTTACATCATCGACTGGTAATCAAGTGGTTTCTACCATGTTCGACATCGACTCATTTATTCGCATGGCTAGAATCGTACCAATTCGAGAAGTAGGAATGAAGACCCTGGATCGAATCTTTACCATCCAGGCTGCGAGGAGTTTTGTATTCATTATCTAAGTAGACTAACCATAAACAGATGGCTGCGTCCATACTATGTCTACAAAAGTCTATGATTATGATGTACTGCAAAATCATTTCTGTATCAGAGTAGTTAGTGTGTTAGTTAAAATTTTAATCTGAGTATGGGAATGCCTACCTCAGTGATGATATAATCTTATACATGTATTTTGTGTTGAAAATTGCAGGTTCTGACCAGGTTCTCCACGAGATAATCCTCGAAATGATAAAGCGCTTCACCCTTCCTAGATAATACAAAACCCTAATCTATTCCAGGCTTCGCACTTTAGGGGCAATCTGTTACACTAAAAAATGTCACCATGGCTATTTACAGTTGGTATGGCTCTATCAACAGTCATACTACCCTCTTAAGCAATGCCTCTGCTATTCATGTCAAACTCCAAGAAAGAGAGAAAGTCTTTATAAATATGTTTATCTCTGGGTACGCAGGTTCTCTCAAACCTTGCCTGCGGGTACGCACCTATTGTTCATAAGGTCTGCGTCCAAGGACGCTCTGTATCTAAAGGGGCAGGTGCGTCCCTCTGAAAAGGTTAAAATGCGCAAGTTTTATCTTCAAAAACTTACTTGTGGTCATTTCTAGAGCATTCTAGAAGGTTGTTTGACGTGTATTGAGCGCCTCCAGATGGTTCATGCACTCCTACCAAAGAGGAACTTATCCCATCAATAAGGGAGTGATCCCATCCAAAGAGGGGACTATCCCATTGATGGTGGACCTGATTAACTTCCTCTTGAGCACTATAAATACAGGCTTTGGGCCAAAAGGAGGGAGGTTGAAAGCTATACATTTCTAAGGGTAAATGCTGCAGGAATTAGGACTCCCATTTAGAAGCTTGTGAGGAGAGATTGTCATCTTTGCTTGTTCTATTTGGAAGTGGGTGAGCTTTGTCAAAGTAGAGGAAGACTCTTGTGGACCCTGGAAGGAGCTTGCACAACACCAAGGCTCAGGTTGTAATGGTTCCTTTTGATTACCTTTAATGCAAATTGGTCCATTCTTCTCAATAACTTGTTGTTTATGGGTTATTTCATGTACTCCTTGGTCTATATGTTGAATATGCTTTGTTTTATGTTATAATCAGGTGCTATTTAATTGTTTGACTGTTGGTGATTGCAAGTTTTGGAGAAAAGGAGGAGCTCATCCAGATCAACAAAGCTTGGACTTCTACAACAACGTTTGGACAAAGGTAAGAACGAAACACTTGATTTCTCATATCATAATGCATGTTTAGAGAAGGATAGCTCCAGTTTGTTTTGTTTGTCATTAGAATGTCTTAGACTTCTAGGAAGGTCGGTTGTGTCCGCACTCTTAACTGATTCCGTATGACAGGGTGAGTCAACTTTTGAGATTTAATTAGTGTCCTCTCTCTGATAGTTCTTGAATCCACTTGGAGATTGATGATCTCTTACTCATTCCTGGGCGAATGCAGAGAGGCAAGTGTCACAGGAGAAGTTTCTAGAAGATTCTTTGCTTCTCCACCTTGTAGATCGACCCTATCATTTGTCCACTCTCGCCCATCGCACCCCATAGAAGGGCTTTCCAACATGCATTGCACCTACTGTGTGTATTTAGGTGGGATGCAACGCACTTTGACCATGGAGCAAGTGAAATGGTCTAGTTTTGACCAGTTCTGAGTAGTTTTCCATGGATAACTTCTAGGAGAAGATGTAATCAATCGACCTTGTTCTTTTAGGGGTCGGAACAACACTTTTAGGGACTTAAGAGCCCTTGGTTTATGGACATTTATGACTGGGCTTGCAGTGCCCAAAAATGCCTATAATAGTTGTCCCCTAAAGCATGAGGTCGTTAATTTGTTGATGTCGGGTGAAAAGATTTATCATGAGGATCTGAAGTTCTTTCAAGCCGGAAGGAGACCTGTAATAAGATACAATAAAATACATTATCTTCATAATATTTTCATGATCTAGATGAGGCGAGCATTTCCCATGCTCAGCTTCATAAATTCATTTTCATGTACATGAGATATACAATCGTCTGAGTGTAGACTGATGATTCTGGTAGAGCCATCATCCCTTAGATTGGATGATTATTTGTGCAGCAATGATGTACATTTGATGTCTTTATTTTCCTGAATATATATCGTAGCCCGGATGGATGAAACTAGATCCGGGGTCTTCAATCTCGTTCAATCATCACTCAAAGTACAAGTCGATCCATGTGAGAGATGTTCTGGAGTCGAACATGGAAATACATCGCTCGATTACCAGCCAATGATGTAAGATGTTAACAGGCGCGAGAGGAATCACCGATAATGATGATGACCCTCAAGGTACTACAGTACAATTCACGTGGTGTGAATAAGGGACTTGGCATCGAACACCACGCAAAATCTTTCGGTCAAAGGCCATTGATGTAAACCTGTCGCCGGAAGTGAGAAACTTACCATTGAGGCATGCAAGCTTCAAAGTACTGAAAGGGTTGTTCCTAGATCGACTTCTTGGATAATGAGCTGATGTCGACAAGAAGCGATCCGTCATAGGAGGGGCTTAGTGAATCCCACATCAATGACATGGAATGGAGCAAATGATTTTAATGGAGGTGAAAACGATCTGGTGATATAAGGTTCAGGGTGGCGGTCATGAAAGAATGGAGCATAAATGTATTGCAGTGGGTGAGACACAGGTGAATTCTCTTAGCAACTTCTCTTGAACATATCGGTGACACTGACATGATGGATCGGTAGCATTAACCCCAAATATGGATGGTGTGATGGAACCATGGTGATGTGACCAGTGAATGGGACAACCCAACCTGACTCAGATGCGGAGTGAAAGTGTCATGTTCAAGAGTGACTTGCTACCAACAAAGTTTCTTCAAGTTTTCTTCCCAATTTTTCCCCAGTCATTGCTGACCAATACCTCTTTATTTTTTTCAAGCTTGAGGAGGATAACATATGCTTGTTCTATAATTTTCCCTTCGGGCAAACCCATAGCTATGTTTTAACGAGCCTAGCGATAGTGAAACTCGTTCTTGTCTGTTATGGACAAGTTTGTCGCTATTCCACTATTCGGTTTTAACGAGTTTAACGACAACGATAACTCGATCATTTTTAATTTTAGAGAGTCTGAAAAGGGATGTAAAGGAAAGTCCAAAAATCATTTTTCATCACATAATCCCTTGAGTCCGAAAAAGTATAAAACAATACAAAAGGGATGAATTTTCGGTATTTTTAACGAGTCGAACAAAACAAGCGCTCGATCTTTTTGTGTAATAATCCCTCAAGTCCAAAACGAATAAAATCTAAAGGAGGGATAGCACTTCCGATCCCTTTAACGAGCTGGAGAGGCCAATGGCTTGGAAATCTTTTCATATTTTACGAGTCAATTGAAAATAGCTTAAAGAAGACTCGTTTTTTGAGGAACGAGTGATAGATTTGGGTAGCAGCTGATTCCAGGTAAGGTTTTGAATTTTCCAATCACGGCAGTGTCACAAGGATGGCTAACAAGATCACTCTTCGTAGCTCTTCCTCAAAAGGGGTAAAAAATCAAGTGGGGGTGAATGATCAGCCAATATAGAGTGGAGGTGATGATGAGAACACAACCAAGGCTTCAAAGGCTGAAGTAATACATTCACGACGGTTATTTACCGGAAAATGGTTAATTTTTTAATGAGCTTAAACTCTGGAGGAACATTTGCTCATTGCTTATGTTTATTTTTTAACGAGCTTGAATTCCACGTTAAAACTGCTCGATCCAGTCATATAATAAGGATGTCTCATCTAAGATGCCATTTTTATGGATCTTGCACCTTACAAAGCTTTGCTCCGCATCCTTTCTTTATGCAAGTTAGGAAACGACCAATTTTACGAGTTTAAAGGGTTAGAGGACCTATAAATTTTAAAAATAAATGGTCGCTCTTCGCTTGCATGCCAAAAGGTTTTCATGCCCCCAGGTATAGTGAAAAATTTCCAAGTTACCAAAGATTGCTCTATCCGTGTTACAAACAAAACAATTCCTTGGCGATGTCTATCGAAATAGACAAAGGTGAGTGGCGCAGATTCCTCCACTCACATAACTTTGACGAGGGAATCTTATTCCAGCCTAATCCCATTTTCCTAAATGGATGGGTGTGTCAGACTAGTCATATATCCTCCACGGAAACCTACCCTATACCCGAGGTTTTCCTGCCGAAACAGACCAGAGTGCATGCCCCCTGGGTTTCAGTCATGTCCTCCGAATCACTCGCGCTCATTAGGAGGACGGACTAGGGATTGATGAGACATTCCTTGCGTGAAAAGATCATTCAGGGTTGGTATATGACTATTTGCTATGTGTGAACCGGGAAATGAAAGCTGGTCTACGATCTTGACCACTCTTCCTTTGGGCGGAAAACACATTACTCTAAAGAGTGAGGAGACGATGTCTCCCATGCAATAAATATAGTCGCGTCCAAGGAGTAGATTATAATCCAGGGGTCCTTGGACTACCATTACGTTCATGTGAACGGTTTTCTTTCTCAATGTTATTGGCACATTAGGAAGAATCCCTAACGGTCGACTGGTTCCTTTATCAAAGCCTATTAGATTTCTCATCTCAGGCAAAAGCGATGGCGAACCAAGTGCTTTCCAAGCAGTTGAGGAAAGGATACTCACAGAAGCCCCTTCATCTATGATGGTACCGGCCATGACCATTCTATATATTTGAGCAATGATTCGAAATGGTACACTAGCCAGTAAACGGGGTCTGCCTAGTAGATTCCAGTCAAAGGAAACAACTAGGTTGCTTGGAGGTGGGACCGAATAGACGACCAGATATGACTCTGACAAACTTCCTTCCTGCGGTAAAGGAACGGGTAAACTGCCCCCATGTTCATCGGAGTCTGTGCTTACGAAGAGAATTTGAACGGTGTCGTTCTTGTTCTCTTTTGTGACTGTATCATCTGAAGATTGATCCTCCGAAGGCAAGATCGGGTCAACTGCCGCCTCAACCTTTTGATTTTCGTCTGGTGTGGATTCAAATGGTTTATCTTCAATGATAAATGCTTTGGCCGACCACAAGGGCGTGTTAGCCGGATTTTCAACTAGTGACGGACTCAGCAAGAGTTTTTTATATCCAGGAGGAAGCCGTAATGGTGAAACCGAACGGTCGCCCAAAACTCTTTTAGCCTTGTCTAAGAAGGGACAACAGTGGACGGCGTGATCGCCTTCACATAGTTTACAAGGAAATTTACATTTTCCTTTTTGTCTAGGGGCTTCACTTTCACTAGTTGACGGTGTACTTTCAACATGATCATCAGAGGTTGACGACACCGGATTGTGCAAACGAGGAGACCAGTCCCTTAAGATCTAAGGGATGCAAGGACCATCTCGATGATAGTGGTCTCCTTTGCAAATGACACATGGCGATTTAGGCCTGGTCGGTGCAGTGTGTGGATTTTTGCTAGACGATGCTTGGTTGCCCCTTTTCACCTTTGGCTCCTTCTTCTTCTTCTCCTTCCTCTTCTCAGTTACTTGATTTTTGTCTTTACCAGCTTCATCAGGCAAAGAGGAAGGAGGAGAGGAAGAATTGGACGAAGTAGAAGGTTTGGGGGTAACTCTGGTATCGTTTATTTGCTGACTTGATTGTTCAGGAATCACGGTGTTCTGAACGACAGAAGTTGAGAAGATCCATACAGGCAAGCTGATTGTCAATCCTGGAAGAGACAATGTGCCCATATGGGGTGCACCAACATCTCCCTAAGAGGAGAAGGGACTAGGATTTCCTCCAAGGGGAACTCCTTGGTTGGTGGACTCCATTTTTCTCAACCTAAGACCAACGTAGGAAAGGTGATGTTTATTCCGATTAAAATAAATTTTAGACGCTTTGACACAACTTGTTTTTTCAATTTTTACGAGTCGAGAAAAAACAAAATATGACTCTAGTCGCCTTCGATTTTTAATGAGCCTGAAGTGACAAGTGCTCAGATGAACCTTTTCCATTAAGGAGTCTGAAAAGGAATGAAAGGGACTGCTCTGGAAATCTAGACAGAGGGATTACCAAACCAATCGCAAAATTGCAGAATACTTTTTATGGTACGGCAGTCAATCTTCTCGAATGTTGTGTTCAGTGCATTACGATCGATAGGGCGGCAGACACGACTTCCTATGGATAAAGGATATAGCCTATTGTGGTCTTGTTATAGACAATTTTGTGCCTTACAGCAATAGGCATGAATTGTCAATAATCCAAGGGATCCAAAGTTCCCTAAACATGATGTTCCTACCCCTAGAGGAACAAGGTCAGCAAACCAACAGCTCTCAGATCAGTTCTCCACCTGAAAACACTGAAAAACAAGCAATCCTGAAATCAAATCAGGTGCTCCACTAGGCTTCTGCGCTGAAACTCAGATCCTCCATGGTGTACCTGCGTTGCAAAGCAAGTGGAACAAAGGCCACCTGCGCTGAGCGAGATGGGACAAGTGGCACACTGAGTCATTGCTCTGGAATCTTCCAAAAATGACACTTGGATCAGGGATTTCGCCTTGTGATGAGTCAGAGACTCTGTTTCTCCAAGTGGAAGAAAGGTTCTCCAAGTGGACTTAAGAACTGAAGATCAACTGAAGAGAGAGAGGACACAAGGCAGCTACACATCAGTTGCAAGCTGACTCATCCTTTCTCAATTCATCTATATATTGAGCTCTCTCCTATGAGCTCAGGAGGCTGGAATTTTGTGCAAAGTAATGATATGATGTTGGTTTCACTATAGAGCTATTGGGTGATTGCTTGAGAGAGGTGAAGAGGAGAAATTCTTCCTGCTGGGAGGTGTTGCTGGATTAGGACCTTCAATGGTTGTAACACTCTCAGAACCTTTACTTCTTCATTAATAAAAGCTATTGAGGTTCTTCTATATGCTCTTGTTTCAATGATATATTGTGATGATTGTATATTTGATTTACACTAATCTATGAATCAGTTATGATTGCATGTTGCTTGTAGTTTCCTTCTTTTCTATTTTGCAGGATCTCACTGTAGCTAGGCTAGCAATAGAGCAAAGAGCTGGGAGCAAGCAGCCACAAAGAAGAGTTTGGATTCGACATTAAGCGCAAGGCAACGGTTAGTGCATTTATCCAATCTCTTTTGCTTTCATAAAGAAGTAAACCTTAAGTAGTTTGCTTTACAGTTGTTGCTAAGGTACTATCACCCTTAGAGTGGGATAGGGTCATCCGAGTCGGATACTTTTCCCTACAACAAACTGGCGACTCCGCTGGGGATCGTATCCGTTTGATTGTGTTTGTAGTATTTTTCTATTCATTTCCTGAACAAAAGAGTACCAAATCGAAAAGCTTTTGACTATATCAAAAGCGAAGTAGAGGGCAGCTACTCTAGCTCATTCCTGAGCAAGTTCATGATTTGGAGAGCTGATCTACAAGGATCCTTGTAAGCTCTTAGTGATAGCTTTTCACCTTCCTTATCATCCCTTTGAGTGTGCTTGACTGATTGCTTCTGATTTGAGCAAAAACTGTGCATTTTTGAGAAATTTATGACCCGGAAACTGTGAAAACGCAACTCTCGTTTTCGAAAGCAGGTAGTACACAGGCTACCTGCTTTGCAACGTAGGTCCCGAAGGGGCTACCTGCGCTGAGAGCCAGACTGGCTGAGCAGCACCTGCGTTGGCCCAATTTTGCCTAGTGCATTTGGGGTTTCCTCCCTTTCTCTTGCCTGTTTTCACCATAGATTTGGCAGCCAGTTACCAGTCTTGCACCTGTTCTGAAACCAACATTACTTGCCATCATTCCGCCTCTGTTATATAATGAAATTGTACTTGTTATTTTGTATTTCTTATTTCATTTACAATTTCCCATAACGAAGAGTAAACTAGTCTTGCTTTGGCCTCTTAAATCTGAACCTGTGTTAGGCATTTTGCTGGTCTAAAGAGTTAGCTTGTTTGCTGTCCATAGCTGATTAGTCATTTTACTTTCGTCATTATGGTTTGATTTCATGTATTTCCAGTGATTAAACGAGTGAATCTTAAGGTGTCTTTTGATTTTGGACAAACTTGTTTTTTTTCGCTTTAAATCGAAATCAAAAGTTATATAACAACTTTCTTTTTGTAATGCATCAACATTAAGAAAGGGAAAAGAAAATACATGCATTGTGCATTTTGCATTTGAAAAAGTTTGCATGATGATTTAGGAGAAGGTGCATTAGTTTGTGCTGTATGAACTGTGTGAAAAGGATTTGCCTTTCTTCTCCCTCAGTAGTTAAGATTTTCATCAGTCAAAAAGATTTGAAAAAGCTTGCTTCTCATCTTAGGCTGCATTTAGGAATTTGTCATATACATCTCGTGGTGAACCTTGAAAGGAAAACTTTAAAAAGATCAACTTAAAATATACTGAATGAACCTAACAACGCATTTGAAACATAACGCAAACATCTAGAGGTCTAGGTAGATACGTGTTCCGACGTCGTTAAACATAGTGACTGTCGATCTCTACGAAGGTGGGTGATTCCTCCTGAGAGTCGGTGGCACTAATACGGACTTGTGCTCCCACGTACCGTCACGTATATATTGGGAGACCCCTATAGGCAATTATCCTTTATCCTTAGGAATCCGTGTCGGCCGCCCTACTGATCGCGATGCAGTGAACACAGCATTCACGAAGATCGACCACCCGTACCGTAAAACGTATTCTGTGGTTTCGCGAAAGGTTTGGCACACCCTCTGCCTAGATCTCCAGAGCAGTTTATTTTGGCTCTTTTCAAACTCTATAACTGAAAAGGTCCAACCGAGCATTTGTCACTTCGGGCTCGTTAATACATCGAAGGAGAATAGAGTCATCTTTAGCTTTTTCTCGACTCTTAAAACATGAAAAAGCAAAGTTATGTTTAAAAAGCGTCTAATAAAATTCATTCAAATCGGAAACATAAATTTTCCCTTTTATATTTTAGTTGATCGAGTAATCCGCAATCGTGGAAGAAAGTCAATTGAATATCCGTCATTCTCGGAGGCTTGCGAGTCAACTGTCTTTGTCTCCAGAATCGAAAATAGTCCGGACAAAGCGAGCTCGTCGAACCAGTTCAAAATCCCCTTTGAAAGTTAGAACAAGTGTTCCAACGACATCTGAGATATATGTCGCTGTTGATACAACCCCTTTTTCGGCACCGGAAATCTTTTACGGACCTGACGGTCTTCCTCTTCCACCTGGTCTGATTGCGATAGAGGAAATTATAGAGGAACCGCAAGTATCCACTCCAATTCATTTTGGAGTAGGGGTCACTCTATTTCCTGCTACAACAGAAGTTTGTCTATCACCAGTGGAAGTTCCTGTAGAATCACTAGGCGATCAATTGGATAGACTTAAAATGTCTGAACAACCGTCGACATCTAGGACTGTGTCAAATGACACGGCGACAGCAGAATTACCTGCTGCAAATCCAACAATGTTCGCTGGCATACCATCCGTCCCAACTAGCTCTCAATCGCTAGAAGGAGTCCACCAAGAGACTATCTCGACAGTATGGTCTGTTCCTGTTTGTTCCGGAGTAATGTCTGGTAACTCTTATCGTGAGACGCATCAAATTGACCCTTTTGGGAATCTAATTAGGCCATCCAGTCCTCCAGGACAATCAATTGCCTTGAGTTCTGGATTACCACCGTATGGGGGGCAGTATGCCTTTTCATTACCCCCTCCGGGAGGGTACCCATACGGGAGTTCTCAACCTTATTCAAGTTATGGTGGAATTGCAACGAGTAGCTGGGTACCTATGCTATCCCAGCCACCAAGAGTTGTATATTCCATGCAACAGTGTGTACCTGCGACGAACATCCCAACTACACCGGCTATTGTAACCGTGTCGCAAGTTAAAACGATGCCTGTTGTATGTCAACCTCAGATTTCTCAGGTTCTCATGCAACAGCCCCTTGACCCGGCGACCCAACCACAATCGCCTACTGGTGGGGCGACACAAGTACAATTGGGTACAACTACCCCACATCTTGGTCCAATGGTTAGTGTAGCGCAACAACCCATGGTATCACAACCGTGGATAGTGCAATACCAACAGCCACAATTCCAAAAAGTGTACCAAGGTTCTGAACAGCAAATCTTTGCGAATACTGGACAACCATATATCGAAAATGGTCAAAATCAACCACTTTATAGTGGTCAAGTCCATCAACCGTATCAATCATACCAACATCAACTCCATTATGCTGGTATGCAAAGACCGTCTGTTCAGGCGATTCCATCGTATCCTGGTTACGCTTCACCTAACTTGAATCAACAGTTACCATTCGTGGCGACTTTAGAGTTGTCTGATTTACATCGGTTAACTAATGATCCAATTGCTTACACCCCATGGTGGCCAGTGATTCCGCACAAACTTCCATCTGACATTCCTAAATTCAATGGAAATCCAGGTGAAGACCCGTCGAATCATGTGATGACATTTCATCTATGGTGTTCATCGAACACTTTAAATGATGATTCGATACGGCTTCGCCTCTTTCAGAGGACATTGACAGGTCCAGCGGCAAAATGGTATATAGAATTGCCAAGAGCTTCGTTCGACAATTTTAGCTCCCTTGCCACGACATTCTTAACCCACTTTCAATTACCAATAAGGTACGAAACGGGAACAGAGATATTGACCAATTTCAAACAGACAACCGCAACTCATATATCAGATCATATACATGAGTGGCGACGTCGACGAAGAATGGTTAAAACATACGTTCCTGATCAGCTTTTAGCTGAGTGGTTTATAAAGTCGTTACTTCCGGCCATAACGGAAGATGTGGCGAAGGGAGGAGTCGTAACAGAAGAGCAGGTTATTGCTCGTGCGCAATATTTGGACTTAGTATATACTCAGTCCGGCACGCTCTATGACAAAATACCAGACGCCCCTAGACCAGAGTTTTCAATCCCTCCTCCTCCTAAATCAAATAGTGACTCTCATGCCGGCGATGGCGTGATTGGCACGGCAAACATGAATCCGAAAAGGACCAATCAAAAAAAGGCCCGTAAGGATTCGAATCAAAATGCGCATGAAGAAGTTCTTGCTTCGGAAGTAAATGCCGTATCGACAGATAAGGGCAAAGAAACCAATCAACCAGGAAGCAAGAAGAAACAAAACAAAGGGAAGAAGAATAAACAAGGTGAGTCATCTCCTAAGAAAAATTCTTCAAACCCTCCTGGGAATAGGAAACAGTATCCATGTCAAATATGCGATGACAAAGATCACAACACTAAGGATTGCCCATTCAAAACTGAGCTAAAGAGGTTCTTTAAAAGTCCTCATACCTCAACTGTGTCAAGTGATCAATTTCCTAACCCAGGTCAAAATCTGGTTGATAGTGGAAATGCTTCCCCATCTCAAGTGCTTATGTTGTCGGTTTCAAAACAGCAAAATGATGCTTTGATTTCGACAAGGAACAAAGATTACGGGAATCCACAGGTGTCGAACAATAAAGGTAAAGATCAACCTAGCAATTCGACAACAACTTCGGCAGAAGTCGTACCCCCCATCACGCATGAATTAACAATAAAACCGCCAAAGGGAGTAGTGCACAAGTCGACCTTTAATCCTCGTGCCAGAGCGGCACAGCATTATAACATAGTGGAAGATTTGGCGCAATCGCCATCTGCTATGTCGACTCTTGAGGTACTACAACATTGCCCATCCCAAAGGCAGGCATTGTTATCAGCAATTGGTGGGGTGGATCCTAAAGATTCCAATCTAGTGTCCTTTGATCACAAAGGGTATGATCCTCAGTTACCAGCTCAACTAGCTTTCCTCGTCCAAGTGAAAGCCCTCAACAAAACAGTTCATAGAACGATTATTGATGAGGGGGCATCGACATGTATTATGTCGATGAGTTGCTGGAAGACTTTAGGATCTCCAACCTTGTCGCGATCATCGACAACATTAAAAGCATTCGACGGAAGGATATATACCCCTTACGGTATCCTTAGTAACCTGAAAGTTGAACTAGGGGGAAAAACAGTAGAAATAGATGTTGAAGTCATTGATGGCAATCTTGACTATAACATCCTACTGGGAAGACCATGGATTTATGCCATGCAAGCTGTTGTGTCGACTTATTTTAGGAAGATCGTATTCCCCTTTGAAGGAGGGATTACGGTCGTCAATCAACAAAACTTCCTCCCTAATGGTTCACAAGTTACAGGAAGCGTTCCCATGATCCATGGCAGCGACCGGTCGATTCAAGGTATTGGAGTAGGTCTGTTGAAAGATCCCACTATGATGGGAACTTTCGCGCTACCACCTCCTATTTGCATAGGAAATGTACCATTTGTAGCAACATGCAATATGGTATCCACCTTGAAAGTCACAGAAAGCAGAGTCTCTATGGATCATTCAATGGTTTTGCCACTAAGACCCATTGAAATATTGTAGCAATCAATGTTTCAGACCTGGGAGGTGAACCCCAATCAGCGCTCATCGAGCGTTTGGGTAGATAGATCTAGAGAAAATGGTACCCCATTAGATCCTTGGTCAAAAGTACATGGGACTGACGAAGGAATCTTACAATCAATGATGATTGAGGGGGCACCATGGAATGACCACCACCATCGTTCCCTTCTTCCAGAATACGAAGAAGATACTCAAAAGGATCTTTACCACCCTTCAGTCTTTGAATTCCTAACAAATACTGTAAACACGGTGGATTCCGAGCGAAACTTATCCAATATTGAAGAGACTATAGCCATAAATATCTAGACCAAAACAGGTGTTGTAGAGAATATTCATGTTGGCAAAGGTTGTTCCCCTTCAGAACTGGAAATATATAACGCTCTTTTTCGCAAATTTAGAGATGTCTTTGCTTGGTCATATGATGAAATGCCAGGCATCGACTCGAGTATCGTTGAACATGAAATTAAAATGTATCCTGATGTCAAACCAGTAAGGCAACGGCTTCGACAGGTTCACCCTAAGAAAGCCGCTGCCATTAAGGCAGAAGTTGAGAAACTTCTCCATGCTGGATTCATCTACCCGGTTCCGCTAACTGATTGGGTATCGAATATTGTACCTGTTATGAAAAAACAAGGAACAATACGAGTGTGCGTCGATTATAGGGACGTAAATCAAGCTTGTCCGAAGGACAACTACCCTACACCCTTCATCGACCAGATAATTGATGAATGCGCCAGATGTGAAATCTTTTCCTTTATGGACGGATTCTCCGGGTATAATCATATTAATATCCGCCCGCAGGACCAGTCGAACTCTGCATTTATATGTCCGTGGGGCACATTCGCTTATCGAAAATTACCCTTTGGTTTAAAAAACGCAGGGGCGACATTTCAGAGGGCTATGAATTATGCCTTCCATGACATCAAGAGCATTGTTCAACCATATCTCGACGATCTTCCGGCTCATTCGCGAAAGCGGACTGATCATCCGCAGCATCTAAGAGCGATATTTCTACGTTGCCGACACTACAAGATAAGACTCATTCCGCACAAATGTGTATTTTGCGTCGGTTCTGGTCGTTTACTTGGCTTTGTAGTCTCCAAGAATGGGATTCGTCTCGACCCTTGTAAGGTTCAGGCAATCATCAATTTGCCTCCACCTTCGAATTTGCTTCAGATTCAGAAACTCCAAGGGAAAGAAAACTTTCTGAGGAGGTTCATTCCAAATTACGCAGAACTTGCTAAAGGTTATACACGTCTTTTAAAAAAGATGTACCCTTCGATTGGGACCAGGGTGCGCAAGCTTCCTTTGACGCTTTGAAAGAATCTCTAGTCAAAGCATCATTAATGTACGCCCCAGATTATCTTAGGGATTTTAACCTGTATCTAGCTGCGGCAGATACAACCATTGCGATGGTTTTAGTTCAAGAAGTCGAGGGAGTTGAACATCCTGTATATTATTTAAGTAAAAACTTAAATGATACAGAAAGCAAATATTCTTACGTTGAAAAGCTAGCACTTGCTGCTGTTCAAGCGGTACAGAGATTTCGACATTATATCCTCTTTAGAAAAACTACCATTCTGTCAGATTGCAACCCCATGACTTATATACTGTCGCGACAGTTGCTGGGGGGCAAGTATTCCAAATGGATAGCGATTCTTCAAGAGTTTGATCTGGAATTTGTGAAATCCAAGTCAAAGAAAGCTCTGGTATTCGCAGAATTATTATGCGACCTCCCTTTGTCGTCCAACGATGAAACCTCCAAGGAATCAATCGTGGACGAGAATTTGTTTCTGATATGTGCAAGCGATGAATGGTATGGAGATATAATTATCTATCTCCAAACCCAAAAGTTTCGGCCGGACACCTCGCACTCCGAACAGAAACGTATATGATACCAAGCAAAAGACTACATGATCGTCGGTGATACTCTTTACCGTCGTGGTATCGATACCGTTCTGAGGAGGTGTCTCACCCATGAAGAAGCCGAAAAATCCCTGAATGAGTGTCATTCAGGCGCGTGTGGGGGGCATCAATCAGGTTTCGCTATAGCCCAAAAGATATTAAGAGCAGGATATTTTTGGCCAACAATGTTCAAAGATTGCATAATCGCAGTCCGAAGTTGCCATTCCTGCCAAATCTTCGATAGCAAAACCAGAAGACCGCCCGCACCCCTGCAACCAATAGTTGCAGTTGGGCCTTTCGCCAAATGGGGCATCGATTTCATGCAATGTAACCCCACCTCGACCGGGGGGCATGGGTATATTATAGTCGCAGTAGACTATTTTACCAAGTGGGCCGAGGCGATGCCTACATTAGACAATGCTAGTGAAACAGCTGCCCTTTTCTTTTTTAATCATGTAGTCGCCAGGTTCGGCGTACCCCAGGCTATAGTTACAGATCATGGATCGCATTTCCGCAATCACATGATGGTCGAATTAGCTGCCAAACTAGGGCTATCTCACGACAGCTCTACTCCGTATTATCCACAAGCCAACGGACAAGTTGAAGCAATCAACAAGGTCCTGAAGCGTATGTTGCAAAGGATGATCGGAGTTCATAAAAGAAGATGGCACCTAATCCTGTATGCAGCCTTGTGGGCCTACCGAACCTCGGTAAGAAATGCGACCGGATTCACACCTTTCCAATTGGTGTACGGTCTAGAAGCAGTCTTACCGATCCAGTGTGAAATTTCGTCGCTTAAACTCGCAATTAATCTCCTCCCCGGAACTTCAGAAGAAGAGGCTCGTTTCTTGGAATTAATCCAATTGGATGAAACCCGTCGTGATGCCGCTCTGGCTAACGAAGCCCATAAGAAACGAGTCAAGGCTCAGTTCGACAAAAATGTCAAACCCCGTGTCTTCTCAGAAGGTGATTTGGTCTTGCTTTATGACCAAGAATCCGATAAATTAGGAGCAGGTAAATTCAATTCCTTATGGATGGGCCCCTATATTGTTAAAAGAGTGTTAGCAAAAGGAGCCTACGAGTTAATAGATTATGACGGAATTCCACTGGCGCAGCCCCGGAACGGGCTGTACCTCAAGCGTTACTATGCTTAATAGTAACCTGCATGCTTTTGTTGTATTTTGTTTTCGCCAAAGTTCTTGTTCTGGTTGAGTGATTCCCCTTTTTCATTCGTTGCAGATGTCAAACCTTATGGAGACATGTGTTGGATATGCCGATGGAGCGAGTCGTAGTTCGCGGAACCTATCCTCCGCAGCATGGACCATTTTTGATCCAAGTGGCGAGTTAGTAAGTTTCAGAGGTGTATGTATTAGGCAATCAACGAATAACATCACTGAATATAGCGCGTTGATAGAACTACTCTCTGATGCCATCACACGAGGCATACGCCGGCTAATTGTCAGGCTAGACTCATAGCTCGTAGTACTACAACTCAATGGTATATATTCTGTTCGTAATCCAGCTATTTATCGCATGTTCCTAAGAGTAAAGATCTTGGAAAGATGATTTGATTCAATTCAATATCAACATATTTCAAGAAATCTAAACACATTAACTGACTCATTGGCAAACTATGTGTTAGATAGACATTTGCAACATTTATAAAAAGGACACATCATAAAAAGTGTACATATGAATCATCCAAATCAACCAGAATAAGACTCGAAAATCAAAATATATATATAAGTTGTTCATAAAGTTCATACATAATGTTCTGTAACCGAGACAAAAATTGGTCATATGACCTAAAAACTCAAAATGCTAGGGGGCACCCTAGCCTAGTGATGCTCCTGATAGTAAGCCACAGTCTGTGCTATCATGCGCAGAAGACGGGTCCATCGTCTAGGTACACCGATAGTATGCTGCTGCATCGGTAAAGGTAACTCGTCAATCTGTACATCCGGAAGACCACGGGTAAGGTTCTCAACCTGCCCCTGCACAGCTGTAAGGGTCTCTGTGTCGCTAAGATCACGGATAATAACTCTCCGAGCAGGCTCCTCTGCCGGAGCAGCAACAGGTGGTCTCAGACGAACTGCCGGACGAACAGGACCGACATCTGCAAGCACACATGAGTTCAATCAAAGTCTTGAAAGAATAAAGCACAAGAACATTATGAATGAAAACAATGAACAGTAATATGGTTGAAGTTCTTACCAGTAGCATCCCACTGAGCACCGTCTGGCAGTACCATATCCGGATCACCCCGGAAATCCATACCAACATATGGGTACTCGGAAAAAGCCATCTCCTGGCGATCGAACCACCTAAAGAAAGCAGCATTGAAAGAAATCTGGGATTGAACTGCATGTCTGGACATGTGATCGACCCATCGCTGCATACGTGGCTCGGTAGGAGAAGGCACTCTGAGATCAATGTAGTGAGGTTGCATCAGAGGGATCTTCTCCAAGGCGAAGGCAGTTAGAATCGAACCAAAACCAAAGTTCTTCAGCTTCCCGTCCTTCACCTTGTTCAATTGATTTTTCATCTGACTAAGCACTGCATCACTCCAGTTGAAGATCTTCGGTTGGAGACATTCCAAGGCGTGCTGCATATGAGACCTGTTGGCAACATGTAAAGATGCGCTACCGGCCATCCTACCAAGAGTATACAGAATGGACCTGAGAGGCCTGCTAGTAACATCACGGATAACCACCTTGCCGTCTCTGCTCGGCTGGGACCCCTCCCTACAATACTGGCGGACATAATCTCACACGGAATCATTCCCCCGAACTGTACCTGATAAAGAAATAGGGGCACCCCGCCTTGACAGGCCAGTCAAGAAGTAAATATCTGTCACAGTCAATGGAATAGGTTTGTTCCTGATCTGGAATACTTGGTTAACAGGATCCCAAGCATCAAGCAAGTACTGCAGTAGTGAAATCTGTGCTCTCATGCTAGAGATACGGAAAAACTTCAGTAAACCACAGTCTCGTAATGCGCCCACCGTAACAGGATCATGAAGGGCAATCATATCTTCTTCTTCATGTTCTCGTTCTCGCCATGTTAGGGCCATCTTGATCAAGAATCCCTGCAAAACAATCAAGAGAATGAGTCAACTCCTGAAATTGATGAAAAACTGGCGAAAATTTCATCAAAATCTGCAAAACATTGTTGCTTTTATGATCCAAAGCAGGTGCCCAGTGTACTACCTGCGTTGGGTGACAAGCTGCCTTCAAGCAGCTTGGATCCCAACGCAGTTTTCGAATGGGGAACCTGCGTTGATCAGAGGGCGCCCTGGCAAAACCCCAGAGGCTCAATAGAACAGCAAAACAGGGATAAAATAGGAAAATGAAACCATGAAAATGAAGAGCTAAGGTTTAACTCCTACCTGGTCCAAACGGCACCGAAAATCGTCCGCAAAATCTCTCGGAATCAGCTGATGAAAAATCAAGGGGAAAGAGGCTCCTCCAAAGCTCCAACAAGCAAAATGCAAATGAAATGGTAAAATGAGAGGTAAAAACCCTTTTTATTTGCTTTCTCACGTAATTCGAGGTAAATATTAATGTGTTAATCTCATTTTCAAGTAAATATTACTCATTTCTAACTAGTTTGTTGCAGCAATTTGAAAATGCAGTGCCATCAGTGAAAAGAGAAGCTAGTTATGGTAAAAAATCAGAAATAAACCATATAATTGAGCAAGGTTTGAACGCATTCAAGCTCGTTAAAAAATGAACTGCCCCTTAAAGTTTAGGGGGCATATGCCTCGTCTGCATTTTTATGCTGGGGGCATCCATAATCGAGCAGTTTTGTACAGAGTTCATGCTCGTTAAAAAATAAACATAAATTGTGAGCAATCTTTCCCTACAGTTCAAGCTCATCCAGAAAAATGAACCGGTAAATAACCTTGAGAAATGAAAGCCATTTTAAAAACCTTTGGTCGTGTTCTTGCAGTCTCACCTCCATCCATTCATTTGGCCAATCGTACATCTCCATATGTGTGTTTACCCATTTTGAGGAACAGCTGCGAAGAGTGATTTCACTTAGCCATCCTTGTGACACTGCCGTGATTGGAAAATTCCAACCTGTACCTGGAATCTGCTGCTATCCTTGTTTATCACTCGTTCCTCAAAAGACGAGTCTTCTTTGAGCTCTTTTCACTGACTCGTAAAATATGAAAAGTTTGCCGAGTGTTGGCCTTCCAGCTCGTTAAAAGGACCGGAAGAGCTATCCCTCCTCTAGATTTTAATCTTTTTGGACCTGAGGGATTATTGCACAAAAAGATCGAGCGCTTGTTTTGTTCGGCTCGTTAAAGAAATCGAAAATTCATCCCTTCTGTATTGTTTTATACTTTTTCAGACTTAAGGGATTAGATGACGAAAAAGGAATTTTGGAGTTAACTTTCCGTACCTTTTCAGACTCTCTAAAAATGAAAAGGACTGAGTTTTCCTTGTCGTTAGACTTGTTAAAATGATTAAATAGCGACAAACTTGTCTTTAGACGAGAACGAGTTTCCCTATCGCTAGGCTCGTTAAAACATAGCGATGGGCTTGCCCGAAGGGCAGGTTATAGAACAAGCATATGTTATCCTCCTCAAGCTTGACAAAAATAAAGAGGTACTGGTCAGCAATGACTGGGGAAAAATTGGGAGAACCTCACAGCTTTAATGGTAGCAAGTCGCTCTTGAACATGACACTTTGTCCTCCGTATCACATCGGGTTGGGTTGTTTCATTCACCGGTCTCATAACCATGGTCCTCGCCACACCATCCACATTTTGGGGTAATGCTACCAATCCATCACATCAGTGTCGTTATATGTTCAAGAGATGTTGTTCTGCAAAGAGTCAACCGTGTCCCATCCACTGCCATACATTGTCCTTCATCCATTTCATGACCGCCACCCTGAATCATACATCACAGTTTGTCTTCACCTCATCACAATCACTAGCTCCGTTCCGTGTCACTGGTGTGGGATTCATTAAGGCCCTCCTTTGACGGATCGCTCCTTGTCGACATCAGCTCATTATCCAAGGAGTTGATCTAGGAACACCCCCTTCAGTACTTTGAAGCTTGCATGCCTCAATGGCAAGTTTCTCACTTCCGGCGACAGGTATACATCAATGACCTTCGACCAGAAGATTTTGCATGGTGGTCGACGCCAAGTCCTTTATTCCCACCATGTGAATTGTACTGCTGTACCTTGAGGGTCATCATCCTTATCGGTGATTCCTCTCGCGCTTGTTAACAGTTTACATCATTGACCGGTAATCAAGCAATGTCTTTCCATGTTCGACTTCAAGAAATTCTCGCATGGATCGACTTGTACATCGAGTGAAGATCAGAAGAGATCGAAGACCCCGGATCTAGTTTCATCCATCCGGGCTGCGATATATATTCAGGACATAAAGACATTTGATATGTACATCATTACAGCAGATGATCATCCTTCTCAAAGGATGATAATTTCAGCAGAGAATTATCGGTCTACAATCAGACGATCGTCTGTTCTACGTACCAAAATGTATTTATAAAGCTGAGCATGGGAATGCCCGCCTCAGCTAGATCATGAAAATGTATGAAAAATAATGTATTGTATTGTATCTTATTACAGGACACTTCTCAGCAGATTGAATGAACTTCGGACCCTCTCAATAAAGCATTTCACCCGATAAACGACCTCATACTTTACGGGGCATCTGTTATAGACAATTTTGTGCCTTACAGCAACAGGCATGAATTGTCAATAATCCAAGGGATCCAAAGTTCCCTAAACATGATGTTCCTACCCCTAGAGGAACAAGGTCAGCAAACCAACAGCTCTCAGATCAGTTCTCCACCTGAAAACACTCAAAAACAAGCAATCCTGAAATCAAAGCAGGTGCTCCACTAGGCTTCTGCGCTGAAACTTAGATCCTCCATGGTGTACCTGCATTGCAAAGCAAGTGGAACAAAGGCCACCTATGCTGAGCGAGATGGGACAAGTGGCACACTGAGTCATTGCTCTGGAATCTTCCAAAAATGACACTTGGATCAAGGATTTCGCCTTGTGATGAGTCAGAGGCTCTGTTTCTCCAAGTGGAAGCAAGGTTCTCCAAGTGGACTTAAGAACTGAAGATCAACTGAAGAGAGAGAGGACACAAGTCAGCTACACATCAGTTGCAAGCTGACTCATCCTTTCTCAATTCATCTATATATTGAGCTCTCTCCTATGAGCTCAGGAGGCTGGAATTTTGTGCAAAGTAATGATATGCTGTTGGTTTCACTATAGAGCTATTGGGTGATTTCTTGAGAGAGGTGAAGAGGAGAAATTCTTCCTGCTGGGAGGTGTTGCTGGATTAGGACCTTCAATGGTTGTAACACTCTCAGAACCTTTACTTCTTCATTAATAAAAGCTATTGAGGTTCTTCTATATGCTCTTGTTTCAATGATATATTGTGATGATTGTATATTTTATTTACACTAATCTATGAATCAGTTATGATTGCATGTTGCTTGTAGTTTCCTTCTTTGCTATTTTGCAGGATCTCACTGTAGCTGGGCTAGCAATAGAGCAAAGAGCTGGGAGCAAGCAGCCACAAAGAAGAGTTTGGATTCGACATTAAGCGCAAGGCAACAGTTAGTGCATTTATCAAATCTCTTTTGCTTTCATAAAGAAGTAAACCTTAAGTAGTTTGCTTTACAGTTGTTGCTAAGGTACTATCACCCTTAGAGTGGGATAGGGTCATCCGAGTCGGATACTTTTCCCTACAACAGGTCTCCCAAAATATACTCGACGGTACATGGGAGCACAAGTTCGTACTGGCACTTTTCATCTCAAAGTGGAGGAATCACCCAACCAACAGTGAAAACAACAGTTACCAGGCTTTACGACGCCGGAATACGTCTCTAGTCTAGACTTCTAGATGTTGTGCGTTAGGTTCCAAAGCATTTTTAGATTCATTAAATTTATTTTATAGCTGATCTTGCTTAAGAAATTTGCCTTTCAGGTTCACCGCGTGATGTAGATGTACAATTCCTAAAATTCAATCTAAGATGACAAACAATCGTTTAATCTTCTTTTTGAAATGAAAATCCTAGCTACTAAGGAAATAGAGATGATTTTCTTTCAACATAGAGCAGAGAGCACACACTATATGCACTGTCCTAAATCAAACCAAAAAATAGTCTAAATGCAAATGCACATGCATGTATTTGTTTTTAGCCTTCTTAATGTGTGAATGATAAAAAGAAAGCTAAGCGTAAATCTGAATTATTTTTCAAAGCGACAATTACTAACAAGCTTCTTTTCAAAACAAAAATGAAGACAACGACGACACTTTGTTATTTGGAATTGAAAACTTGCATTCGACACTTGAAAAACTACTAATTCAAATAAAATACAAGAGTAACAGTGTAATCGACTATCAAGAATAATCAGACTCTCTTCTATGACTGAAAACGACACTTGCGACACTTTCAAATCAAGAAACAACAGTACAATTACACTACTTCTTTGTAAAGGAGAACTGAAAATGACTCAAAATACATAAAAACATTTACAGTTCTTTGCACAATGGAGGCGGAACAATGGCAAGGAAGGGGGTCTCAACAGAGGTGTACTGACTACAGGCAGAAAAATTCTTGAATAGAGCTAAAAAGAGTGAACACAGAAACCAAAATTTAGGAACAAGGCCTTGTCTGATCAGCGCACCTGTAACACAGTGAAACTGAAATGCAACGCACCTACTACACTCGGGAAGTGCGATGCATTTGGAGTTCATAGAACAGACAGTGCGCTGGACCAGGGACGAGACTTTGACTGGGTTTCGGGTCACAGTTTGCAGTTCAGTTCAGGGATTTAGGCCGAGCAAGTGGTAATCAGTAAATCAATCACAGGGGTAGATCTAAGGAGGTTACTAGAGCCACCACAAGGGCAATTAGAGAGCTTGTAAATCAATTTTTTAATTCATAAACAAAACCTGGAGATAGACTGAAGCAGCATTGATCTACTTTGCACTTGCATAGCAAATGCAGTTCGAAGGCTAGCTAGCTTGACTTCAGGCTCCATATGTAAGTTTATAAAGTAAAAAAATGCAAATAAACAATCAATCTATTCGCTCCCCAACGGAGTCGCCATTTTGTTATCAGGAAAACTAGTGTCTATGTAGAGCTGCTAGTCCCACTAAGGCTGGTAGCTACCTTAGAAACAAATAAACTAAAAACTACTTTCGTTTTCCTTTATGAGAAATAGATGAGAGGGAAATAAGGAGACTAACCTCTGTCTTGCGCTTGGTTCCTTGCTAGATTCCTCTCCCTTTTGATAGATCTTTGCTACTCGCTTCCTCATCTACCCAGCTTCACAGGGCACCTATAGCATCAAAGCAGCATAATACTATCCAAGAACATAGATCTATTATCATAAACAATATAGGACCAGATGTATATTGACCACACAAATGCATAAAACATCAATCATACAAGAATGTGGAGGAAAACTTGAATAGCTTTATTGATAATTAAGAAAGAGCAAAGAGGATTACAACCAATTTTTCTGACCCAGCGTCATCCTCTCAGCAAGTAAGCCCTTCTTCACCTCATGAAAAGCTTAGATCACCCAACACTATGATATTGCACCAAGAAACCAGTAGCACTTCCTTACAAGATACAAAATTCCAGCCTCTAGATCTCTGGGATGAGGGATCCATATATAGATGTTTGCAAGGGGGGTGAGTCAGCTTTTGAGATTTGATTAGTGTCCTCTCTCTGATAGTTCTTGAATCCACTTGGAGATTGATGATCTCTTACTCATTCCTGGGCAAATGCAGAGAGGCAAGTGTCATAGGAGAAGTTTCTAGAAGATTCTTTGCTTCTCCACCTTGCAGATCGACCCTACCATTTGTCCACTCTCACCCATCGCACCCCATAGAAGGGCTTTCCAACATGCATCGCACTTACTTTGTGTATTTAGGTGGGATGCAATGCACTTTGACCATGGAGCAAGTGAAATGGTCCAGTTTTGACCAGTCCTGAGTAGTTTTTCATGGAGAACTTCTGGGAGAAGATGTAATCAGTTGACCTTTTTCTTTTAGGGGTTGGAACAACACTTTTAGGGACTTAAGAGCCCTTGTTTATGGACATTTATGACTGGGGTTGCAGTGCCCAAAAATGTCTATAACAAAGAGGACATTAGAACTGATCCTAGTGTAACGGTAGACACTTCTGTACCTAAAACAAATCCATCTAGAGTTTATCCAGAACCCATCGCAGTTCAAACCAAGGCTACATTTGAGCCAGCAGTTGTTCAAGAACCTCCCATTTAGATTGAAGTTCATTTAACTGAACATCTAGACGTTGAGTTTCAGTGTTCAGAAGGTGTCACCCCTCCAATATCTGTCACTGCAGAAACTATACCTTCTTCGGCTCTAGAAATATTTTACGGACCTGACGGTCTACCTCTTCCACCTGGTATGATTGCTATAGAGGAGATAGTAGAGGATCCCCCATCTAGTACCCCATTTCATTTTGGAACTGGGATTAATTTGTATCCTTCTACTCCTAAGTTTGGTTCTTTTAATCCTCCTTCATCGCAAGTTCCTGTCGAATCGCTTGGAGAGATTTTGGATAGACTAAACATGTCTGAGCAACCATCAACATCTAGGAATGTGTCATCTGATGCAGCTGCGGCAAAACCTTCTGCTGCTATTCCTACAATGTTTTCTGGTATACTTCAGTCATATTTATATGGTACACCATCTGTCCCAGCTAGTTATCAATCACTAGCTAAAGTCCACTCAGGGGCTGCTTTGGCACCATGGTCTACTCCTCTTTATTCATCTGAAGTCCCATATTGTTTTTCTTATGTTGAAACTCAGCAATTTGATCATGCATACTACTGTCAATATGGGTAAACCAATTTTCAAAGACCGATATATCCTTTAAACACTAGACGTGCGCCATACGGAGAGCAGTATGCCTATTCACTATTTCCTCCTCTGGAACAACCATATGAGAGTTTCCAACAATATTTAGGTCAAACTGGAATTACATCTAGTGGTTGGATACCAATACTGCCAGAACAACAACCGTTTGTATATCCAACACAACCGATCCGACCTGTGTCGAATATTCCCACTACACCTGCTATTACGACTGCGTCACAAACACAAGCACAGCCTATTGTGTCTCAACCTCAACCTGGTCCTTCTTCCTTGCAACCTCAAGTTTCGAGGTATAAGACTCAAATCTCTCAGGCTTTGATACAACAACCACTTGTCTCTACGGCTCAACCACAACCTTAGGTTAGTGCTTATTTATTTGGAACGACTCAGGTACCAATGGGTATTGTCAATATGCAACTTGGTAAATCTTCCGGTATTGGGAACAACAAATGGTCCAACAACCGTGGCTGGAATAATACCAAAAACTGCAATTCTAGCGAACCCAACCTCAGTTTGGACTTCATTTTCAAGCTCATACTGGATTTGGTCAATATCAAGCCTACCGAGGACCTGGGAAACAAGGATTTGTAGGTTATGGATAGCTGCATTTTCAAACCGGTTATTAACAACCACTCTATACTGGTTATGTCCAACAACCGTATCAAGGTTACCAACAATAGATGCCTTATGTTGGTATGCAAAGACCTACTGCTCAGGTGATTCCATATTATCCTGGGTATGCTCCACCCAACCTGAATCAGCAGTTTCCTTTTGTAGCAACTCTAGAATTACGAGATTTGAACTATCTAATGATTGATCCAATTGCATATGCCCCTTGGTGGCTGGCGATTCCTCATAAACGCCCCTCTGATATTCCTAAGTTCACTAGAAATCCAGGTGAAGATCCATAGAATAACGTAATGAATTTTCATTTGTGGTGCTCATCTAACACTCTGAACGATGATTCAATTAGACTTCACATTTTTCAGAGAATGCTTACTGGTCCACATTGATCTGAGGTTTCAAAACTTTTGAAGGCTTCAAATACCTCAGCAGTGTTGAATGATCCGTTTCCGAACCCAGAAACTCATATGGTTGCTACCGATAATGCTTCCACATCCCAAGTGCTTATGCTATCCCTCACAAACAAGCAAAATGATGTTTTGGTATCAACAAGGAGTAAAGATTATGGGAATACATCGTCATTGAACAACCGAGCTACTGATCAACCTAGTGCTTCAACAATGACTTCGCCAGAAGTTGTTCCACCCATTATTCTTGAATTAACTATAAAGTCGCCAAAGGGAGTCATACATAAATCGACATTTAATCCTCGTGCTCCAGCTAATCAAAATTATAATATAGTGGAGGATCTGGCTCAATCGCCATCCTCTATGTCGACACTTGAGGTATTGCAAAATTTTCCCTCCCAAAAGTAGGCTTTGTTATCAGCAATAGGTGGGATCGATCTAACGGATTCCAATATGGTAGTCTTTAATCTTACTGGATACAAACCATAATTACGAAATCGATTTCCTTATACAGGTAAAAGCCCCCAATAAAAATGTTCATCGAACCATCATTGACGAGGGGACATCGACCTGTATTATGTCAATGAGTTGCTGGAAAACTCCTGGTTCACCACCCTTATGATGATCACCAACAACACTAAAAGTGTTCGATGGAAGAACGTACACTCCATATGGGATTTTAAGTAGCTTGCAAGTTGAACTGGGGTGCAAGACAGTAGATATTGAAGTCAAGGTCATTGATGGACTCCTTTATTACAATATTTTACTAGGAAGGCCTTGGGTTTATGCTATGGCTACTGTTGTGTCTACACATTTTAAAAATATTGCATTTCCCTTCCAACGTGGAATCACAATCGTTGACCAACTAGCCTTTTTTGCTAATAGTTCACAAGCTACTGGAAGCATTCCATTGATCCATGGAAGTTCACAAACGCTTCAAAATCTTGGAGTAGGTCTCCTAAAAGACCCTTCTTTAATGGGTACTTTTGCCCTCTCGTCTCCATCTAGTTTCGCGGAAGTGGCCACAGTGGAAACATGTCACATGATCTCTTTTGCATCATCTGAGTTTAAGAAGAGTTCCGACTATTTTTAAAGTGATGATCATCGTGAGGAGTTGCCACCAAGCCCCATCGAATCATTGTAGCAATCAATATTTTGGGCTTGTGCGGCAAACCCAAGTCTGCATTCAACAAGTGTTTGGGTAGATAGGTCTTCAGAATATGGTACCTCTTCTGATCCTTGGTCTCGTATACATTCTACAGACAAAGGAATCATCCAATCAATGACGATAGGAGAGACGCCGTGGGAAGATTATCATCATCGTTCCCACCTTCGAGATGACAATGAAGATTATTCAAATGACCTCAATCACCCTTCAATTGTTGATTTTTTATAAAATTCTGTAAATATAGTAGCTTCCGAGTGAAATATGTCCGACATTGAAGAAACTATCGCCATCAATATTTCGACCAAACCTAATATTGTAGAGAATATTCACGTCGGCAAATCTTGTTCTCCATTAGAACTAGATAGCTATTGTGCTCTTTTTCGCGAATTCAGAGATGTCTTTGCATGGTCATATGAAGAAATGTCGAGCATTGACTCGAGAATTGTTGAACATGAGATTAAGATGTATCTAGATGTCAAACCAATACGATAATGGCTTTGACCTGTTCATCCAAAGAAAGCCACTGCCATTAAGGCAGAGGTTGAAAAACTTTTGCATGCTGGCTTCATTGACCATGTTCCTCTCACTGATTGGGTATCAAATATTGTTCATGTAATGAAAAAACAAGGAACGATTAGAGTGTGAATCGATTATAGGGATTTAAATCAATCATGTCCGAAGGACAACTATCCTACACCCTTTATCGACCATATTATTGATGAATGTGCCAGATGCGAAATCTTTTCATTCATGGATGGATTCTTAGGATATAATCAAATCAATATCCACCCATAGGACTAGTCAAAAAATGCATTTATATGTCTGTGGGGCACATTCGCATATCGTAAATTACCTTTTAGTTTGAAGAACGCAGGGGAAATTTTTCAGATGGCAATGAATTATGCCTTCCATGACATCAAACACATCGTTAAACCATATCTCGATGATCTGCTTGTTCATTCACAAAAACTAATTGATCATCCGCAACATTTGAGAGCCATATTTTTACGTTTCCGACACTACAAAATAAGACTCAATCCACACAAATGTGTGTTTTTTGTTGGTTCTAGTTGACTGCTTGGTTTTGTAGTTTCTAAGGACATAATTTGACTCAACCCATTTACGGTTCAGGAAATTCTTGACATGCCTCCACCTTCACGTTTGCTTCAGATTCAGAGACTCCAAGGGAAATCTAACTTTCTGAGGAGGTTCATTACAAATTATCCTAAGCTCGCTAAAGGTTATACACGTATTTTGAAGAAAGGGGTACCCTTCCATTGGGATCAGGTTGTGCAAGCTTCCTTTGATGCTCTCAAAGATTCCTTGATAAAAGCATCATTAATGTATGCTCCTGACTATCAAAAAGACTTCAACCTGTATCTCGTCGCTGTAGATACAACCATCGCTATGGTTTTAGTGCAAGAAGATGATGTTATTGAACATCCTATATATTATTTAAGTTGTAACCTTAATGATGCAGAAAGCAAGTACTCTTATGTTGAAAAGTTGGCTTTAGCATCCATTCAAGCAGTACAGAGATTTCGACACTATATGCTCCTTCACGAAACTACCATTGTGTCAGATTGCAACCCTATGACATACATTTTTTCACGTCAATTGCTAGGGGGCAAATATTCCAAATGGATAGTCATCTTGCAGGATTTTGATCTGGAATTCATCAAATCCAAATCAAAGAAGTATCTCATCTTTGCAGAGTTACTTTGCGACCTTCCCTCATCCTCCAATGATTTAACATCAGAACCACCAATCGTGGATGAGACTCTATTTTTGATATCGTCAAGTGATCCGTGGTATTGGGATATACTGATGTATCTCCAAACCAAAACTTTTAGGCCTAACACCTCTCGCTCTGAACAGTGAAGTATTCGATACCAAGCCAAAGATTACCTGATCCTTGGTGATACACTTTATTGTCATGGTGTCGATACGGTTTTATGAAGGTGCCTCATGCATGAGGAGGCCGAAAAAGTTTTGAATGATTGTCATTCAGGTGCTTGTGGGGGACATCAATCTGGTTATGCTACAACACAAAAGATCTTACGAGCTGGATAATTCTGGCCACCATATTCAAATATTGCATAATTGCAGTCAGAAGTTGCCATGCTTGTCAGATTTTTGATCACAAAACCAGATTACCACTTGCACCACTACATCCAGTCATTGTTGTTGGCCCATTCGCTAAATGGGGCATTGATTTCATGACATGTAACCCCACCTCGGCCGAAGGGCATGGGTATATTATAGTCGCTGTCGATTATTTTACAAAATGGGCGAAGGCGATGCCTACATTGAACAACAACGATGAAACGACCTTTTTTTCAATCATGTAGTTTCTAGATTTGGTGTTCCACAGGCTATAGTCACAGATCATGGGTCGCATTTTTGCAATCACATGATGATCAAATTAACTACCAAATTAGGACCGTCCCATCATAGTTCTACTCCATATTATCCGCAGGCTAACGGACAGGTTGAGGCAATCAACAAAATCCTTAAGTGCATGCTGTAGAGAATGATTGGAGTCGATAAACGGAATTGGCATTTAATCCTGTACTAAGCTCTCTGGGCATATAGGACTTCGGTGAGAAATGCGACTGGATTTATGCCCTTTCAGTTGGTGTATGGTCTGGAAGCAGTCTACCAATTCAGTGCGAAATCTCATCCCTCAAGCTTGCAATCGATCTGTGTTATAGACAATTTTGTGCCTTACAGCAACAAGCATGAATTGTCAATAATCCAAGGGATCCAAAGTTCCCTAAACATGATGTTCCTACCCCTAGAGGAACAAGGTCAACAAACCAACAGCTCTCAGATCAGTTCTCCACCTGAAAACACTCAAAAACAAGCAATCCTGAAATCAAAGCAGGTGCTCCACTAGGTTTCTGCACTGAAACTCAGTTGCTCCATGGTGTACCTGCGTTGCAAAGCAAGTGGAACAAAGGCCACCTGCGCTGAGCGAGATGGGACAAGTGGCACACTGAGTCATTGCTCTGGAATCTTCCAAAAATGACACTTGGATCAGGTATTTCGCCTTGTGATGAGTCAGAGGCTCTGTTTCTCCAAGTGGAAGCAAGGTTCTCCAAGTGGACTCAAGAACTGAAGATCAACTAAAGATTAACTGAAGAGAGAGAGGACACAAGGCAGCTACACATCAGTTGCAAGCTGACTCATCCTTTCTCAATTCATCTATATATTGAGCTCTCTCCTATGAGCTCAGGAGGCTGGAATTTTGTGCAAAGTAATGATATGCTGTTGGTTTCACTATAGAGCTATTGGGTGATTGCTTGAGAGAGGTGAAGAGGAGAAATTCTTCCTGCTGGGAGGTGTTGCTGGATTAGGACCTTCAATGGTTGTAACACTCTCAGAACCTTTACTTCGTCATTAATAAAAACTATTGAGGTTCTTCTATATGCTCTTGTTTCAATGATATATTGTAATGATTGTATATTTGATTTACA
Organism: Pinus tabuliformis; assembly: GCA_031772625.1. Taxonomy (NCBI): domain Eukaryota; kingdom Viridiplantae; phylum Streptophyta; class Pinopsida; order Pinales; family Pinaceae; genus Pinus; species Pinus tabuliformis. The sequence continues at coordinate 112,768,432 of CM062812.1, forward strand.
CTAATCTATGAATCAGTTATGATTGCATGTTGCTTGTAGTTTCCTTCTTTGCTATTTTGCAGGATCTCATTGTAGCTGGGCTAGCAATAGAGCAAGGAGCTGGGAGCAAGCAGCCATAAAGAAGAGTTTGGATTCGACATTAAGCGCAAGGCAACGGTTAGTGCATTTATCTAATCTCTTTTGCTTTCATAAAGAAGTAAACCTTAAGTAGTTTTCTTTACAGTTGTTGCTAAGGTACTATCACCCTTAGAGTGGGATAGGGTCATCCGAGTCGGATACTTTTCCCTACAACAAACTGGCGACTCCGCTGGGGATCGTATCCATTTGATTGTGTTTGTAGTATTTTGCTATTCATTTCCTGAACAAAAGAGTACCAAATCGAAAAGCTTTTGACTATATCAAAAGCGAAGTAGAGGGCAGCTACTCTAGCTCATTTCGGAGCAAGTTCATGATTTGAAGAGCTGATCTACAAGGATCCTTGTAAGCTCTTAGTGATAGCTTTTCACCTTCCTTATCATCCCTTTGAGTGTGCTTGACTGATTGCTTCTGATTTGAGCAAAAACTGTGCATTTTTGAGAAAATTATGACCCGGAAACTGTGAAAACGCAACTCTCGTTTTCCAAAGCAGGTAGTACACAGGCTACCTGCTTTGCAACGCAGGTCCCGAAGGGGATACCTGCGCTGAGAGCCAGATTGGCTGTGCAGCACCTGCGTTGGCCCAAATTTGCCTAGTGCATTTGGGGTTTCCTCACTTTCTCTTGCCTGTTTTCACTTAGATTTTGCTGCTAGGTGTCAGTCTTGTACCTGTTCTGAAACCAATATTACTTGCCATCATTCTGCCTCTGTTATATAACGAAATTGTACTTTTTCTTTGTATTTCTTACTCATTTACAATTTCCCATAACGAAGAGTAAACTAGTCTTGCTTTTGGCCTCTTAGATCTGAACCTGTGTTAGGCATTTTGCTGGTCTAAAGAGTTAGCTTGTTTGCTGTCCATAGCTGATTAGTCATTTTACTTTCGTCATTATGGTTTGATTTCATGTATTTCCAGTGATTAAACAAGTGAATCTTAAGGTGTCTTTTGATTTTGGACAAGATTGTTTACTTTCGCTTTAAATCGAAATCAAAGTTATATAACAACTTTCTTTTTTGTAACATCAACATTAAGAAAGGGAAAAGAAAATACATGCATTGTGCATTTTGCATTTGAAAAAGTTTGCATGATGATTTAGGAGAAAGTGCATTAGTTTGTGCTGTATGAGCTGTGTGAAAAGAATTTGCCTTTCTTCTCCCTCAGTAGTTAAGATTTTCATCAGTCAAAAAGATTTGAAAAAGCTTGCTTCTCATCTTAGGCTGCATTTAGGAATTTGTCATATACATCTCGTGGTGAACCTTGAAAGGAAAACTTTAAAAAAGATCAACTTAAAATATACTGAATGAACCTAACAACGCATTGTAACATAATGCAAACATCTAGAGGTCTAGGTAGAGACGTGTTCCGGCGTCGTTAAACATAGTGACTGTCGATTTCTACGAAGGTGGGTGATTCCTCCTGAGAGTCGGTGGCACTAATACGGACTTGTGCTCCCACGTACCGTCGCGTATATATTGGGAGACCCCTATAGGAAATTATCCTTTATCCATAGGAAGCCGTGTTGGCCGCCCTACTGATCGCGATGCAGTGAACACAGCATTCACGAAGATCGACCACCCGTACCGTAAAATGTATTCTGTGGTTTCGCGAAAGGTTTGGCACACCCTTTGCCTAGATCTCCAGAGCAGTTTCTTTTGGCCCTTTTCAAACTCTATAACTGAAAATGTCCAACCGAGCATTTGTCACTTCGGGCTCGTTAATACATCGAAGGAGACTAGAGTCATCTTTAGCTTTTTCTCGACTCTTAAAACATGAAAAAGCGAAGTTATGTTTAAAAGCGTCTAATAAAATTCATTCAAATCAGAAACACAATTTCTCCCCTTTATATTTTAGTTGATCGAGTAATCCGCAATCGTGGAAGAAAGTCAATTGAATATCCGTCGTTCTCGGAGGCTTGTGAGTCAACCATCTTTGTCTCCGGAATCGAAAACAATCCGGGCAAAGCGAACTCGTCGAACCAGTTCAGAATCTCCTTTAAAAGTTAGAACAAGTGTTCCAACAACATCTGAGATTCTGGTCACTCCAAACATTTTCGGAAACCCTGCCTCCATAGAAGAAGTTCAACCGCCACAGAGGGACAGTAATACTGATCCTAGTCTGGGGGCAAATACTTGTATGACTGAACCAGTTCCATCTGTAACTGGTCCAGAGAGTTTTGTTCCTCAAACATCTGTCGCTTTTGATACAACCCCTTCTTCGGCACCGGAAATCTTTTACGGACCTGACGGTCTTCCTTTTCCACCTGGTCTGATTGCGATAGAGGAAATTATAGAGGAACCGCAAGTATCCACTCCAATTCAGTTTGGAGTAGGGGTCACTCTATTTCCTGCTACAACAAAAGTTTTTCCATCACCAGTGGAAGTTCCTGTAGAATCACTAGGCGATCAATTGGATAGACTAAAAATGTCTGAACAACTGTCAACATCTAGGACTGTGTCAAATGACACGGCAACGGTAGAATTACCTGCTGCAAATCCAACAATGTTCGTCGGCATACCATCTGTCCCAACTAACTCTCAATCGCTAGAAGGAGTCCACCAAGAGACTATCTCGACAGTATGGTCTGTTCCTGTTTGTTCTGGAGTAATGTCTGGTAACTCTCATGGTGAGACTCATCAAATTGACCCTTTTGGGAATCTAATTAGGCCATCCAGTCCTCCAGGACAATCAATAGCCTTGAGTTTTGGATTGCTACCGTATGGGGGGCAGTATGCCTTTTCATTACCCCCTCCGGGAGGGTACCCATACGGGAGTTCTCAACCTTATTCAAGTTATGGTGGAATTGCAATGAATAGTTGGGTACCTATGCTATCCCAGCCACCAAGAGTTGTATATTCTATGCAACAGTGTGTACCTGTGACAAACATCCCAACTACACCGGCTATTGTGACCGTGTCGCAAGTTCAAACAATGCCTGTTGTATGTCAACCTCAGATTTCTCAGGTTCTCATGCAACAGCCCCTTGACCCTGTGACCCAACCACAATCGCCTACTGGTGGGGCAACACAAGTACAGTCGGGTACAACTACCCCACATCTTGGTCCAATGGTTAGTATAGCGCAACAACCCATGGTGTCGCAACCGTGGATAGTGCAATACCAACAGCCGCAATTCCAACAAGTGTACTAGGGTTCTGAACAGCAAATCTTTGCGAATACGGGACAACCATATATTCAAAATGGTCAAAATCAACCACTTTATAGTGGTCAAGTCCATCAACCGTATCAATCATACCAACATCAACTCCATTATGCTGGTATGCAAAGACCAACTGTTCAGGCGATTCCATCGTATCCTGGTTACGCTTCACCTAACTTGAATCAACAGTTACCATTCGTGGCGACTTTAGAGTTGCCTGATTTACATCGGTTAACCAATTATCCAATTGCTTACGCCCCATGGTGGCCAGTGATTCCGCACAAACTTCCATCCGACATTCCTAAATTCAATGGAAATCCAGGTGAAGACCCGTCGAATCATGTGATGACATTTCATCTATGGTGTTCGTCGAACACTTTAAATGACGATTCGATAAGGCTTCGCCTCTTTCAGAGGACATTGACAGGTCCAGTGGCAAAATGGTATATAGAATTGCCTAGAGCTTCGTTCGACAATTTTAGCTCCCTTTCCACGACATTCTTAACCCACTTTCAATTACCAATAAGGTACGAAACGGGAACAGAGATATTGACCAACTTCAAATAGACAACCGCAACTCATATATCAGATCATATACATGAGTGGCGACGTCGACGAAGAATGGTTAAAACATACGTTCTTGATCAGCTTTTAGCTGAGTGGTTTATAAAGTCGTTACTTCCGGCCATAACGGAAGATGTGGCAAAGGGAGGAGTCGTAACAGAAGAGCAGGTTATCGCTCGTGCACAATATTTGGACTTAGTATATACTCAGTCCGGCACGCTCTATGACAAAATACCAGACGCCCCTAGACTAGAGTTTTCAATCCCTCCTCCTCCTAAATCAAATAGTGACTCTCATGCCGGTGATGGCGTGATTGGCACGGCAAACACGAATCCGAAAAAGACCCATCAAAAGAAGGCCCGTAAGGATTCGAATCAAAATGCGCATGAAGAAGTTCTTGCTTCGGAAGTAAATGCCGTATCGACAGATAAGGGCAAAGAAACCAATCAACCAGGAAGCAAGAAGAAACAAAACCAAGGGAAGAAGAATAAACAAGGTGAGTCATCTCCTAAGAAAAATTCTTCAAACCCTCCTGGGAATAGGAAACGGTATCCATGTCAAATATGCGATGACAAAGATCACAAAACTAAGGATTGCCCATTCAAAGCTGAGCTAAAGAGGTTCTTTAAAAGTCCTCATACCTCAACTGTGTCAAGTGATCAATTTCCTAACCCAGGTCAAAATCTGGTTGATAGTGGAAACGCTTCCCAATCTAAAGTGCTTATGTTGTCGGTTTCAAAACAGCAAAATGATGCTTTGATTTCGACAAGGAACAAAGATTACGGGAACCCAGAGGTGTCGAACGATAAAGGTAAAGATCAACCTAGCAGTTCGACAACAACTTCGGCAGAAGTCGTACCCCCCATCACGCATGAATTAACAATAAAACCGCCAAAGGGAGTAGTGCACAAGTCGACCTTTAATCCTCGTGCCAGAGCGGCACAACATTATAACATAGTGGAAGATTTGGCGCAATCGCCATCTGCTATGTCGACTCTTGAGGTACTACAACATTGCCCATCCCAAAGGCAGGCATTGTTATCAGCAATTGGTGGGGTGGATCCTAAAGATTCCAATCTAGTGTCCTTTGATCACAAAGGTTATGATCCTCAGTTACCAGCTCAACTAGCTTTCCTCGTCCAAGTGAAAGCCCTCAACAAAACAGTTCATAGAACGATTATCGATGAGGGGGCATCGACATGTATTATGTCGATGAGTTGCTGGAAGACTTTAGGATCTCCAACCTTGTCGCGATCATCGACAACATTAAAAGCATTCGACGGAAGGATATATACCCCTTACGGTATCCTTAGTAACCTGAAAGTTGAACTAGGGGGCAAAACAATAGAAATAGATGTTGAAGTCATTGATGGCAATCTTGACTATAACATCCTACTGGGAAGACCATGGATTTATGCCATGCAAGCTGTTGTGTCGACTTATTTTAGGAAGATCGCATTCCCCTTTGAAGGAGGGATTACGGTCGTCGATCAACAAAACTTCCTCCCTAATGGTTCACAAGTTACAGGAAGCGTTCCCATGATCCATGGCAGCGACCGGTCGATTCAAGGTATTGGAGTAGGTCTGTTGAAAGATCCCACTATGATGGGAACTTTCGCGCTACCACCTCCTATTTGCATAGGAAATGTACCATTTGTAGCAACATGCAATATGGTATCCACCTTGAAAGTCACAGAAGGCAGAGTCGCTATGGATCATTCGATGGTTTTGCCACCAAGCCCCATTGAAATATTGTAGCAATCAATGTTTCAGGCCTGGGAGGCGAACCCCAATCAGAGCTCATCGAGCGTTTGGGTAGATAGATCTAGAGAAAATGGTACCCCATTAGATCCTTGGTCAAAAGTACATGGGACTGACGAAGGAATCTTACAATCAATGATGATTGAGGGGGCACCATGGAATGACCACCACCATCGTTCCCTTCTTCCAGAATATGAAGAAGATACTCAAAAAGATCTTTACCACCCTTCAGTCTTTGAATTCCTAACAAATACTGTAAACACGGTGGATTCCGAGCGAAACATGTTCAATATTGAAGAGACTATAGCCATAAATATCTCGACCAAAACAGGTGTTGTAGAGAATATTCATGTTGGCAAAGGTTGTTCCCCTTCAGAACTGGAAATATATAACGCTCTTTTTCGCGAATTTAGAGATGTCTTTGCTTGGTCATATGATGAAATGCCAGGCATCGACTCGAGTATCGTTGAACATGAAATTAAAATGTATCCTGATGTCAAACCAGTAAGGCAACGGCTTCGACAGGTTCACCCTAAGAAGGCCGCTGCCATTAAGGCAGAAGTTGAGAAACTTCTCCATGCGGGATTCATCTACCCGGTTCCACTAACTGATTGGGTATCGAATATTGTACCTGTTATGAAAAAACAAGGAACAATACGAGTGTGCGTCGATTATAGGGACGTAAATCAAGCTTGTCCAAAGGACAACTACCCTACACCCTTCATCGACCAGATAATTGATGAATGCGCCGGATGTGAAATCTTTTCCTTTATGGACGGATTCTCCGGGTATAATCAAATTAATATCCGCCCGCAGGACCAGTCGAAGACTGCATTTATATGTCCGTGGGGCACATTCGCTTATCGAAAATTACCCTTTGGTTTAAAGAACGCAGGGGCGACATTTCAGAGGGCTATGAATTATGCCTTCCATGACATCAAGAGCATTGTTCAACCATATCTCGACGATCTTCCGGCTCATTCGCGAAAGCGGACTGATCATCCGCAGCATCTAAGAGCGATATTTCTACGTTGCCGACACTACAAGATAAGACTCAATCCGCACAAATGTGTATTTTGCGTCGGTTCTGGTCGTTTACTTGGCTTTGTAGTCTCTAAAGATGGGATTCGTCTCGACCCCTGTAAGGTTCAGGCAATCATCAATTTGCCTCCACCTTCGAATTTGCTTCAGATTCAGAAACTCCAAGGGAAAGCAAACTTTCTGACGAGGTTCATTTCGAATTACGCAGAACTTGCTAAAGGTTATACACGTCTTTTGAAAAAAGATGTACCCTTCGATTGGGACCAGGTTGCGCAAGCTTCCTTTGACGCTTTGAAAGAATCTCTAATAAAAGCATCATTAATGTACGCCCCAGATTACCTTAGGGATTTTAACCTGTATCTAGCTGCAGCAGATACAACCATTGCGATGGTTTTGGTTCAAGAAGTCGTTGGAATTGAACATCCTGTATATTATTTAAGTAAAAACTTAAATGATACAGAAAGTAAATATTCTTACGTTGAAAAGCTAGCGCTTGCTGCTGTTCAAGCGGTACAGAGATTTCGACACTATATCCTCTTTAGGAAAACTACCATTCTGTCAGATTGCAACCCCATGACTTATATACTGTCGCGACAGTTGCTGGGGGGCAAGTATTCCAAATGGATAGCGATCCTTCAAGAGTTTGATCTGGAATTTGTGAAATCCAAGTCAAAGAAAGCTCTGGTATTCGCAGAATTATTATGCGATCTCCCAACATCGTCCAACGACGAAACTTCCAAAGAGTCAATCGTGGACGAGACTCTATTTCTGATATCTGCAAGCGATGAATGGTATGGGGATATAATCATCTATCTCCAAACCCAAAAGTTCCGGCCTGACACCTCACACTCCGAACAGAAACGTATACGATACCAAGCAAAAGACTACATGATCGTCGGTGATACTCTTTACCGTCGTGGTATCGATACCGTTCTGAGGAGGTGTCTCACCCATGAAGAAGCCGAAAAAGCCTTGAATGAGTGTCATTCAGGCGCGTGTGGGGGGCATCAATCAGGTTTGGCTACAGCCCAAAATATATTAAGAGCAGGATATTTTTGGCCAACAATGTTCAAAGATTGCATAATCGCAGTCAGAAGTTGCCATTCCTGCCAAATCTTTGATAGCAAAACCAGAAGACCGCCCGCACCCCTACAACTAATAGTTGCAGTTGGGCCTTTCGCCAAATGGGGCATCGATTTCATGCAATGTAACCCCACCTCGACCGGGGGGCATGGGTATATTATAGTCGCAGTAGACTATTTTACCAAGTGGGCCGAGGCGATGCCTACATTGGACAATACTGGTGAAACAACTGCCCTTTTCTTTTTCAATCATGTAGTCGCCAGGTTCGGCGTACCCCAGGCTATAGTTACAGATCATGGATCGCATTTCCGCAATCACATGATGGTCGAATTAGCTGCCAAACTAGGGCTATCTCACGACAGCTCTACTCCGTATTATCCACAAGCCAACGGACAAGTTGAAGCAATCAACAAAGTCCTGAAGTGTATGTTGTAAAGGATGATCGGAGTTCATAAAAGAAGATGGCACCTAATCCTGTATGCAGCCTTGTGGGCCTACCGAACCTCGGTAAGAAACGCGACCGGATTCACACCTTTCCAATTGGTGTACGGTCTAGAAGCAGTCTTACCAATCCAGTGTGAAATTTCGTCGCTTAAACTCGCAATTGATCTCCTCCCCGGAACTTCGGAAGAAGAGGCTCGTTTCTTGGAATTAATCCAGTTGGATGAAACCCGTCGTGATGCCGCTTTGGCTAACGAAGCCCATAAGAAACGAGTCAAAGCTCAGTTCGACAAAAATGTCAAACCCCGTGTCTTCTTAGAAGGTGATTTGGTCTTACTTTATGACCAAGAATCCGATAAATTAGGAGCAGGTAAATTCAATTCCTTATGGATGGGCCCCTATATTGTTAAAAGAGTGTTAGCAAAAGGAGCCTACGAGTTAATAGATTACGACGGAATTCCACTGGCATAGCCCCGGAATGGGCTGTACCTCAAGCGTTACTATGCTTAAATAGTAACCTGCATGCTTTTGTTGTATTTTGTTTTCGCCAAAGTTCTTGTTCTGGTTGAGTGATTCCCCTTTTTCATTCGTTGCAGATGTCAAACCTTATGGAGACATGTGTTGGATATGCCGACGGAGCGAGTCGTAGTTCGCAGAACCTATCCTCCGTAGCATGGGCCATTTTTTATCCAAGCGGCGAGTTAGTAAGTTTCAGAGGTGTATGTATTGGGCAATCAACGAATAACATCGCTGAATATAGCGCGTTGATAGAACTACTCTCTGATGCCATCACACGAGGCATACGCCGACTAATTGTCAGGCTAGACTCACAGCTCGTAGTACTACAACTCAATGGTATATATTCTGTTCGTAATCCAGCTATTTATCGCATGTTCCTAAGAGTAAAGATCTTGGAAAGACGATTTGATTCAATTCAATATCAACACATTTCAAGAAATCTAAACACATTAACTGACTCATTGGCAAACTATGTGTTAGATAGACATTTGCAACATTTATAAAAAGGACACATCATAAAAAGTGTACATATGAATCATCCAAATCAACCAGAATAAGACTCGAAAATCAAAATATCTATATAAGCTGTTCATAAAGTTCATACATAATGTCCTGTAACCGAGACAAAAATTGGTCATATGACCTAAAAACTCAAAATGCTAGGGGGCACCATAGCCTAGTGATGCTCCTGATAGTAAGCCACAGTCTGTGCTATCATGCGCAGAAGACGGGTCCATCATCTAGGCACACCGATAGTATGCTGCTGCATCGGTAAAGGTAACTCGTCAATCTGTACATCCGGAAGACCACGGGTAAGGTTCTCAACCTGACCCTGCACAGCTGTAAGGGTCTCTGTGTCACTAAGATCACGGATAATAACTCTCCGAGTAGGCTCCTCTGCCGGAGCGGGTGGTCTCAGACGAACTGCCGGACGAACAGGACCGACATCTGCAAGCGCACATGAGTTCAATTAAAGTCTCGAGAGAATAAAGCACAAGAACATTATGAATGAAAACAATGAACAGTAATATGGTTGAAGTTCTTACCGGTAGCATCCCACTGAGCACCATCTGGCAGTACCATATCCGGATCACCCCAGAAATCCATACCAACATATGGGTACTCGGAAAAAGCCATCTCCTGGCGATCGAACCACCTGAAGAAAGCAGCATTGAAATAAATCTGGGATTGACCTGCATGCCTGGACATGTGATCGACCCATCGCTGCATACGTGGCTCGGTAGGAGAAGGCACTCCGAGATCAATGTACTGAGGTTGCATCAGAGGGATCTTCTCCAAGGCGAAGGCAGTCAGAATCGAACCAAAACCAAAGTTCTTCAGCTTCCCGTCCTTCACCTTGTTCAATTGATTTTTCATCTGACTAAGCACTGCATCACTCCAGTTGAAGATTTTCGGTTGGAGACATTCCAAGGCGTGCTGCATATGAGACCTGTTGGCAACATGTAAAGATGCGCTACCGGCCATCCTACCAAGAGTATACAGAATGGACCTGAAAGGCCTGCTAGTAACATCACGGATAACCACCTTGCCGTCTCTGCTCGGCTAGGACCCCTCCCTGCAATACTGGCGAACATAATCTCTCACGGAATCATTCCCCCGAACTGTACCTGATAAAGAAATGGGGGCACCCCGCCTTGACAGGCCAGTCAAGAAGTAAATATTTGTCACAGTCAATGGAATAGGTTTGTTCCTGATCTGGAATACTTGGTTAACAGGATCCCAAGCATCAAGCCAATAATGCAGTAGTGAAATCTGTGCTCTCATGCTAGAGATACGGAAAAACTTCAGTAAACCACAGTCTCGTAATGCGCCCACCATAACAGGATCATGAAGGGCAATCATATCTTCTTCTTCGTGTTCTCGTTCTCACCATGTTAGGGCCATCTTGTTCAAGAATCCCTGCAAAACAAACAAGAGAATGAGTCAGCTCCTGAAATTGATGAAAAAACTGGCGAAAATTTCATCAAAATCTGTAAAAAATTGTTGCTTTTATGCCCCAAAGCAGGTGCCCAGTGTACTACCTGCGTTGGGGGACAAGCTGCCTTCAAGCAGCTTGGATCCCAACGCAGTTTTCGAATGAGGAACCTGCGTTGATCAGAGGGCGCCCTGGCAAAACCCCAGAGGCTCAATAGAACAGCAAAACAGGCATAAAACAGGAAAATGAAACCATGAAAATGAAGAGCTAAGGTTTAGCTCCTACCTGGTCCAAACGGCGCCGAAAATCGTCCGCAGAATCTCCCGGAATCAGCTGATGAAAATCGAGGGGAAAGAGGCTCCTCCAAAGCTCCAACAAGAAAAATGCAAATGAAATGGTAAAATGAGAGGTAAAACCCTTTTTATTTGCTTTCTTATGTAATTCAAGGTAAATATTAATGTGTTAATCTCATTTTCAAGTAAATATTACCCATTTCTAACTAGTTTGTTGTAGCAAATTGAAAATGCAGTGCTATCAATGAAAAAGAGAAGCTAATTATGGTAAAAATCAAAAGTAAACCATATAATTGAGCAAGGTTTGAACGCATTCAAGCTCGTTAAAAAATGAACTGCCCCTTTAAGTTTAAGGGACATATGCCTCGTCTGCATTATTATGCTGGGGGCATCCATAATCGAGCAGTTTTTGTACAGAGTTCATGCTCGTTATTAAATAAACATAAATTGTGAGCAATCTTTCCCTACAGTTCAAGCTCACCCAGAAAAAATGAACCGGTAAATAACCTTGAGAAATGTAACCTTTGATAGCCATATTAAAAGCCCTTGGTCGTGTTTATATGCCATCACCTCCATCCGTTCATTTGGCCAATCGTTCATCTCCATATGTTTGTTTACCCATTTTGAGGAACAGTTGCGAAGAGTGATTTCACTTAGCCATCCTTGTGACACTGCCTGATTGGAAAATTCCAACCTGTACCTGGAATCTGTTGCTATCCCTGTTTATCACTCGTTCCTCAAAAGACGAGTCTTCTTTGAGCTCTTTTCACTGACTCGTAAAATATGAAAAGTTTGCCGAGTTTTGGCCTTCCAGCTCGTTAAAAAGACCGGAAGAGCTATCCCTCCTCTAGATTTTAATCTTTTTGGACCTGAGGGATTATTGCACAAAAAGACCGAGCGCTTGTTTTGTTCGGCTCGTTAAAGAAATCGAAAATTCATCCCTTTTGTATTGTTTTATACTTTTTCGGACTTAAGGGATTAGATGACGAAAAAGGAATTTTGGAGTTAACTTTCCGTACCTTTTCAAACTCTCTAAAAATAAAAAGGATCGAGTTTTCCTTGTCGTTAGACTTGTTAAAATGATTAAATAGCGACAAACTTGTCTTTAGACGAGAACGAGTTTCCCTATCGCTAGGCTCGTTAAAACATAGCGATGGGCTTGCCCGAAGGGCAGGTTATAGAACAAGCATATGTTATCCTCCTCAAGCTTGACAAAAATAAAGAGGTACTGGTCAACAATGACTGGGGAAAAATTGGGAGAACCTCACAGCATTAATGGTAGCAAGTCGCTCTTGAACATGACACTTTGTCCTCCGTATCACATCGGGTTGGGTTGTTTCATTCACCGGTCTCATAACCATGGTCCTCGCCACACCATCCACAATTGGGGTAATGCTACCAATCCATCACATCAGTGTCGTTATATGTTCAAGAGATATGGTTCTGCAAAGAGTCAACCGTGTCCCATCCACTGCCATACATTGTCCTTCATCCATTTCATGACCGCCACCCTGAATCATACATCACAGTTTGTTTTCACCTCATCACAATCACTAGCTCCGTTCTGTGTCACTGATGTGGGATTCATTAAGGCCCTCCTTTGACGGATCACTCTTTGTCGACATCAGCTCATTATCCAAGGAGTTGATCTAGGAACACCCCCTTCAGTACTTTGAAGCTTGCATGCCTCAATGGCAAGTTTCTCACTTCCGGCGACAGGTACACATCAATGACCTTCGACCAGAAGATTTTGCATGGTGGTCGACGCCAAGTCCTTTATTCCCACCATGTGAATTGTACTGCCGTACCTTGAGGGTCATCATCCTTATCGGTGATTCCTCTCGCGCTTGTTAACGGTTTACATCATTGACCGGTAATCAAGCAATGTCTTTCCATGTTCAACTTCAAAAAATTCTCACATGGATCGACTTGTACATCGAGTGAAGATCGGAAGAGATTGAAGACCCCGGATATAGTTTCATCCATCCGGGCTGCGATATATATTCAGGACATAAAGACATTTGATATGTACATCATTACAGCAGATGATCATCCTTCTCAAAAGATGATAATTTCAGTAGAGAATTATCGGTCTACAATCAGACGATCGTCTGTTCTATGTACCAAAATGTATTTATAAAGCTGAGCATGGGAATGCCCGCCTCAGCTAGATCATGAAAATGTATGAAAAATAATGTATTGTATTGTATCTTATTACAGGACACTTCTCAGCAGATTGAATGAACTTCGGATCCTCTCAATAAATCATTTCACCCGATAAACGACCTCATACTTTAGGGGGCATCTGTTATAGACAATTTTGTGCCTTACAGCAACAAGCATGAATTGTCAATAATCCAAGGGATCCAAAGTTCCCTAAACATGATGTTCCTACCCCTAGAGGAACAAGGTCAGCAAACCAACAGCTCTCAGATCAGTTCTCCACCTGAAAACACTCAAAAACAAGCAATCCTGAAATCAAAGCAGGTGCTCCACTAGGTTTCTGCGCTGAAACTCAGTTGCTCCATGGTGTACCTGCGTTGCAAAGCAAGTGGAACAAAGGCCACCTGCGCTGAGCGAGATGGGACAAGTGGCACACTGAGTCATTGCTCTGGAATCTTCCAAAAATGACACTTGGATCAGGTATTTCACCTTGTGATGAGTCAGAGGCTCTGTTTCTCCAAGTGGAAGCAAGGTTCTCCAAGTGGACTCAAGAACTGAAGATCAACTAAAGATTAACTGAAGAGAGAGAGGACACAAGGCAGCTACACATCAGTTGCAAGCTGACTCATCCTTTCTCAATTCATCTATATATTGAGCTCTCTCCTATGAGCTTAGGAGGCTGGAATTTTGTGCAAAGTAATGATATGTTGTTGGTTTCACTATAGAGCTATTGGGTGATTGCTTGAGAGAGGTGAAGAGGAGAAATTCTTCCTGCTAGGAGGTGTTGCTGGATTAGGACCTTCAATGGTTGTAACACTCTCAGAACCTTTACTTCTTCATTAATAAAAACTATTGAGGTTCTTCTATATGCTCTTGTTTCAATGATATATTGTGATGATTGTATATTTGATTTACACTAATCTATGAATCAGTTATGATTGCATGTTGCTTGTAGTTTCCTTCTTTGCTATTTTGCAGGATCTCATTGTAGCTAGGCTAGCAATAGAGCAAGGAGCTGGGAGCAAGCAACCATAAAGAAGAGTTTGGATTCGACATTAAGCGCAAGGCAACGGTTAGTGCATTTATCTAATCTCTTTTGCTTTCATAAAGAAGTAAACCTTAAGTAGTTTTCTTTACAGTTGTTGCTAAGGTACTATCACCCTTAGAGTGGGATAGGGTCATCCGAGTCGGATACTTTTCCCTACAACAATCTGCTTCCCGAAACTTCTGAAGAAGAGACTCGTTTCTTGGAATTAATCTGTCTGGATGAAACCCATCGTGATGCCACATTGGCTAATGAATCACATAAGAAACACATCAAGGCACAATATGACAAAAATGTTAAGCCTCATGTCTTCTCAGAAGGTGACCTGGTCTTGCTTTACGATTAGGATTCTGACAAATTAGGAGCAAGTAAATTTGAACCATTATGGATGGGTCCTTACATTGTTAAACATGTATTGACAAAAGGAGCCTACGAGCTAATCGATTATGATGGGATTCCACTGTCGCAACCCGAAACGAGTTGTATCTTAAATGTTACTGTGCTTGATTAAGTGTAGTAAACTCATTGTACATATGCTTTTATTGCATTATTGAGTGTTTTCTTTTAGAGTTATCATTTTTGTTAGGTAATCCACTTAACATTTGTTGCAGATGTCAGACTTTTTGGAACCATTTGTTGGGTATGCCGATGGAGCTAGTCATAGTATGCAAAACCTATCTTTTGTGGCCTGGGCCATCTTCACTCCAAGCAGCGAGTTAGTGAGTTTCAGGGGGATATGTATTGGTCGATCGACGAACAACATCATTGAGTATAGTGCATTGATTGAACTTCTCTCTGATGCCATTTCACATGGCATACACCGACTCATTGTTAGGCTAGATTCAAAACTCGTCATTCTATAGCTTACTGGCATTTATTTCATTCAGAACCCAGCTATTCATTACATGTTCCTAAGAGTTAGGATTTTGGAAAGAAATTTTGACTCCATTCAATATCAATACATTTCCAGAAACTTAAACACATTGACCGATTCATTAGCAAACTATGTGTTAAATAGACATTTGCAACATTTGTAAAGAAAGCATTTCACATCAACATTTGCATTAGGATTTCATCACTTAGCCAAAATAAAATTCTAAAAATCAAAAGTAGATAGTTGCTTATAGTTTTCACAAAATGTTTTTTGTCCAAGACAAAATTGGTCATCTGACCAAGAAACTCAAAATGAATGCAAAAAAACATCCTAGACTAGTGATGCTGGTGATAACATGTCACCACCTGTGCTATCATGTGCGGGAGCCTAGTCCAACGACTCGGTACACCAGTAGTATGGCGCTATAACCTCAAAGGTAACTCATCGGTCCTGACATCCTAAATGCAGAGAGTGAGGCCCTCGATTTGATCCTGCAACACTGCCAGGGTCTCTGATATATCCAGATCTCAAAGGACGACCCTCCCTATTATCACTCAGGTTGTTCCCTTTGACTCCCAAGGGAATACGACCGAGGTAGCCACAAACCAATATTTGGACTGCAGGTCCTAGCCTACCTGCAATCAGAGAGGGCTCTCTCTTTATAATTTAACTTTGTTGATGATGGTTTTAGGCTAGTTATTGAGTTCAAGGGGATTTGTTTAAGTTTGGTGGGAAGGGTGATGCTTTCAAGCAGAGAGGAAATGTATAGTATGATAAGTACAAACCATTGGGCATGGAGTCATGGAATAGGACTGCTGGTGCGTTTTCTTGGTCACAAGAGGAATATGGAGCGAGACAGTTACACATGAAATAGCTTTCAAGCTAAATGGAGATGGATTGAAGGCTAAGGAATGAGAGGCAGTTAAGAATCTCTCTTTCAGCTTAACAGTGGAAAGGTGAATGAACTCTATCTAGGAGCAATAAAGAATCCCTAGATAACTGTCAAACATGAATGAAACAGAGAAAATACGGGCCATGAGGAATTCATATTTATGCCTGAATCAGAAGAAAACATATATAAGTAACAGAAACTGAGCATAGAGTGCAACCACGCAAATTCTAAACTAATATTTCTTTCTGTAACTTAGATGGTGATATATGTATGATAAAACATATATGAATTTAAAACAGAGATAAGAAACACTTATTGAGTCATGTTGCAACACAATAATTCCATATTCATTCTTCAAAACATTAATAGCACAGTAGACAGTCCATCCTCCAAACTTTTCAGCAGTCTTTGATTAATGAAGGCATCAAGTATACAGAGCGAGTCTCTCTTGGATCTATACAACCAACCAACCCCCTAAACAGTAAATTAGGGTGGTTTTATAAGTAAAATATCTACACAAATCTGATCTCAGACAGATCTACTGTAATAAGTGTCTTTAGCCTAACATATTCCTAAAATAAATGCTCAAAATATCTATCTAATGTTGCGCCGGGGGCAGCCGTCTCAAAAAACGAGTAACTATGGTGTCCTTTGGAGCTCTGTGCTGGCATTTGGCCATAACTGTGCTTTGATCTCTGATCCATTACTGTTCAGTGGCTTTAAATGCTTTAATTATGGTCGCAAAGCCTTGATGGGTTTCACCGCCTTCTTTGACTTTGTTGGAGGCCATTCAATGTTCACTTGCATTGGGAATAAAGATTTCCATTAAAAACATTTACCTGATACTCTTTGTCACTTCCTTGATATGCTTTGGCACTGAATGTGCGCCTTTCCTCACCGCTGATACTCTTTAAACTGTCCCATCGACCTCTTATGGCTGCTGTTCGGCCCTCTGTTGCTTTAAAAACTATCTTTGCCCCTTTTCTGAATCCTGCACGAAAACATTCTTGTCATTTTGCGACTTTCGGGCCTGCTGGTGGCCGAGCCATGAAAAGGCTTTCCATTTTGGCCTATTTCCCTTAGCGATGCACGATTAGCACTAAGCACTAATCGTGCATCAAACACTGCCTCGGTTTTTCATTTAGAGCATCCATTGGTGCAGATTCGCACTTCGCGCCCTTTTTGACAATGACGTCAGCAGTGGGTCCTAGTACGGCGGTGTCGTGGCAGGGTGACGTCAGCAGGGTGATGTCAGCAGTACGGCCGAGTGATGTGGCGGTACAGTAGAGGTGATGTCATGGTAGTACGGTGGCAGCGACGTGCCAATGACGTGGCAGGGACACGGTGGCAGGAGGCCGACGCAGGTTGATGACGTCATGGGGGAGACGTGGCGCCAACGTCACACAGGGGAGGGCGGTATTCAGTCTCATGTCACACCGCTTTTGCACAGAAGCGGTTTCGGAGGAGGGGGCTCCGCCATAGCTAGGAGGGCAATGCGTCGCGGGCGTACGATGGGAAAACCGCCCATCTCCCGGACGCTAACCCTTGGCACATCGGGGCGCAAAAAGACCTGCCCACTATAGATATTGGGCGCGCCAGATCTGACGGCCGACGGGACAGTTAACGCGGCAGATGGTTAGGGACGGGGCCCGCAGCGCTATTTTATTTGTTTATTCATACGGGGGGGGGGGGGGGAACTTTAATAAAAATGGGTTTTATGGGTTAATGCGGCATGGGTGTGGGTTAAGGCAATTATGTCCCAAAATGTGAACGCGTAGTGTGATAGAAAATGGTTGATGAGGGGGGGATAAATGGTTATCAGTTCAACCAGGGGTTAAATGATCCCAAGGGACAAATAGGGAAGGGTTAAATGTAAGTCCCAGATGGACTTAGTATTTCCCGAAAGTTTTGAAATATAAAGCTATAGTGCCAAGGGGTGGGGATATTATTATCTTTGGGATTTTACATAGCTTTATTGTAAAATAGGGGGTAGGGAAATGATCTAGGGAGCTAGATAGTAGAGTTAGGAGTTAATATGAATTGGTGAGGTGAAGTGTAGGGGAAAGGCTAAGTTTGTGAGCTGAAACTTAGACATAGGAAGTGAATGGACTGTGGAGACATGATTTTACACAAGAAATGTGGCTTCTTTTCATAGAAGAAAGTCAAAGCTTGACTTGGTGCTTTACAAAAATGAAGTGATAACAGGACTAGTTGGGTAGATCCCAAGGTCCTCAAGGGGATGCTAGTGAGTGATTTGGGGAATGAGAAGAAGGGGGAGTTAGACATGCCTTGCTTTAGCTCCTCCAAAGGGGAATTGCCTTGCACTTGTGAGTTGAATAGATATAACACTTGAAAAGATGAAATGGATCACACAGCTTGATTCTGCAACCACAAAACTACTTACCCAACCTATTTACCTAACATTTTTTCTTCTTTTTGCATGGGTGCACTTGGACTGGCAGACCCTGATTATCATTTTTCTTTTTTCTGTCCTCCTGTCTAACTCTACACTTATTTCTTCCAAGGGCCCAGATTAAGTAGTTGGGCTCCTTTGTTTCTCTACCTATCTACAAATCCGCCAAGATTAAGCTGTTTGGACAGATAATGATTCTCTATATTCTAAAACAAGAAATTGAAACCTAGGGAGGCCAAGATTAAGCTTTTTGGCCTTCCCTTAACAAAAAATTCTTCAAAATGATTAACTCATCAAAATTTGGAATACAACAGTGGCATTTAGACTGGCACACTTTCATCACCTCTTCTTTGGCCTCTTTTGGAAATATGGATCATTGTAGCATGCAAAGTATGACATATTTGGCACTTTCAACTATCAATCATGAAAGATGAACACCTGTTACAATAGGAGGCTAACAGTGGCTCCACTTGGGGATGACTTTTCCTTGTGAAAAGCCAAGAACAACAGGTCAGACTGCCTTGATCTTCTATTGTTGTTGTGGACTGAAGCTTCCCCTCTGCTGGTTACTAAATGATTTGAAACTTTTAAATATGAGCAGCCCTCTCCTCAACTGAAATATTGTGAAATACATAGCATTGCCTGCTTTCTTCTGCGTGCTTGATATTATATACAATGTTACTTGAGCATTGCCTTTGAAAATAGATCCAAAACATGGATCAAAACTGATGTATTTCCCTTAGCCTCTGATCTAGAAACAGTTGCTGATGTGAAACTAAAAAATGCTCCTCTCTTATTGATACTGTTTCACTGAAGACTGCAAGCTGCAAACAGTTTCTTTTTACCATGAATTGTTGTGATATGACAGCGCTACTCTTGCTGTTTTGCTGAGATTAATGCAGAGACAGAGCTTTTGAAAATAGAATACTTGCATTGGCTGTGTCTTCACAAACTTTGCTGCTGCTCCTCTAACACTCAGACTGCTTATACAAAAATAAAAACAAAGTGCTGATATATACAAATATCAATGTACAAAGAGATATATACAGAGCTGCATTGTATCCCTTAAGAGGGATCATGGTAATGTTTTAACATTCGGCCATTAACAGGGCCTTCTTCAGCAGTGCTGCCCTCTACAAATTTGAGGAAATATGTTTTATTTCCCTTAACAGCAGAAATAACAAATGGCCCTTTCCATTAAAAATCAAATTTTGCATGTTTTCCCTTGTCTTCTCTTCATGAGTCCCACCTTAGAACTTTGTCGCCAATGTAGAAATCCTCAGCCTTAGCTCTCTTATCAAACATCTTTTTGAGCTTCTCTTGCAAAATTTGAGCTTTGTCATAAACTTGTTCTCTTGTTTTCCGAAGATGAATGGTCTGGTTGATTCTTCGTTGAATGTCATTTGGTTCTGCCTGAACCTCTTGTAACAGCTTCATAATGGACATGCCCAAAGAAGATGGAAATCTGGCCTCCATGCCATACACCAGCTCATAAGGGTTCATCCCAATGGATTTCTTTGTTGAAAGTCTGTCTGCCCATAGGGCATTTGTGAGCTTTTTATGCCAGTTCTTCTTGTTTTCTTCTAATATCTTCTTGATAATAATAATTAGGCTTTTGTTAGATGACTCGGCCAAGCCATTACCTTGAGGGTAATAGGTTGTGGAATGGCCCAAGGTAATGCGAAATTTATGGCAAAAATTGGTCATGTTTTGGATTTGAAAGCAGCAGCGTTGTCAGTAATGATCTTCTCAGGGCAGCCAAATCTAGAAAGGATAATGCACTCAAGGAATTGGATAATGATGGAGTCATTGGCATGCCTACATGTGATGGCTTCAATCCATTTAGTGAAATAGTCAGTGGCTGTTAAAATCAATATGCCTTCATGATTTTTCCAAAATAAAGCACCATCTATGACACAAAACTTTGAAGCTTTCATCTTTAAAAATCTTTTCTTAGTTTTGGACAATCCTCGGGGAGCAAATAGGTTTAACAATACAAAGAATATATCAGCATACCATGGGGATTGCAAAAAGGTTTCACTGATCTGTGGAGTCGCCAGCTCCTGTTCATTGTCCAGTTGGTTAATGTCTAAGGCTTGAAAGTTTGTTTCGGACATCAGTTTGGCTAAGCCTTGTCCCTTTATGAGCTTGGTTGGTTTTATTTCTATGTCATACTCAAGGATGTTAGCAATCCACTTACCTCTTTTGCCTTCTAACCCCTCTTGGGTTAATATGTCTTTCACAATAGCATTTGGGACATAGGCAATCACATGTGAATATAAAATGTAAACTCGGAAATCTTTGATTTCTTTAACAAGGGCATAGGCCTGCTTCTCCATGATTTGGTATTTCAAAGGGGCATCTCTTAAGGCTTGCCTGAAAAATGCAATTGGCTTTTCAACTCCTTGATCATCCTTTTGCAAAAGGACAGCAGCTATGGTGTGCTCAGATGCAAATGAGAATATGATGAAGTCCCTATTAAATTGTGGACTTGTGAGCACTGGGGCTTGGGTTAAGGCAGATTTGATACTCTCAAAGGCTTGTTTAGTTTCAAGAGACCATTTTACCTTGGCATCCTTTTTTAACATGTTGCTTAACAGTCTTATCAGTTCAGCTAGATTTGGGATAAATCTCCTTAGGAAATTGATCTTTCCAGGGAATGATTGCAACTCTTTTATGTTTCTTGGATATGGGATTTGCAAAATAGCTTGGATCCTTTCCAGATCTATTCTAATACCATCTTTTGAGATGATATGGCCAAGCAGTTTGCCTTCTTCAAGGCCAACGAGAGACTTCTTGGGGTTCAAGGAAATGCCATATTTCCTACATGTCATGAATATTTGCCTTAGGTGTTTCAGTTGTTCTTGATCAGATTTTGAGAAAGGGGTTAAGTCATCGAGGTAGACAACTAGGAAATCATGTATTTCCTTGGAAAATGCAATATCCATTTCCCTTTAAAGGTAGCACCAGCGTTTTTAAGTCCGAAAGGCATCTTCACATACTTAAATATTCCCCACAGTGTGGTAAAGGTTTTCTTGTCTTGGTCATCCGGGTGAACTAGTATTTGATTGAAACCTGAAAAGCCATCTAGCAAAGAGATTCTAGATGACCCCACTACTCTTTGTAGAATGTGGTCCATTTTTGGCAAGGGGTAGTGGTCTTTTAGGGAGACTTGGTTTAAATTTATTAGGTCTACACATAGCCTAATCTCACTTGTCTTTTTTCTTGTAGGAACAAGATTGGATACCCATTCAGAGAATCTGATGGGTGCTATGATACCTGCTTCAAACATTCTTTTCACCTCCTTTTCAATCAAAGGAAGGAGCACGAGATTGATTCTTCAAAGTTTTTGTTTGAAGGGATTTTGGTTTGGTTTTAAGGGAATGGTGTGTTGGATCACTGAGGTGTCATAGAACTTCAATTCCTCATAACCCCAAGCAAATACATCTTGGAATTCTTTGAACAAATCAACATATTTGGGCTTTTGATTGGGTGGCAAAGATTGAGATAGTTTGATCATTTTGGGTTTCTCTGCTGTCCCAATGTCGTGTTCTTCTATAGCAGCATTTAAGGGCTGCATTTTTGGCCTTTTGGGCACATCATTTGAATCAAACATATCTTCTAACGGAGTGAGGCCAGCAGGGAGAAAGTTATATTTTAGATCAGCAATCTCGGCCTCTATTTCTGCTATTTCCTCCAAATGCATTTGTTTCATCTCTTCTATGTTTGCATTGTCAAAAAAAGTTGGGTTCAGCATTTGTTTGGCTGTTACAGTTGTTACAGCCTGCTGATTTTCATTTGTTTGTTGTTGTTCATCCGTCATAGCATCCATGTCAATGTTAATATTTGAAAACTTATGCTCAAGAGTGAGGAAATTGTTAATCTAGGTATCACTTTCAAACACTTTTCAATCTTTAACATTATTCAGGATAGCAGGCCTATGTTTTATCCCAGCGGTGAAATGGTGATTTGGCTCAAAAGGAAGCTTGCATGTACTAGCAAAAGTGGCTAGGTTGTGTGCATGAATGTTATGATCTCTTGAAATCTTGGCAAGCTTGGATTCAGTGAATGTATTGAGTATATTAGTGGCAGCAGTCCTATAGGCCCTCATTCTATTGTCATTGGTAACAAAGTTTCCTTTCATTTGTTGTATGATTAAATCAGAGTCACCTAGAATGGACACTTTTGCAGCTCCTAGAGCTTTGAGCAATTTAAGGCCTAAAAGGAGAGCCTCATACTTTGCCATGTTATTGGTGCATTTGAAATTTAGTCTGTAGGCATGGCCTTCTACATGATTTTTATGAGTATTGTGAATCCATACCCCTGCCCCTCCTCCTAACTTGTTGACAGAGCCATCAAACTCTAAATACCATGTGATTTCTTGCTTGTGGTTAGTATCGAGAGTTTCAATCATTCTTGCAATGGGCAAATTTGAATTTTCTATTTGGGAGGTTCTTCTTGTATGCTGGTTGCCTTGATTGTTTTGACAGTTCCATTAGTATGGGCAACCGATTCTTCATTGATGTGTGTGTCCAGTTCTAAAGCCAACGGCTTGTCATCAGTGGGAGGACTTGTTTCATCATTAAATAAAATAAAAGAATCCATATCAGAATGGATTGAGTGAATAGGAAAATTTTGGGGCTTGTCCTCACTAGTTACCACATACTTCATCAGTGTTTCTCTATATAGTCTCTTTGGTTTCCCAAAGACAGATATAGTGGCATAAGAGAGGTCTAATTGGAGGGATCCTTGGAGTTTTTCTCCCCAAGATCTTGACAATAGCATGCCATACTTTGGTGGAATGTCAGCAACCACCACATCCATGAGGATTGTCTTGTTGGGATATTGGACTAAGGAGACACACAAGTCTTTGATGAGGCCTAAACACTTGACTTGACTTGAGTCAAAGGAAAATAGATCTTTGTAGGGTCTTGTAACATCAAGTTTTAGCTTCTCCATTACAGCTTTGGGCATAAGATTGTGTGAGGCACCTGAGTCAAACATAGCATTGTGCAAGACTTTGTCATGTATATGTAAACTGACATAAAAGGGTAAAACAGATCCATATGTTGATTTTCCATTAACTTCTGGACCGAACAGCAGTTCAGGGGTATCATCTAGAACATTCACATCATCCTTGACTTCTGGCATTTGAAGTGATCTTTGAATTTGTTGCCTATACACATCATGTTTGGCAAGTTCCGAGAGGGGTACAGATATCTTCAATTTACCTATTTCTGCCTCTAAATCGAATGATTTTTCAGATTGGGTTTTAGTATTGTGAGAGGCAGGTTTTCCCTTTTCAATTGCACTTTCGGCGGTTTTTTCTTGTTCTTTGTTGATTTCTTGAACTATTTCTGATTTGGAAAGTTTTTTAGGATAGCAGTTCAAATCTTCTTTTGAGAAAGAAGGTGGCAGAGGTTGATCATTATAGGACTGCATGTCTGTGACCTCCTCTACGGTGACATCCTTTGGATTCAGAATTGATTTATCAGCAATTTCTATGAGGGCAAACTTTTCTTTGATCTTCTTCGGCTGTTTGGTATCACTTGGTTTAACCTTTTCGGGCACATATATGGTTCTTGTCCTCAGCTTATACTGTTTGTGGACCTCGTAAACAACTGAATCATAACCCTGTTTAAAGTCAAAAGACTCACCAGACTTAGTTTGAAATCGATTAAAGTCATGCTCATCTTGGTCTTGTTGAGTTAGGAAAATTTGTTGCTCAGCCTTCAAATCCACCAAATTCATGTGGGTGTCCTCTGTGGGCTCGCTAGATGTAGATGCTTCAGCATAATTTTCATGAAAAGGAGGCTTTACATCATGGTCTGGGCTAGACCTACCAGTATTTGTGTTCTGAGTTTTCCGAAAATTTGGGTTCCTTATGGTATTAGGTTGTTGTCCATCCCATGATGATTTCCTCTCAACATTCTCTACTCTGTCTCCCAGCCTGTGCATGCCACTGATAATAGCATCTAGCTTTTGATCTAAGGCTGAGGGTTCCTCTTTAAAGGTGGTTCTTCTCTCGGTTCTAGCTCTGTTTCTTTTGGCAATTAGATTTGCCTCTACGCTAACAGCAACATTTTGCATGTCTGCAAGGGTTTGATGGGCTCTTTCCCTTAACTGATAGGCCATATCAGTATCAAAACCATCAGGGAATTTATACAAAGCAAGGTCAGGTGGAGGTCTTAAGTTCTGTGGTATTGCATTATAGACATTATTAAATCTTGCACAATAGTCCAAGACAGACTCTTGAGGGCCTTTTTTGATGGTGTCATATTTAGATAATATGTCCAAGGGGTCTTTCTTTTTCTCCCATCTGTTGATAAATGTCTGGTATAAGGCTTCGGGGTCTGCTATGGAATTGGTTGTGAGTGCTCTAAACCAAGTCCTGACATCACCTGTCAGACTTTGGACAAAAATCTTCATTCTCACGCTATCATCATCTATCTCGTAGTTCTCAAAATAGTCTTGCATCTTCTTGGTATGCTGAAGGGCTGTGCAAGAACCAGTTCCATCAAAATATGTGATTTTAGTTTGATAATCCTGGGGCATAGCCCCAGGATTTGCAGGTAATTGCAGGGGTGCATATCTATTGGCCATGTTCACAGGGATAAGTGGAACAATAGGGACAGCTAGAACAGCTGTAACAACAGCGGTAATGGGAGTATGTGCAGTGAATGGAGGTGTGGAAGGAGTGCTTTGAGAGGTGGACGATGAACAAGGGGAAGTAGGGGTTGACCGAAATAAAACTTTGACAGGGGTTGGAACACAGCTTGCTTGAACTGTTTCAAGGCTAAAATCAAAAAAATCTTCTCTTTTCTCTAGCTTCCTGAGGTTCCTTGGGAGTAAATTCGGATTTTCAAAAGCAGCTGGGGGGTTTGGGTCTGGATTTGACCTTGTATAACGTGAGTTCCTTTTGGGAGCCAGATTCTGAATTTGTTTTGGTATTTTCTATGAATGTTTTTAGAATTAGCAAGGAACTAATAAAATTTTGGAATAACTATCTATAGCTTAAAACTAGCATGAAGATTGACTGAAGCAACTTTTATTTACTCCTGTAAATGCAAAGCAAGAACAGTTTCAAAGGCTTCTTGGCTGACATTCAGGCTTTGTCTATAATTTTAAGGAATATACAGCAATTGGAAAATTCATTGTCCCCAGTGGAGTCGCCATTATGTTATCACTCAGGTTGTTCCCTTTGACTCCCAAGGGAATACGGCCGAGGTAACCACAAACCAATCTTTGGACTGCAGGTCCTAGCCTACCTGCAATCAGAGAGGGCTCTCTCTTTATAATTTAACTTTGTTGATGATGGTTTTAGGCTAGTTATTGAGTTCAAGGGGTTTTGTTTAAGTTTGGTGGGAAGGATGATGCTTTCAAGCAGAGAGGAAATGTATAGTATGATAAGTACAAACCATTGGGCGTGGAGTCATGGAATAGGACTGCTGGTGCGTTTTCTTGGTCACAAGAGGAATATGGAGCAAGACAGTTACACATGAAACAACTTTCAAGCTAAATGGAGATGGATTGAAGGCTAAGGAATGAGAGGCAGTTAAGAATCTCTCTTTCAGCTTAACAGAGGGAAGGTGAATGAGCTCTATCTAGGAGCAATAAAGAATCCCTAGATAACTTTCAAACATGAATGAAATAGAGCAAATACGGGCCATGAGGAATTCATATTTATGCTTGAATCAAAAGAAAACATATAGAAGTCACAGAAACTAAACATAGAGTGCAGCCACGCAAATTCTAAACTAATCTTTCTTTCTGTAACTTAGATGGTGATATATGTATGATAAAACATATATAAATTTAAAACAGAGATAAGAAACACTTATTGAGTCATGTTGTAGCACAAGAATTCCATATTCATTCTTCAAAACATTAATAGCATAGTAGATAGTCCATCCTCCAAAATTTTCAGCAGTCTTTGATTAATGAAGACATCAAGTATACAGAGCGAGTCTCTCTTGGAGCTATACAACCAAGCAACCCCCTAAACAGTAAATTAGGGTGGTTTTATAAGTAAAATATCTACATAAATCAGATCTCAGACAGATCTGTTGTAATAAGTGCCTTTAACCTAACATATGCCTAAAATAAATGCTCAAAATATCTATCTAATGCTGCACCAGGGGCAGCCGCCTCAAAAAACGAGTAACTATGGTGTCCTTTGGAGCTCTGTGCTGGAATTTGGCCATAACTGTGCTTTGATCTCTGATCCATTGCTGTTCGGTGGCTTTAAATGCTTTAACTGTGGTCGGAGAGCCTTGATGGGCTTTCACCGCCTTCTTTGACTTTGTTGGAGGCCATTCAATGTTCACCTGCATTGGGAATAAAGATTTCCATTAAAAACATTTAACTGATACTCTTTGCCGCTTCCTTGATATGCTTTGGCACTGAATGTGCGCCTTTTCTCACCGCTGATACTCTTTAAACTGTCCCATCGACCTCTTATGGCTGCTGTTCGGCCCTCTGTTGCTTTAAAAACTGTCTTTACCCCTTTTCTGAATCATGCGCGAAAAAATTCTTGTCATTTTGCGACTTTCGGGCCTGCTGGTGGCCGAGCCATGAAAGGGCTTTCCATTTTGGCCTATTGCCCTTAGCAATGCGCGATTAGCGCTAAGCGCTAATTGCACATCAAAAACTGCCTCGTTTTTTCATTTCAGGCATCCGTTGGTGCAGATTCACGCTTCGTGCCCTTTTTGACAATGACGTCAGCATGACGTCAGTGGTGGGTCCCAGTATGGCAGTGACGTGGCAGGGTGACGTCAGCAGTACGGTCGATGACATGGTGGTACGGTAGAGGTGATGTCGTGGTAGTACAGTGGCAGTGATGTGGCAATGACGTGGCAGGGACACAGTGGCAGGAGGCCGACGCAGTTTGATGACATCATGGGGGAGACGTGGCACCGAAGTCACACAGGGGAGGGTGGTATTCGGTCTCATGTCGCACCGCTTTTGCGTAGAAGTGGTTTCAGAGGAGGGGGCTCCGCCACAGCTGGGAGGGCGACGCGTGGAGGGAGTACGACGGGAAAACCACCCGTCTCCTGGACGCTAACCCTCGGCACATCGGGGCACAAAAAGACCCACCCACCGTAGATCTTGGGCGCGCCAGATCTGACGGCCGACGGGACAGTTAACGCGGCGGATGGTTAGGGACGGGGCCCGCAGTGCTATTTTATTTGTTTATTCATACGACGCGGGGGTGGGGGGGGTGCAGAGCTTTAATAAAAATGAGTTTTATGGGTTAATGCGGCATGGGTGTGGGTTAAGGCAATTATGTCCCAAAATGTGAACGCATAGTGTGATAGAAAATGGTTGATGAGGGGGGGGATAAATGGTTATCAGTTTAACCAGGGGTTAACTAATCCCAAGGGACAAATGGGGAAGGGTTAAATGCAAGTCCCAGATGGACTTAGTATTTCCCCAAACTTTTGAAATATATGGCTATAGTGCCAAGGGGTGGGGATATTATTAGTTTTGGGATTTTACATCGCTTTTTTGTAAAATAGGGGGTAGGGTAATGATCTAGGGAGCTAGATAGTAGAGTTAGGAGTTAATATGAATAGGTGAGGTGAAGTGTAGGGGAAAGGCTAAGTTTGTGAACTGAAACTTAGACATAGGAAGTGAATGGACTGTGGAGACATGATTTTACACAAGAAATGTGGCTTCTTTTCACAGAAGAAAGTCAAAGCTTGACTTGGTGCTTTACAAAAATGAAGTGATAACAGGACTGGTTTGGCAGATCCCAAGGTCGTCAAGGGGATGTTAGTGAGTGATTTGGGTAATGAGAAGAAGGGGGAGTTAGACATGCCTCGCTTGAGCTCCTCCAAAGGGGAATTGCCTTTCACTTGTGATATGAATAGATATAACACTTGAAAAGATGAAATGGATCACACAGCTTGATTCTGCAACCACAAAACCACTTACCCAGCCTATTTACCTAACATTTTTTCTTCTTTTTGCATGGGTGCACTTGGACTTGCAGACCCTAATTATCCTTTTTCTTTTTGTTGTCCTCCTATCTAACTCTACAATTATTTCTTCCAAGGGCCCAAATTAGGCAGTTGGGATCCTTTATTTCTCTACCTATCTACAAATCTGCCAAGATTAAGCTGTTTGGATAGATAATGATTCTTTATATTCTAAAACAAGAAATTGAAACCTAGGGAGGCCAAGATTAAGCTGTTTGTCCTTCCCTTAACAAAAAATTCTTCAAAATGATTAACTCATCAAAATTTGGAATACAACAGTGGCATTTAGACTGGCACACTTTCATGGCCTCTTCTTTGGCCTCTTTTGGAAATATGGAGCATTGCAGCATGCAAAGTATGACATATTTGGCACTTTCAACTGTCAATAATGAAAGATGAACACCTGTTGCAACAGGAGGCTAACACTCCCTACAGCCTCTCCTACTGGAGCGTCTTCTGCTTCTCGTGGGCATGCCACTGGTCGCACTGGTCCAATATCTGCACACACATATGAGTTTGTTTAGTCTTGGTAACATCAAAAACACAAAAACATTATAAAACTGAAAAAACAAAGATGTGGTCGAATCATTTTACCTATAGCACTCCACTGCTCACCAACTGGTAATGCCAAATCCGGATCGCCTCAGAAATCCATCTCGACATATGGATACTCCACAAACACCATCTCCTGGCAGTTGAACCACTCGAAAAAGGCATCTGAGAAGGAGATCTGTGACTGGCTGGCATGTCTAGCCATAAGGTCCACCCATCTCTGCATCCGTGGTTCCCTTAGTGCAGGCAATCCCAGTGAAATCTTTTGAGGTTGCATCAGCGGAATTCTTTCCAAAGAAAAAGCAATCAATATGGATCCATAACTAAAGTTCTTGTTTCTTCCATTCTTTACTTTGGATAGTTATTATTTTATAACAGGAAGTATCGCCTCACAGCAATTGAACACCTTCGGTTCCAGGCATTCCAAGGCATACTACATGTAGGATCTGTGCGCTAAATGTAAAGTCACGCTGCCAGACAATCTAGCAAAGGTAAATAGAATGGTCCTCAAAGGTCCATCAGTAACATCACAAATATTAATCTTACCATATCTACTGGGTTGAGATCCATCCCTGCAGAACTGACGAATATAATCTTTCACAGATTCACCCCCACGAGCAAATCGTGATAGTGAAAGAGGGGCACCACGCCTCAAAAAACCCATTAGAAAATAAATATCCTTGATTGAGAAAGGAATAGATTTACCTCAGATCTAGAATACCTGGTCAATAGGATCCCAAGCATTGAGAAGATACTGCAACAAACTGATCTGTTGTCTCATGCTGGATATGTGGAAAAACTTCAGTAAACCACAGTTTCTTAATGCATCCATTGTGCCCTGGTCATGTAAAGCAATCATATCCTCCTCTTCATGTTCTCATTCACACCATGTGACAACCATCTTGATCCAACAAATATCTGAAATGCAAACAATAGATGAGTTAGGATCCAATTTTGAGCAAAAACAGGTAAAAATTTGATGAAAAAACACTGTATAAAGTTGCCTTTCTGCGCCCATCGCACCTTGCCTTTGAGCAAGGTGAGATGCATATTGATTGGCCTATTGACATCTTAGTATGCATCGTACCCTTCGATACAAGCTAGGTGCAATGATTGGGGAACGAAATCTTTAAACCCCAGGGACCCAAAAAAGTGAAAAAACTTGCCCAAAATTGAGAAAAGAGGAAATGAAAATGAGCTTGAGGATAACTCCTACCTGGTCCTCATGGCATGGAGAATGGTCCACAGGATCTCCCGAAATCAACTGGTGAAATTTGATGGGGAAAACCACTTCAGAGATCCAAAATCCCAAATTTGAAATGAAATGATGAAAAAGAAAGGTTAAAACTACTTTTTATGTTCACTGTTCATTTACTTCAAAGTGAAATGTTAGTTTTAGTTCATTTTTCATCCATATATACGTATTTATAATCAATTTGATGGAGTTTTGAGCAGGTTGAACGATTGTTGAAAGAATCTAATGTGCTAAACAGTGAATTGAACATCTTTGACCACCAAGAAAACTTTTTGTCTTCTTTTTGAGCTTTGATTCAAAAATGAAAAGAAAACTATAAAGTCCTCTTTAAACCCTTTTCAGACTCCTTAAACATGAAAATATCATTGAGCGCTTGTCTTTTCCAGCTCGTTAAAGTATTGGAAATGTCATCCCTCTTGTTTATTTTATCCTTTTTTGGACCTGAGGGATTACTTTATGAAAAAGAACTTATGGAGCTTTCTTTTCGTCCCTTTTCAAACTCTCTAAACATGAAAAGGACCGAGTTATCCTTCTCATTAAACTCGTTAAAATAATAGCGACAAAATTTTCCATCTAGATGAGACCGAGTTTCACTATCGCTGGACTCATTAAAAAATTAAATAGCGATAGGTTTGCCCGTAGGGTGAATTATAGAACAAGCATATGTTATCCTCCTCAAGCTTGACAAAAATAAAGAGGTACTAGTCAACAATGACTGGGGCGAAAAGGGAAAAAACTTGAAGAATTTATGGTAGCAAGTCGCTCTTGAACATGAAACTTTCACTTCATCTCCATTATTGAGTTGGGTTGGGTTATTCCATTCACCGGTCATCATAACATTGGTCTTTCATACCATCCATCTTTTGGGGTTAACACTACCAATTCATCTCAATGTCACTGACATGTTCAAGAGAAGTCATTCCGTTGAGAAATCACCATCCAGTTAATGTCTCATACATTGCAATACCTCCAACCTTAATTTTTTCATGAACACCATTCCTGAACCTTGTGTCGTCAGTTCATTTTCACCTCCAGAAATCATTTGCTTTGTTTCGTGTTGTAGGTGTGGGATACATCAAGGCCCTCCTACGTCAAGTCACTGCTTGTTGACATTGGCTCATTATCCAAGAAGTTGACTTAGAAACAACCCTTTCAGTACTTTGAAGCTTGCATACATCAATGGCAAGTTTCTCACTTCCGACGACAGGTTGACATCAATGGCCTTTGACCTAAAGATTTTGCGTGGTGTTCGACATCGGATCATATATTCACACCACGTGAATTGTACTGTAGTACCTTGAGGATCATTATCATTATCGGTGATTCCTCTCGTGTCTGTTAATAGCTCACATCATTGGCTGTTAATCAGGCAATGTCTTTCCATGTTCGACTTCAGAACATCTCTTCACATGGTTTGACTTGTACGTCGAGTGAAGATTGAATGAGTTTGAAGACCTTGGATCTAGTTTCATCCATCCGGGCTGCAATATATTCATGGATATAAAAACGTAAAATGTACAAAGGCTCTACACAGATGGTCATCCTAATCATGGATTGCGACTCTATATCTGTAGAATCACAAGTCTTTATCCGCAGACGACTATCTGATCTATGTACATGAAATGAAATTTATAAAGCTGAGCATGGGAATTCCTCCCTCAACTAGATCATGAAAATCATATTATGATGATGTATTGTATTGTAACTTATGTAGGTCACCTTCTAGTTCGAAACTTTGGATCCTCGTGATAAAGCATTTCACCACACATGAATATTTACGACCTCATGCTTTAGGGGGCAACTGTTATAGACATATTTGGGCACATCAACCCCAAACTTATATGTTGATGTATCAGGGCTCATCAACCCCTAAAATATTTGTATCATACCCTAAAGGAACATAGTCATCTGTATACATCATTCCCCAAAAGTTCTATCTGAGAAACCATCCAGAAATTGCCTAAATTGAACCATACTGACTACTTCACTGGCAAAGTGCGATACATACTGAGTGGTACACTACTAGGGTGTGATGCATACTATTTAGGCCTTCTATAGGGTGCAATGGGAGAGGATGGACAAATTTCCAAGATAGTTTTCTAGTTGGTTGCTCATGGAATCTTCTAGAAACTTCTCCTGTGCCACTTGCCTCTCTGAATTCGCCTAAGGATGAATAAGGGATCTAAGAAAATCTCCAATCCCTTCTCTTGTGGAACCAATTGTAACAAGTGGAATGACACTAATAAAACCCCATGGATGACTCACACCCTTGCAAACATCTATAAATGGATCCCTCATCCAAGAGATCTGGAGGATGAAACATTGTGAATTGTAAGTAAGTGCTGAGAGTTTGTAATTGAGGAGAGAGCATTGTATTCTTGTTGGTGTGATCTTGTAATTTCATGAGGTGAAGAAGGATTGAAGCTGGGAGGATGATGCCAGATCAGACAACTAGGTTGTAATTCTCCTTTCTATTAATAAAGCTCTTCAAGTTTTCTCCCATATGATTGTGTAATTGTGAATGTTATCATTTGTTCATTATATATCTGATTCTGTAATGTTTATGTTGTAATAGATCACGATGCTTTGACGGTTCCTTGTTGCTATACTTGTGCAGGTACTCTCCAAGCGTGTTAAGTATGGGGAGGAGTTGCAGGATCTGCCAAAGGAGATAGAGATCAAGCAAGGGATTAATCGGAAGTTCCAGGTTGGTTCTATTATCTTTCTCTTATCTATTACACATAGAAGAAATCATTGAATTGCTTTAAACTATTGTTTCTAGGGTAGCTACCAAACCTAGAGGGCTAGCATTCTTTAGGAATACTAGTTTTTCCAGAAACACCGAGCTCCTCCGCGAATATCAAGATTTTCTCACCATGAATTTTTCTAATCTGAATGGAATAATAGGAGACCTAGGTGTCATGAAGATCACCCTGAAACTAGAAACGAAACTTGTGAAACAAATACCTTACCGCCTTGAACGAGTGGAAGAATCTGATTGGGTAAGCCTAATAGTGGTTCAGGAAAAGAAACAGAAGGAAGAAATAAGGATATGCATAGATCTCAGGAAATTGAATGATGCTTGTGTGCATGGTCCTTTCCCGATCCCGTTTACTGATGACATCCTGGATAATGTAGGCAGCCAAGAAGCATACTCTTTCACTGATGGATTCTCTGCGTACCACAAATCAAAATCATGCCTGAGGATAGAAGCAAGACAACCTTCGTGACTGAATGGGGATGTTTTCAATATACAGTGATACCTTTTGGGCTGAAGAATGCGCCAGTGATCTTTTCATGCGTAGTTATTGTGGCATTCAAGGACTTCATTCATAAATTTCTGGAGGTATACTTTGATGATTGGATAGTGTATGGCTTGGTCAAGCACCATGTGGAAAGTTTGCACTTGATGCTAGATATATGTAGGAGATACTAGATCACGCTCAATCTGAAGATGTGTTTGTTTTGTGTCTCTTTAGGGATCTTGCTGGGTCATGCGGTATGCAGACAAGGATTGATGGTAGACTCCATGAAGATCACAGTGATAATCAACTTGGAGGTGCCAAGGAGTGTGAAACAACCACATGCAACTCTAGGGCATACTGGATACTATAAAAATTTCATCAAGAGATATGCCCAAATCACCACACCTGTGGAGAAATTGTTGAGAAAGGATGCTACGTTCTGTTGGAATGATGAATGTCAAAAGAGCTTAGATGTGCTGAAAGAGAAAATGGTCACTGCGTTGATCCTAGGCTTCCTGCATTAGAAGAAGGAATTTCATGTGCATGTAGACGCATCATGTATTGCGTTAGGGGTCGTACTGACACAAGCCAGTGAGGGAGAACTAGATCATCCTATAACGTTCGCAAGTAGGAAGCTATATAAAGCAGAGAAAATTATTCCACGATAGAGCGTGAAGGATTGGGTATGGCCTATGCGCTCCAGAAGTTTAGGAAATATTTGTTAGGCGGACACTTTAATATGTATACAGATCATTCCGTGTTGAAGTACATGGTCAATAACCTTGTGTTAGGGGGAAAATATGTAGGTGGCTTTTGTTGTTATGGGAGAACGACTTTGAAGTTATTGTAAAGCTAGGATGATTGAATGTAGGACCTGATCATCTGTCGCGCATTGAAACTGGAGAGGAACCTACTAATTTGGAGGAAGGACTACCTGACGCACAACTCTTTGTGGTGCGTGTCACGGACAGTCACTTTGAAGATATTATCCACTTCCTGATGATGGGATCGACTCTGGAAGGTTATACAAGCCAACAGAAGAAGGAACAAGTAGTGCATGCGGCATACTTTTCTATCATTGCAAGGAACTTGTACAAAATGGGGAAAATTGAAACATTGCGACACTATGTGCTTGACTTTAAACTAAGCACCATCCTCACTGAGGCTCACGGAGAAGCTGCAGGAGGACATTATGCAGAGAAAGTGACATCGCAGAAAATGCACGTTCTGGGTTGTGGTGGCCAACCATGCATAAGGATTCGAAAGCATATTGTAGGGCATGTGATGCATGCCAAAGGAATGTCAGGTCGTCGCGGAGGGATGAGTTTCCTTTGATGCCACAGGTGACGTTACAACCATTTGAGAAGTGGGCGATTGACTTTGTGGGTCCAATCCAGCCTCCCTGAAAGAATACAGGTGCACGGTACATCATCACCGCGAGTGAGTACTTGACCAGGTGGGTGGAGGTGCAGCCTGTGAAGGATTGTACAGGTGCGACAACAACAAAGTTTATTTTTGAATATTTGTTGACAATATTTCGTTGTCCAAATATCTTGATGAGTGATCATAGTATGCACTTTCTTAACGAGACAATCAGTGCGTTGACAGAGGAATTTCATGTGTATCATCAGAAAAGTACGTCTTATCATCTAGAGGCTAATGGGACAGTGGAAGCATTCAATAAGATACTGGAGAGTGTGCTGACGAAGGTCTGCAATGCTTAGAGAAATGACTGGTGTTAGAAAATTATATATTACAGAGCAATGGAACACATAAAATATTCCAGAAACATAAACACGAAAAATGCATAAAACAAGAGAGACACAGACATATGTGGTTCACCCAGTTTGGGCTACGTCCACGGAGAAACAACGAGTCCTTCTTTTATTATATTATCCAACAAACTGAAGAGATACAACCTACAGCAGATCCACTGTAACTCCCTCTTCGCTCTCAATCTCCTCTCTTTTCCTCACTCAGAATATAGATCTACATAGATGCAATACAATTCCCTCGTATATAGTGAGGGGTTGCCTTCTAGGGCAAAAAACCCTAAATCAAACATAACTTCTACCGTCAAATCATCCGCCTAATGAACGAACTAGATTGACTAGAAATTACTAGACTTTTACAAGGCAATTTTACATCTATTTTTAGCTTCGGGGGTGCTGCCCCCGAACCCACACCGGGGGACTGCTGGCCCCCAGACCCCCCAGCCTGGGGGGATTTACCCCCCCGGACCCCCGCGGGGGGGACAAGTCCCCCCCGCACCCCACCGCGTGGAGGGGTATACAATCTTCCTGGGTTATACATCTAGCTAAGACCTTTGAATACATAAGATAATCAGGCTCCACACCCAACAACTGGGATGTGCACGTACCCGCGGTGCTATGGGCCTACAGAGTGACTTGCAAGAAGTTGATTGGAAAAACACCTTTTAGACTCATGTATGGCATAGAAGTTGTGATGCCAATGGAATACATTGTACCTAGTCCACGCATAGTGGCACTGACAGGAATGGTGGATCCTAGAGCCCTAGAAGAGAGGCTCGCGTAGCTGGCAGAGCTTGAGGAGGACTGATTTCTAGTTGGATTTCATAAAAAAGTTCAAAAGGAGCGCGAAAAGGCATGGCATGATCGACACATCAAACTGAACACCTTCAAGGTAAATGACCTGGTCTTTTTATATCACAGTAAATTTGATAATTTTCTAGGGAAATTTAGGATGCACTGGCTAAGGCCATATGTCATCAAGGAGATTACCAATGGTGGAGCAGTTTAGCTAGTCAAATTGAATGGAGAACCCTTCCCAGGGAAGGTGAATGGTAGCCGATTGAAACCATACACCAGTGATCCAGCTAGGTGACTATATGAGGGAAGCACAGTCTTAGCACTCCAGGCAGCTGAAAGGAGGTGCGGGACTATAAACTACACTGCTTGGGTTGGGGATCTGCATGAGGGGAGAACTGCGTGGAACAAAGGAATGTCACAGGGTCCACCATAGCATGCAGAGAACTATGCTACCAAGGGAGAAACCACATAGGGTAGCCATAAAGTGACCTTTAAAGTCACTGTTCATGATTTGATGATGAAAAAATGACCAAATGGAGTGAGGGGGGCAGCATTTAAGTCAGATGTTATGGGCAAGATCTTTGAAAATCTGCGTCCAATCTCGCATTAATGAACTGATTTTGGGGGGAACGGTCGGATTTGAATTAAAAAATTCCTATAAATTACAAAGGGTTGCCCAGTAGAAAACATTTGACATTTTGAGAATTGAGGTGTTGAGCTCTCAAGCGCACATGAACCATGAAAACGTTGAAGTTTTGATAGCAATTTTAGTGTTTGAGACGTTGCCAAAGCAGACAGAGGAGTTGTTGCATAGCATCATGTCGATGCCCGCAGAAGCTATGAGCACTGAAGCAGTGACAACCGAGGGAGATGTTCCAGAGGTAGCTATGGCAACAGAGGGAGCTGCCCCGGAAATTGCACTTGCAGAAGTACTAGAAGAAGTGCCTAAATCCCCTAGGACACCCAAGCCAAGGCCTATGCCGACCCAGGAGGGTGCAAAACAGAAGAAGGACAACTATAAAATTTAGCGGCTGGTGTGTGCATCACCTAGGAAGCACCCACAGCCGGGAAAACCCACCGCACAAGAAAGGGCCAAAATGGTTGACCTAGAGCCAAAAGAAGAGGCCGAAGAAATCCCCATGGATGATGAGGATATTGCAGTGGAAATGGAGGTTGTTGAAATTGAGGGGTTGGACCCCATCTCTAAGCTGCCTGAATACATTCCTCTGGTAGGGGAAAGATGAAGGTGCCCAAAGATATTGATGAGAGTAAGGCCACCCTGCACACAACCCTCCTGCCAAACCAAATTTTCTTTGAGGGACCGCACTTGGGGCGTGTCCCCCTTTTGAAGTTGGAGGACTAGGACTTAGCTAACGCGGAGCGCTTTCCTCATTTAGCGACAGACCAACTTATGCACTGTGTCTTCCATAAAAATATTGGAGTGACTAATTTGGAGCCGAGGAAGTGGACAAAAGTAGTGGATAAAGCAAGCTTGCTAAAGCTGCTATGGGTACCACATTGCAACCGTGGACCTATCACGATGGTAGTGATCAAGCAGCTGATGTGCTTGGTGCACGATGGGTGTCTATAGCTGGAGGATATGCTACCCATCACTAACATGTTGATCCATAGGATCATGCGGCTGCCATAAACAACAAAAAATCTGGCTATGGTGTTTGGTGGGAAGGTCAACGAGCATGCGCTTGTCGAAGAGATGAAGGAAAAATTCAAGCTCACAAAGAAGTCGTGTAACTATGAAATTTCGAGTATCACTGACCCCATGGTCAAAGTGGTGATGCAAATCTTGGTAGAAAAGGTCATGCGGAAGTGTCACGTCAAAAGTCACCTTCCCCGGAGATCGAGGAAGAAGATGATCGAACAGGGCAAGGAGGAGCGGACCTGGAGACTGTTAGGACCCTACATTGTCCCTTTTTGAACACATATTTTGCTATCATTTCACCTTTTTCAAATCCATATTTAAAGTCCATGTTATTACTTTAATCCATTTTTCTAAAGGTATACAATATTTCTTCCCATTACTATACGTTTAATTTATTTTACATATAATTACATTACCTTCATAGTTAATCGTTGATCGGATAGTTGCTAAAACAGTCTGAAGAATGTAGGGTTATCATTACAGTTTATGTTGATGAAACAGTTAGCACAGTGCGAAAATCCTGTTGCTAAAACAACCCATGATTTGCATTTTAGATTTGGAAGCAACAAAAGGAGATCATCGAAGGAGCCGTTACACTGGCCGCAACAACTACATCCCAAAGTCGGCATTTCCACAACCATTGTAACAACATTTTGTTAATGGAAGAACTAATTATCCTATTTTGGCATATCGAGTTAAAGATAGAACTCATAATGTAATCAATTGTAATAAATGTCTCCTCTTTAAAAAGAGGAGACATCTACATTAGAGGGACTACGGACAGACTGCAGGGAGGTCTAGCTAAAAATAAAAGGACTGGAATCTTTTGTAATATGATATATTGACAGATGAATAAAATATTGTTTTGAGCATTCCTTTCTAGTCTTTTTTTTCTGGGGAATCTTGTGAGAGGAAAGGGCCCACCTTCATCACAAGATTCACCCATTAAATTCCTGTAATGTGCTAAGTGTTATTTATTATTGATACCTTGTTAAGTTATGTTTACTAAATATTGCTTATGCGTTATTTCTGAAACTCTGTTTTTCAATTGATTATTGCATTACTTTCCTGAATTCATTCACAACTAATCAGTGAGTGCTTTAATTGGTAATTGAGTTTACAGAGTGAGTTTGTGAAGCATAGTAATCAGAAATAGGTGCTGAAGATTCCTGCTTGGGGAATAGGGTCTTGTTCTCTGTTATAGCATAACTAGTCTTTTCCTCTGCAGATTGATTTCTTTTCCTAGATTGTTCTTTTTAATGTAATCAAGGATTCTTTGATAATTGTCTGCAATAGAGAAATTGTTCCTACTGTAACTCAGAGTAGAGCTTCAGTTTTTTTAAGGCAGGGTGTGATTAGTATATGTATTACTACAACTTTTTATTGCTTTTGAGATTGAGCATATACAATGTGTAGTTTCCTTTGAAATAAACAGACTTCCCTGGGTTGACAATTCATGTAGCACTTAGTTGTTTGAATTAATAAGCAATTAAAGTGACCAACATTTTGGCGTTGTTGCCAGGGAAGGAAATCATAGATTTCAAAAGCATTAATGTTTTTCTTTCAGATGTGTAGAATGCATGAGAGGACAGAAGGAAACTAACCCTACAGGTGGCAAGGGCAAAGGAAGAGGAGGAAGAAAGACCTTTATTGATGAGATTATATCAAAAGCTAAAATTTCTCAGAGGCTAAGCTCTCGAAAGCCAAAGTCTCAGCATTCTCTTCAAACAAACTATGAAATGGAGGAATTTGTGGGCTCTGAAAGGATTGTGGAAATAGTAGAAGATATTGAGGAACCAGTCGAATACATTGAGGAGCCAACAGAAATCATTGAAGACAGGGCAAGTTTCTGACCAATTATCAAGACTACTGCCAGACGAGAGAAAAAAGGGAGGAACAATTTAAGATGGTACAAAAGGAGGATAAAAATCTAGAGGACTTTGTGGAAAGGTTACAATATAATCTATAGAGATCCAATCACCCCGATGTAAGTAAAGATATTCTTAAAACAATATTGTTGAAAGGGGTAAGGGATGATTGTTTAGACATGCTAAATATGCTTGGTAAAGGGGACATATATAAGGAATAATATGATGAAATTGTTAACCTCTGCAAAAGATGTTCAAGAGGTGCTGGAAGGAATAGATCAAACAACAAGGATAATACATATTCAAGTGTTCAAAAATCAGCCAGTGGAGGAGCAACACGAGCTAAAATAGGTAATTTACTTAAGGAATTCAAAACTGAAATGTTAAGCCCTTTTGCTTCATAGATTAACACCTTGCAGGTTAAGAAGAAACAAGCAGAAGCAGAAGTTGCTTTGGCTATCTTCTGTCCCAAATGCAGAGATAAACATCCACTAAGAGAATGCCCATTGGACAAAGTGCCAATTTGCACCATTTGTGAGAAGGATCATGAAACACAACAATGCCCTTCTTTACCAGGGATAAAAGCAGCATCACAACCAACTGAAGAAGAAGCTGAAGTAGTCTATCTGATGACACAAAGAAGGCAATGGAAACCATGATGACAAGGTATGAACTCTAATATGCCATTTACATCTTCTAATCGTTGGAATAATTATCCTTCTTTTAATCAAGAAAAATACCCGCCCTTTAACCAGATGCAATACCCGCCCTTCAATCAAATGAGTTACCCACCCATGCAACAAACAAACCCTCCCTTTGTAGACCCAACAATGTGGACTCCTTTGCCTCCACAAAAACAATCTTATTTTAATCAATGGAATCCAAATTGGAGAGGTCAACAAACCCCGTTTCCAAATCAATTTCCTCAGTTTCAGCAACCACTCCCTCTACCATCAGGTGCTCCACCAAATAATCAGATGATGAGACCTCAGCTGCCTGTGCAACCAAAACCTAACCCCAATAATAAAGCTGTGCAAGTCATCAATATTCAGAACTAGCCTATACTTCCTGTTTTCCTTGTGCAGTGTAATGATATCCACTTACAATCTAGGAAAATAGTTGAACCCATTATTGATGATACTACCTCTTCTGATTCTGATAAAGAAGAGACAGAGAAAAATAATTTACATAAGGAGGTATAGCCACCCTCTAATAAGGGTGTTGAAACAGCAGAGCCACCATTCCCTGATTGTTTAGCTTTGATTAAACACCTAAGTGACCTGCTTTCAATCTTTTGGGGGAATTACAAAATCTTTATGTTAAAATCCCACTCTTACTAGCACTTAGAGATGTACCGATTTATGCCAGAACTATGAGAGATATTTGTATTAAGAAACCTGGTAAGAAAGCTAAAGATCCCCTTACAGTTCATGTTATGGGTGATCTATCTGCCTTAATGACCAGTAAAGCCCCTCCTATTAAATATGGTGATCTCAGCCATCCTACGATTACAGTACAAATCAGAAAATCTATCATTTCACGAGTTCTGGTAGATTTAGGTGCTACTATAAATATTATGACTCTCGAAACTTCACAACTGTTACAACTGAAGAATGTGATTAGAGAGACACGAACCATTCTGAGGTTAGTTGACTGTTCTACAATCAAACCATAAGAAGTCATTGAAGACCTAATTATCTCAGTTGAATCCTGGAATTACCCAGCTAACTTTGTGGTATTGTAGACTAAAACAAAGTTGGGGGGACATCCTCTAATTCTGGGAAGGCCTTGGTTGGCTACAGTCGATGCCTTTATCAGCTGTAGATCTGGTTCAATGACAATTTCTAATGGATGTGAAACCAAGCAGCTTACTCTCTACCCTCATGCCACACCCATGATTAATAATGATAATTCTGTATGGTTGGACTATGATGATAATGCTACTCAACCTATTTTGACTATCAGACAAGCTTTAACTCTTAAAGATACCACGGAGGATGAAGTAATTAGTAATTTTATTTGTGAACCCTCCTTGGTCACTTCTGAAACATATAATCAGTTGACTACAATTTTGGAATCTGAAACCCAGGAAAATCTTAAATCTGAAGATCTACCTCAAACATCAACTACCATCTCCTCTAAAAGTATAACAGTAGAAATCGAACCTGGCAAAACATTGAACATAAACCCCAATTTAACAGAAGCTGAAACACAACAACTAATGAAGTTACTTCGTGAAAATAAGGAAGCATTCGCATGGGACTATACAGATATGAAGGGAATCTCTCTTGAATTATGTACTCATCACATCTATATCAAGGAAGGTTGCCGACCAATCTGTCAACCCCAGCGATGAATGAATCCCAATTTGAGGGAAATTGTTAAAGAAGAACTTCAAAAATTGCTTAATGCAGGGTCTATATATCCCATATCTAACAGTGAGTGGTTTTCTCCATTGGTAATAGTACCTAAGAAAAATGGGAAGTGGAGAGTGTGTGTAGATTATAGAGCCTTAAATAAAACCACTGCAAAAGATCACTTTCCCTTGCCATTCATTGATCAGGTGTTAGATAGTTTGTGAGGGAAGAAATTCTTCTCCTTTTTAGATGGTTTTAGTGGATATAATCAAATAAAAATTGCACCCCAAGACCAAGATAAGACCACTTTTACTAGTCCCTGGTCTAGTGTAGAGTTAGGTATAGAGTTAGGTAAAGTGTGTTTCTTTACCATTGTACATTTTGTAACTTACAATCCGACGGTCACGATATGTAGTGATCTGACGGTTCATTCTCTCCTCGGTATTACCGACACTTGATCCGTGGCTTGACACCCGATTGGTCCATGAGTTCTATTTAAAGCGCATGGAGGGTCATTGTTCGGGTAATCCGTGCATAAGAGAAGCTTATGTAAATTTTCATTCTTTGATTAATAAATTGCCTGTAGTAGCCACGTTGGCACAGGCCGTGGACTATTTCCCTCTTTGAGGGTTTTAACCACGTCAAAAATACTATTGTATTGATCTGTGATCTGGT
The DNA here is from genome assembly GCA_031772625.1 of Pinus tabuliformis. Taxonomy (NCBI): domain Eukaryota; kingdom Viridiplantae; phylum Streptophyta; class Pinopsida; order Pinales; family Pinaceae; genus Pinus; species Pinus tabuliformis. Next base: position 112,810,911 of record CM062812.1, read on the forward strand.
TGTGAGCGGTGTCCTTTTGGTGTTCTTTCTGAGGAACTTACCTTGTAAATTCCTACATGGTATCAGAGCTATTTGAGGGCCGTGTCCGTTGGTGATCCAAATATGAAGCCGGTAGAACTGTGTGTGGCTGTCGTTTCCTAGATCTGCTATTTCTGACTACTTTCGGGCTGAGAGGAGTGCTCTGTTGTGTTTGGAGCATCTGTTCTAGTGAGGAACCCCTTTCATTTCACGCGAAAAGGTTTCCAGTAGCCCTATCTGCGTCATTTTTAAGATCTAGAGGTATACAGTCTTTATTTGCAGTTTACTGTTATTTTCTCTCTGCTTATTTCGGTTTCGGTTTATTTAGTTTTTTTTTAACCGGATCTATACCTTTCATTTCTGCATATGCTCTTTGCCTTGCGACTCTGTGCAATCTAGGCAAATAAGAAACAGAAAGGAAGGATTTTTCTCATGCGTATGCTCTTTTCCCTACACCTTAGTGTGATCTCGGAAAATCAGAAACATTGAGAAAAATATTTAGTTTTTCGGCTAAAGCTAACTTTGAGCCGCAAGGTTCATTTTTTAAAATATCTAGTTTTTTGGCTAAAGCTAACTTCGAGCCATAAGGTTCATTTTTTTTGCATGTCCGTGTTGGGTTTTGTGTTTTGTGTTTTGTGTTTTGTAGGGAAAAAGAGCTTTCTCAAGGCAAGCATGCAAAGCCCCCCCCCCCCCCTCTCTCTCTCTCTCAAATTTTTTGTATAGATCAATTGGTTCAAAGCTATTTTAAGAGAGTAGAGGTCTTGGGTTCAAGTCTCCATTTTGTGGGGGCGGATTTTTTCATTTCCGCACATTCGCGCACTTTTCCGGCAACTTCAACAATTTTTTTTCAAAAAGCCATAACTTCTTCATCCAAAAGCCTTTTTTAGAGCTGTTTTTTTAAAACCGCCTAATTTTTCGAGATCTATCCATTGGAACACTTACTTTCAGCATCTTCAGCTTCATTTTTTTTTTTAAATGGAAAGTCCATGCCAAGTCATTCTTGACAGCACTAACTACTTCCAATGGATATCCTACATCGAAGATTTACTTAGAAGTAAAGGTCTCTACAGAATAGCCACAGACCAAGAGAAGAAACCAAAAGATGAAGACAAGGCTGCAAAATGGGAAAATAGACAAGATCAAGCACGTGGTTTGATAGGGATGTCTATTTCTCCTAATCTTAGATTCCATATTGCAGAACTTGAGACTCCTCATGAAGCATTAGAACAACTCACTAAAGTTTTTGGGATTAAAAATGAAATTAGAGCCCATCAACTTGAAAATGAGTTGCTTACATTGGATCCTAATAATTTTTCTTGCATTGAAGATTTCTTGTCCAAATTCAAGCCCCTTAGATATCTCTTGGAAGGTGTTAAGGTTAAGAAAGAAGATAGTAACCTTATTTATTCCATCCTTACTAAGTTGGGACCAGCCTACTCTGTATTTGTTTCCACTTTCCATTCTACAAGGGAAGCTTTCATTTGTCAGGGAAAAGACTACAAGGCCCCTTCCTTTGACTCTTTTTGTGATTCTTTAATAAGAGAACAAGAAAAACTCTTACACCTTGGTCTTCTTAATCTTGGAAACTCTTCCAAGAAAGCGTTAGCCGCCCAGCAGCAACCAAATTCAAAGAATCCTAAGAAGTCATTCCCTAAAAAGAATGGTCCTAAACCAAACAAGGGTCCTAAGCAAACTCAGCCTCAAAATGAAAGATTATTTCAACAAAATGATAGGACCAATAAAAACAAATGGAAGAAGACTGATAGACATTGTAACTTTTGTAATCGAGATGGCCACTTAGAATCTAAATGCTTTAAGAAGATGGAAGCCTTGGAAGCCGCAATGAAGAAACATAACATCCATGTGGAGCATTCTTCAACTTCAACTTCAACTTCATCTTCAGGAATGGCACTTTCTACATGTCGTTGTCAATCATCTCAGTCTGGTTATGCATTAAATGTATCTTCTTCTTCTCATTCTCATGAGTGGCTCATTGATTCTGGAGCCTCTTATCACATGGCCAAAAACCAAGCCATGTTTTCTTCTTTAAATGATTGTAACACCAAAAATATATATGTTGGTGATGATAGATCTCTTAATGTTGTAGGGACTGGAACTGTTCATCTAGACAATGGTCAGTTTAATGATGTATTATGTGTTCCAACCTTATCCTGCAACCTTCTATCTGTATATCAGATAACTCATTCAGGTGAAGGTAAAATTGTTGAATTTTCACCTCATGATGTTGTAATCAAGGATCTAAAAGATCCTAAACAGATTCTAGCTACTGGTCTTGCTGATGATTCCACAAGGTTGTATAAGTTTCACAACTTTGGGTCATCAAATCTTCCCTCAGTATTTGTTGCTCATAATGATGAAGTGAGCAAACTTTGGCATGAGCGATTTGGTCACTTAAACTATCGCTCCCTTCAGCATCTATGTAAAGAAAATATGGTGACAGGTCTTCCTATGGTATCTTGCAGAGATGGTGTTTGTTCCGGATGTGTACTCGGAAAACATCATCGAGACAGTTTTGAAAAATGTGCCTCTTGGCACGCCTCAGCCCCTTTACAGCTTGTGCACAGTGATTTATGTGGTCCACTTCCTGTTGCTTCATTCTCTGGCTGCAAGTATTTCTTAACTTTCATTGATGATTTCTCCAGACGCACTTGGGTATACTTCTTAAAACTCAAGAGCGAAGTATTTAACACTTTTTTGGCCTTCAAAGCCTTTGTTGAAAAACAATCTGGACATCAAATTCTTAAGCTAAGAACTGATAATGGTGGAGAATATGTTAAAAACACATTCATCAACTTTTGCACCGAAAATGGAATTCAAATGCAACATACTGTTCCATACACTCCACAACAAAATGGTGTAGCTGAAAGGAAAAATCGCACCTTAAAGGAAATGGCTAATTGTATGCTGCAATCTAAAGGACTCAGTCTTAGTTTTTGGGCCGAAGCAATTAATTGTGCAAATTATATAATAAATCGCACTCCTACTAAGGTTCTAAAGAATATCACTCCAGAAGAAGCTTGGAGTTCCATTAAACCAGATGTAAGTCACTTTCGTGTTTTTGGAAGTGAAGCATGGGCCCATATTCCAGATGAAAAGCATAAAGCTTTAGAACCTAAGAGTGAGAAATGTACTTTTGTTGGATATTCTGAAGATGTAAAAGGTTATAGACTTATTCCATTTAAGTCCAAAAATTTTATCATTAGAAGAGATGTAAAATTTGATGAAAATAAATCGGCCTGCGAGCCTAGTCCGGCGGATGTGCCACCTCTTCCTATCTCTTCTACTTTTGAAAAAAATTCTTCTTCAGATGATGAAAGTGAGGATGACAATCCTCCCCCACCTTCTCAGGATCCTCAACTTCCAAGATGGGTCCGTGCTACTCGGGATGCAGCAGGTGATCTTGCCAGTGATCCTACAGATCAGCGACGTACACGTTCTCAGTTTGAAAGAGCCTCTTCTTTACTGGCTCAAGCTCCAGTAAATCATGATCCTGACACTTTTGCAGAAGCTTCAGGCCATCCACATTGGGAAGCAGCTATGAATGAAGAATATCATTCATTGTTAACAAATGATACATGGGATCTTGTTCCTCTACCAAAGGGACGCAAACTTGTTAGATGTAAATGGGTTTACAGAACCAAGTATGGACCAGATGGGAAAGTTGATAAACATAAAGCTCGTCTTGTTGCTAAGGGCTTTTCACAGGTTTAAGGCATTGACTACACTGAAACCTTCTCCCCTGTTGCCAAAATGAACTCTATCCGCCTTGTTCTTTCCCTTGCTGCCTCTTTAAAATGGGAAGTCCATCAGATGGATGTTAAATCTGCCTTCTTGCATGGGGACTTGCATGAAGAAATCTATATGGAACAACCCATTGGCTTCATCCAAACAGACTCCAGCCTTGTATGTCAACTTAAGAAATCTCTTTATGGTCTCAAGCAAGCTCCTCGGGCTTGGTATGCCAAAATGGATAGCTTTCTTTTAGAATCTGGCTTTTCTAGGTGTTATTCTGACAATATTGTCTACAACAAGAAAGTGGGTAGCTCTCTTATCATCCTTGTTCTTTATGTTGATGATCTTATTCTTACTGGTAGTGATCCCAACCTTATAAACAATGTGAAGTCCAGCCTTAAAAAGAAATTTGAAATGACAGACTTAGGACACTTACACTATTTTCTCGGTCTTCAAGTCTTGCAATCCAAGGAGGGTATTTCCCTTTCCCAGTCCAAATATGCTTGTGATATTCTTCGTCATTTTCACATGGAAGACTGTAAGCCAGCCCCTTCTCCCCTTCAGTCTGGAGTCAAACTTTAAGTCTCTTGTACTTCTCCTGAAGTTGATGCTACCTTATACCGTCAACTTGTAGGAAAACTCTTGTATTTAACCCATACTCGTCCTGACCTTTCCTTTGTTGTTGGCCTTGTTGCTCATTTTATGCAAAACCCCCGTGAAAGTCATTGGAAAGCAGCTAAAAGAATACTTCGTTATGTTCGAGGTACAGTACAGTTTGGGATTCATTACAGTGCTAAAGCAGCTCCTCTATTAGTTGGTTTCACTGATTCTGATTGGGCTGGTGACCCTGATGATCGGAAGTCTACTGCCGGTTATGTCTTCACTCTTGGTTCAGGACCTATTACATGGGCTTGTAAGAAACAGGCTGCCATTTCTCTTTCGTCAGCAGAAGCAGAGTATCGTGGTGCCATGGAAGCTAGTAAGGAAGCCTTGTGGCTTCGTCAGATCCTATCAGAGTTTGGCTTTGAGCAGCAGCATCCAACCACACTTTGGTGTGATAATCAAAGTGCCATTCAGCTATGCAAAGATCCAGTCCAGCATCAGCGCAGCAAACACATTGAACTACACATGCACTTCATCAGAAAGCTCATTCATGACCATGTTCTTGAAGTGCAATATTGTTCAACAGATGATCAGGTTGCAGACATCTTCACAAAGGCTCTCACAGAGGCGAAGTTCACTAAACTTCGATATATGCTTGGAGTTCAGGAAGTTGTCACTAAGGGGGGATAGGCTCTAGTGCCTCCTTCCTTCTCTTATTGTGTCATATTTGTAAATCCTTCAATCCTATCCCAAGTTGTTCTTAAGGGGGGATGTTAGGATATTACGACACATAGGATATAGTTAAGTTCAACTTGGTCTAGTGTAGAGTTAGGTATAGAGTTAGGTAAAGTGTGTTTCTTTACCGTTGTACATTTTGTAACTTACAATCTGACGGTCACGATATGTAGTGATCCGACAGTTCATTCTCTCCTAGGTATTACCGACACTTGATCCGTGGCTTGACACCCAATTGGTCCATGAGTTCTATTTAAAGCGCATGGAGGGTCATTGTTCAGGTAATCCGTGCATGAGAGATGCTTATGTAAATTTTCATTCTTTGATTAATAAATTGCCTGTAGTAGCCACGTTGGCGCAGGCCGTGGAATGTTTCCCTCTTTGAGGGTTTTAACCACGTCAAAAATACTGGTGTATTGATCTGTGATCTGGTTGTGAGCGGTTTCCTTTTGGTGTTCTTTCTGAGGAACTTACCCTGTAAATTCCTACACTTTTTCCTATAGAGTTCTCCCATTTGGACTATGTAATGCACTAGCAACCTTTCAAAGAGCAGTGGTAGGAATTTTTTTCTGATATGCTTAATGACGGTATGGATATATTTATGGATGATTTTACCCCTTATGGTGTGTATTTTGAGGATGCATTAGAAAACCTTGAGAAAGTACTTAAACATTGTGTACAAGCTCACCTTTCCTTAAGTACTGAAAAATGTCATATGATGATGAAGGAATTGTACTTCGACACTTTATTTCATTTCAAGGAATTCAGGTAGATCCATCCAAAATACAGGTAATTCATACCCTTCCTATCCCTAGAACAAAAACTGATGTGAGAAGGTTTTTAGGACATGCTGGATACTACAAAAGATTTATTAATTTTTTTTCTAAAATAGCTTCTCCTTTGTTTGTGTTACTTATGAAAAATGTTGAATTCAAGTGGCCTGATCTTTTCTAGAAAGCATTTGATGAACTCAAGCATCAGTTATCTACAGCTCCTATTTTAAGGGGACCTGAATAGGCACTTCCCTTTCATATATCCTCTGATGCTTCGGATATTGCAATTGGAGTTGTCTTGGGACAAGAGCAAAACCATATTCCTTATGCTATCTATTCTATTAGTAAGAATATGACTCCTGCTGAGATTAATTACACAGTTACTGAGAAGGAATTTCTAGCAGTCATTTATGCTATTAATAAATTTTGACATTACATTACTGGTTACTCTACTTTTGTTCATACTGACCACTCGGCTATTAAGTATTTAATGAACAAATCTATCACAAATGCTCGAGTCACCAGGTGGTTACTGTTATTACAAGAGTTTGATATTACAATTGTAGATCGACCAAGTAAAGAAAATGTAGTTGCTGATTTCCTTTCTCGGTTAAAAGCTGATGATAATACTCCAGTAGATGATTCCTTTCCTGATGAATATTTATTTGCAGTATCTGCTCACTCACCTTGGTATGCAGACATTGCCAATTATCTGGTTGCAGGGAAGTTACCATCACACCTATCACATCGAGAGAAAAGAAATATCATTCAACAATGCGCTCGGTATAGCTGGATAAGTGGGTGTCTTTTCTATACAAAACTTGATCATGAAATCGGAAGATGCATTAGAGAAGACGAGGTTTATGATATACTGAAGGCTTGTCATGATGGCCCCTGTGGAGGGCATTTTGCTGATAAGAGAATGGCACATAAAATTCTTAGGATGGGTTATTATTGGCCCTCACTCTTCAAGGATGTAAAGAAATATGTTCAGGCTTGCGATAGCTGTTAGAGAATGGGTCAACCTAATCATAGAGATGAAATTCCATTGAATCCCTAGGTAATACTTGAACCCTTTGAAAGATGGGCTCTAGACTTTGTAGGGCCCATCAATCCTCCATCCAATCAAAGAGTATATATATTGGTTTGTACAGATTATATGACTAAATGGGTGGAAGCTAAGGCACTCATTAGAGCAAATGAAGAATCTGTTTTAGCCTTTCTATTTGAAGAAATCTTTGTTACATTTGGAGTACCTAGAGAGCTAGTTACAGATGGAGGACCTCCTTTCAATTCTCATGGTTTTAAAGCCACCCTTCAAAAATATCATATTCATCATAGAATGACTACACCATACCACCCCCAAGCCAATGGACAGGTAGAGAGTACAAACACAGTTATAGAAGCCATTCTAACAAAAACAGTGAAGGAAAATAGGAAGGATTGGTCTCAAAGGCTCCCTGAAGCATTATGGAACTACAAAACTACGTGGATAAACACTACAGGATTTTCTCCCTATGAATTAGTTTATGGTAAAAGTGTTGTTTTTCCTGTGGAATTTGAAATTAAAACCTTAAGAACTGCTTTAGCTGTTAACCTTGATTTGACTGATGCATAGACAGCCAGGTTGCAGCAGATCTAGGAATTGGATGAAAAGAGATTAGATGCCATCCATCAAACAACTACGATCCAACAGCAAAGAACTAGGTGGCATGATAAGACCATCAAGCATAAGCAGTTCTAAAAAGGTAATTAGGCTTTATTGTATGATTCTCGATTTGAAAATTTTCAAGGGAAATTACGAAAAAGATGGTTGGGACCCTACGAAATAGATACTGTTTTTCCCAATGGAACTGTAAGGCTCCTAACAATTGATGATTCTAGAACACCATTATTAGTAAATGGGTATCGGCTCCGTTTATACCATCAACCCATTTCCAAAGAGGATTTTAAGGCCACTTGCATGACAGATTCACATTATCTCTTTTTGGGGGAGCCTGCTGCCCCTCACTGCATTTAATTTCTGCATTGTATTTTTAGCATTAGATTAGATTTCTTAACTAATAATCCCTGTCAAGGGTTGGCATGTTGCAATTGATTATTTTGCAGATTTCAGATTTAGGAAAGGCTGATTGGAAAGGACAATCCTACTACAAGCAGATCTAAGCTTCATTTTGTGAAGCACTGTCATCTCATTTCAATCCATCCATAGTTCATTCCCCCATCTTCCAGTAACATTTCCATCACTTCCCCTCCTTTATCTTCCCCATGTTTCCCATCATTTTTCAGCAACATTTTTTTCTATATTGCTCATCAATGAAATAGTATTCTTTAACAACATTTTCCCTATTTTTCCCATTAACAGTACTTTTCAGCAACTTTTTTCCTTATCTTCCCCATTGCTGAAACACCATCCTCCACCAATTTTCCGGTTGCTGAAACACCATCCTTTACCCATTTTCTCGTTGTTGAAACACCATTTCTTTTTTTATCACACTACTTTCCGTTGTGAAAATCACTTCTTCCATCATTTTTATAACTCTGTCCTTTCACTTCCTTCTCCTATAATTATACAGACCTTTCATATAATGAGCCTCATGTTTCAAAAGCCTCTTCCATAACTATTGATGATCTATTATCAACGTGCACTATATTTTCCGAATATGTATCAAAGGTAAACATGACGTATGTAATTATTATGTGTAAATACTGTTAAACTACAGTTAAATGAGAAGATTATGTCATTATTACCACGATCCCCATACATTTAAAGTCATTATTTTAGCCGTAGTTGGGTGGAATACCAAGATTATACGCCATCATTTCACAGCAAGCCAATCACCGTCGTTTTTTTACCCACTATCACATTTTATCACCCCGCCTCTGTGTTGTTACTCCATGTTCTCATTCGGAAAATTTACTGTGTCCGAAGTGCGGTAACTCGGTTTTTGACTGTGCATTTTACTAAAGTTTGTTAACTATGGGAGGACCTACTATTCGACATGAGCCCGGCTCGATAGCTCTACTAGAATTACACCCAGAGGTATATCATATTTTTCACTGGGTAGGCTGGGTGGAATATTTTCAGAGGCATCAAGGATTTGATCCACAACAAGTCCTTGAATTTGCACGTAATTTATGGGATGGCTATTCTATTGTCCAGGGAGTTCAAATTCCAGTCCCAGAGTATGATATAGCATTGGTTTTAGGTCCACTGGTCACTGGCACTAGATGGTTTAGTCGTAAGCATATCATTCTGAATGCACAGTAGGACTTTCTTTTGCCAGGAGAGCAGGTCGAGCCTAAAGGCCAGGGTGTCTAACTTCACTCATTACTACCTCCATGGCCGATGGTTTCTGAATTCGTTAAGCATTATCTCGCCTGTGAAGGTCATTACCAGGTAGTCTATCAGCATGATTTTGTCTTGTTAAATCATTTGAGACATGGTCGACTGTTGAATATGTCATATTATTTACTTGGGTGTCTAAAGAATATGTCACATTATTATAGACAGGCAAAATTCCCACTCCTTTCCCTCACCCATCATCATCTTGTCCAGCTACTAATTCAGAGGGGTTTTTGTCAAAAAAACCCCCCTCTCAATAATCCACCCCTAGACCCTGAGCAAGCAGTTGAAATTCCTCAAGAAGCTGTTGAAAATCCTCAAGAAATCCTTGAAAATCCCTCCAAGCAGCAATCAGGGAGCATTCCTGACCCCCCCCAGAAATCCCACCAGCAGAATCAGTCAATCTAATTTACCCTCCCTCTTCATCAACTCCATCCCATAATCCAACAGAATCATCTAATCCCACCATTCACATTCCTAGTGATGATTCTGAAGATAACCTTCCCATTGCTATGCTAAAAAGAAAAAGGCAAATTAAGATTGTTTTCCTACCAAAAAGATGAACGAGGTCCTCAACGAAAGAAGCCATCATCTCTGATAACCCTCCCCCTTAGAAAAATCCACTCATAAAAGGAAACTGCTTCTCTCCCTACCTTTTTACCCTGAAGACAAATGAGGGTGTCAATTGAAGCAGCAACAGTTACTACCATCCCAAATTCCCCAACTATTAGTCTAAAACCCTATACCCCACCACAATCCCAAGTCCCTGAATCTTTACCTATATCTCCCTTGGGCACTAAAACACAAGAACTAGATGCCTAGGATTTTATGACATCATTTCTTTCAGAACAAGTAGTTTCCACACAAGAACCAGCTACTCATTCAACAGCTGCCACACAAGAACCAGCTGGTGATCCACAAGATTTAGATACCCAGGATGTTGCACATCAAGTAGTCGTCACACAAGAACCATCTCATTCAGCAGCTACCACATAAGAACCACCTGGTGATATACAGAACTCAAATGCCCAGGATGTTGCACATCAAGTAGCTGCCCCACAAGAACCAGCTATTCATTCAGTAGCTGCCACACAAGAACCAGCTTCTCATATACAGAATACAGACGACCAGGATGTTGCAAAACATGTAGCCATTACACAAGAACCAGCTACTCATTCAGCAGCTGTCACACAAGAACCACCTGCTGATATATAAAATCAGGATGCTCAGGATACTGTACACCACGCAGTTGCTACAGAACAATCAATTACTCATTCAGTAGCTGCCACACAAGAACTAGCTACTGAAACTGTGACTGCTACACAAAGCCTAGTCACCCTTTCTTCCCTTCTATAGGAAAACGAGTTTCTAAAATCAGAACTTGAAGCTTATAAGTAGGAATTAGTAATGGAAAAGGAAGCCTATGACAGAGAGCTTAATTTGTACACTTTAGCCCATGCAGCATCCACATTCGAGAAAAGTGCAGAGAAAGATAGGTATAAGGAATATATGTGCAGCCAATGCAGTACCATTTATCAGCAATCCAGGTATAAATTAGTTGAAGTCCCATTGCATGGAGCCTCCTCTGCATCCATTTCTTCTGCAATAAAAAAAGGAATACCCTACTGTCACACAAGAACCAGCCGAGCCTTCAAATTTTTTTGAAAAAGAGGTTAAACCACAAATACCTCGGCCTACTTTGTCTGTTAAAAATGAAAGTGTTATAGACATTTTTGTGCCTTACAGCATGAAGCATGAAATGTCCATAATCTAAGGGATCCAAAGTCCCTAAACATGTTGTTCCTACCCCTAGAGGAACAAGGTCAGCAAACCACAGCACTGAATAAAAGTTCTCCACCTGAAAACACTCAAAAACAAAGCAATTCTGGATCATGTCAATTGCTCCACTGAGCATCTGCGCTGAATATCAAGTGCTCCACTGTCTACCTGCGCTGAATGTCAACTGCAAAGAAGGCTACCTGCGCTGGGCGAGTTGGGACATGTGGCACAGTCATTCCTCAAGGTGTCAATGCCCAGGAAGCTTCCAAAATGACACTTGGATCAGGGAATTCGACTGGTGATGAGTAAGAGGGTCTAGATCTCCAAGTGGAAGCAAGAACCTCCAAGTGGACTCAAGAACTGAAGACTAACTGAAGTGGGAGAGGACACTAGTCAGCTTCATGCCAGCTTCAAGCTGACTCATCCTTTCTCCAAAACTCCTATATATAGAGCTCTCTCATGAGGTCTAGGGAGGCTGGAATCTTGTGAATGTAAGGAAGTGCTGTTGGTTTGAGTTTAGAACTATTGGGTGATTTGCTTTGAAGGAGGTGAAGAGGAGATTTCTTTCTGCTGGGAGGTGATGCTGGATTGGGCCTCTTATGGTTGTATCACTTCCTGAACTTTACTTCTTCCATTAATAAAGCATTTGAGGTTCTTCTATATACATGTGTCTCAATGATGTGTTGCTATACTTGTGTATTTGATTTATTCTAATCCTTGAATCAATTATGAATGTATGCTTCTTGTAGTTTCCCTCTCTTGCCATTTTGCAGGATCTTGTTGTAGCTGGGCCAGTGAAAGAGCAAGGAGCTGGGAGCAAGCAGCAAAGAGAGAAGATTGGATCAATCATTAGCGAAAGACATCGGTTAGTGGATCTCTTTCTCCCCTCTTTTACATCTCATAAAGAAGTAATCTCAAATAGATTTGCTTTCATTGTTGCTGAGGTACTACCACCCTTAGAGTGGGATAGGGTCATTCCGTATTGGATACTTTTCCCAACAACAAATTGGTGACTCCACTGGGGATCGTATCTTGTTGGTTGTTTTTGTTTTTTCTATTCATTTCCTAAACACAGGGAGTACCGAATCGAACTGCATTTGGATCTTTCAAATGCAAAGTAGAGGGCAGCTTCTCTGGCTCAGTTTCTGGGCATGTTTATGATTTGAAGAGCTGATCCACAAGGACTCTGAACAGCTCTTAGTGATAGATTTTCATCCTCCTTTTCATCCTTTAGTGTGTACTTGATTGATAGCTTTTGATTTGGCCAAAAACTATGAATTTTTGAGCAATCTGTAACCCGGAAACTGAGAAAAACGAGAGTTTCTCTCTTCATTGCAGGCACTGTGAAGGCAGTCTGCATTTCATCGCAGGTCCCGAAGGGGCTACCTGCGCTGAATGTCAAACTGACAGTGTACTACCTGCGCTGAACCAGTTTTGCCTTGTGCAACTGTGGTTCCCTGCTGTTTGTTGCCTTGTTTTCATCCTTATTTTTGCAACCTGTTATCAGTCAATGTACCTATCTGAAACCACCTTTCCTTGCCACTATTCCACCTCGGTTGTATAAAGAAACTGTATTTGTTCTTTGTGTATTTCTTATATCATTTGCAGTTTCCCATAACGAAAGTGAACTAGTCTTGCTGTGACCTCTTAGATCTAGACCTGTGATAAGTGTCGTTTTGATCTTAAGAGTTAGTTTGTTTTCTGTTCATAGCTGATTGAGCTTTTTCTTTCGTCATATGGTTTGAATTTATGTATTTCTAGTGTTGAAACAAGTAAATCTTAAGGTTTCTTTTGATTTTGGACAAAAGCTTGTTTGCTTTCACTTGAAATTGAATTCAAGATTATACAACAGCTTTCTTTTTGTATTACATCAACATTAAGAAAGAGAAAAGAAATACCTGCATTGTGCATGTGCATTTTGACAGCTTGTATGTTGATTTAGGGAAAAGTGCATTAGTGTGTGCTCTATGATCTGTGTGAAAAGATGATGTCTTTCTTTTCCCTCAGTAGTTAAGATTTTCAAAATTGAAAGATTGAAAAGCTTGCTTATCATCTTAGACTGCATTTAGGAGTTGTACCATACATCTCATGGTGATCCATAAAGGAAAACTGCTAAACAAGATCAACATTAAAATGAATTGAATTTACATAACAACGCATTGAAACATAATGTAAACACATAGAGGTCTAAGCTAGAGATGTGTTCTGGCGTCGTTAAACGTGATATCTTAGCGTTGAGTGGTTGGGTGATTCCTCCACGGTGAAGCGATAAGTATCAATACGGACTTGTGCTCCCATGTACCGTCGCGTATATATTGGGAGACCCCTATAGGAACAAAGCCTTTATCCATAGGAAACCGTGTCAGCTGCCCTACTGATCGCAATGCAGTGAACACAGCATTCACGAAGATCGACCACTCGTACCGTAAAACGTATTATGTGGTTTTGCGAAAAGTTTGGCACACCCTCTGCCTAGATCTCCAGAGTAGTTTCTTTTGGCCTTTTTCAAACTCTATAACTGAAAAAGTCCATCCGAGCATTTGTCACTTCGGGCTCGTTAAAACATCGAAGGAGACTAGAGTCATCTTTAGCTTTTTCTCGACTCTTAAAAAGTGAAAAAGCAAGTTGTGTCTAAAGCGTCGTTATAAAATTTAATTTAAACGGAACATAATCACCTCCTATTCCTGCGTTGATCTGTAGGTTGAGAATATGGAACGCACCAACCAAGGAATTCCCCATGATGGAAATCCTAGTCCTTTCTCCTCTTGGGGAGAAGTTGGTGCGCCCCACATGGCTACATTGTCGCTTCCAGGACTGACAATTGGCCTGGCAAATTGGCTATTCTCAACCAATGTAGTTCAGAACACCATGGTTCCTGAACAGTTGAGTCAACAGTTAGATCAGTCTAGAGCTGCCCACCAGCCTTCTACTTCATATAACTCTTCCTCCGATCCTTCATCTTCGCAAGGTAGAGCTGGCAAAAGCCAAGCTCCGATGGAGAAGAAGGAGAAGAAGAAGAGAGAGAAGAAGAAGAAGGAGCCTAAGGCGACTGGGGGCAAGCAAAAGACATCTGACAAAAATCCACACACAGCACAGACCGGGCCTAAATCGCTGTGTGTCATATGTAGAGGAGACCACTTCCATAGAGATTGTCCCTGTATTCCCCGGATACTAAGGGACTGGTCCCCTCGTTTGCACAATTCGGGAGCATCAACCTCTGATAGCCATGTTGAATGCTTACCGTCAACCAGCGAAAGTGAATGTTCAAGACAAAGAGGGGGAGCAAGATCCCCCTGCAGACTATGTGAAGGCGATCACGCCATCCACCGTTGTCCCTTCTTAGACGAAGCGAAGAGAGTTTTGGAAGATCGTCCGGTGTCACCATTGAGACTTCCTCCTGGATACAAAAAACTCGTGCCAAGTCCTTCGTTGGTTGAGAATACAGCTGGCCCGCTCAAGTGGTCAGCTGAAGCGTCAGTCATTGAAAATGAACCTATTGAATCCAGACCGGACGAAAGTCCAAAGGTCGAAATGGCAGTTGACCCGGTTCTCCCTTCAGAAGTTTCGTCTTCAAATGACACCGTCACTGAAGATTCATCTTCAAATGACACCCTCATTGAAGAGAATAAGGATGACACCATCCAGATTCTTTTCATCAACACAGACTCTGACGAGCGTCAGGGCAATGCACCCATTCCTTTATCACAGGAAGGAACATTGTCAGGGTCATATCCGGCCGTGTATTCGGTCCCACCACCAAGAAACCTGGTTGTGTCCTTTGATTGGAACCAACTAGGCAGACCCCGGTTGCCAGCCAGTATACCATTCAGAATTATAGTCCAAATTTACAGAATGGTAATGGCTGGAACTATCATTGATGAAGGGGCATCTGTGAGTATCCTTTCCTCTATTGCTTGGAAAGCACTGGGTTCCTCGGCGCTTTTGCCTGAGATAAGAAATCTCTCGGGTTTCGATAAAGGAACCAGTCGACCATTAGGGATCCTCCCCAATGTGCCTATTACATTGAAAGGGAAGACCGTTCAAATGAACGTGATGGTCGTTCAAGGACCCTTGGATTATAACCTACTCCTTGGACGAGACTATATATATTGCATGGGAGCTGTAGTCTCCTCACTCTTTAGAGTAATGTGTTTTCCACACGAAGGAAGAATGGTCAAGCTCGTAGACCAACTTTCATTTTCGGGATCACGCATCGCAAATAGTCACATACCAACCCTGAATGGTCTATTCAATCAAGAAATGTCTCCACCCCCTGTCCTCCTTCCCGATGAGTGCGAGTGATTCGGAAAGATGGGACTGGAACCCAGGGGGCATGCATCCTGGTCTGCTTCGGGCAGAAAAAACCCTGGGTATAAGGTAGAATTTCCGCGAGAGAATATGACTAGTCCGTACCCCGTCCGTGGATGGAAGAGGGGTTGTTCTGGAATAGGATTCTTTTGTCAAAGTTACGTGTTTGATAACAGTCATTCACCCTTGTCTATCTCGGTAGACAGTGTCGAGGAAATGTTTTGTTTGAAAGATTAACGAGACAATCTTTGGGTAACCAGAAAGAGGTAAGCCTCCCTCGATAACACCAATGTTTTGTCTTTGAGTAGTGTTCTTCTCTTGTCGCAAGTAGCTGCTCTCTTGTTGCAAGTAGCTGTTCTCTTGCGATCTTGTGAAAGATCTGTTAAAAGTTGGGCTGACGAGAAGACAAGTATCGCATAAGACCCGTTAAAAATAACGAGAAGACAAGTATCGTTAACATTAGACTAGCAAGACGACAAGTAGCTGTGAACACCCAAAGAAAAGCAGAGGTGGGGGAGAGGAGGGGCAGCCTTGAAATTGTATTTTATACCTAGGGGCATGAAAACCTTTTGGAGTGCAAGCAAAGAGTGGTTATTTATCTGTTTTTTGGATTAGTCATTTCCGAACTTGCATAAAGAAAGGATATGGAGTAAAGCTTAGTGAAGATGAAACTCCTTAAAAAATAGAGATCTCACAGGGGACATTTCTTATCTTATGACTGGTATATCGAGCAGTTTTAGCACATAGTTCATGCTCATTAAAAAATAAACATAAGATTCGAGCAGTTTTAGCACATAGTTCATGCTCGTTAAAAAATAAACATAAGATTCGAGCAGTTTTAGCATAAATTTCATGCTCGTTAAAACATAAACGCAAGATCTGAGCAGTTTTAACGCGGTCTTCATGCTCGTTAAAAAATAAATAAAAGCAGTGAGCAATGTTTCCCCCAGAGTTTAAGCTCATTTTTAAATAAAAAATGAACCTATTCCGGTAAATAACCGCTGTGATTGTAAATTTATCAGCCATAAAAACCTTGGTCGTGTTTTGCAGCTGCCACCTCCACCGTCATTTGGCCGATCGTTCACCTCCATATGATTGTTTACCCATTTTGAGGAACAGCTGCGAAGAGTGATTTCACCTAGCCATCCTTGTGACACTGCCATGATTGGAAAATTCCAACCTGTACCTGGAATCTGCTGCTATCCCTGTTTATCACTCGTTCCTCAAAAGACGAGTCTTCTTTGAGCTCTTTTCAACTGACTCGTAAAATATGAAAAGTTTGTCGAGTTTTGGCCTTCCAGCTCGTTAAAGGACCGGAAGAGCTATCCCTCCTCTAGGTTTTAATCTTTTTGGACCTGAGGGATTATTGCACAAAAAGGTCGAGCGCTTGTTTTATTCGGCTCGTTAAAGTTATCGAAAATTCATCCATTTTGTACTGTTTTATACTTTTTCGGACTTAAGGGATTAGATGACGAAAAAGGAATTTTGGAGTTAACTTTCTGTACCTTTTTAGACTCTCTAAAAATGAAAAGGACCAAGTTTTCCTTGTCGTTAGACTCGTTAAAATGATTAAATAGCGACAAACTTGTCTTTAGATGAGAACGAGTTTCCCTATCGCTAGGCTCGTTAAAACATAGCGATGGGCTTGCCCGAAGGGCAGGTTATAGAACAAGCATATGTTATCCTCCTCAAGCTTGACAAAAATAAAGAGGTACTGGTCATAAATGACTGGGGAAAAATTGGGAGAACCTCAAAGCTTTAATGCTAGCAAGTCGCTCTTGAACATGACATTTTTCCTCCGTATCACATCGGGTTGGGTTGTTTCATTCACCGGTCTCATCACCATGGTCTCGCCAAACCATCCACATTTGGGGTAATGCTACCGATCCATCGCATCAGTGTCGTTATATGTTCAAGAGATGTTGTTCAGAAAGAGTCAACCGTGTCCCATCCACTGCCATACATTATCCTTCATCCATCCATGATCGCCACCCTAAATCATATGTCGCAGATTGTTTTCACCTCCATTAAAATCATTAGCTCCATTCCGTGTCACTAATGTCGGATTCATTAAGGCCCTCCTTTGACGGATCGCTTCTTGTCGACTTCAGCTCATTATCCAAGAAGTTGATCTAGGAACAACCCCCTCAGTACTTTGAAGCTTTCATGCCTCAATGGCAAGTTTCTCACTTCCGGCGACAGGTATACATCAATGACCTTCGACCGAAAGATTTTGCGTGGTGTTCGACGCCAAGTCCTTTATTCGCACCACGTAAATTGTACTGCAGTACCTTGAGGGTCATTATCATTATCGATGATTCCTCTCGCGCTTGTTAACGGTTTACGTCATTGACCGGTAATCAAGCGATGTCTTTCCATGTTCGACTTTAGCGCAATTCTCACATGGATCGACTTGTACTTAGAGTGAAGATCGAACGAGTTTGAAGACCCCAGATCTAGTTTCGTCCATCCGGGCTGCGATATATATTCAGGAAATATAAAGACATTTGACATGTACATCATTGCAGCAGATGATCATCCTACTCAAAGGATGATAATTTCAACAGAGAATTATCAGTCTATCATCAGACGATCGTCTGTTCTATGTACCAAAATGAACTTATAAAGCTGAGCATGGGAATGCCCGCCTCAGCTAGATCATGAAAGCAAAATGAGAAATAATGTATTGTATTGTATTTTATTACAGGTCACCTCTCAGCGATTGAATGAACTTCGGATCCTCCTGATAAAGCATTTCACCCGATAAACGACCTCATACTTTAGGGGGCAACTGTTATAGACATTTTTGTGCCTTACAGCATGAAGCATGAAATGTCCATAATCTAAGGGATCCAAAGTCCCTAAACATGTTGTTCCTACCCCTAGAGGAACAAGGTCAGCAAACCACAGCACTGAATAGAAGTTCTCCACCTGAAAACACTCAAAAACAAAGCAATTCTGGATCATGTCAACTGCTCCACTGAGCATATGCACTGAATGTCAAGTGCTCCACTGTCTACCTGCGTTGAATGTCAACTGCAAAGAAGGCTACCTGCGCTGGGCGAGTTGGGACATGTGGCACAGTCATTCCTCAAGGTGTCAATGCCCAGGAAGCTTCCAAAATGACACTTGGATCAGGGAATTCGACTGGTGATGAGTAAGAGGGTCTAGATCTCCAAGTGGAAGCAAGAACCTCCAAGTGGACTCAAGAACTGAAGAATAACTGAAGTGGGAGAGGACACTAGTCAGCTTCATGCCAGCTTCAAGCTGACTCATCCTTTCTCCAAAACTCCTATATATAGAGCTCTCTCATGAGGTCTAGGGAGGCTGGAATCTTGTGAATGTAAGGAAGTGTTGTTGGTTTGAGTTTAGAACTATTGGGTGATTTGCTTTGAAGGAGGTGAAGAGGAGATTTCTTTCTGCTGGGAGGTGATGCTGGATTGGGCCTCTTATGGTTGTATCACTTCCTGAACTTTACTTCTTCCATTAATAAAGCATTTGAGGTTCTTCTATATACATGTGTCTCAATGATGTGTTGCTATACTTGTGTATTTGATTTATTCTAATCCTTGAATCAATTATGAATGTATGCTTCTTGTAGTTTCCCTCTCTTGCCATTTTGCAGGATCTTGTTGTAGCTGGGCCAGTGAAAGAGAAAGGAGCTGGGAGCAAGCAGAAAAGAGAGAAGATTGGATCAATCATTAGTGAAAGACATCAGTTAGTGGATCTCTTTCTCCCCTCTTTTACATCTCATAAAGAAGTAATCTCAAATAGCTTTGCTTTGATTGTTGCTGAGGTACTATCACCCTTAGAGTGGGATAGGGTCATTCCGTATTGGATACTTTTCCCAACAACAGAAAGTCCTATACCTCAGCCTATTGTGACTGTCAAAACTGAAAATCCTGTACCTCGGCCTACAAAAACTGTGTTTAATCAGACTGAACCTCAACCTACAAAGACTATTTTTACTCAGACTAGCAGCACTGAAGCACAAATTGATAAATGGAAGAAAGGATATGTTATGTCGCAAGATAGGATCTTGCAGGAGCATAAATCATTGTGAAAAAATCATATATATTCAAACTGGGAAGCTTTAGAGCAGGTACTCCAACATTATCGTGCCCAGAAGAAGGAGAATAAACAGCTAAAAACTAGATTTCTCCTCATCTTTGATTTGGTTCAGAGATTATTAGCTGCCAGGAAACCATCTTCCAATTACTCTCTTTTTATTGCAGAATGCTTAGCGTTCTTTCAAATAAAGGCAATTAAAGATGGGAGACCTCATGAGGTATCTGGACCTGAACAGTTTGTGAAAACTTTCACAAAAGCATCTACCAGTGAACAACATTTACTCTGTGAATTGTATCTCCATAATGAAGCCATCCCTGAGGATAGGAAGCTCAATCTGAACCCTTTGGTTGGTGATGTTCAAATCAGGGAATTTGTCTCCTTTCTTGCTAATCAGATCACATGGCAGAATGTATTTCTTTCAGCAAGGCATAATGAAGACAATCGTCTTTTGTGGATTCGATCTGAGCCATAGAATTCTGCCATTTTTGTTGCTGAATATCATCAATTTTTGAAGGAACCAAGAATGGGTGAACACATCAGGAAGCTACAAGCAGCAGTGTTAAAAGACTACCAACATTTTTAAATCCAAGGGAGCTCTTGCCTTAAAAGCAAACAATTTATTCTGGCAACAGTCTTCTAAGGAAAGACAGGAGTGTCACCCCTTTAGTCCTCCTAATGTTGAAGCAGCAATTTCAAGGGTACCTGACTATGTCAAATGTGTTCAGCAATGTGCTGAAAAATGGGTAGGATATCATTTTCATTTTCCTCTTCTATGGATGCCAGCACAAGAGTATAAGGCTCATTACAGGTTGACCAAAAAGGAAGAAGCAGCAGCATGGCAGAAGTTACAAAATGTGCACGGCTTCAGAGATCTGGCTGACAGTACCTTCTATAGTTACTACCTAAGTAATTTTCACTCCAAGGCCCAGTACCCGGACTCAGATTTAGAGTAAAGTTGCATGAGGACATGCAACCCTTTCAGTTGGGGCGCACGTTAGGACCCTACATTGTCCCTTTTTGATCACATATTTTTCTATCATTTCACCTTTTTCCAATCCGTATTTAAAGTCCATGTTATTACTTTAATCCATTTTTCTAAAGATATACAATATTTCTTCTCATTACTATGCGTTTAATTTATTTTGCATATAATTACATTACCTTCATAGTTAATCATTGATCGGATACTTGCTGAAATAGTTTATCATTGCAGTCTACGTTGCTGAAACAGTCTAGAGACTGCAGGGTTATCATTACAGTTTATGTTGTTGAAATAGTTAGCACAGTGCACAAATCTCGTTGTTGAAATAACCTGTGATTTGCATTTTAGATTTGGCAGCAACAAAAGGAGATCATCGAAGGAGCTGTTACACTGGCCGTAACAACTACATCCCAAAGTCGGCATTGCCACAACCATTGTAACAACATTTTGTTAATGGAAGAACTAATTATCCTATTTTGGCATATCGGGTTAAAGATAGAACTCATAATGTAATCAATTGTAATATATGTCTCCTCTTTAAAAAGAGGAGACATCTACATTAGAGGGACTATGGACAGACTATGGGAAGGTCTGGCTGAAAGTAAAGGGACTGGAATCTTTTGTAATATGATACATTGACAGATGAATAAAATATTGTTTTGAGCATTCCTTTCTAGTCTTTTTTTTTTGGGAATCTTGTGAGACGGAAAGGGCCCACCTTCATCACAAGATTCACCCATTAAATTCTTGTAGTGTGTTAAGTGTTATTTTCTATTCATACCTTGTTAAGTTCTGTTTACTAAATATTTCTTATGCGTTATTGCTGAAACTCTGTTTTTCAATTGATTATTGCATTACTTTCCTGAATTCATTCACAGCTAATCAGTGAGTGCTTTAATTGGTAATTGAGTTTACAAAGTAAGTTTTTGAAGCATAGTAATCAGAAACAGGTGTTGAAGATTCCTACTTGGGGAATAGGGTCATTTTCTCTGTTATAGCATAACTAGTCTTTTCCTCTGCAGATTGATTTATTTTCCTGGATTGTTCTTTTTTATGTAATCAAGGATTCTTTGATAACTTTCTGCAATATAGAAATTGTTCCTGCTGTAACTCAGAGTAGAGCTTCAGTTTGTTTAAGACAAGGTGTGATTAGTATATGTATTACTACAACTTTTTATTGCTTTTGAGATTGAGCATATACAGTGTGTAGTTGCCTTTGAAATAAATAGACTTCCCTGGGTTGAAAATTCGTGTAGCACTTAGTTGTTTGAATTAATAATCAATTAAAGTGACCAAGAGAGATGACTCCATTCCACACCAAGTGCACTAGTGATCCAGAGAAAGTAGGGCCACGGAAGAAGTCCAAGGCTAGCAAGACATCTCTAGACCCGATCACCCTGACAGAGGTGGACTTAAATGACATAGGTGATATGGTGCAGGATGCCACCACAGAACTGTTGTAGCAATTTGAGTAGCAACAACAGTAGGTGTTGGGTGCTATAAAAATAGGTCTACGCAAGCTATAGATCCACGCATCACAGATACAGACCATCGTGGTGTCAACTAGTTTAACGCTTGGCACCTCAGACACTATAGCGATGTTGCATGCAAGGGATCCCCAAGTAATAGTGCTACCGGATGGAGCACTCACAATAAAGATTGAAGCTGACAGACCCACTATTAGCACCCTCAAGAGAGTTGGACTCAACCTGGACGTGCTTCCCAATGAGGCACTTCACCTTTTGTAGGACAACATGATCACGGAACTTTGGGCCCGTGAACAGCGCGCGTTGTAGGTGATCAGCAAACAAAAGGTCAACAACACCTAGATAACCATGTAGAGAGACTCTGCCATTAAACTCGCCAAAGACATTATAGACAAGAACCAGCGCATTGCCATAGTTGTGGCTGAGGCATGTAGAACTATCCTAGAGATGGGCATTCCCGAGGCTGAGCCGATATATGTGAGGGTTCAAAAGCTCGCTACTAGAGTGCGTGATGCACGAACTGAATTGGAAAAGGTTTAGCTAGAGCTGAATCTCAAAATTGCAGAGTTACATATGAAGGCCCAACCATCGACTCTGCCAAAGATCATAGAGCAGTGCAAGACCACTGTGAAAGACGCGGCAACAACAGTAGAGAGTGCAGTGAAGTATTGCAAGACACTCTTCGAGAAGTCACTAGAGGTGGTCACTAGCTTGGAGGAAGACCCCACTATGCAGAGGCTAGAAACAGAAGCACAGGAGTTGTAGCAGTACTACGACAAATTTAAAGCGACAATGTGCACTGTCACCATCATGCAAAGGTTAGCTAAGCTATAGGAGGCCAAGGGATTAAAAGAGTAGGTAGATGCAGCTCAGAACAAGGAAGTAGTGTTGAAGGCTCTCTTATATCCTTGGTTGGATGAGGCCTATTTGATCATGGCTACAATTGAAGGCATGCTAGCTAGTCTATAGGAGACTCAGCAGAAGATTAAGTTAGACAGTGCACGGCCAGCGACAGAGTAGTTGGTTGAGGAGATGAAGCAAGCGGAAACACAGTGCACCATCGAGGTAGCAGTTGTCCAAGTCGAGCTAGGAGGTCTTTGTGATAATATCTTCACACCAGCAAAGTGACTCGAGGGAAAGTCACCATTTTTGTGTTGCGGCGCTGTTGGGAACAGATCCCCTGGGGGTCAATTTTGGGGTTAAAAACCCATGCTTTGGGGCATAAGGCATGAAGTTTGTATAAAGAAAGGTAAACTCTCCACATTTTGTGGTCACGGAGCATGAGGATATCACGGGTCAAAAGGGGTTTTCCACCCTTAGTCTAGATAGGTTATGTCAGTTTTAGAGATACGCCCTTGGTCCGCGGACCATGGGATTGTATAAAAAAGAGGTCTTAGAGGAAGTCATTGAAGTAGAAGTACTTGATGAGTCTGTAGAGAGATAAGAGAAAGAGTGTTAGTGTAGGAAGAGGCTCTGTAGCTGAGTGTGTAGAGGCTTAGGGTAGAAGTTCGCAGCTGAGTGCGTGGACCCTTGCAGCTGTGTGCGCAAGGCAGATAGAGTCTGTATTGAAAATCTGAATCATCAATAAAGAGAAGTATTCTTAAATTACTGTTTATTTTTCCTCTATGGATCACATGTGATTATGTTATGCTAAGTTTTGGGTTTATGTTATAATGCTCATTTGATGCGTGACTATATTTGTTTCTATCTGTTATTTGAATGCAAGTAAGAATATATGTTTATACGAAGGCAATATTAATTGTGTGACAAAGTTGGTGAACACTTGAGATAATTTGGGAACTTATACCGTAGCATATTTACAAAGGCATGTAAAGGCATGAATCATTGTTTAGGGTTGCGTGAAGGATGACCGTCTACCTTTGCGAGGGTTGTAAAATAAGGAAGAGAAAGTACATCGATAAGCCCTAAAGGCTTATTGATCTACGCGAAGGAAGGGTTTAAGGTATAAAGTTGACATCACGACCATCTCAGGGTATAGAAACTTGGTTCCTGAATCTCCCCATACTGCTTCGAGTGAGACTTCAGTCTGCACTCCACGGACTAATGCCGGAAGGGCTAGTAGTGTAGGGCTTTTCCTGGTTGACTAACGCTGAACCTCGATTAGGGCCCATCAACCAACGACCCGTATGGGCCTGGCCTCCCTCATGGGAGTGTTGAGGGAAATAGAGTATGTGTGCTTGTGTATTTACCTTTACTAAATAGATTTTATGGCATGCATGTTTTGTATGTCCATATTTTTAATGACAACGCGAGGAGTCAGTCTTACATATGGTGATGAAAAGTTGTGCACTTCTTTTCTGTAGACTCTAGAAGAGTCTATATGTGATGGTTCTCTTGACATTCAGACAATTGAAATCAGCCAGTGATAGAGTCCTTCCACAATCAATCTTTTAATAAGTCGAAATTTGTTGTATCACACCATTTGAAGTATGGTGCAGTGGCATGGCTTAAGAATGGCTAAAAATTATTGTGGTGACCATTATGCAACACGATTAGAAGAATCTGTGTATGGAGAAGAATCTACGTACTATGTATTGTGGGTAGTTTTTCTGTGTCATATATGTGGTCAAGTCGACAAGAGCTAGTGTGTAAATCAGTGTATGACCAACAATCATGGTGTGTGTGGCCACATTGGAGCATTGTGCTATTTCCTACCAGCATTGTGTACAAGAAAAGTGGTATGTGTGCCAACATGAGTAGAGGCTCATTCTTTTCACTCCTCCAGTCTATTTATTTGCAATTCACACCATGAGTGGAATTCAAATGATTTTAAACTACTTTGAGCAGAGTTAAGCCCCAAATTGCACATTGCAGACTTGGAAATGTTGGCCCTACTAGTTCATGGGTTTAATAGTTTGGTCCTATGAGCTATGGTTTTGTGTGTGGGCTAGTGTGGTGAGCATAGAGATGATCCTGATTGTGAAAAAGATGTGGGTTGTGGGTGAGGATCTTTGAAATGGGATCATTGTTCGATTAATTATTAGAGACTATGTTTTAATTAGCGATAGGAGCTTGCGTGGAGTAGTTCCTAGGATAGGTAGCTGCTGAGACTAAGGTCGTAAGGAATAGATGTTGCTTGTGTGTTGAGATGCTAGAGTCATGGATCTGTCATGTATAACTATGGAGTGCCATTGGAGAGGTCATTTTTGGATGGTTGAACTAATGTGGGGAGTCAAATCAACAGACTGTAGCTAATCCATTTTCTAGACCCAACAAAAAGCTATTGACAACGAAAGTCACACTCTGTGCAAAGGGAGGTGTGTTGAGGCTACCATTTCTATAGCTTCCAAGATCCTTTCATCTCGGTGAAATATAGGCTAGAGGTGATTTAAAAAATGATTGGTGACCTATGCACTATGTGAAGACCATGACTATCCTTATTGGTTATTTCAAGTGTTTTAACATCTCAGTCTGTGTTGACAATGTTGGATATGCCAACATTTAGGAGATCTCCCTGGTATGATGTCCCAACTAGACCTCACATTGCTTGGTGTTAGAGTCTCATCTGGTATGATGGCGAAGTTGTCATTATCTTAAATATATGCCTTAACTCTTTCTTGTCAGCACATAAGAGTGGTATACTTAGTCTTCAAACAACACGATTCATGTTCCAAGTGAGTTTTTAGTGTCTCTTGTGTCAAAGTTCTTTAACTGCAGAGGGAGAGGGTGAGAGTGAGTCTCAAGTCGAAATGGAATATTCCCAACTCTGTTAGAGACACACAACACAAAAAAAATATGTGCAACTTCATGCCGATTAGTCAACATGGATGTGATAGCCACAAACAAAAAGGTGAAAATAAAGCACGTACAACACCTAGCGAAGTAGTCCACACGAGTGCGACAATCATTATAACAAGTTTAAAAGAATGATTCTTTCGAGTGCCTCATAGAGTAGTGCACACGGGCGAGACAATGTTAACAATTGATACAACACATTTCCAACAACATATGCACTAAAAACCCCGAAATAGTTCAACTATCTTAGTACATGTTAAAACCACATGCATTACAAGGGTCCAAAGAATAGTCTTACAAATGAATACAATACATGTGTTAAAATATGTTGGCATGTTAACAGGATTCTGAATTAAGAGAAAGTTCCAAGACACATTCGTACACCATACACCACTAACCCTGATAACGGGGCATTGAAACCACTGCTTGCCAAGGTGAAAATTCCTTTGCATGTACAACGGAGGGGTATATATAGCCAAGGGTGAACTTGACCCTTGTGACTCTTCAACTTCCCTCATGATTGTTTAACTTACATGACTCTTCAACTTCATATGTGGATATCTTGGAATTCCACATTACATTACATTGATTACAACAGTATGACCCACAGTACTGATGTGGCCAATATGACTCATGGCATGACTTTACATGACAATGCTAGTATGTTCATGCTAATGGTGGTGTCCATGTCAAGCTGTAGTGTTTTTGAGTTATGAGTGTGCTCTTGGTGTATCATAGCTTCACCTCCACATGACAAGGTGTGCAGAGTATTCGATGGTCTTAGTGTTCACTTTGTGTTGCATGTACATGTATCCCCTTTACTGGTACGTGGCATGCTTCTTGTGTTCATCCATTCACGAAAAAGTGTCCTAGCATGCACTCCTTATTCATCTCGTTCATTGTCGTGCCACGTATCAGCCATGTACCTGTATCTTCAATCACTCATGACGAAATGACATCAAATCCAGAAATCCCCTAGTCTATTATTATGCATCGTCTTTCTCTTTTGGGTGCAGGTGACTGGGAGAGAGGAAAAGGCTTTGAAACTGTGCAAAGCACATTTCAGGTCGGGATGTGAGGCTCCGGGACACTGTCGAGAAAAACAGTGCAGAGATCACTGAGAGGTTGGGTTGAGTAGTTTGGGACAACAGTGACATTTGTGGGATCTAGCTCAGCTGGGAGATAGAACTGCACAATTTCTCTGGGGAAGTCAGTGCGGCCAGCAGGAGGCACTGGCAGTAAAAACTACACATATTTTCAAAGGAGGTCAGGAACGAGCTGTGGAAGCTTGCTCGCCAAAACTGCACATATATGTAAGGTAGTCATGCAGGACGTGTCTACAAGGTTTCTGAGTAGAGCAGGGTGTCGAGCAGCTAATGGATAGTCCAAGAAAACTGCACAATTTTTAGGAGGATCAACAGGTCGATAGGTAAGGGGACTAACTAACAAAATTGCACAATTTTCAAATATAGTGCAGTGATAGGAAGCGAGTGATTTTCCCTCTTGTCTATGCAGTTTCTTCAGTCAGTGTAGGCAAGAAGGCTGACAACTTCTGCACAATTTTTGGGAGGAGTGAAGCCTGGGTTGATTTCCCTGTCAAACTATTTGTTTGACTAGCGAGAAGCTTGATGGATAGGTTTGTAGGAAGCGCATATTGAGATGGCTTCTTGGGAAACTTCTGTGTTTTTTTGGGTGATAGTTAGCGAGGTTTATTCTAGGATTGCACAATGCAAATTTTTTGGGAGGCATCCTCAAGCTCTGTGAAATTCTGGGCAACAGTGCATGGTCACTGAGGGCTGAGACTATGCAATGTAGCTCAGTGGAGGTTCGGCTGATGGAGGGTAGTCTGGTCGACAGCTCTTTGGCAAAATGGTTAAGTGTGTGAGCAATTGAACTCATGTATACATGACCTTGCAAACACATACTCAAAATGACTCGATGACAAGATAACTCAAAGAAACAAGACAACATATGCTCAGTGTGACTGACCAAACGATATGAGCGACAAGAGTGACACTTGAGATAGATCGTTGAATGACCGTGACAACACTTGCATGACATGGAATACAACTTTGTGTGAGAGTGTGATTGATTTTTACGTGGTTAACACAACTTGTACACATGAAGATAGACCTTGAGCTCAGCCAGAACAAGACTACAAGCATGACATTGTAACCAACATGCTAAAAGACGATCGATGAACGGTCAAGCAAAGAGGTTGCAAAGACTTGACATGATCTCATGGGATGAGCCGAGTGTTTGCAAACATCAAGGAAAAAACCAAGGAAGGCTCTGAAATTGGATATAAGAAAAAATTTTGGAGGGTGTTGCAATCGCTACAACACTTGGTGACACAATGGTTGAATACCAACTTCTCTGTTTCGGTTCATTAACAACATAGAGCCTTCGTCTATCAGGGAGTATTGAATCATTGTGCGGGTTACTTTGGTTTCCCCACTTACCCCATGGACATATATGGTTCACCTTTTTCCACTCTGTGAAACACAACAACAAGTTTCAACTTGATCATAGTGTTTCAAAATTGGGAAGGGTAGTTTGGGTCGCGTGTTTAAAATTTCCAAAGTATAAGTTTTCATCTCTGGTGTTGTTCCACTGCCAGCAAGCCTAGACACTACCCGATGGAGTCACACATGAACACATACATTTCTCCATTGCCAGTGAGCCTACTCGGTACTTTGGTGGAGTCGCATGCTTCACCTCTCTGCACAGGAAGCCTTTCTCTTCTTTCACTTTTGTATTTTTTTGAAAAGAGGACTTTGAATAGGCACTTATTTATTGTTGAGGTAGAACAGGGATCCCAAATTATTGAGAGAAGAATAGTTTGTTCCTTCAGAGAAGCATGTAAGACCTATGTTGGCTTGATGGGGCCTGACCCAGGTTCGGAAGAGTTTTAGCCAAACAAATCCCAACACTACCTGCCCTTTCGGCAACAGTCCACAGAGTGTGGACTGAGGTCTCACCCGAGGTAGTAGGGGAGGGTGCTGGAACTAGGTTTCTACACCCTAGGGATGTCTTGATGATGCTTGGAATGGTCATGAACCACCCTGTTCCATGCAGTGATCTGACCTCCGTGCAACTCAGTGCAGAGCGCGATGATGCTCGGCCTAGATCCGTAGGTATTATTATAGACCTGACTTAGTTTTATGGGACCAGTATTCTTAATTACTCACTTAACCTCTTTAATTAGTGTGAACAATCATAAATCGTAACAAGATGTATAAACATATAACGGAAGCATAAACATCCATATCTACGAATAAATGCACAAGATTTCAAGATCAACTTATCTTTTTATTAACTTTTGTTCTAGTACAATCCACTTCCACCCTACGCACACAACTGCAGGCGTCCGAACACATAGTTGCAGACTCTACCAGGCCTCTGTGCACATAGCTGCAGAGCCTCTTACTCCTATTACGACCCAAGACTCAGACTTACAGACTTAGAGCGATTATCACATTCAACAACCCATAATATTTTTCATCAGAACCAAAAAGCTGCCTTCTACCCTTAGAGCCTTGCTCTATTTATACATTCCCATGGTCCGCAGACCATGGGTAGGCTGACACAATCTATATTAAATTACAATATTTTTGGGTGGACTACCCTTTGACTTGACTCATTATAATTCACGCTCCGTGCACTTCGCAGAGCTTTTACAACACTATTACCCAAAATTGTGGGCTTTAAGCCCCAAAACCATTACACGGGGGATCCATTGCCCAACCGGCCCCCAACATAATCATCGTGTCTTGTCCTGAGTCACTCCATCAGTGTGGCAAGTTGCGTTGCCAAGGCTTCGCGGTCCACCATCCCTGTGAATGATGTACTACCATTTGTTGCTCCATTATTACCGCCTGCAACGCTGCTTCAAGCTCCTGCTCCATTTGTTATAGACATATTTGGGCACTGCAACCCCAATCACATATGTGAATAAAATAAGGGCTTCTAAACCCCTAAAAGTGTTGTTTCATACCCTAAAGGAACAAGGTCAGCTGATTACATCATTTCCCAGAAGTTCTCCCTGAAAAACTGCTCAGAACTGGTCAAAACTGGACCATACAGACTGCTCCATGCTAAGGGTGCGATTCATCTCATTTTCAGCACACAAAGGGTGCGATGCATGCTAAAAAGCCCTTGTGTAGGGTGCGATGAGCGAGAGTATACAAATGGTAGAGGCAGTTTGCTAAGTGGAAACCCAAGGAATCTTCTAGAAACTTCACCTGTGACACTTACCTCTCTGAATTCGCCCAGGGATGAGTAAGAGATCATGAAATCTCCAAGTAGAACCAAGAAATATCAGTGAAATGAAACTAATCAAAATCCCAGAAGCTGACTCGCCCACCTAAAAATATCTATATATGGATCCCTCATCCTAGAGATCCAAAGGCTGGAATTTTATATTTTGTAAGGAAGTGTTGTTGGTTTCTCTGTGCAACATTGTATTGTTGGGTGATCTACATTTTCATGAGGTGAAGAGGGCTTTCATGCTGGGAGGATGGTGCTGGATCAAACAGCTTGGTTGTAATCCTCTCTTCTACTACTTCTATCAATAAATCTATTTGAGTTTTCCTCCATATACTTGTGTATCTCTGAATCTTGTATTGTGTATGCATTTGTATGGTTAATATACATCTGATCCTATATTGTTTATGGTTATAGATCTCTATGCTTTGATGGTATTTTGCTGCTTTGACTCTACAGGTGTTCTTTGAAGTGGGACAGGTGAGAAAGGAGTGGCGGAAGCTCTATCAAGGGAGAGAGGAAACAAGCAAAGAGACTAGCCAAAGACTGAGGTTGGTTCTCTCTACTTCTCTCTCATCTATCTCTCATAAAGGAAAACACAAGTGACTTTAAATTGTTTGTTTCTAAGATAGCTACCCATCTTAGTGGGACTAGCAGCTCTGAATGGAAACTATTTTACCCGATAACAAAATGGCGACTCCACTAGGGAGTGAATAGTTTGATTGTTAGTTATTGTTGTTTGCTTTATAAACTACAGACAGAGCCTGAAGTTAAGCCAGCTAGCCTTCAAACTGCTTTTGCTATGCAACTGCAAAGTAGATCAATGCTGTTTCAGTCAATCTCCGTGTTGGTTTATGAACAGAACATCTAACTTGCAAACATCCTAAGTGCCCTGGTGGTAGCTCAATAACCTCATTAGATCAACCTCTATACTTTATGTTTACTTTCTATCATTAGCTCAGCCTAAATCCCTGAACTTAGTTGCAAACTGTGAGTGAAAACCAAGCTCAGTCTCATCCCTCGACCATCGCATTATCTTTGATTGGAAACCTGGATGCATCACACCTCCCGTGTGCTGCAGGTGAGATGCATCCCTATTTCCTTGTCTTACAGGTGCGATGATTGAGTGAGATTGTTTCTGCCTCCATCTTTTGGTTTTTTCTTCATTGTCTTCAGCTCTATTCAGTAGTTTTGCTATCTATGATCAGTGTATCACTGTTGAAACCTTCTTCCTTTACATTATTCAGCCTCCATTGATAAATAATTGTGAATTTGTTTTATGTATTTTTTATCATTTACAGTTCTCCTTTGCAAACAGTAGCTTAGTCGAACTACCATCTTTTGATTCGAAAGTGTCGCAAGTGTCATTTTCAGTCAAAGAAAAGAGTGTCGTAAAGTCTTCCTCTTTTAGATAGTTGATTACACTTTTCCTATTGTATTTGATTTTAATCATCAATTCTTTGAAGTGTCAAAGCAGTTTTCAAGTCAAAATTGAAAGTGTCGTCATAGTCTTCCTTTCGTTTTTGAAAAGAAATTGCTAAAGTGTCGGTTTGAGGAAAGATAGTTCAGATCTGTACTTAGTTTTTCTTTTTGTCATTCATACATTAAGGAAAATGAAAAACAAATACATGCATGTGCATTTGCATTTAGACTGCATGCAGAAAATGATTTAGGACATTGCATCTTAGTGTGTGCTCTCTACTCTATGTTGAAATAATTTTACTTCTCTTTCCTTAGTAGCTAAAATTTTCATTTCTAAAAGAAAGTAAACGACTGTTTATCATCTTAGATTGCATATTTAGGAATTGTATATCTACATCACGTAGTGAACCTTAAAGGAAAACTTCTTAAGAAATATCAACTGTAAAATAAACCTCAATGAACATAAAAACGCTTTGGAACCTAATGCACAACATCTAGAAATCTAGGCTAGAGACATATTCCAGCATCGTAAAGCCTGGTAACTATCGTTTTCATCATAGGTTGGGTGATTCCTCCTCTTTGATACGAAAAGTACCGGTATGGACTTGTGCTCCCACGTACCATCGAGTATATATTGGGAGACCACAATAGGCTATATCCTTTATCCTTAGGAAGCTGTGTCTGCCGCCCTATCGATCGCAATGCACTGAACACAACATTCAGGAAGATTGACTGCCATACGTAAAAAGTATTCTGTAGTTTTTCGATTGGTTTGGTAATCCCTCTATCTAGATTTCCAGAGTAGTCACTTTCGTTCCTTTTCAGACTCCTTAAAAGAAAAGGTCAATCTGAGCACTTGTCACTTTAGGCTCATTAAAAATCGAAGGCGACTAGAGTCATCTTTAGTTTTTTCTCGACTCTTAAAAATTGAAAAAGCAAGTTGTGTCAAAGCATCATAAAATTCATTTAATTCAGAATAACATTTTCCCCTTTTAATTTTTAGTTGATCAAGTAATCTGCAATCGTGGAAGAAAGTCAATGAAAACCGCATCGTTCGCGGAGACTAACGAGTCAACCATCTTTGACTCTGGAAATGAAACCATTCTGGAACAAACGATCTCATTTAACTAGGTTGAAGTCTCCTGGTTTATTTGAAACTTGTGTTTCAACATCCTCAGAGACTCCAGTTAATCCAACTATTTCTGGTATCCTTGCCTCTACAGAAGAAGTTCCGCATTTACAAGAGGACATTAGAACTGATCCTAGTGTAATGGTAAACACTTCTATTCCTGAACCAACTCCATCTAGGACTGATTCGGAAGGTGTCACCCCTCCAACATATGTCGCTGCAGAGTCTATACCTTCTTCGACACCGGAAATATTTTACAGACCTGACAATCTACCTCTTCCACCTGGACTGATTGCTATAGAAGAGATTGTAGAAGATCTTCCATCCAGTACTCCATTGCATTTTGGAACTGGGATCCACCTATATCCTTCTACTACAGAAGTTAGTCATCCTTCATCGCAAGTTCCTGTAGAATCGCTAGGAAATATTTTGGATAGACTCGATATGTCTGAACAACCATCGAAATCTAGGACTGTGTCATTCGACATAGTAGTAGCAGAACCTCCTGTCGCCACTCTGACAATGTTTGCTGGTGTACCATCTGTCCCAACTAGTTCTCAACCACTATATGGAGTCCACCCAGGGACTATTTCGACAGTATGGTCTATTCCTATTTGTTCATCTGGAACCTTATCTAGAATTTCTTATGTTGAGTCTCAGCAAATTGATCCTTCACAACAGTATCAATTTGGGCAGTCCAGTCTCCAAAGGCCAATTTTCCCTTTGAACACTCAATTGCCGCCATATGGGGGGCAGTATGCCTTTTCATTTTTCCCTCTAGGAGAACAACCATATGAGAGTTCACAACAGAATTCGAGTCAAGCTGGAATTGTATTCAGTGGTTGGGTACCAATACTGCCTCAACAACCAAGAGTTGTATATTCAATGCAACAAAATCAACCTATGTCGAACATTCCCACTACACCGGCTATTGTGATGGTGTCGCAAGTACAAGCATTGCCTATTGTATGTCAACCTCCAGTCTCTCAGGTCATAACACAACAGCCTCTTTTCTCCGTGACTCAATCACAACCGCTAATTAGTGGCTCCTTAACTGAAGTGACTCAGGCTCAAATGGGTACTATAACCCCTCATCTTGGTCAAACATCCAGTATTGGGCAACAACAAATGGTCTCACAGCCATTGTTGGTGCAATATCAACAACCGCAATTCCAGCAAGCTTACCAAGGACCTGAGCAACAAAGCTTTGCGGGTAATGGGCAGCCGTATATTCAAAATGGTTACCATGAACCATATTGTAATGGTTATGCCCATCAACCTTATCAAAGTTATCAGCATCAAATACATTATGCTGGTATGCAAAGACCCATTGCTCAGGTGATTCCATCTTATCCTGGGTATGCTTTGCCAAACCTGAATCAACAGTTTCCCTTCGTAGCAACTTTACAATTACCATATCTGAATGGGCTAAAAAATGATCCAATTGCTTACGGCCCTTGGTAGCTGGTGATTCCTCATAAACTTCCGTCAGATATTCCTAAATTCAATGGAAATTCGGGTGAAGATCCATTGAATCACGTGATGACCTTTCATCTGTGGTGTTCGTCCAACACTCTAAATGATGATTCGATTAGGCTTCACCTTTTTCAGCGAACGTTAATTGGTCTGGTAGCAAAATGGTACATCGAATTGCCTAGAGCTTCATTTGATAGCTTCAGCGCCCTTGCCACCACCTTTTTAACCAATTTTCAGTTACCCATAAGGTATGAAATAGGAACGAAGCTTCTTACCAATTTTAAGCAGACGACAGCCACTCACATATCTGATCATATTCATTAGTGGCGACGTCATCGTAGAATGGTAAGAACATATGTTCCTGATAAACTACTAGCTGAATGGTTTATTAAGTCATTGTTACCTTCCATTAAAGAAGATGTGGAAAAGGGAGGAGTTGTCACTGAAGAGCAAGTCATTGCTCGTGTGCAATGTCTAGACTTGATCTATACTTAGTCTAGCACGCTCTATGACAAAATTCCTGGTGCTCCTAGACCAGATTTTTCCATTCCTCCTCCTAAATCAAACAAGGACTCTCATGCCGGCGACGGCATGATTGGCACCTCAAGTACACAAACTACAAAGGCCCCATCTGGTAAAGCCCTTGTAGTTGCCAGTAAAAAGGCAAATGACAAACTTCCTGCCTCGAAGGTTAATTCCATGTCGACCGACAAAGGCAAAGAACCGAAGCAACTAGGGGAAAAGAAGAAACAGGATGATTCGTCTCCTAAAAATCCTTTCGAAAACCCTTCTAGGAAAAAGAAACCTAGTCATCCATGTTTTATATGCGATAAGGACCATTGGAC
This sequence comes from Pinus tabuliformis, assembly GCA_031772625.1. Taxonomy (NCBI): domain Eukaryota; kingdom Viridiplantae; phylum Streptophyta; class Pinopsida; order Pinales; family Pinaceae; genus Pinus; species Pinus tabuliformis. The sequence continues at coordinate 112,845,660 of CM062812.1, forward strand.
GAGAGATTGTCTGCATAAAGCTGAGATTAAGAAGTTCTTTAAGAGTTCAAAAACCTCAGCGGTATTGACTGATCTGTTTCCAAACCCAGAAACCAATTTGGTTGCTAGCGACAATGCTTCCCCATCCCAAGTGCTTATGTTGTCCATTTCTAAGTAGCAAAATGATGCTTTGATATCGACAAGGAATAAAGATTACGAGAATCCATAGCTCTCGAACAACAAGGCTACAGATCAACCTAGTAGTTCGTCAACAACTTCAACTGAAGTTGTTCCACCCATCATTCATGAGCTAACGATAAAGCTACCAAAGGGAGTAGTACACAAATTGACATTTAGTCTTGGTGCCAGAGTGGCCTTTTCGGAGTAGGCCTCCAAAAAGACCCTGCCTTAATGGGTACCTTTGTCCTACCACCTGTGAGTAATCTAGAGGAAGTGGCAAATGTGGGAACCTGCAATATGATATCTTGCACATCTACAAATATTCAGAAGATTTCTGAACATTTTTCTAGCATGGATCATCGACAGGTATTGCCTCCAAGCCCAATAGAAATTTTGTAGCAATCAATTTTCTTGGCCTGGGTGGCAAACCCAAATCAACTCTCATTGAGTGTTTCGATAGATAGGTCTAAGGAATATGGCACCTCTTCAGATCCTTGGTCACATGTACATTCTACAGACAAAGGTAGCATTCAATCAATGATGATAGGAGAGGCACCATGGGAAGATTACCACCATCGTTCCCATCTTCCGGAAGATTGTTCCAGCGACCTTAATCATCCTTCAGTTTTTCATTTTCTATCAAATATTGTAAATGCGGTGGATTCCGAGTGAAGTCTGTCCATTATTGAAGAAACTATCGCCATAAATATCTCGACCAAACCAGATGTTGTAGAGATTATTCATGTCGGCAAATCTTTCTCTTCTTCAGAACTGGAAATATATTGCGCTCTCTTTCACGAATTTAGAGATGTCTTTGCATGGTCTTACGAAGAAATTCTAGGCATTGACTCGAGCATAGTTGAACACTAAATTAAGATGTATCTAGATGTCAAATCGATATGACAATGGCTTCGGCAGGTGCACCTGAAGAAAGCCACTGCCGCCAAGGCAGAAGTTGAAAAACTTTTACATGCTGGTTTCATTTACCCGATTCCTCTAACTGATTGGGTATCGAATATTGTTCCTGTGATGAAAAAGCAAGGAATGATTAGAGTGTGCGTCGATTACAATGAAGTAAATCAAGCTTGTCCAAAGGAAAACTACCCTACACCATTCATCGACCAGATAATTGATGAATGCGCTGGATGAAAAATCTTTTCATTTATGGATGGATTTTCCAGGTATAATCAAATAAATATCCGCCCACAGGACCAGTCAAAGACTGCATTTATTTGTTCATGGGGTACATTCGTGTACCGCAAGCTACCTTTTGGTTTAAAGAACGTAGGGGAAACCTTTCAGAGGGCTATGAATTATGCCTTCCATGACATCAAGAACATCGTTCAACCATATATCGACGATCTTCTGGCTCATTCGTGAAAGCGGACTGATCATCCGCCAGTTGAGAGCTTTATTTCTACGTTGCCGACACTACAAGATATGACTCAATCTGAACAAGTGTGTGTTTTTTTTTTGTTCTAGTAATTTACTTGGTTTCATGGTTTCTAAGGATGGGATTTGACTCGACCCATGTAAGGTTTAGGCAATCATCGATATGCCTCCACCTTCAAATTTGCTTCAGATTCAGAAACTCCAAGGGAAAGCAAACTTTCTGAGGAGATTCATTCTGTCATGTCAGTTACTTAGGGGCAAATATTCGAAATGGATAGCTATTTTTCAAGAGTGTGATATGGAATTCGTAAAATCCAAATCAAAGAAATCTCTAGTTTTCGTAGAGTTACTATGTGACCTCCCATCGTCGTCCAACGATTCAACATCCAAAGCATTAATCGTGGATGAATCTTTCTTTCTGATATTGTCGAGCAATCTGTGGTATGGAGATATAATCATCTATCTTCAAACCCAAACATACAGGCCTAATACCTCTCACAGAACAACGACGTACTTGACACCAAGCAAAAGACTACATGATCGTAGATTGTACACTTTACCGTCATGGTATCGATATAGTTCTGCGAAGATGCCTCAGCCATGAGGAGGCTGAAAAGGTCCTGAATGATTGCCATTCAGGCGCGTGTGGGGGGCATCAATCTGGTTATGCTATGACACAAAATATCTTACAAGCAGGTTACTTCTGGCCAACAATCTTCAAAGATTGCATAATCGCAGTCAGAAGTTGCCATGCTTGTCAAATCTTTGACCGCAAAACCAGAATACCACCCGCACCTCTACATCCAGTAGTTGCTGTTGGGCCATTCACCAAATGGGGCATAGATTTCATGACATGTAACCCCAGCTCGGCCAGGGGGCATGGGTATATCATAATCGCAGTTGACTATTTTATGAAATGGGCTGAGGCGATGCCTACATTAAATAACAACAGCGAAACAACTACTCTTTTCTTTTTCAATCATGTAGTCTCTAGATTCGGTGTTCCACAAGATATCGTCATAGATCATGGATCGCATTTCTACAATCACATGATGGTGGAATTGGCTACCAAATTAGGACTGTCCCACGACAGTTCTACTCCATATTATCCGCAAGCTAACAGACAAGTTGAGGGGATCAACAATGTCCTGAAGCGCACGCAGCAGAGGATGATTTGAGTCCAAAAATAGAGTTGGCACCTAATCATGTACTCAACCTTGTGGGCATATAGGACATTGGTGAGAAATGCAACTTGATTTACACCCTTTTAGCTAGTGTATGGCCTAGAAGCGGTCTTGCCGATTTAGTGTGAGATATCCTCTCTCAAGCTCGCAATCGACCTTCTCCCCTGAACTTCAGAGGAAGAGGCTCGTTTCTTGGAACTAATCCAATTGGATGAAACCCATCATGATGCCGCCTTGGCTAACGAAGCTCATAAGAAATGAGTCAAGGCGTAGTTTGACAAGAATGTCAAACCCCGTGTCTTCTCAGAAGGCGACCTGATCTTACTTTACGACCAGGAATCCGATAAATTGGGAGCAAGTAAGTTCCAATCATTGTGGATGGGTCCCTACATTTTTAAGCGAGTCTTAGCAAAAGGAGCCTACGAGCTAATAGATTACGATGGGATTACACTGTTGTAACCCCGAAACAGGTTGTACCTTAAGCATTACTATGCTTGATTAAGTGTAGTAATCTCTTTATATGCTTTTGTTATGTTTTTGTTTTCGTCAAGAATGATTTTTTTGGTTAGGTAATCCAATTTTTCATTTGTTGCAGATGTCGAACCTATTGGAATCATTTGTTGGATACTCCGACGGAGCTAGTCGTAGTACGTGGAACCTATCTTGTGCAGCCTAGGCCATTTTTTATCCAAGCGGCGAGTTAGTGAGTTTCAGAGGGGTGTGTATTGGTCAGTCAACAAACAACATCGCTGAGTATAGCATGTCGATATAGATTCTCTCTAATTCCATCACACATGGCATACATCGACTTGTTGTCATGCTATACTCACAACTCGTCATCCTATAGCTTATTGGCATCTATTCCGTTCGGAATCCATCTATCTATCGTATGTTCCTAAGGGTCAAGATTTTGGAAAGACAGTTTGATTCTATTCAATATCAACACATCTCCATAAACTTAAACACATTAACTGATTCATTAGCAAATTATGTGTTAGATAGACATTTTCAACATTTATAAAAGAAAAGCATTTCAATCAACATTTGTGTCAGGATCATATAACTTAACCAAAATAAAACTTCGAAAATCAAAAATATATATAACTGTTTATATTTTTTTACAAAATGTTCTATGTCTAGGACAAAAATCAGTCATACGACCCAAAAACTCAAAAATGCAGGAAAGCACCCTAGACTAATGGTGCTGGTGATAACAAGTCACTGCCTGTGCGATCATGCGTAAGAGCCTAGTCCATCGGCTCAGCACGCCAATAGTATGGCGATGTAATCTCAGAGGTAACTCATCAGTCCTCACATCCTAGATACCAAGGGTGAGACCCTCGATCTGATCCTGCAATACTGCAAGGGTCTAGGCTACGTCCAGATCATGAAGGACAACCCTCCCTATAGCCTCTCCTGCTGGAACGGCAGCTGCTACCCTCAGGCGCACTGCTGGTTGCATCGGTCCAATATCTGCACAAATACATGGGTTTGATTAGTCTTGATAACATTTTAAAAACACAAGAACATTATAAAAGAAATAAACAGAGATATGGTCAAAAATTTTACCTATAACACCCCACTACTCGCCAGTCGGCAGTACCAAATCTAGGTCGCCCCAGAAATCCATCCCGACATGTGGATACTCATCATAAACCATCTGCTGATGGTTGAACCACTCAAAGAAGGCATCAAAGAATGAAATCTGCGATTTACCAGCATGTCTGGCCATAAGATCAACCCATCTCTGCATCTGTGGTTTCGTCGATGCTGGTAGTCCGAGTGAAATGTACTGTGGCTGCATCAGTGGGATCATCTCCAAGGCGAAAGCGGTTAGAATAGAACCATAACCAAATTTCTTGGATCTACCATTCTTCACCTTGGTAAGCTATTCTTTTATCATCGGAAGTATTGCATCACACTAGTTGAATACCTTTGGTTCAAGGCATTCCAAGGCATACAAGGCATTCCAAGGCATACTACATATAGGACATGTTGGCTAAGTGAAGAGCTACGCTACCAGCCAATCTAGAAAAGGTGAATAAGATAGTCCTCAAGTACCGGTCAGTGACATCTTGAATACTAATCTTGCCGTCCCTGCTCGGCTGAGATCCATCTCTACAGAATCGGCGAATATAATCCCTCACGGATTCACCTCCACGAGCGGATCGTGATAGTGAGAGAGGGGCACCATGCCCCGATAAACCGGTCAAGAAGTAGATATCCTCAACTGCCCAAGGGATGGATTTACCTCGAATCTGGAACACTTGGTTGGTAGGATCCCATGCATCGAGAAAATATTGCAACAAATTGATTTGTTGCCTCATGCTGGATATGCGGAAGAATTTGAGCAAGCCACAGTTCCGCAATGTAGTCACCGTACCCGGATCATGTAAGGCAATCATATCCTCTTCTTCATGCTTGTGTTCATTCCATGTAATGACCATCTTGCTCTGATGAATCTATAAAAAACAAACAAGAGAAGAATTAGGATCCTAATTTGGTCAAAAACAGGCAAAATTTCCATGAAAAATCAGTGCATAAACTTTCCTAGCTGTGTACTGGGTGGGATGCATACTGATCGGTCAATGGCCATCTCAGTATGCATCGCACCTTTCGATGTATACTAGGTGCGATGGGGAGAGAATGAATTGTTCAAACCCTAGAGGCCTAGAAAAACAGGAAAACATGCTCAAAATCAGAAAAGGAAAGAATGCAATTGAAGAGCTCAGGGTTAGCTCCTACTTGGTCCAGACGGCGCCAAAAATAGTCTAAATAATCTCCTGGAATCAGCTGATGAAAATCGAGGGGGAAAACACCTCCAGAGCTCCAACAATCCCAAATTTGAATGAAATGGTAAAATGAGAGGTAAAAACTACTTTTATGTTACTATTCACGTAATTCAAAAAGTATTGGTTTTTTAAAATCATTTTTTCAATCATGTATTTACATTTTAATCAGTTTGATGGAGCAATTGAACAGGTAGTATGACCTTCAAGAAAACATAGTGTTAATGGTGAATTGAACATCTCTGACTATTATCACGAGCAAGTTTATGCGAATTTCAAGCTCGTTAAAAAATAAACCTAGCAATGAGCATATGTTCCCCCAGAGTTTAAGCTCATTAAAAAATGAATCCATCTTTTGGTAAATAACCTTTGTGATCGTATTACTATCAGCTTTTGACCCCTGATCGTGTTCTTACCATCACCTTCACTTTTTAGCTGATCATACGCCTCCACTTGATTGTTTACCCTTTTGAGGAACAACTGCGATGAGTGATTCTGTTAGCCACATTCTTTACACTGCCATGATTGAAAAGTTCCAAACCTTACCTGGAACCAGTTGTTACCTGAAAATATCACTCGTTCCTCAAAGACGAGTCTCTTTTAAGCTCTTTTTAGACTCGTAAAATATAAAAAGATTGTCAAGCCATTTGCCTCTCCAGCTCATTAAAGTGATTGGAAGTGCCATCCCACCTCTAGATTTTAATCTTTTTGGACCTGAGGGATCATTACACAAAACGATCGAGCGCTTGTCATTTTTGGCTCGTTAAAGTGATCGATAAAGTCATCCCTTCCGTATTATTTTATACTTTTTCGAACTTAAGGGATTACGAAAAAGGATTACTGGAGTTTCCTTTCCATCTCTTTTTAGACTCTCTAAAACTGAAAAGGACCGAGTTATCTTTGTCGTTAAACTCATTAAAACAATAACAACAAACTTGTCCATGTAGACAAGAGCGAGTTTCACTGTCGCTAGGCTCGCTAAAACATAGCGACAGGTTTTCCTGAAGGGAAAATTATAGAACAAGCATATGTTATCCTCCTCAAGCTTGAAAAAAATAAAGAGGTACTGGTCAGCAATGACTAGGGAAAAAGGGAAAAAAAACTTCAATAACTTCATTGGTAACAAGTTGCTCTTGAACATGACACTTTCACTCCATCACCATGATTGAGTCGGGTTGGGTTATTCCGTTCACCTGTCATATCATCATTGGTCCTCCATACCATCCATTTTTGGGGTTAACACTACCAATCCATTTCAGTGTCGCCAATATCTTCAAGAGAAGTCGCTCAGAGAACTCACCAACCTAGCTAACATCTCATCCGCTGCAATACCTTCACGCTTCATTCTTTCATGACCGCCACCCTGAACCTTGTATCATCAGATCGTTTTCACCTCCACAAAATCATTTGATCCGTTTCGTGTCTTAGATGTGGGATTCATTAAGGCCCTCCTACGATGGGTCACTTCTTGTCGACATTAGCTCATTATCCAAGAAGTTGACTTAGGAACAACTCTTTCAGTACTTTGAAGCTTACATGCCTCAATGGCAAGTTTCTCACTTCCGGCGACATGTTTATATCAATGGCCTTCGACCGAAATATTTTATGTGTTGTTCAACATCAACTCATATATTCACACCACGTGAATTTTACTGCAGTACCTTGAGGGTCATTATCATTATTAGTGATTCCTTTGGCGCCTGTTAACAGCTTACATCATTGGCTGGTAATCAGGCGATGTCTTTCCATGTTCGACACCAGAACATCTTTTCACATGGATCAACTTGTACTCCGGGTGAAGATTGAATGAGTTTGAAGACCCCGGATCTAGTTTCATCCATCCAGGTTGTGATATATTCAGGAAAATAAAGACAAAAAATGTACATCATAGCTGCACAGATAATCATCCAAGCCAAGGGATGATGGCTCTACCAGAATCATCAGTCTGTCACACAGACGGTTGTATGTACTATGTACATGAAAATGAATTTATAAAGCTAAGCATGGGAATGCCCACCTTAGCTAGATCATGGAAATATTATGAAGATAATGTATTGTATTGTATCTTATTATAGGTCACCTTCAAGTTTGAAAAACCTCGGATCCTCATGATAAAGCATTTCACCCGACATCAAAAGATTTACAACCTCATGCTTTAGGGGGCAACTGTTATAGACATATTTGGGCACTGCAAACCCAATCACATATGTCCATAAACCAAGGGCTTCTAAACCCCTAAAAGTGTTGTTTCATACCCTAAAGGAACAAGGTCAACTGATTACATCATTTCCCAGAAGTTCTCCCTGAAAAACTACTCAGAACTAGTCAAAAATAGACCATACAAACTGCTCCATGCTAAGGGTGTGATGCATCTCACTTGCAGCACACAAAAGGTGAGATGCATACTAAAAAGCCCTTCTGTAGGGTGTGATGAGCAACAGTAAACAAATGGCAGAGGCAGTTTGCTAAGTGGAAACCCAGGGAATCTTCTAGAAACTTCCCCTATGACACTTGCCTCTCTGAATTCGCCCAGGGATGAGTAAGAGATCATGAAATCTCCAAGTGGAACCAAGAACTATCAGTGAAATGACACTAATCAAAATCCCAGAAGCTAACTCACCCACCTGCAAATATCTATATATGGATCCCTCATCCTAGAGATCCAAAGGCTGGAATTTTGTATTTTGTAAGGAAGTGTTGTTGGTTTCTCTGTGCAACATTGTATTGTTGGGTGATCTAGCTTTTCATGAGGTGAAGAGGGCTTTCATGCTGGGAGGATCGCACTGGATTAGATAGCCTGGTTGTAATCCTCTCTTCTACTACTTCTATCAATAAAGCTATTTGAGTTTTCCTCCATATACTTGTGTATCTCTGAATCTTGTATTTGTGTATGCATTTGTATGGTTAATATACATTTGATCCTGTATTGTTTATGGTCATAGATCTCTATGCTTTGATGGTATTTTGCTACTTTGACTCTACAGGTGTTATTTGAAGCGGGACAAGTGAGAAAGGAGTGGCAAAAGCTCTATCAAGGGAGAGAGGAAACAAGCAAGGAGACTAGCGAAAGACTGAGGTTGGTGCTCTCTGCTTCTCTCTCATCTATCTCTCATAAAGGAAAACACAAGTGACTTTAAATTGTTTGTTTCTAAGATAGCTACCCATCTTAGTGGGACTAGCAGCTCTGAATGGACACTAATTTTCCTGATAACACCATTGCCCCTACTAATTCGCTTAACTGATGATGCTCATTTTGCTCTGCAAGGTTAACAAAAAATGACCCCTCATACGATTTTAGCTGTGGCTAAGATGTCAATTACGTGAATCTTTTGTGTAAGAGCAACAAGCTCGGGATCTCTGGGTCCTTATAATCAATGTCTGCAAAAGCTTGTGTTGCATTTTTGCAATAGATTTGTTGCTGTCTGCGAGGTCCCAATATTAAATTTTCATCGTGGGCAGCCGCCCACCTTAGTTCTGTTTAAGCTATCGTCTTTCATCGTGAGATTCCCCATATTACGCTTATCTTTCATAAATCACCTACAAGACTGCAGGTTTTATGGCAGCATCCGAACTAGTCCTGCTAGCTGTTTGGGAATCTCCAGTATATCTCTGACCACTGGCGTCAAGCTTGGCGCGAAGTTCATGGTCGTTGACATTATGCTGCCCAGAAACACTGGCCTTACCATCAAAGCGTCAAAGTGCGAAAATTCCATACCTCTTGGATACCGCACTAACTTAAGTCTCAAGATGCCATAATTTTTTCGTTGGAGGATCAACTATGATTTATAGTTTTGCTGAAATTCAAATTTGACCATTCCCCCATTATTCGAGTCATTAATGCGATATCTACGGTCAATCATTCCGAATCTAGCTCTGAATCCATATCTTAATTGCTCGCCGCCCATTCCTATTTGCCTTAACTCAGACATCTTGTCATGAATAGTGACCCAAAGGGTCCTTCCTTGATTCTTTGGGCAGCAGCGCAACCCCCTATACATGGCCGCGACCCGTGTGACATACCAATCTTGTACGCACCCCCGTTGTCGCACAATTCTCGAACAGACAGTTTTATAGTCCTGCACCCTCTTTCAACTGTTTGGAGCAGTGAGACTATGCTTTATTCGGTTAGTCAGGCAGCCGGCCCACCCATGTAGGGCTTCAAGAGACTGCCATTTACTCGTCCTGGGAAAGGCTCTCCATTAACTTTAACTAGCTAGACCACACCTCCCTCTATGACCTCTTTTACCACATATGGTCCCAACCAATGCATTCTGAGCTTTCCTGGAAATTTTTCGAACCTGCTGTCATACAGCAACACTAAATTCTTTATCTTGAATGTGTGCAACTTGATGTGGCAATTGTGTCAAGATTTCTCGCATTGTTTCTATACCTACTGATGGAATCCTGCCAGAAACCATTCTTCCTCAAGTTCTTCCAATTATGCGAGCCTCTCTTCCAAAGCTCCCCGGTCTAACATACATGTCATTGTTGTTATCTGCAAACTAGGTATGATGTATTCTATTGGCATGACTGCCTCTATGCCATAGACTAATCTGAATGGTGCCTGACCCGTCAATTTCTTGCAGGTGGTTCTGTATGCACATAATGTGGTAGGTATGCACAAGTCCCAGTCATTTCGCTACGTGTTACATACTTTGGTTAGCTCCATCTCCAGAATCTTGTTAAATGCTTCCACTGTCCCATTCGCTTGTGGGTGGTACAGCGTACTTTGCTGATGATACAACTGGAATTTCGCAGTGAGTGCACTGGTAGTTTCATTTAGGAAGTGCATTTCGCGAACACTCATTAGGATTTTTGGGCATCCAAACATGTCAACATATTGTCGAACAGAAATTTCATAGCTGTGGTAGTCGTGTAGTCCTCAACCGGCTGTGCTTCCACCCACTAAGTTAGGTATTCTGTCGCGGTGATGATGTAACGCACACTCGTCTACCCCTGAGGTTTTATTGGCCCCACACAGTCTATCACCCATTTTTCGAATTTCTGCAACGTCATTTGTGGATTGAGTAGCATCTCATCCCTTCACGATGGTTTCCCAGTCCACTAACATACGTCGCAGGCCCGGCAGTACACTTTCGAATCTTTATGTAGGATTGGCCACCATAGGCCAACGTAAAGAATCTTCTGTGCCGTCGCACGTCCCACATAGTGTCCTCCTGCAACCCCCCACCCCAATGTGCTTCTACGAGGATCTGTCCTCGTTCAAATTCAGGTATGTATCTTCGTAATATCTCGTCGTTTCCCATTTTGTAGAGGTTCCCCACGATAACAGAAAAATCCACCAAGCATACCACCAATTCTTTCTTCTACTGGACTAAATATCCCTGCAGCGCGGTCACTGTGGTTAAGAAATGGTTTATATCTTCGAAGTGGCCGTCCGCGATGCGCACTGCATAGAGCTATGCATCAGGTAGTCCTTCCTCCAAATTTGTTGGCTCCTCGTCATTCTCGATTCATGATAGATGATCTGGTCCTGCATTCAAGTATCCTGGCTTGACAATGACCTCAAAGTCATATTCTTGAAACAGTAATAGCCATCTGCATATGCGCCCCCCCAACACAGGCTTGTTCACTAGGTATTTCAACACGGAGTGATCGGTATACATCTTGAAATGCCCACCAAGTAGATAGTGGAATTATTTCTAGAGCTTGTATACCATCGCCAAGCCTTCATGTCCAGTAGTAGAATAGTTCTTTTCATCTTTGGACAGCCACCAACTCGCAAACGCAATCGGGTGATCAATGCCTTCCACACCTTCCTGCGTGAGTACAGCACCTAACACAATACACGACGCATCAACATGTACATGAAATTCGATGTCCCATTTTGCAAAGACAAAAATGGGAGTGGACGTCATTTTTTCCTTGAGAACCTCCAGACTTTTCTTACACTAATCATTCCAACAATATGTAACGTCCTTTTTCAGCAACTGTTCCATTGGCGCCGTGATTTGTGCATAACTCTTAATAAACTTTCGGTAGTAACCAGTGTGCCCCAATGTGGCGCGTAGTTGCTTGATACTTCGTGGTGCTTCCAGATTGAGAATAACAGCAACCTTCGTAGGATCCACCATCAGTCCTTGTTTGCAGACCACATGGCCGTTCAAATTCCTAAAGGGGATGAAGAAGGTGCACTGTTTAAGATTCAACACAATTTGGTGTCGTCAGGAAGTATCAAGTATTAACCGTAATCTTTCTATGTGGTTTTTAACTAACCCAAATACAGTCCAATTATCAAAATAAACCTCCAAAAATTTGTGGATGAATTCCTTGAACGCTGCCACAACTACGCATGAAAATATCGTTGGCGCATTTTTCAGTCCAAAAGGCATAACAATGTATTGAAAACAGTCCAATTCAGTTGCGAAGGTTGTCTTTCTCCTATCTTCCAGCGCAATCTTAATTTGATGGTACCCTAAAAACCCATCCATGAATGAGTAAGCCTCCTGTCCACCAACATTTTCAATTACTTCATCTATAAATGACGCCAGGAAGGGATCATGAACACATGCGTCGTTGAGCTTCCTGAGGTCCACGCAGATTTTAATCTCGCCCTTCTGTTTTTTCTCCTGTACTACCATAGGACTTATCCATTCGGACTCTTCCACTGGTTCAATTCTTCCCGCTGTAAGCATCTTGTCCAACTCTTCGCAGACCTTTTCTTTATACTTCGGATTCAACCGGTAAGGTCACTACTTAACTGGCTTTGCATCTGGTTTCAAAGTAATCTTCATCATCCCTAAGTCACCAATGATCCCCTTTAAGTCTATGATTTTGGTCCGGAACAAATATTGATACTTGCGAAGTAACTTGGTGACCTTATCCACTATAGCATTGTCCCAATAGTCCCCAAGTGTTGCATACTTTGGCTCTGCATCGGTACCAATGTTTACCTGCTTGGTTTTCAGCGGCGCCATGATGTCGGGGTCCTCAATAGATGGTCCTTGAACTTCATGACTCCCTTTGGTTTCTAGAATATTACTGTTTCTAGGGTCTCCATCATCCTCTTCTACCTATACATTGTAACATTCTAGGACATGGCTTAATTGGGTCAACGATACTGGTTGAACTACTTCCTGCGGTTCTTGTGGTACTTTAAAGATGGTGGCTTTCACGGCTTGTAGTGCGTCATCAACAGTATTTTACCATGGGTCTTCAAATGAGAATTTTAACAAAAATCCCTCATGCAAGACATCCCATTCTCCTGCACCATGTCGAAGTTCTGTCTCGGTGTACCAATTTCTGGGTATGACATCTAGGGTATGGTAGAATAAGTGTACCCATTCAAGCTGAGGTTCTTCTCCATAGGCCTTGGTCCATTTTTTAAGGTGCGTGCATGGGTCATCGCATCCATCGCATCTCTCAGCTATCATAGTTCCAGTTCCCCAAATCGTAACCACATCATTCTCCTGCAACAACGCCAGTTTTCAAAGCTTCCTTGATGTGTTCCCCACCAACGCGTAGGTGTCGCACACAACACCCATTTCAACGCATCAAATTGTTGGTGCTTTGGCATTGTGCTCTCAAACTTGTTCAAGAATTCATCCACCACTATCATTCCATCATATGTCGGTAGATCTCAAACCTGGGTTGTTACGCAATGGAGTGACTTAGTCATCATATTACAACTAAGCGTTGTTACTTCGTTCAACCGATTGTTCCAACATTAATTTTCTTCGTTAGAATTCCGAGGTGCAGGAACCTGCACACTCCCACACGATGCTTCCATCTGTAGTCAGATTTACCCAATCTTGATCCCGCATGGTTATCTTCTAAATACAATCCAGCTCATCGTCACTTCCATCATCGCGTACAGGTTCGGTGTAGCGTGCACCCTCGGCCAAATCTAGCGGAACTACTACGCAAAGGGATTTTTTCTTGAATATCATATTTATTTTCTTCAAATTGATGACTCCCTTCATATCCATCACCTAGTCGATTCCTAATAATGTGGAGTAAGGATTGCTATCATCGACAATTTCTATTACTTCAAAATCCGACTGTGTGCTGGCGCCTTCAATATCAACGGTCACTCCTTGTAATTTTCCCATGGGCACAATCTTTTGTTAGTTTGCCCTATCCGTAATTGAATAGGGGACCACTATAATGCGGGCCTCCCCATGCATTCCTAGGTCTGCTTAGGTAACACATTCACGTCCAACCCCAGGTCCAGGATAACCTGATCCATTTCACATTCACCGATCTGCGTTGTCAATCTCATCTCCCTTCCCGCGCGCAAGGTATGCTTTCCCAAATTTCAGACGATGCGCAGTTCACCCGATCCTGCGAATCGCTTGATCAACTCTTGTAATCCTTTAATTGCCTTATTATCACGTAACAAATTCATGCAGGTCTCTAGAAAGGTAGTAAGCATAGAAGGATCCATTCCTCGCTCTAGTTCATTCTTACTACATAAAGTAGAGGTCTTTGTGAAGCTCTTCTTAGCTTCCATCACTATCTCCTTTGCACTTTCCAAGTCGAACTTAGGCTCCTTTGTAGGAGCCTTGCCAATGCATGTATCTTCCTCGAGATGCTTCCCCTTGTCTTCCCCTGTGGTCGTGCCACTTCTTAGCACTATATTTACATTGGGGTCCTCTTCGTGGTTGAGGGGAAAGTACCCCTAGTGTCCTTTGGGTTAAGACTCTACCAGACTGAAAATTGCTTATTCAAAGAAACACACACACAGCCATTATCTTTACTGTAAGCAAATTCTAATGTTGAGGGTACGTACCTAAGGTCCTACGTTCGAGAAGGCCTTTAGGGTCCAAACCCTTCTTGGAGTTCCCTTCTTCTCCTTTGACCTGTAAAACAAACCAATCAAAGAACACAACAGTACATGGACAAATACTTATACATAAACCATCTTCATGCTATAAAGTTAGTTATAAAAATCTTTAAGTAACTACTTGCATAAGAACTCAAAATATGAACCTCATAAGCACAAAGAAAGATTGTTTCGGGAACCAAGACGTGTTTCTTTATATAAAGGAAAGTAAAGTACATATAACGGAAAGATTTCACCTGAAACACCTTCAGCAGGCTCCAAGCAAAGCTTCCTCCCGGATTCGTTCCAGCCTCAAGCCTCCAACAAGAGCTCCTTCCAAGTCTTACTCAATGGTGATATAAAGAGTGAATGATCACCAATACACATGGAAACAAGGGTTTCCTATGCAAAATGGGGGAAGTGCAGAAGGCACCAAGGACTTCAGACCTGGCCTAAGGGGAAAATCTTAGCATAATAATCTTGCTCTCTTTTCTCTCCCCCTTAGGCCTTCCCTTTGATGTCTTTTTATACCAGCTCCAAAGTAGTTTTTTAGTTAGGAGTTGGTTGGGAACAGTTGGGCCACGGGCACTAACAGGTGATTAGCAGGTAAAACCCGTGATCTCCGCCCGAAAATAAGGATTTTTTTTTTTTTTTAAGTGTTTTAATACATACACGCGGGTTGGGTATACACAGACCTGCGTGTACACGCGTTTAACTCAGGGCAATGTCGCGTATAAGGGATAAAACATTGTTTTTTAAATTTTAGGACCAGGTCTGGAAGGAGGGGTTTCCCTAGGCCATAAGTGCAGCATGACAAACCATAAAAGTGAGATTTGGAGCTATAACAGATGCCCCCTAATATATGAGGTCAGAAGGGGAACATGATGGCCGAAATATATTATGTAAGTACATGGAAAGGAAGTCTATCGAGAGACCGAGGAGGACTTCACCAGAATTCAGCCTGCCAAGCCACCAAAAGGAGATCAGAAAGAAACACTGTCTGAGGCGGGCATACCCATGCTCAGAAAAAGTAAAGCATGTCCGCATATCAAGTACAAGCGGATCCACTAAGTATACAAGTATAAATGACTGGAAGATACATAATGGATCATCTGATCATAATGAGAAAGTACATGTCTGAATATCACATATAAGACTGTCAATGATGTTGAAAGATGCAACGGATCACTGATATCAAAGACTGATCCCAAAAGGTACCAACTGAACATGATGGAATAGGATGCTACTGCACTTCAAACTCATGTGCCAGCATATAGAATGTCGCCATGATTGACTGCAACATATAAGGTGGAGTGGTATCAACTAGCAGCAACAGGAGCAACTGTCAAGTGAGCCAGTGAATGCTGATACAACCTGAGGTCTTCACCGACCGTCGTGGTACATTTCTACACCATGGGAATAAATGATCTAAAATCGACCATGTGAGAAATCGTTTGATTACCGGTCATTGATGTATACCATTAACAAACGCGAGACTACTCACCGATAATGATAATGAGCGTCAAGGTACCCAGTACAATCTAACAAGTGTGAATAGATGAGCTGAAGTCGAACACCTGTAAGAATCTATCGATCAGGAGACAATGATGGTTTCCCACTGTCGATAGCGAAGGATCTGCCACTAATGACTGCAAACCCCAAGGTACTGCCAAATGGACTCTAGATCTTTGCCCCAGAGCAATGAGTCGGAGTCGATAGGGAAAGATCTGCTAGAAGGAAGGCATTAAGGCATCCTCCATCAATCTAGCGCGAGTGTAACCCGTAGGCCAATAATGTGGAAGGAATCGGACGAAAAAGATGTAGTAACCCAACCGAAGTACGTTTCCGGCATACACAAGATGTGGCTAGCGCACGGCAGAAACCCTCTGAACCAACCAATAATGAAAGCTGACACAGAGGCGAGGTATCCACCAATAGGGTCAAATGGAAACAAAGATACTGCATGAATCCCAATGTGTGATAATGTATGTTGATGTCGAACACAAGGGAAACCACTCAGTCAAAGACCCATGATACTGATCGATGCTGAGCACAAGGTGACCTATCAATAATGAAAATAGGGCCAGGGTGCGGCTCTAGGCCTATCCTCAGAGCAAGGTGTTGTCGTCGATAAGGACAAGACCTGCCAACAAGGAGTCAATGGGGACCTTCTCAAACTGGCACGAGTAAAGGACCAATATAACTGATGTGATGATAGACATGACACTGACAACCAGGGATGGCCGACTGAAAAATGAGTCAAGAGACACCGCAGAGAGGCCGACTCAGGCTAACTTCCCTTGAACAAAAGCACGACTCAATGTGACTATGTGGCAGCATATGATGACTCTGTATAAGTTCGCCATGCAGGAGGCACGAACGAACCCTCCATATGATTGGAAGAGATAACCAATCGAGGGAGAACTGACTCAATAACAAGGTTATGGCATACCTAAGTCAAACTAAATCCCACCCATGCGGAGGAGACTTTGTTTTGAGTGCTTTGTTCAAGGGCGACACGACTGACTCTAGCTGCCAACAATAAATGGAAATAATTTCCCTGTTCCCGCTCTTTTTGGAATATTTAATTTTTTTGTCTTTTTCTGTTAAGCTGGAAAAAGAATAAAAGAATGCTATGGTACAGTGGAAAGAACGAGTGTCGGTGAAACAGATGATCTAGTTCCTGGGAAAGGAACGTTCCTATGCTCAATGCAGGGAGGTGAAAACTGGTCAGTGACACTCAAAGGTATGTTCCTTCCACGGGTCAGGGTATGTCAAGCTGCAGAAGTAAAAGGTATGCAAGGTTGATTTTGCAGATGTCATGGTCAAAAGTTGGCTTAAACACGAGTCCAAGTGAAGCCGGCTCTAGGCCAAAAGGTGCAAATGGTCGACATGCAATGCAGAAGTACAACTCGACACACATAGGAGCCTCTAGGGTATAAGGCCAGAATGAAGCGAAGAAGTAAAGAGGAATGAGTCTTGATCGCATAAGTCATGGCAGGACTAAAGAGGACTCCCGAGCCTAGGGACAAGAAATTAGCATGAGTGCCAAGCGTCAAAAAGGTACTAACTAAGGCACCCATGATAAGGTAGGCTCTACCACACAAGTGATGATACTTCTAAGCAATGAGAAGGTTCTGAACCATAACTTGGTGGGATCAATCCTAAGGCAAAATGGGAAAGGAAACTGATAAATGCACAATGCAGGTGGAAAAACCTAACCTATATGCCAGTTTCGAGAACCAATACCTGTCAGAACGGACCAACCATAAACTTCCAAAGGAGAAATCTTCCAAGTTCTGTAAACATAAATAGGAACACTAGACACGAAGTTAATACATCCCACTTATAAACTTCATATAAGATCTTGTGTTATAGAATACAAAACTTGAAAATGTGTACCTCATATATACAATATGGTACAGGGAACCACGCAGCCTTGCAGCTTACACATAATAGTTCTTCTGGACAAACCCCTTGCAGCGATCGGACCAAGGACTCTTTTGGTAGTCATAACTCATGGCTTCAAAGAGTTCCTCCTGTGAAGGCAAAACAAGTTCTAAGAAATCATGAGAACTACAAGGATCAAAAGAGGGAATTAAAGGGTCCCATGTCCCTATAGGATGAATCTCTCAGTCAACTGTCGGGACCAAGTCCCAAGAAGGAGAATAATAAGTCAAAGAATTCTTCTTAGAAGAAATTGAACATTGAGGACTCAATGCCACATAGTTCAACCGTGGCGGGGTAGAGTCTACTTGAACACTTGGAACAAACCAAGGGGCATTCTGCAGTAAAGTCGAATTAGGGTGGTGATTATCAGATGCAAGCTGATCAATAGTGACAATATTCCCGTTATGAGGAAAGCACATTACTCGAAAGAGTGAAGACACCACAGCATTCATAGCATAGACATAATCACGCCCAAGTAGCATATTCAAGTCGAAAGGGCTATCAACCACCATCATATCGATTAAGACAGTCTTCCCACCTAAAGTGATAGGCACTTGAGGAAGAACACCCATAGATTCACCAGGCCTTCTATCATAGGCTAACAACTGACTCTGAGCTGTCAACAACTTTGGGGAACCCAAAGCTTTCCAAGTCAAAGAGGATATAATACTTGCAGAGGATCCTTCATCCACCATACATCGATAGACATTTGTGGAATTCACTCTGACCTTTATTTGAAAAGGTGCAGCGGAAGGAAGACGAGGCTCAACAAGGCTATCCCAATCAAAGGAAACACTCTTAGCACTTGGAGGGGGAACATTCGAAGTAATCGGAATGCCCCCTATACTAGAAGACTCTTTACTAGAGATCAAACAAACTCTTTTGTTAGGCACTTCACCCCCCAAAAGAGGAGTGTAATCGGCCAGCGATTGCACTGGCTTTACCATATTTTCAACCGATGGTTGATGGGATTGATGAGAAACCATATCAGGTTTAGGAGTAGAAGTACTTTCAGACTCGGACCATATCCTTTGAACCTCTGGAATACCAGGGCATAAATGAGTAAGATGGTCTCCCTTGCATATCTTACAAGGGAACTTAGGTTTAAAACTTTTACGTCCGGGTTTCTTATCAACCTCCATTCCACCAACATGACTAGCAGTGGTTTGTGGAGAGTCCTGAACATGACTTGCAGAGGTCAGTGACTCTTTGCTAGTATGACTTGCAGTGACTAGACTCATGCCCCCAGCATGACTTGCAGCGGCTGAAGACTCATCTCCAACATGACTGGCAGAGGTCGAAGATGAAGTGCTAGTATGACTTGCAGTGACTAAACTCATGCCCCCAGCATGACTTGCAGCGGCTGAAGACTCATCTCCAACATGACTGGCAGAGGTTGAATATGAAGTGCTAGTATGACTTGCAGTGACTAAACTTGTGCCCCCAACATGACTTGCAGCGGCTGAAGACTCATCTCCAACATGACTCGCAGAGGTTGAAGATGAAGTGCAAGTGTGACTTGCAGTGACTAGACTCGTGCCCCCAACATGACTAGCAGTGGCTGAAGGCTCATCTCCAACATGACTGGCAGAGGTTGAGGATGAAGGGATAGAATTATTCTTCTTCTTTGACTTCCTTTTTTTCCTCTTTTTAGATTTCTTGTGACAAGAAGGAGGAGAAGAAGGAACCCCAGATTTCTCTTTGAAAGAAGATGAACAATTAGCACCCATGTGATGCCCTTGAAATAAAGCATTCGACTGAGAAGCTTCAAGAGCATTTGGAATATTCGGAATGGACCACAGCCAAACGGGTAGTCCAACATTCAACCTAGGAATATTCAAAGTGGCCATCAAGGGAGTACCAACGTTTCCAAAGAAAGGAAAAGCACAAGGATCCCCTTTCGGGAGGGCACCTTGGTTGGTTTCCACAGGAATATTGGCCATATCGAACTGATCCAAAGACCCTTCCTCTACGGGAATATAGAAATAAATTTTCAAGGAATATGGATAAGCAATCAAAACCTTTGCCCTTGAGGAGGCAACTCCACAACTTCTGAAAGAACAACCAAAAGCCTTTCAAGATCGGTAGAGTGGTAAGCCATGCACTCATAACACAAAGTCCAAACGTGACTAGACAAAAATACCTAAAGCCAACTATATACAAGGAGCAAAGAGCACACACTATAAAGTCCCTAAAGATACAGCCAGTCAAACAACTTCCGAGTATTTCCGCTCCGGGTGACGAGGACCAGACACCAAAATACAAGAAAGTGGAGTCAGGGGCCTTCTGAAGATAGTCTGGGATAATGACAGCCCAGTCCTATTAGCGAAGGTAACAGAGGAAGTTACGCTGACCTCCTAACAACCGCCTGCGCCGGTGCAAGCCCCCAAGCTTCGCAAGGGTGCCCTCCAGTAGTACTGTCGAGAGTGATGCAACGTCGACCTCAGGTGCCACGGGATTCCCCTCCGCAGCCACCTATGTAGATCCCTAGGAGAGGCAACTATGGGCACCAACTCGTCACAGAAGCCAGGCGGAACAGTCGTGAGGTAAGTTCAGACAAGTAGGAGAGGGGGTATCTCTCTTCCCTGTCTTCACAGACCCTCGTGCTTAACTCCCAGATCCGGAGCTTTCTTGGTCTTCCTAACGCTATTGGATTTTCTCTCGTTATTCAGACTCTTATGTTTGACGTTTTATGTGGCCTTAGAGAGTTAACTCTCCACTCGCCTAATCCAAGGCCCTAAAATCCTAAACTTGTTGGTGTAACTGACTAAAACAAAAAGTTCTAGTGAATTTTAGTTAGCGCTTGATTTTATTAGGCTGTTATTTAAGTCACAAGGTAACGGAAGTGAAACTAGTGGTGTTTTTGACGCAAAAGAAATTAATAAAAACTTAACTACATGCACATGCACTTTTTCTTTTTTCGATGAAAAGTAATCTCTACAGGATTCAGAGGAACTTCAAATAAACAAATTTTTCTTTTCTTTTCGTTAATGCACACTTCACACTCACAAAAGCTAACAAAACTATGTATGCATAAAAAGAGATGCAAATCTATCCTAATGCAACAACTATATGTGAATGCAAGATTTTAAGACTACTCTGCAAACAAAGAAGGAAAGTTGCTCACTTATCAAATTTGTCTTGCCACTAAAATGCTTAGATAGAAAATGATGTGCTACCAATCATTTCGTCCAAACAATAAAAACAAGTTCTAAGATAAACATAAAGCCCTTCCACTTCGCAAAAAAAGAAATCAAATGAAAAGCAAGTTTAAGAAAGCGAAACTCAAAACTTTCAAAAGATTTTCTTTCAATCAACAAAGAAGTCTTTTTCAAGGAATGCTCTCAAAAATACTGACACCAATGATTGAAGAATAGGCAACCAAACACCTTTGTGAATTGACACCTTTCAAATGATGAAAACCCAACACAAATAAATGTGTTTGAAATCGCTCTTGACAATCAAAAGCAGCAATGAAAGTCCAAAAGATCAAAAGACAAGTTTCAAGAAAATGGTAACAAACAACTTTCCCGAAACGAAGGAGAAAATGGTCACAAAAATGATTTCGTTAAGCAAACAAAAGGGTCATCAAAACAAAATGAACACAAAGAATGAATCCAATCTTCCTACTCTGCCAAAACAGAGCAGTCAAGATTCTTAACCAAAAATCTTGTGTGTCAAAAAACAATGACGCTTGCAATCAACGAAAACAAGACTATTACTCCTTATAACTAGAGAGAGTTCAGAACAAGATGCCCCCTGTTAAACAGAGGACTGTTACTGGAAAATGACTGCTTCAAACTGACCCAAACCACCAGACAAACATTCAACAAAAAGGAAATTTATAAATCTTGAAAATTATATAATATATGCGCCTGTAGTGATGTGCAGAATGTGTGTACACGCGACTGTAACTGAGGAAACCTGTGTATACGCGGGTTCACTTAGTTCAACTTGCGTATATATGCTTCTGTAATCTAGAAAAATAGCGTATCTGAAGATTTTCAAGAAAAATAAAAAATACAGACTAAAAAAACTGGAAAAGCTTAGAGTTCAAGAACAGATCAGACAGTCAGAGCCAGCAAACAGAGGGGCTGAGCCTTGATTGGCTTGAAGACTACCCAAACTAGGAACAACAAGAGTGTTGTCCCCAGTGGAGTTGCCAATTCTGGTTGAGGGGAAAGTACCCCTAGTGTCCTTTGGGTTAAGACTCTACCAGACTAAAAATTGCTTATTCAAAGAAACACACACACAGCCATTATCTTTACTGTAAGCAAATTCTAATGTTGAGGGTACGTACCTAAGGTCCTACGTTCGAGAAGGCCTTTAGGGTCCAAACCCTTCTTGGAGTTCCCTTCTTCTCCTTTGACCTGTAAAACAAACCAATCAAAGAACACAACAGTACATGGAAAAATACTTATACATAAACCATCTTCATGCTATAAAGTTAGTTATAAAAATCTTTAAGTAACTACTTGCATAAGAATTCAAAATATGAACCTCATAAGCACAAAGAAAGATTTTTTCGGGAACCAAGATGTGTTTCTTTAAATAAAGGCAAGTAAAGTACATATAATGGAAATATTTCACCTGAAACACCTTCAGCAGGCTCCAAGCAAAGCTTCCTCCCGGATTCGTTCCAACCTCAAGCCTCCAACAAGAGCTCCTTCCAAGTCTTACTCAATGGTGATATAAAGATGAATGATCACCAATACACATGGAAACAAGGGTTTCCTATGCAAAATGGGGGAAGTGCAGAAGGCACCAAGGACTTCAGACCTGGTCTAAGGGGAAATTCTCAGCATAATAATCTTGCTCTCTTTTCTCTCCCCCTTAGGCCTTCCCTTTGATGTCTTTTTATACCATCTCCAAAGTAGTTTTCTAGTTAGGAGTTGGTTGGGAACAGTTGGGCCACGAGCACTAACAGGTGATCAGCAGGTAAAACCCGTGATCTCCGCCCGAAAATAAGGATTTTTTTTTTTTTAAGTGTTTTAATACATACACGCGGGTTGGGTATACACAGACCCGCGTGTACACGCGTTTAACTCAGGGAAATGTCGCATATAAGGGATAAAACACTATTTTTTAAATTTTAGGACCAGGTCTGGAAGGAGGGGTTGCCCTAGGCCATAAGTGCAGCATCACAAACCATAAAAGTGAGATTTGGAGCTATAACACTTCGTGTGGCTCAAACTTCATCATTTGGACATTATTGGTCGGAGTAGGCTGTGGTACCCCTTTGTCGCACATCTGTGCGATCAGTGTAGGACAATCTATCATTTCATTGTCAAACTGCCCATAGTACAAACAAGATAGCCTCATCGGGTTGGTGCAATCATGAGCGAAATGCCTCGGTCCACCGCAATTGTAACATATTAGCTGTCCTTGGCCCCTTCCTGGCCCCATTCCTCCTCGTCCTCGACCTCGCCCCTGAAATCCACTACACGCCATTCCTATGCCTAGGTCAAAGCCTCGTGTTTGCATCTGCATTCTATATGGTGGAGTCTGATCTATCATTAACTCATAGCTGCGAAAAGTATGCTCGTCATGGCCCACCGATCTACAAAAATTGCAAAACAGCTGCTGGGGATTCTGCGTATACCTCTACAACAAATGAAGTTGTTCGTTGTGTGTTTTCCTCCCACCTAAAAGATTGCACACCAGAGCACGGGTGCCACACTTGGCCCTGCCTATACTTTTGGTCTTAACGGTTTTGACCCCCCTCCTGCCAAATAGTTCGCGAATATGGGACAATTATCCTTGTCGTGACCCTGGCGCTTACATTTTATACACCATATTTCTTCGCGCACCTCTGGTTGTGGTGCCCTATCTTGCTTCAAACTCTACATCTCCAAACATAGGTTTTGTATTTGTGCGTGGATTTGTTGAAATTCCAACCCAGGATCTTGTATTGGAGTTTCATGCAACCTTAGTGCTCTCTATAATGGTTCAGCCTGGGTTGAAAGCTTATGTTGTGACAACACTGTCCTTAGGTGCGGTGTCAAGGATGCCACAAACCAGGCGCGGTGCTACGCATCTAAAAGCATCATATTGGCCTCACGGATTGTACTCTTCAGTCGCTAATCCAAATCTGAAGGGTTCTCACTTGGGAGCATCAAAATTTCCTTAAATATGATGATTACTGCACTTCTGATTTCGACCGACTGAATTATTTGTTCAACGCATCCTGGATCTCCACTATTCCGACACTTGGGTGATCACTAGAGTGCTTGATATACCACGTCAACGCGTGATCCTGCAACATGCTCACCAATGTGGCCTTCTTAATGTTATCATCCATAACTCCTTGTGCTTCCCACACTCCCTTTACCACGAACCAAAACTTCTTTGGGTCCTCATTTCCTACTCCTCTGAATAGAGGTAACTTGATCGTGCTTGTCATGTTGAACATGGGGGTGGTGGAGGTGAGGTGGGTGAAGATGGGGTTGACGTAGGTGAATTGGGTGATGGCATGGGTGGTAACTGCATAATGCGCTACTTTATCAACCATACCGCACTTCCCGGGGAGAACCCAGCAATCTCCCCCTTGTTCTCAGGAAAATGAAAACAGGGGACTGTTCTCTAATCCTTCGATCCCTTTGTATATTTTTCTGCTCTGTGTTATCCCAGACATCAATGGATTCGCATCACCCTTTTTTCACATAATAACATTTTAATCCAGGTATTTAAGGATTTGATGTACTTACCTTGCGGTCCTTGGAGAAATTATCTTTCTTCTTCGTTGTACCTTACAGTCGTTTCTATCGCAAATTCGGTGATAAACCCCCCTATTATTTGGTCCAGCCAATGGTCTACGGCCCATGTGATCTTATCTTTTGATGCCTCTAGCATGCGCATTAACTCCAGAGTCCACACTATTGGCTAATCAAGCTGATGTCTTCCCTGGCTGTCAACTAGCCTTGATATCCACCCGTACAGTTCAGAAGAGAAGGATGTGAAGAAGATCTCGTGGATTTCCATACATATGTAGCGATCCATCCACTTCTTCTCAGATATTTGTGGGATTTTAATTTCTTGTACCACGAATTTGTGAAGCTTCTGATCTAACCACTCTTCAATTTCCTCCTTCATAGGGTTCCAATGTTCCGACATCAGAAATCCCTTAGGCAGATCCTGGTCTTGGCAAAGGAACCATTTGTTGGCTTGATGGGGCTTGACCTAGGTTCAGAAGAGTTTTAGACAAACAAATCCCAACACTACTAGCCCTTTCCACAACAGTCCGCGGAGCACAAACTGAGGTCTCACTCGAGGTAGTAAGGGAGGGTGCTAGAACTAGGTTTCCGCACCCTATGGATGTCTTGATGACACTTGGAATGGTCATGAACCACCCTGCATGCTTACATTGTTCCATGCAGCGATCTAACCTCTGCGCAACTCAGTGTAGAGAACGATAATGCTCGGCCTAGATCCATAGGTAATATTATAGATCTGACTTAGTTTTAGCAGCCTAGTATTCTTAATTACTCACTTAACCTCTTTAATTAGTGTGCGCAATCATAAATCGTAACAAGATGCATAAACATATAACAGAAGCATAAACATCTAGATCTGTGAATAAATGCACAAGATTTCAAGATCAACTTATCTTTTTATTAACTTTTGTTCCAGTATAATCCACTTCCACCTTGCACACACGGCTGCAGGGGTATGTGCACATAGCTGCGGAATCTACCAGGTCTTTGTACACACAGCTGCAGAGCCTCTTACTCCTATTACGACCCAAGACTTGGAGTTACATACTTAGAGCAATTCTCGCCTTCAACAACCCATAATATTATTCCTTAGAACCAAAAAGCTACCTTTTACCCTTAAATCCTTTCTCTATTTATACATTCCCATGGTCCGTCGACCATGGGTAGGCCGATACAATCTATATTAAATTACAATATTTTTGGGCAGACTACCCTTTGACTTGACTCATTATAATTCGCGTTCCACGCACTTCGCGAAGCTTTTACAACACTATTACCCAAAATTGTGGGCTTTAAACCCCAAAACCATTACACGATGGATCCATTGCCCAACAACCTTTGATTTAGGTTTTCTCATTTAGATTTTACCCCTTCTCCATTTCTACTAGTTGGATGAGCTTGAACACACCGAACAGAAGACTGAGTACAGTCATGGAGTTTCCAAGTGTGGACAAAGGTTCATGGTTTGACCAGATCTCCCCTTATAAACGAATTGTATTTTCCATCAAGACTTCTTCGACCGAAGATTATAACCAAGCATAGAGAAGATAGACACAGGACTAGCCAAGTGCTACAATGTCACAAGACTCTTTGGATCTCAGCCACATACTTACTCAAATGCCAGAACTAAGTAAAGGGCAACACTTATTGGAAAAACAAAAAATATCATTATATTAAGAAAACAAAACAATGAAAATAAAAAATAGAAAAGTAAAGCTAAAATACAACAAGCAAGAAAAGTGATTAGGAAAACAAACCAAACCAAGTTAGCAAGAAAACAAACATGCAAACCAGAAAGCAAAGAAAATCAAGAAAGAAAACACTACTCCTACTCCTACACTAAACAGTTGGGGTTACATGAAATTAAACTTCGAGTGAAGCTACCGTAGGTGTACTCGACCTGCAACCACAAAGATACAAGTGATTAAAACATATAAAAAATAGTGTGCAACAGAAAATACAAAAACTTGACAATTTCTCTCACAAGAGAGAAGGTCTTTCCTGTGGGCAGAAATATGTGTCACAACCACCCAACACACATGCTTACCTATTTTATGAATACCATTTTTCAACAAACCTCGAAATTCTCTTACGAGTGTGTGTTCATCTACACCAAGCTTCTTAGCTACCGTGACGAATGACTGAAGCTTGTTATCTGCAGCACGACTCGCCAAGTAATATTGTTCCATCCATTCAGTGATTGGATTATAAAATTCATGATGGATGTTTTGAAAGACTCGTGATCTTTGAAAATATTAATTCCTGATTCGAGAGAGGGGATCACGATGGGAATTCAGTATAGATAGATAGATATGGTCATTCTTGTCGGTCATTTCAAGAGAGTGAGGACCTACCATGGCCATCATCATAGTTTGAAATGCCTCACCTACTTGACATAAGTCTGAGGAGAAAGATGTTACACGGTGAAGATCATAGTGCCCAAAGCAACTGTCGTTGGATGTACTGTTGGGAAAATGATAAACCACATGATAGTCACACAAGATAGAAGAAATATTAGACGAGTTGGTTGAGATGCTATATTCCCAGTTTGACATGAACAAAGAAGATTTTCGAACAATCTTGTGAATGCTCTTAATGGTGGAACGAAGTTCACCGTGCGCTAGATATGACAGACACGCACCTACAACCAGTGGAAAATGCGCATTCATCATGGTCATCACAAGAATGTAGAAAGGATTCCACCACTGTGAATGTGTGAAGCCAGTTGGGGCATGGTGAAATGAGAGGAACTTGATTCGCATGATAGCTTGTGCACTCATCATCACACAAGGAGATTGTTGGTGTGATAAGCAGGTAGATTTGAACTGCAAGATTCACAAGAAGACCAAGGAGTTGATCACAAGAGAGAACATCTGATAAGTATGCTTCGAGACAAAGATAGTATTTAAGATGATCAACTTCATAGTTCAATGATTGCATGAGAGATGAACACTCCCAACCCGAATTGGATGTAAGAGAAGTGCATGAAGACAGACATGTAACAGACTCTTGGATTTGGTCATTAGTGAAAATAAGAAAATTTTGAAATATCACACCCAGAATAGTAGACATCTTTCACACTGTGATCCATGTCAAGTGCAACCATGTAGATAGATGGATTGTGTGTGAGAAACCAGATTTAATTTGGTTCGAGGGGCATACTAGAGTCACGAGGCCTTGACATAACCATCAATGGATGTTGAATGCCTCAACACCCTGGCACATATCAGAACTTTCCAGGATTTTAAAATGCCATTTTGAGATGTGAACCAGATCATGCATGGCTTAAGGATGGTTGTTGTTGCTGATTTCAAAACAACTCTTAGGATGGCAGCCATCTCTGTCATAGGCTTCATAAAAATTTTCAGCTTCAGCAAGCTGACTTGATGATTTGTCTTCATGCAACATACAAGATGATGACATGTGGGAAGAATCTTATGCATTGAGACTATTTTCATCATGGACAATCGCATTGTCTTGTGTCAATTGAGGAGATATCTCATTAGATGAATAAACAAGAGAATGTGGAGTATCTCCGACACATGTCAATGCACTGAGGATGATAGCACACACAGGAAATTGGGGTGAAGAGGAATTTTCGATATGGATGTCTTCTTTGACAAGTGCAAATTCTAGATCTGAGTTAGAGTGTACATTAGAGAACAACATATCATATGATGTGTTTGGGGGTTCATCACAACAAGCATGGGAGTGATGACAGCCCAAGACTAGAGGTTGATTGAAAGAATTAATTGTGCATGATATTTCACCAATATTAGCGAATTGAGAATCGACCAAGAATGGAAGCTCATTGTCTTGATGTGAACCATTTTGAAACATAGAAGAGGAATTCATTGTGTCTTAATGTTTTTGCTCCTCTACCTGTGTAATGAGACTTACTTGTACATGACCACAGTTTGGGCTAGCAGCTTGAGAGTAAAGAGAATGCAAATAGCTAACTTGTAAAGTGGATTGATCAAGCGAGTCATGGTACAATGAGTCATGGTTTGTAGATGATGGAGGATGGGAGAGATGTAGATCAAACTCGAGACTTGGGTTATGAGCTGTGATGTCCTCCTGCAGAATGGAGGAATGAGTCTTCACCATAGGCCTCGTGAGCCATTATGGAATTTCCTCCATTGGAGCAGGAGACAGCTAAGAAGATCGGTTGGGAATAGGTTGCATAGATTTTTCAGCTTTGCGACCGTTGTGAGGGGGCACCCTCTGTGCAGATTTCTCAACTTTGTAACCACTGCGAAGGGGCACCCTCTTCGATATCAGAAAGGGAGGAAGACAAGGAACAAATGGGGTGTTGAGCTCCTCCTCTGCAAACTGAGGGGCCTCATGATCCACAAGAGTCGAGGAAGAAGGGGAATCAGGGGGTTCACCATGTTGGGAAACATGAACCAATCATTTCAACTCTTGAATCACGAAGTCAAGGTCCAAAAACTGTTTAGGAATTTCATGACAGAGGTGAAGGAAGCGAGTAACAAAGTTCTCAACAGATTTGCCAAGCTTCATTCTTAAACAAGAGATTCTTTCACAGAAATGTTGGTGGTTATACTTATCGAAGGTTTGATGGAGCTCATTGAGGAGAGTAAGAAGAGAATGGATGGAAGCAGGTGGCATGGTATGACACCACCAATTACGAAGATGTTCAATGGTGAGGAAGAAAATTAGGTAAACAAGCTCTTCACTATTAATTTCATGGGATTTGTAGAAATGAAGAAAATTAGAAATGTGCTTGGTTACTGACGTTCTTTCCTCACTGTCAAACTTTAACAAGGACAAGTGATCAATAAGATCATCGGGGAGTGACAGTTGATTAAGGGAGAAATGAGAGAAACACCCCAGGAGAATGATTTGTGTATGATCCATTTAGTAAGAGATTCAAACAAGATGCAACGAGCTCAACTTCTCATCTCACCCTCCTTCTAGCAATAGAAATGTTGATGATGCTAGATCCACCAACATTTAGGTGTTGGGAACGAGTCCCCTAGGGTCATTTTTGAGGTTAAAAGCCCAAGTTTTGGGGCAGAAATCTCAAGCTTTGCATAAGAAAGGTAAAGTATCCGCATTTTGTGGCCGCAGAGCATGAATATTTAAAGAGTCATAAAGGTTTTTCTCCCTTAGTTTATGCAACTTGTGTCGGCTTTAAGAGATCCACCCATGGTCTGTGGACCATGGGATTATATAAAAAGGGAAGTCTTAGAAGATTCTAAGGAAATTTTTAGTTCAATTCAGTTGAGTCATGTTATGTTTTATGTAATGGGTCTATGAGAGCTAAGAGCAAAGAGTCTTAGCATAGGAAAGAGGCTCTGCAGCTGAGTGTGCAGAGGCCTAGGGTAGAAGTTCGTAGCTGAGTGTGCAAACCCTTGCAGTTGTCTACGCAGGGTGGTTAGAGTCTATAAAGAATATTTCAAAGATCAATAAAGAGAATTATTCTAGAATTATATGTGTATGATCTGTTTTGCTTCTATTATAAATACAAATGATTATGTTATGATGAATACTGGGCTTATGTTTTAATGTTGTATTGATGTGCGAATATATTTTTTTTGATTTGTTATGGAATGCAAGTAAGAATATTTGTTTACGCGAAGATCATTTTAATACATGTTGAAGTTATTCAATACTTAAGATATTCTAGGTAAAAATAGAAGTAAGGATAATTACAGAGGTGAGTAAGTGTCTAATCCGACTATTTAGGGTACGTGAGGGACAATCGTAGACCTTCATGGAGGTCTAAAGGACAAATAATATACATATATCAATAAGCCCTAAAAGGCTTATCGACCTGTGCAAAGATAGGTCTAGTATATAAAACCACATCACTACCATCTCTGGGTGCAAAAACTTGGTTCCTACATCCCCCCATACTGCTTCGAGTGAGACTTCAGCCTGCGCTTCGTGGATTGATGCCGAAAGGGCCAGTAGTGTAGGGATTTGCTTGGCTAATTATCATTGAACCTGGGTTAGGGCCCATCAAGCCAACAAATGGTTTTGTTGCTGGGACCAAGATCTGCATAAAGAGATGTGTGATGTCACATCACTAGAATCCAACTAAGAAAGAGATCGAATATTGGTTGGATAGAAAGATCCACGAATTTGTGGCGCAAGAGAACAGGAATCTGCGATTGATGAAAGAATAGTGATTGGACAGACATATGCACACAGAGATACATTAAATCTTATTTTGTTCCTTCTAGACTGAATTATACGAGTGGATCGCGTAATTGGCAGATGGCCAAGGAAGGTGGAGACTTGACGGTCCGATAGTTTGGACCCCGGAGTTAGTGCAGAGATTGGAAGCCTATTGTGGGTGAGACCACCCTAGGGTCTTGGGTTGAGAACCCCAATAGAGTGGTGGGCCAACCATAACAAGAAATTCTTAGGCAATCAACCTAAATGCTTATTCTACTGAACTGTATAAGAGTGTCCTTACCTGGAAGTCCTACGTTTGAGTAGATCCCGTAGGGTGAAAACCCTCAGCTTCTCTTGATGTCTTTGAAACCTGAAAATTATTCAAATGAAACATATACAGCAATAGAAACCTAAAGCATGTTGATGATATTAACTTTAAATCATATAAATGAATGAAAAATTACGCATAAATGTAAGATTCATAAACGAATTACAATATAAATCGATGCATAAGCACATTTAATATCATAAACATAACAACATTCCTTTATTGAAGTTAGCTATAAGTAAAGTGGAGAAATACGATCTGAGTCCTTCTCTGACTCCAAGCAGAACCATCTTCAAGAACCATCCTTTTCCATCCTCAGCAATCTTCCTCCATCACCAATATGAGGATATCTCAAGAAAGATAAAGGATATCTCCAACAAGGAAACAAGGGTTTCCTAAAGCTTTGGGGAGTTCAGGATTCACAGGGATTTTGTTAGACTCGATCAGGGATAATCTCACTATGGTATCAATAACTCATATCTTCTCCCTTAAGACCTTCCCATGGAGGTTTATTTATACTTCTCCAAATTATTTTTTTCAGTTGGGAAACTGTTGGGCCACGGGCAATAGGAGGTGAGTAACAGGTAAAACCCATGAACACCACCTGAAATTAAGGAAATCTAATTTTTTTAAGTGTTTTAACATATGTACGTGGGTTGGGTATATGCTGACAAACGTGTACACACTTTTATCACAGGGAAAAGTAGTGTATAGGGAATAAAACATAGTTTTTAAAACTTTGGACCAAGTCTACAAGGAAGGGTTTCCCTAGGCCATAATCAAAGCATCAGATCTACCAAGAGTGATAAATGGTGCTATAATAGATGCCCCCTACTATATAAGGTTAGAAGGGATACATGATGGTTGAAATGTATTAAGTGCATAGAAGGAATTGTTAGCTCTACTATGCAGCGCTGCCTTTCTAAGGTCAGAGAGGATCATGGTCCATTTGGTTATGGTCAAAGGGAGGCTCACATTGATTGTTGTTTCCTTTCTTCCTTCATCTCGCTCTTCTCTAAACCCTCCTCATTCCCTGAATAAGCCTTCTGAAACCCGACAAAACCCCTTTTGGCCTTAGCCCTGAGCGCAAAACCACAAACCTACCATAAGACCCTACCATATGTCTTCGCACTTTCATAACTCACTGCGCCCCATCTCCACCATTGATCACCCTGCTGATCCAATGGCTCCTATCGCACCCAATAAAGTGACACACTCAATCATTCCCACCATCATATCATCTCCACTAAGATATTACAGTCTTCGCTCTCATCGCGCCATCAACTTAATCGAACAATAGTG
This sequence comes from Pinus tabuliformis, assembly GCA_031772625.1. Classification (NCBI taxonomy): domain Eukaryota; kingdom Viridiplantae; phylum Streptophyta; class Pinopsida; order Pinales; family Pinaceae; genus Pinus; species Pinus tabuliformis. Next base: position 112,877,906 of record CM062812.1, read on the forward strand.
CGTGATGAGAGTGTTTTTTCTCTCTAATCCCCTGCTACATGTCGATCGATGAATGGAATCGTGTGACCCTGGGAATTTACCGCTTAATGCTTGAAAGCGGTGCGATAAATACCATTATCACCCGTCCAATCTGCCCCGCCTATTAAACGACTGTGCAGCTCCGTATCCCAATCACCGTCCGATCAGTCTGCTAAAGATCTAACGACTCCAATTCACCCCACTCCCACCTTGGCTGATAGCCTCCGCCGAGCCATATCTGTCGTCCATTTTCCTGATCCAACGGTGATCCTTCCCTCTCATCCCGACTGTCCATTTGCCCATGCATCCCATGTCCTTGGCCATTCTGTTTGCCCGAAGAAGGAGATGACCAGCTATGCTAGTATCAGTCACTATCAGACCCCCAACAATCATATTTAACAGAAAGAATGGCCAAGGGAGAAAATGACAAGCACAACCCTGTAACTGAATTTATCAGTCATGGCCTCCACTAGTATGCGCACTCCAACAACCTAAAAGGATAGCACAACACCTGAACAAATCAGATTCATCCACTGAAGCAAGCAAACATGTTCAGAGACTCCATTAGGTAGTTAAATGCGGTTGGTGGTCAACGATGACCTCTCCATACCTAAGTGGCCAAATGCCCTTGTAATGTAAATCTATAAATACTCAGAAACAAGATGTAATCAAGGGGGGGCATTTGATGTAAGGTTCAACTTCTGGAGACTGTAGATATTTTGTCACTTGTAGCGTCTCGTCCTCATTTTTAGCTAATACAAGCTTCTTTTGCTGTTAACTACTCACTTTCCATTTTCCTCTGTTCCAAACTTGTACCTGATATTCTGTGTTCTTGATCTCTTGATGTTTAGTACTAGATAATTGTCATCTTATCTTTGTGTTAGAATCTTGTATGCATCATTGAATAGGTCACCCAGGTTTCTTTCTATCTAATGTAGGAGAGCTGTCATCCTATTTTTGTATTAGTAGTTTAGATTTACAGGTTTCTTTACTAGCTGTAGCCGGTCATCACATGGTCTTGTGCATCTACCGGTGTGGTTAGTATTCTTCATATTCACCTGATATCTAAAACTATGAGCATTGGTGGTCTAAAGCCTTGTAGTTTGAGGGTGTTCACGCATGTCTAGAGTGAAACAAAGTAGAAGTGGTTATCTGGCTTGAACCAACCCATCATTCCTTCCATTAAACCTACAATAATAGTTGAATTTATATGTTACTAGGCATCTCCGAGCTAGAATCTAGGATATTTTCTTGGAATCCTAACATAATTGGCACCGTTGCTGGGGAAAGGAGACTGAAGCTTAGCTTCCCTGGGAGAACGACATAGATCCATTTTTGATGATAGACAAAATCTGGACACATTTTTGGTTGTAATCATCTATCTGGCGACTCTATTGGAGGCCGAACCTCTTGGTGGCTCCACATCACAGTTCTGGCTCATTTTGTGAGACACACTTGGAGAAATCCTCAAAAATCACCAGTTGACCCAGTGCCTGACCCTGAGAAGATTGTCAAGAAAAGCAAGATATTAGGGAAAGGAGCATCAATATCAGGTAAGCCTAAACAATCTTATGTATCTCTGCAAGAAAGGCTTGTAACCGAGCATGTACATGTTGAAAATATAGAGCCTAGCACTATCAATGAAGAAATAATCTCAGAGATTTATAAAGCTCCTTGTTCAATAATTTCTCCTTTAGATCTCAGTCCAAAGAAAACCTCCCTTATAGTCCATCAGTTTCCTTCAGCCCTGTCATTCATTTCTCAGGTCCCTACGTTTCAGACTGCCAGTAGTCTTCCATCTACCCCAGTCATGGCAGGCCCACAAGTACCTAGAAAAATGGAAAGAATCATAGCTACTAGGTATGGACCCCTGGTCCTGCCTATTCCTTTAAATGCCATGCCTGAAGGAGAGTATCAGAAATACATGCCTAAGTTCACTGGTACAGAGGGAGTAACAACTGAAGAACACCTTGACTCTTTTTATAGTTCTGCTGATAACCTAGATATCAGTGAAGATGATGTGTGGATGAGAGTCTTTGTCCAAAGCCTTGATGGAGAGGCTAGAAAGTGGTTCAAAGAGTTGACCCCTAGGTCTATAGCAGACATTGAAGCATTAGATGATGTGTTTTTGAAGCACTGGGGAGATAAGAAAGACCTGCTATACTACCATACTCAGTGTGGCAACCTCAAGAGGGAAAATGGGGAGTCATTTTCTGATTTTAATAAAATATTCAATCGCATGTATAGAAAGATACCAGCTAAAGTAAAGCCTACCCCCACATCTGCCAAACTCACCTATGCTAATGCGTTTGATTCTGATTTCTCCCTGCTATTAAGAGAGAGAAGATGTGCTACTCTAGCTGAAATGAAAGATGCAGCCTTGGAGGTGGAATCCAATATCATGGTTGCAGAGAAACTCAAAAGCCATGTTGATAGAAGGAAGCAAAGAGGTGAGGCTTCCTCCTCTTCTTCATCTTCAAAACCTAAAATAGAAAAATTGACTGAAATGATAGAGTCATTGGTTGCTGAAATATCCAAACTGAAGGTTGAGCAAAGTTCTGGGAAAGCAAGGCTTCCTAATACATTTTCTCCTAGAAATCCAAATCCATTTAGAAGAGAAAATGAACAACTACAGATCATTTATAGGGGCAAAGAGGCCAGTGAAGAACAAAGGGTTAAGACTCCTTTCCAAAATGTAGTCATGGAGGAGGAACAGTTTGCTGAAGAGGATGAGATTCACTGCATGGAAGACAAGGGCAGTGCTGCCTTTTTTATATTAGTTGCCTACGAAGAGTCATTACTTAGAGACAAGACCAGTAAAGAGTGGGATAGAAAAGCTATTCTTTAGACTGAAGACCAGTAAAGATATAACTTGAGGTCAAGAATGAGTAATTTCAAAGAGAATCCCACCCAAAGAGTTGTTGTCCCCACGGAACAACAGATCAGCAAACAGAATAAACCAACAGCTGATCCCATCATCGTCAAAGCACCAACCCAAGAGGTAAGAGGCCCTGACAAGTCCCCTTCCCCTTTCAATATTGTATCAGAAGTCCAGAAGTTAAAAATACCCGTACCTATGATAGAACTTGTAAAGAGTGAGGCCTTTAGGAAGCCCATCCTTGATGCCCTTGAGCTGAAAGCCACACAAGCCTCCACTAACTATGTGAATCTTCAAGATGATAAACCCACAGTTGTGCTGAGCCCAATGATTGAACCTGCTGATGATAATTCTCCATCATTTTATGTCTCCTTGACTATTCATGAAAAAATCCTCCACAACTGCCTGCTGGACATAGGAGTCAACCATAATCTGATGCCCAAAGTTGTCATGGAAGAGTTAGGCCTTGATATTACCAGACCTTATCATGACTTGTTCTCCTTTGATTCAAGGAAATTGAAGTGTCTAGGGTTGATCAAAGATTTAGCTATCACCCTAACTCAGCTGCCCATGAAAGGCATGACGATGGATATTGTGGTAGCAGATGTCCCCCTAAGTTTGGCATGTTAAATTCTAGAGGGTGGATTAAAAGGTTGGGTGGGACATTGCAAAATGACTTATCTTATGCCACTGTCCTATTTTTTGGAGGAGAGAGCAAAATATTATACAAGGAAACCCAGCTGGCCTATATCATCAGTGATGAGAAGAATCCCATTAATCATCCTATTTATGCAATGGACACTGACCTTGGGGCACGTATTCTCCAAATTGAAGAATCCCATAAGGCCCCAGTGTAACTCAAGAAACTAGTAGGCCAGGCCATGGAAGAAGAAGGGACACAGGCTTGGGATATGTTCTTTGATGGAGCCTGTTCAAAAGAAACTACAAGAGTAGGAGTGGTGCTGGTGTCTCCAAAACAAGAAAGCAAACATCTGTCTTTAAAGCTGACTTTTCAGGTCACCAACAATATGGCAGAGTATGAGGCTCTTATATTGGGCTTAAACGCTGCCAAAGATAGAGGGATCAGAGACATAAAGGTGTTTGGAGATGTTGATCTCATCATTCAACAAGTGAACAAAACATTCCAAGCAAGGCACCCAAGGCTGAAAGCATACAAAGATGAGGTATGGAGACTCAAAGATTCTTTTAATAGTTTTTGTATCTCATATATCCCTAGAGTCAAAAATCAGCTTGCTGATTCCCTTGCTGTGTCTGCTAGCATGTTCATCCCTCCCATGCCCCCTAAGTTGGTTTATGAAGTCCAGATAAAATATAGACCATCCTTGCCTGATAATGTCCAACATTGGAAAGTCTTTGAGGATGACGATGAAGTAAATAGGTTTCTGCAAGTCATTGATGAATTCTCCGAAATGCAAACTGATCAAGAGAATGAAGCCTTGGAAGAATGTCCCCAGCCCCAGCTGAGGAACAGAATTGGCCAAGATAGCATTGTACAACTGCGTAGCAATCATATCCCTAAAGGGCTAGTGCCTCTAGAGAAGCTGTTTGACCAGAATGATGTGCCTCATAAGATTTCCAAAAAAGAAGATCAGTCTACAGTCCATAGACATAACATAGGCAGTCAAGGTCATCCAAAGTATATAAATCTATCCACTCATTTGTCTGCTATCCAAAGTTCTGAGTACTGCACCTTAATGAAGCAATTTGCTGATGTCTTTGCCTGGGAATACAGTGACCTCAAAACTTATGACAAAAACATCATTCAGCATAAGATCCCATTAGAGAAAGACACCATTCCTTTCAAACAGAAGCTGAGACCCATTAATCCTTTGCTCCTCCCTTTGATTGAAAAAGAAATCAAGAAGTTGTTGGCTGCCAAAATCATAGTCCCTCTGAGATATTCAAAGTGGGTAGCCAACTTGGTAATGGTGAGGAAGAAAAGTGGAGAAATCAGGTTGTGTGTTGATTTCAGGAACCTGAATAAATTCTCTAAAAAAGACAATTATCCCCTGCCCAAGATGGAGCATTTGCTGCAGAAAGTCTCAGGAGATAAATTTATGTCGTTCCTGGATGGATTTTCACGGTATAACCAAGTTGCTATACATACATATGACCAAGAAAAGAATGCATTCACCACTCCTTGTGGCACTTTTATGTACTCTAAGATGCCCTTTGGGCTAATGAATGTTGGAGATACCTTTCAGAGAGCTATGGATATAGAATTTGTAGGAGAGAAGGATAAGTTCATCCTTGTCTACCTAGATGATATAACAGTATACTCCAGCAACCATCAAGATCATTTGAGAATTTGAAGAAAGTGTTTCTGAAACGCGGAAGGTTCGGGATATCATTCAATCCTAAAAATTCACAATTTGCTTTAAAAGAGGGCAAACTTGTAGGACACATTGTTTCTGCTGCAGGTGTCAAAATTGACCTAGAGAGAGTGAAAGCAATATAGACCTTGTCTGTCCCAAGATCAAAAAAGGACATCCAATCCTTTTTGGGAAAAATAAATTTTGTAAGGAGGTTTATTCCTAATTTTGCAGAATTGGTAAAACACATCACCTCCATGCTAAAAAAGGGATCAGAGATCAAATGAACTAATGTAGCAAGAAGATATTTTGAAGCCATCAAAAGAGCTATTATGGAAGATTCCACTTTGATCAGCCCAAACTATAGCAAGGATTTCCATATCTTCTCCTTTGCTTCTGGTGACACCCTTGTAACAGTCCTATTGTAGAAAGATGATGGGGGTTCAGAGCATCCAGTGGCATTCTTTAGCAAAACATTAAGGGATACTAAACTAAGGTATGATATCATCGAAAAACAGGCTTATGCTCTTATCAAATCTTTGAAAGCCTTCTGAATATACATTCTGCACTCCAAGATAATTGCCTATGTGCCCTCTGTTTCAGTAAAATATTTCCTAATGCAGCTAGATGTTGATGGAAGAAGGGCTAAATGGATTGAAAATCTTATTGAATTCAACATAGAATTGAAGCCCACCAAGCTATTCAGAGGTCAGGGCCTTGCCAAGCTGATGGAAGAAGAAAATTGCAGAATGCTGGACATGAATTGGATAGGCACAAATTCAGAGGATGGACAGACAAAAGAAGCAACAGTATGACATGACCAGTGATTGGCTGAAAATATAGCTTCTTGTGAATGGTATTCTACAATAGCTCAATTTTTGTTGAAGCTAGAAGTTCCTCCAGGCCTTAGTTCAAGCCAAGCCAGGACTATTAAGCTCAGAGCAGCCAAGTATTGCATTCATGAAAACTTGTTGTATTGGAGGGATCCATCTGGAATCCTTTTAAGATGTCTGGACAAAGAACAATCCATGGAGGTCATGCATCAGTTTCATTCCAGCATTTGTGGAGGACATCACTATTGGAAAACCACAACCCACAAAATCCTCAGAGCTGGGTATTATTGGCCCACTTTGTTTTCTGATGTCTTTTCACTTGTAAAAGCTTATGACAGGTGCTAGAGGTTTGAAGGAAAATAGAAATTGAAGTCCTTTCCCTTGAAGCCAATACATGCTAGTGGTCCTTTCCAACAGTGTTGTTTGGATTTCATAGGGGAAATTAATCCACATTCCAGTGGCTAGCACAGATGGATCCTAGTAGCCACTGACTACTTCACTAAATGGATTGAGGCCATCCCTACTAGGAAAGTTGATCACCATGTGGTCATGAAGTTCTTAACAGAAAATATTTTCACCAAGTTTGGTTGTCCACACAAACTGGTTATAGACAATGCAGCAGCCTTCGGGGCAAAAGAGTTGGTGGACATGTGTGACTCAATGGGCATTAAGCTAGTACATTCCACTGCATATTACCCTCAAGGTAATGGTCTAGAAGAATCATCCAATAAGAGTGTGATAAGGATAATCAAAAAGCTGTTGGAAGACAACAAAAGGAACTGGGATTCCAAACTGAAGTATGCATTGTGGGTTGACAGGGTGACCACCAAGAAATCTACAGGGAATTCTCTGTTCAAGCTGATATATGGCACTGAGGCTGTATTCCCAATCCAATTGAACCTCCCTATGGCCAAGTTCTTGAAGGAAGAGCAGAATGAGGAAAATGATATGGCAAAGAGGATTAGTAACTTAGTTGAAGTACATTAGATCAAGGATCAACTGATTGAAAATTCTGCAGCACATCAAAAGAGAATCAAGAAAGCCTTTGTTGAAAATTTTCAAGTTGGAGACTTGGTTCTCAAATGGGATGCATGGAAGGAAAAGAAAGGTAATCATGGGAAGTTCAATGCTCTGTGGACTGGACCTTTTGTCATTTCTCGGATCCAGGGGAACAACACTTTCATGTTCCAAAGTATGGAAGGAGAAACAGTTTTTGATGGCCCAGTCAATGGGCGGTTTTTGAAGATTTATGTTGTTTAAGGCCTTTAGGCCTCAGCATTGTAAATATGCTCTTTCACAAGTTCTAGTGTAGGCTTAATTAGACTCCGTACCCAATGGAACACTAGGAAGTATTGCTGATCTTGTTTTTGTATCAAAGGCAGTGGTCTATGGTTCTTGAAACCTCACAGGGAGGCTTTCATCCCCAGAAGGAGCCAGTGTTAGCTCTACTATGTAGCACTGACTTTCTAAGGTCAGAGAGGATCATGGTCAGTTTGGTTATGATCAAAGGGAGGCTCACATTGGTCGTTGTTTCCTTTCTTCCTTCATCTCACTCTTCTCTAAACTCTCCTCATTCCATGAATATGCCTTATGAATCCCAACAAAGCCCCTTTTGGCCTTAGCCCCGAGCGCAAAACCACAAACCTACCATAAGACCCTACCATATGTCTTCATGCTTTCATAACTCACTGCGCCCCATCTCCACCATTGATCACCCCGCCGATCCAACGGCTCCCGTCGCACTTGATAAAGTGACCCGCTCGATCATTTCCCACCGTCAAATCATCTCCACTAAGATCTGATGGTCTTCGCTCTCATCGTGCCATCAGCTTAATCAAACAATAGCACATGATGAGAGCGGTTTTTCTCTCTCATCTGTTGCTACGTGTCAATCGCTGAATGGAATCATGCGACCCCAAGCATTTACTGCTTAATGCCCAAAAGTGGTGCGATAAATACCATTATCACCCGTTAAACGACCGTGGAACTCGGTAGCCTGATCACCATTTGATCAGTCCACGGAAGATCTGACGGATCCAATTCACCCCGCTCCCACCTCGACCGATAGCCTCTGCCAAGCCATCTCTGTCGTCCATTTTCCCGGTCCGACAGTCATCCTTCCCTCTCATCCTGACTATCTATTTGCCCACGCAACCCACGTCCTTGGCCATTCTGTTTGCCTGAAGAAGGAGATGACCAGCTATGCCAGTATCAGTCACTGTCAGACCCCCAACAACCATATTTAATAGAAATCATGGCCAAGGGAGAAAAGGACAATCACGTCTCTGTAACTGAATTTATCAGTCATGGACTCCACAGGTACAAGCACTCCAATAGCCTAAAAGGACAACACAGCACCTGAACAGATCGGATTCATCCACTGAAGCAAGTAAACACGTCAGAGAGTCCATCAGGCAGTTAAATGTGGTTGGTGGTCAACTATGACCTCTCCATACCTAAGCGGCCAAGTGCCCTTGTAATGTAAATCTATAAATACTCAGAAACAAGATGTAATCAAGGGGGGGCATTTGATGTAAGGTGCAACTTCTGGAGACTCTAGATATTTTGTCACTTGCAGTGTCTCGTCTTCATTTTCAGTTAATACAAGCTTCTTTTGTTGTTAACTGCTCACTTTCCATTTTCCTCTGTTCCAAACTTGTATTTGATATGTTGTGTTCTTGATCTCTTGATGTTTAGCACTAGATAACTGTCATCCTATCTGTGTGTTAGAATATTGTATGCATCATTGAATAGGTCGTCTAGGTTTCTTTCTATCTAATGCAGAAAGAGTTGTCATCCTGTCTTTTCATTAGTATATTAGATTTACGGGTTTCTTTACTAGTTGCAGCCAGCCATCACCTGGTCTTGTGCATCTACTGGTGTGGTTAGTATTCTCCATATTCACCTAGTATCTAAAACTGTGAGCATTGGTGGTCTAAAGCCTTGTAGTATGAGGGTGTTCACGCATGTCTAGAGTGAAACAAAGTAGAAGTGGTTATCTGGCTTGAACCAACCCATCATTCCTTCCATTAAACCTGCAACAATAGTTGAATTTATATGTTACCAGGAATCTCCGAGCTACAACCTAGGAGAGTTTCTTGGAATGCTAACAGGAATCATGCTGACACCAAGGAGGAGTTCACCAGAATTCAACCTGCCAAGCCAGCAAAAGAGATCAGAAAGAAACTATTGTTTGAGTCGAGCTTACCCATGCTAAGAAATAGAAAAGCATGTCTGCATGTCAAGTACAAAAGAGGATCCAATATGCATACAAGTATAAAGGAAATGAAAATACATAATGGATCATCTGATCATAATCAAGAAAGTACATGTCTGAATATCACATATAAAGAGTTGATCAATGATGTTGAAGTATGAAGCTGATCACTAAAGTCAATAAACTGATCCAAATAGTACCAAGTGAAGATGATGGAATAAATGGTACTACACTACAAATCGGGTGCCAACATATAAGATATCATTGTAGGGAACTGCAATATATAAGGTGGATGGTGTCAACTAGCAGAAACAGGAGCAACTAACAAGTGAATCAAGACATGCTGATGCAAACCTGAGGTCTTCACCGACCGCCGTGGTACATTTCTACACAATGGGAATAAATGATCTAAAGTCAACCATGTGAGAAATCATTTGAATACCTGTCATTGATGTATATTATTAACAACTGCGAGGCTAATCACCGATAATGATGATGAGAGTCAAGGTACCTAGTATAATCTAACAAGTGTAAATAGATGAGCTTTAGTCGAACACTTGGAAGAATCTATCAGACAATGATGTTTTCCCACTGTCGATAGCGAAGGAATCTGCCACTAATGACTGTAAACCCTAAGGTACTACCAAATGGACTCTAGATCTATTTCACATAGCAACAATCTGAAGTTGATGGGAAAAGATCTGCTAGAAGGAAGGCACTAAGGCATCCTTCATCAATCTAGCATGACTATAACTTGTAGGCCAATAATGTGGAAGGAATCAAACGAACAGATATGTAGTAACCCAACCGAAACACGTTTCTGGCATACACAAGATGTGGCTAGCGCATGATAGAAAAAATCTGAACCAACCAATAATGAAAGCTAACATAGAGGTTAGGAATCCACCAATAGGGTCAAATGGAAACCAAGGCATTGAACGAATCCCAATGTGTGATAATGAAAGTTGATTTCGAACACAAGGGAAACCACTCAATCAAAGACCCATGATATTGATCGATGTTGAGCACAAGGTGACCTATCAATAATGAAAATAGGGCTAGGGTGTGGCTCTAGATCTTCCCTCAGAGCAATTTTTTGTAGTCAATAAGAGCAAGATCCACTAGCAAGAAGTCAATGGAGACCTTCTCAAACTGGCACGAGAAAAGGACCAATATAGCTGATATGATAATGATCATGACGCTGACAACTAGGGATGGCCAACTGAAAAATAGTTTAAGAGACACCAAAGAGAGGCCGACTTAGGTTTACTTCCCTTGAACAAAAGCACGACTCAATTGTGACTACATGGCATCATATGATAACTTTGTATAACTTCATCATGCAGGAGTCATAAGCAAACTCTCCATATGATTCGAAGAGGTAACCAATCGGAGGAGTATCGACTCAATAACAAGGTTAAGGCTCTCCTAAGTCAAACTAAAGCCCATCCCAATGGAGAAAAGACTTACTTTTGAGTGCTTTGTTCAAGGGCGACACAACTGACTCTAGTTGCTGTCAAATATGGAAATAATGTCTCGTTCTTGCTCTTTTTGGAATATATAATTTTTTTGTGTATTTTTCTTTTATAGAAGCTTGAAAAAGAATAAAAGAATGAGTGTCAAAAAAATAGATGCTCTAGTTCCTGGTAGGGTGACATTCCTATGCTCAATGCAAGGTGGTGAAACTAGTCAAGGACACTCAAAAGAATGTTCTTTCCACGAGTAAAATGGAGCATCAACTCACAGAGGCTAAGTGATTGCAAGGTTGATTTTGTAGAAGACATGGTCGAAAAATGGCTTAAACACGAGTCCAAGTAAAGTCGGCTCTAGGCCAAATGGTGAAAATAGTCAATATGCAATGCAACAGTAAAATCAACACAAAGGAGCCTCTAGGGAATAAGGCCAGAAAATAACACAGAGGAACGAGAATTAGTCTTCAATGCACAAGTCACGGAGGGACTAAAGAGGACTCCCTCTCCTACTCAATATAGCAGCATGGGCAACAAACATCAATGAGCATCTAACTAAGATGCTTATGTAAAGGTTGGCTCTACCATCGCATCATGATTTTAAAGTCGGAAAGTGAAAATGGTTTGTGAACCAAGAAATGATGGGCTCGACCCTATGGCAAACATATCACAGTATGGAGGCTAGTATGAAAAATGTAGCAAAAAGTGGTATTCCCTAACCTATATGCCAGTAAGAAAATGATACCTGCCATGACGGATCTGCGGTCATGGGACCAAAACGATTTCTCGAAGAAGTATCCAAAATTTCCTGTAAAGACAACCCATTCCTAACACTCCAAGCCAAAAGGTGGAAAAGTCCATAAGATAAAAATCAACCTTTGATTTTTATTTTTTTTTCAACCTATATAAGGACTTTTGGACTCACATTTTTGTCATTTGCGTTTTGGGAAGGGAGATGTGGAGACAAATTCAAACAAACTTCCTCCATCAAATCCAACCATTCAAATCACTCCAAAACTTCCAGGTAACCTTTTATCGTGATTTTAATCATTTGTGATACTTTTTAGATGTTTTTTTCATAATTTGACCATAGGAAAATATGTTAAAAATTTCAACTTTGCATACACATAGGTTGAATACAGGTAACCTGCATATACGAGGGACCTACACGTGACTGTGTAAAAATTGAACCCACATGGGCATGAGTAAAAAATTTAAAACATAAATCTAATGATTTGAAACATCCTTTCTGGGTAGGATGAAAATCACCTGGTGTGAAAGGGAGCATAGTGCCATTGATAGCCAAGTAATGGACGATCAAAATTCCTTAGATGCTTTGAAAGGTTGTGTCTTGCTAAAATTCCTTTAAAATACCAAAAATGAAGTTGAATACATGATTTCTTGAGTTACCAATTCATTACTAGAGTGTAGAGGATGATGCATTCATGATTGATCAGATTCCCCTAAGGATCGAGATAGAAGATATTTACTTCATTATCGGTCTTTCTCGAAGGGGAGAGATAGTGCATTCTACTAGCATGACAAGAGGTAGTCTTAGTGTAGAAGGCTACGTCCAGATATACTTTCCTGGTCATCCTGAAAATATTGGAGGTCAGATTCCAATCAAGCACGTAAAGGGTTTATCCTTGAAAATACTACTATTTACCATCACCAGGGTAAATGGTTCTGCAACTTTACATCAGTCCTCACATGTATCCATGAGCCTAGCAGTGGAATTCCTCACTACTATGTGTGATTGGTGTACACCTCTACTGACCAACATGAAGAACCAACTCACTTCCATTTAGAAGGGTCAGGCAAATAATTTCGGATACGACATAATCTTATGCTTGTTCTTCTTTGAGAGAGTACCTGTTCTTCGACCCAAGGTATTATTGACCATCAGCAGGGTGAGGGATCTATGGATGTGCAGATGGGTGATGGGCCTCTAAATTAGACATAAATGAAGACCCATGCCTCTAATTTAAAACATAAATTAAGGCCTATGACCATCCTTCAACACATTAAACCTCTCTTTTTCCATTAGATAATTTATTTTTAACTTTAATATATTCTTGTTTTTTCTAAATCACGAGTCAGACCTTCTATTATCTTGTCACTATAAAAAATATATTACATAAAATACATCACACCCAAAGAGGAAGAGGGCTAAAAAATCTAGCAATCACTTCAAGCTTTGGGAAGAGAGTCTACTTCTCGAGAACTGGGCCTAGACCCACGAAGGAAAAAAACACACTACCTCCACCGCCCAAACCATGATCCAAGTTCAAGCGATCGAGGGGAAAAAAGTAATGAAAACTTTAAGTGGACCTAAGCCATTGATCTATATCTGCTTGATCCAACAGTTGAGGAAAATATTGGGCGGAGAAGAAGCAGGAGGAATAACCGCCCGATGAAGGCGGTATTCTCTCTCCTTAGAGGGCCACATGTTGAGCGCTAAGTGGCATCGGGTTTAGGTTTTGAGGACACTCGATAACTTGGAAACCACTTTGATGCCCGATAACATGGACCCACTAACCTGCTCAACGAACCTAAGCCATTGAAATGCAGCTGCAAGATCCAACGGCCGAGGAAAATATCGGGCGAAGAAGAAGCAGGAGGAATACCCGCCTGATGAAGGCGGTATTATCTCACCTCCGAGAGCCACGTGCTGAGTGCATCAGGTTAATTTCTAATAAACTACTTCTGGTTTTGAGGATGCCCGATAACTCGGAAACCACTTTGTCTCCCAATGACTCAGACCCACTGACCTACTCAATGAACCTAAGCCATTGATCTGCAGATGCTTGATCCAATGGCTGAGGAAAATATTGAGCGGAGAATAAGCAGGAGGAATACCCACCCGATGAAGGCGGTATCCTCTCACTTCCAAGAGCCTCGTGTTGAAAACTAAGTGGCATCGGGTTCATTTCAAATAAACCACTTTGGGTTTTGAGGATGCCCGATAACCTGGAAACTCCTTTGTCTCCCAATAACTCGGAAATTTCTTTGCCACACGATAACCCGTAAACCACAAAAACGCTGCACCTACTGCCATCCATTCTTCTAAGCCACCTAATTGAACCGATGCCTCATAGCTTTGAGCAGATTGTCACAATTTTCTTGACTTCCTTCTCATTATCCAAGCTCCCTGCGGAACCAATGAGAAGGCAATTTGTGGTATCCCGTAGCGAGACCCGAATATGCCAAATCTTAGGTGGTCTTTCTGTCAAACCCCTATCGTCCATTTGATTAAAGGTAAACTGGTGGATTCCCCTTCCTATGCTGATAATGCTCCCTATCGGCGAGGGCTACAGTGTGGCATCCCTCATGCAGTTGTCCTGCGGGTACCAACTCCTACAAGCAGCACTTGTTGTCTCTTGTGCTTCTCACCCCTTCATTAGCTAGCCCATCTGCTACCTTGTTGGCATCTCTACTCACATGTACAAAACTAAGAGTTCATAGAATTCTTAGGTGCGACTGAATTCAGTAATAGACTTGCAAAATTCTCTAGTGTATCGAGACCTTGTCTGGAGCAGAGCCCGTGCTTAGCCTCTTGATCGAATTAATTATTAATTCTGAGTCAGCCTCAATGATTGTATTAGGAAAATTGAATTCAATCAGAATCTCTAAGAATTGCTCAATGGCCATGAGTTTAGCCATATTATTAGTGGCCCTCCCCAGATGACTCTAAAAGATGACTTTTATATTACCCTCTTCATCTCTTATGACTCCTCCATAACCAGCATCCCCAGGGTTACCTTTTGAGGCTCCTTCTATATTGAATTTTAAAAAACCATGGGGAGGGGGTTGCCAAAAAGCCTTTCCTTCTTATATGTTCTTTTCTGTCTTATTTATGCCCTGAGGGACAAGTGACTAGAGACCCAACAGTTCCAGAATGTGAGCATCCCTATGACTCGGGGGTTTCTCAGGAGGTTTATTTCAAAGGGCATGGACCATTTATTTGAGTTGTTTTAGGATTTTAGCTATGATGCCTTGTGCTGAGCCACATTTATCTTTGAAGATCATGTTGTTACATTCTTTCCAAACATCCCAAATCAAGAATCTTGGAATCAGAACCCAGGTTGTGTTTACTGTCTCATTATCCGAGAAGTCCTTCCTCCAGTTCTTTAAAGTATCAGTGATGTCATTTTTGTTCCTATCTGTCTGCTTGAAGATAGGCAACCCAATTCCATAAGGTGGCAGTGAAAGAGCAGAGGTTGAGGAGGTGATCCATAGTTTCTTTCTTCCTGCCACATAGTTGGCATCTTAATGGACCAACAAAACCTCTCTTTCTGAGATTTTCCCAAGTTAGAATCTTTTTGTGCTGAACCAGCCACCTGAACAGATTGATCTTCGTCCAGTGTGGGTTGTTCCATAAGTCTTTCCATGTCTTGTCAAGGCTTGGGTAGTTAAGTCTCGTGGCTAATCTTTTGGTTTCTTTGAGGTTGAATATGCCTTCGTTGTTACTACCCCATCTTAGTAGATCATTTGACGTTGAAGTCAAAATTTGTCTCTTTTCCAGAATAAATTCCAGAACTTTAGCTTGGGTCTTCAACGGGGTCTCTTCACTATAGTCTGGTACCTTCCAAATTCTCCATTTACCAGTGTCCCTCAACTGATTCCAATGGTCACTTACTTTTTTCAATCCTTTGTTGATGGTATCGATTTTGATGATGTCCTGTCCTTCTCTACAAAGGTTATGTTCTTGCTGCTAGTTGTCCTCCTAGAACTAGGCAAGATTCCCATTTCTGATCTCCTAGAAACTGTGTTTCTGAACTAAGGCTCTATTCTCCCACACCTTGTTCTAGATGTGGGAACCTTTGATGTGTCCTGTCATTCTAATGTGGTCCGATTCTTGCCAATCCATTGCTTATTTTAGTTTCCAGAGTTTAGCCCAGGGATTTCTTATTTCCTTTAGCCATCTCCACCAAATTTTTGCCCCTAAAACTTTGTTTAGAATATCCAGGTCATGGAGACCCAAACCACCATGGGTTTTGGGTTTATAGAGCTTGTCCCAAGCTACCAGAGCCCATTTCTTTTTCTCTTCCCCTTTACCCCAAAGAAAATCCCTTTGGATGTTCCTAATTTGCTATTAGACTCATGTTGGTGCCGGAAGGGTTGATAACATGTAGATTGGAATGGTTTGAAGTACTGCCTTTGTGAGGACTAGCCTCCCTGCTAAATTCAAGGATCTTCTTGTCCACTTTATGACTTTGTCCTTCAATTTATTAGTTACAAACTCCCAGACTTCCTTGCTCAGAGGTTTGTCAGTGAGGGGAATTCCCAGATATTTTGAGGGAAGATGATCTCTTTGAAAGCCTAGAATTCTAGAGAGATTTCTTTGAAGTGAAATGTCAGAGTTGAAAAAGGAAACTTTTTATTTTGTGAGGCTTATCTCAGTACCAGCAACCATTGCAAACTCATGCAGGATTTGTTTGAAAGCTTTGGCTTCCCTCACTGTGGGTGTGCCCTGCAACATAGTGTCGTCCACAAATTGTTGATGAGTCAATGTGTCCCCATTCAGAGTGAGTTTGAGTCCCTGGATTCTTCCTTCCTCCTTGGCTGAAATGATCGCTCTGGCCAATCCTTCCATCATGAGAATAAAGAGGAAGGGGGAGAGAGGATCTACTTGTCTGCAGCCTCTCGATGGCCTGAAGGTTCTAGATGGAGAGCCATTAAGAAGAAATGAACAACTGGCAGTGGTAACAAGAGCCATGACCCATCTTATCCAATTGTGGTCAAATCCATATGCTTTAAGAACTTCCCTGATATAAGACCAGCTTAGCTTATCATAATCTTTTGCTATGTCCAGTTGTATTATCATGCCTACTTGTTTATTGGTCTTGAGGGAATGCACCACTTCGTGAGCTTGAATGATATTATTGAGAATTTGTCTACCTTCCACATATCCAGTCTGCTCCTCTGACACAAGTGTTGGAAGAAGGGGTTTGAGTATATTATCAATTACTTTGGAAATGATTTTGTACACCACATTGCATAGAGCTATTGGTCTGAATCTGTCTAGAGTCATGGCTTTTTCCTGTTTAGGGATTAAGGCTATGAAGGATTCATTAAGCGCTCTCAGAACTGATTTAGATTTTCTCAAGTCCTCCACCACATCCAAGATGTCATGTTTGACTGTTTCCCAACATGTTTTAAAGAATTCAACGTTGAAACCATCTGGCCCTGGAGCTTTCCCATTGTGCATCTCTTTGATTGTTTCATTGACCTCTTCCTCCATCACTGGCCTATTGAGATTATAATTGTCTTCCCTAGTAACTAGTTTCGGAATATGCTGAGTAAAACTCTTAGTAAATTGAGATTTTCCTGCCATGGTCTCCTCTACTATACTTTGAAAATGTTGAACCAGTACAACTTCCATTTCCTTATGATTGTTTTGCTATTTTCCTTGAGGAGCTATAAGTTTTGTGAGCCGATTATGTGCCTTGTGTTCCATAGTAGAATTGTGAAAGAATCTGGTATTTCTCTCCCCTTCCTTAATCCATTGTACTCTGGATTTCTATCTCCATAATATTTCCTCCTGCTTGCATTTGTTGTCCCATTCTTGTTGAAGTGAGTCCGCATGCATTTTCCTTTCCTCTATGAAGCCCTTTGTGATGAGAATTTGATTAATTTCCTGTAATTTTTTTTCCACTTCTCCTTTGGCTTTGAATATGTTGCCAAACTATTTTTTATTCCATTCTTTATGCTTTTTCTTGATGTGTTCTGAGTCTCTGATGTAGGAGGAACATTTTTGTGCCTTGGGTGGGCATTTCTTCAATCCACCAATTTCCAATATTAGTGATGAAATATGGGTGAGTAAGCCAGACATTTTCGAACCTGAAAGGTCTTTTCCTCGGGGTTCCAATAAAGGAAGCTTCCAGCTGGATGGACCAGTGGTCCAAGCCTCCGAAAGGGAGGATGAATGCTATCATAATATGACCAGTGAGAGGGAGATCCTCTGAGATTATGAATCTGTCTAATCTCGAGGCTACTTGGGAAGTTCCTCCTCTCTTATTATTCCACATGAAGATGCCATTTATTGTATCCATGTCCACCAGTCTCATATTGTTAATGAAGTCCTAGAAGGTTATTGAGTCTCTACCAAGTGTTCTGGTTCCTCCTTTTTTCTCTGTGAGAGATCTGATCATATTAAAGTCCCCTCCCAGAATCCAGGGCATTGCTGGGTGTCTCTCTCTCAGCTCCTCCAGAGTGGTGAGGAGCCTGAGTTTGTCTTCCAGAAGTTGAGGACCATAGACATTTGTGATCATGTAACAATGCTTGTCCCTAAAAGGTTGGATAACCATTGAAAGGTGGTTTCTGGATGCCTCAACATCCAGGATTCCAAATTTATGAGGATTCCATAGAGTGATAATTCCTCCAGCTGAATTATTTGCTTTGACTTCTAGGTACTCATACTTAAGAAGTCAGTTGTTATGCATTTCTCTAGTTTTATCTACTGAGCATTTTGTTTCCTGTATAAACACCATATCCAGTTTTTATTCCTTTATTCTGTTACTGAGATTTCTTTGCTTTCTTTTACTCCCTAGTCCTTTAATGTTCCAGGTTGTGAGCTTCATAATGATGGGTTTGTAAAAGAGTAACTGGTGAGATCTTTCATCTTGCCTGAATTAATCATGAGTTTTCCACACTCTGTCAGCTATTCATTCTGTCTATTTTTTCCTCTTTTCTTGCCTGGGTTTTTGGTGGAGTGTCCTGATATTATCTCCATTGATTTAACCCGTTTGTTCTCCTGGCTATCGTGGTTCCTTTTTACTCCTACAGCCTATGTGTGAGACCCTCTGAGGAATAACTCTTGTACTTTGTCAAACTCCTCTTGTGGTAGAGAGTCAATTCCTTTGTTGATTCCCTGCTCTAGAAACTTTTCTAGTTCAAGGTTCTCCCTCTCAAGTATCTCTTGTAAGTCTTGGTCCTCCGTACCTCCGTCGCTTGGGGTCATCTCATGGTCCCTTCCAAGTTCCATGGTGTTTAGTGGGTCCTCCTTTTCCCAATTATATTCCAATATGATTTCCATGTTGTCCTCCTTTTCCTTCTCTTTATGATGTTCCTCTGGTTTCTTGTGTAATTCATTTTCTCCTCCCTCTTCTTCTAAAATTTTGAAACTATTATGACTTGGTATCTTGCTTTCGCTAGGTTTCTTTTGGGACTTTTTCCCCCTCCTTTCCTTCTACCTCCCACTTTGGTAAAACCTTTGGGTTATTTTCCTTTATTGGTTTTCGGGTATTCCTCTCATTTGTTAAGTGGGAAATCTCTGAAGGGGTGCCCATGTTCATGACATTTACAGCATTTGAATGGGTTGTGTTCCTAGTCGACTGCCTGTACCCATTCCTCATCATAAACTTCTAGGATGACTTCATCTGGGAGTGCTCCTGATAAGTCCATCTCTACACATATGTGAGCAAATGAGGTGTATTTCCCTCGCAGAGTCACCTCTGATATCTTTATAAAATGCCATAATTTACTACCTATAGCTTTTAAAGGTTCCGATAGCCAATAATCTAAAGGTAAGGAGTATAATCTAATCCATACCGAGGCTGATGTGAATGTTTCTCGCTCGGGGCAAAGTTCATCACCCAAAGTCGCATGTAAAGGCCTACTGCAGCATAGAAGTAGGGTCCTCCTTCAAAAACTCTATCTTTGTCCTATAGGGTAGTGAAAACCATTGTGAAGAAACCCTTGGAGCCAAGATGTAGATTTATTTCTCCCTTCGGTTTCCAGTTGTTTCTTATCCATGTACACAGTGCTTTCTCCATGGGCCATATGCCCATGAACTTGCAGATGACCAAATAAGTTGCCATGTGATCTCTGTGCACCTGTAGTACGGGATCATTTAATACCACCCTACTTTTAATGCTAGCCTTGGGCTTGCATGGTCCCGTCGCAGACATTTTCTCTGTTCTCTGACTGCTATCGCCATGATTTGTTTCCTTCCTGTCTTCCTTGTGTCTTCCTTAATTTTCATGAGAATTACTGCTTCGCGGCTTGACAATACCAATTTTTTTTGTCTCTACCTTCGGTGGCTTCCTAAAATAGTTCTAACTTGCCTCTTTGCTTCTATTTGCAACCACGTTACTCTAGGAGGGAGTGGAGCTCCCTCCTCCAAGATCCTCCATCGATACCAGCTTGCTCCTGTTTAAAACCCTAGTACCTCAGAGCTCCTCGTTGATTTCTATTAGTCAGAGGAAAGACTCAATGCAATCATTAACTTTAATACATTCATTAGGAAGGTTTATGAATAATTGAATATTTGTGCCTCATTTTATTTATTTTTTGTGGAAAATTATGAGAATATTGGGCAAATTATGAAGAGTTGGAGGAGGAGATAATTTAGTGACTTGTTCCCTACTACTGCAAGATCAATAATAAATAATAAGTCAACAAGATATTATGGAATTATGGCACAAATTGTGGAACTCCAATGATTGAGAAAATCTAGGAATGTGTTCCACTAATAAAGGGAGAAGATCCACCAATCAAGGGGGAAGATCCTAATCAAGGGATTACGGTGGGGAAATCTTCCTCCATCCATGGGGAATGATCCTTAATCATTTTTTACAAGTACCAAGTCGAATTTGCCTCTAGGGAATGATTGAGAAAATCTAGGAATGTGTTCCCTTCCATTTAATGCAAATTCCTAGTATTGGGGACTAGATCCACTAATCAAGAGATTTTGGTGGGGAAAGATTCTTCCATTCATGGGGAATGACTCCTAATCATTTTGTATAAGTACCAAGTCGAATTTTCCTCGAAGAGATAGATTTTCATTAGTGTTATTGTGGAGAGAGCTTGTATTCTTGAAGCTCCATTGAATTTTCTTGTAAGGATGTAGTTCTATTGATGAAAATAATGAAGATTGGTGGCATGTTCTATTGGCTTAGTGGGGCCTGACCCAGGTTCAGAAGTGATTTAGCTAAGAAAATCCTAGTACTACTGGTCCTTTTGGCAAAATTTCGCGGAGCACTAACTGAGGTCTCACCCGAAGTAGTATGGGAGGGTGGTAGAACCAATTTTCCGCACCTTGGGGATGTTTGATATGAGGTGATTGGCACACGGTCCAACCTTCGCCCTTACAGTGCTACGTGCACTAGCGGGCACCCAGCACCCTACGATACTGCCTTCGTGCAGTCCTAGCCACAGCGCGACCGTGTTATTTACCTAAGTCCTCCTTAATTAGGCTCTGTTAGTTGATTACTTAGAATAGTTTCATATATAAGAATTCATACAAGTATTTATAAATTGCGCGTAGTAATTAAACATAGTAAAAGGAATGCATAACACCAAAATATGGATCAAAGAATAGATGCATAGAGTAAACTTCTCCTTATTAACTTTCAAATCTAATTACAGACCTGACTCCGCCCTGGGCACTCAGCTGCAGGCGTCCGTGCACTCAGGTCCGAACTCTACTAGGCCTCTACGCACTCAACTGCAGAGCCTCCTACTACTACTATGACCCAATACAGTTCAGATCCAACTCTACGCTCTAACCATGCCTTCACATTTCTATCTATTCTTACTTCTCTTTACACTTAGAGCCTCACTCTATCTATACAATCCCAAGGTCTGCGAACCATGGGTAGGGCAACACATCTTTACATTAAATTACAATATTTTAGGGTGGACAGCCCTATGACTCATCCTAGACTTCACGCTTTGCGCCCGCAATTCTCGAAGTCTTACAATATCTTTGACCAAAACTTGGGATTTGAGCCCCAAAAATGTGTTGCGGGGGATCCCATGCCCAACAGGCCCCCAACACAATCATCGTGACTCATGTCGAGTCACTATGCTGGTGCGGCGATCTTGGCACGGAGCTCTCCAACTGTGCCTGTGCTGCACGAAGGTCCACATCACATTGAGCTGATGCTGGCTAAACCTGTGGCATATGATATTCTGAGCCTGCCATGGCCGAATTATTCCCTTACAACTGTACCAGCATCTGTTGCACATGTTTATAGTCCCACACCCTAGCCCGACCCCTTCGGTCACAGAGACTGTGCTACGGTTGGTTTTCCAGGTAGCCAGTCCACCTATATAGAGCTTCAAGCAACTATTGTTTACCTTGTCGGGGAAGGGTTCACCGTTAAGTTTACCTAGCTAGAGAGCGCCTCTGTCTGTAACCTCCTTAACCACGTAAGGTCCCAGCCAGTGCATTTTGAAGTTTCCCAAGAATTTGTCAAATTTACTATCATACAGTAGTACTAAGTCGTTCACCTTAAACGTGCGCAACTTGATATGACGATCGTGCTAGGCCTTTTCACGTTGTTTTTGTACTTGCTGATGAAATCCTACCAGAAATCATTCTTCCTCAAGTTCTTCTAATTGTGTGAGTCTCTCTTCCAAGGCTTCGTGGTCTGACATGCCTATGATTGTTGATATTCACAAACTAGGTACGATGTATTCTGTTAGAGAAATATTATATATGACAGAGAAATTCAAGACATATAATATGCAGAAAAAAACAAACACATAAAACTAGAGAGACACAGATATACGTGGTTCACCTAGTTTGGGCTCGTCCACCCCAAACAGCTAGTCCTTCCTTTCTATTATCTAGAAAAATGAAGAGACACAACCTACAACAGATCTGTTGTAATATCCTTTGTTTTCTCTCATAGTTTTTCCTCTCAATTTCTCTCTCGAAGAATACACATCTATTACATAGCCTTAATACAATTCCCTCATACAAAGAGAGGGGGTTTCCTTCTAGGGAAAAAAAACCCTAAACTAAACATAAGTTCTACCATCAAATCATCTGCCTAATGAACAGCCCAGATTGACTAGAAATTTCTATACTTTTACAAGGCAATTTTACATATGTTTTTAGCTTCGGGGATGCTGCCCCCGAAACCCCTGCCGGGAGACCACTGGCCCCCAGACCCCCTAGCCGGGGGGGATCGGCCCCCCCCGAACCCCCGCGAGGGGGAAAAGTCCATACCCAAAAATATCCCACTTGGAGAATGATTGTAGCAACTCCACCACTACTTCATTTGCTGGACAATGACTCCTCTTTGGACCTAGCTGTTTCTCATTTTCTCCCCGGTTACAAATTTTGCTAGCACATCTGCAGGATTCTGGCTAGTGTGTATCCTTTCCAGCCTCAACTCTCCATCTTCCAACACTGATTGTATGAAATGGTACTTGAGTTGTATGTGTTTAGTCCTGGAATGAAATGTTGAGTTCTTTGCAATATGAATGGCACTTTGGCTATCACTGTATAACATGCCCATATCATGCTCCTTACCCAATTCACCTATAAACCTTTGTAACCAAATCTCTTTACTAGCCTCTGTAGTAGGAACATACTCTACTTCTGTTGTTGAAAGTGCAACAACACTTTGAATTTTTGAAACGTAACTGACAGTTGTTCCACCTATAGTAAATACATATCCTGTAGTGCTCCTCCTGTTATCTATGTTACCTGCCATATCTGCATCAACATATCCCTATAGAGAAATGTTTGAACCACCGAAGCATAATGCTTGAATTGCGGTGCCTTTCAAATATCTGAGAATCCATTTCACTACCATCTGATGTTCCTTTCCTGGATTGTTCATGTACCTGCTTACAACTCCCACTGCATGTGCAATATCAGGCCTTGTGCATACCATTGCATACATTAAGCTTCCAACTGCTGATGCATATGGAACTTTAGACATATAATCCATGTCTTCTTGGGTCTTTGGGTACATTTCCTTACTAAGTTTGAAATGGCTAGCAAAAGGTGTACTAACTGGTTTTGCATTGTGCATATTAAATCTTTTCAAGACCTTTTGTTTGTACTCATTCTGAGACAATGTTAATTTTCGATTTTTCCTGTCTCTAGTTATTATCATACCAAGGATTTGTTTTGCAGCTCCCAAATCATTCATTGCAAATGAATTTGCCAATTTTCTTTTGAGCACATTTATTTCCTGCATGTTAGACCTTGCAACAAGCATGTCATCTACATATAATAACAATATAATATAGCTGCCATCATTTTGCTTTTCAAATAAACACAATGATCAGAGTAACATCTAGTATAACCTTGTTCAGACATAAACTTGTCAAATTTTAGATACCACTGCCTTGGAGCTTGTTTTAAGCCATACAAGCTCTTCTTCAACCTGCACACTAGTTTCGCCTTCCCTTTTACCTCATATCCTTGTGGCTGTTGCATATATATCTCTTCCTCCAAATCCCCATGGATAAAGGTTGTCTTTACATCTAACTGCTCAAGATGCAAATCTTCAAATGCTACTAGACTTAAAATAGTTCTAATTGAAGTTATTTTAACAACAAGAGAAAATATTTCATCAAAATTAATACCTTTCTTCTAAGAAAACCCCTTCACCGCAAGTCTAGCTTTGTACCTCTGTTTTCCTCCATCTTCTTCCTCCACACTGTAAATCCATTTATTTTGCAATGTAGTTTTACCTACAGGCAACCTCACTAAGTCCCAAGTCTGGTTATGCATTAAGGAGTCCATCTCTTCTTCCATGGCTAGCTCCCACTTCTTCCTGCTTTCAATCTGCATTGCTTCTTCATAACATTCGGCTTCACCAGAATCAGTCAAAAATAAATAATATAATGAAGGAGAGTATCATTCATGGGGTCTACTTATCCTGGTATATCTTCTAACACCACTTTCAAGTGTTTGGGGTTCATGTTGCTATTGTGGTGGTTGCTGTTGTTGTGGTTGTTGATTATTATTATTTTCAAGCATGTTTACTTTTTCAGTGATCTCATCAAGAACTATGTATTCCTTGTTTTCTTTTTCCTGTTTCTTTTCCTGCAACTGATTCTTATACAAGACCTTTTCGTTGAATATTACATCTCTGCTCCTAATGATTCTGTGATTTTCATAATCATATAAGCAATAACCAAAATCATTAACACCATATCCAATAAAGGTACATTTCTTTGATTTTGCCTCAAGCTTTGTTCTATTTTCTTTATTAATATGGACAAAGGTCTCACAACCAAAAGGCTTTAAAAAAGAGTAGTTTACCTTTTTACCTATCCATGCTTCCTCTGGAACACCACCATCCAAGGAACTTGAAGGCGCTTTGTTTATTAGATAAACAACAGTATCTACATCATCTCCCCAAAATTGTAAAGGCAATCCTGCATGCAATCTCATGCACCTTGCATGCTCCATGATTTTTCCGTTCATCCTTTCTGACACACCATTTTCTTGTGGTGTTCTTGGAACTGTCTTCTCTCTACGAATTACTTGCTCTAAACAGTACCTATCAAACTCTTTGCTACAATATTCACCTCCATTGTCTAATCTGAGACACTTCAATTTCTTTCCTGTCTCAATCTCAACCAAAGCTTTCCATTTCTTGAAAGTATCAAATACATCAAATTTATTCTTAATACAATAAATCCAAGTTTCTCTAGTTGCATCATCAATAAAATTAACAAACTAACGAAAGCCACCGACAGATGATACCTGAGCAGGTCCCCATACATCGGTATGCACAAGCTCTAATTTTTCACTCTTCTTTTCTTTCCCAACTCTAAGAAATCTGACTCTCTTCTAATTTCCATATATGCAATTCTCACAGAAGTCCAAATCAACATTCTTCAAACCCGGCAAAAAATTCCTTGAGTGAAGAATCTTCATCCCCTTCTCACTCATGTGTCCGAGCCTATGATGCCATAATGCTGCATCTACTCCTTTGGAAGTTAAAGCATTAACAGAGTTAGAAATACCATTGCATAAATACAATGTACCAAACTTTTCGCCTTTTGCTATTACCACGGCTCCTTTGGTGACCTTCCAAGCTTTATCTATGAAAGTTGTCACACAACCTTCACTTCCTAACTACCCTGTTGAAATCAGATTTTTCTTCAGATCTGGAACATGCCTTACCTCCTTTAGTAGCCATTGGTTTCCATTTTGTTGTTTTACAAGAACCTTACCCATTCCAACAATTTTACAGGGTTTATCATCACCCAAATGGACTTGTCTAAAATCTCCATGAACATAGTCATGAAAATATTTCTTTTCAGTTGTGGCATGGAATGAGGCCCCTGAATCTACCACCCAGGAATCAATGATATTTTCGAAAGAAAGAATCAAAGCATCTTGTAACACCTCACCTGTCACATTTGCTTCATGATTGTTTTCTTGCTATGCATCTCCTTCTTTTCCCTTCCGAGATCTATAGTCTTTCTTTAGGTGTCCTTTCTTTCTACATTTCTAGCACACTATCCCTGATCTGGACTTGGATCTGTCTTTCCTTGATTTACTGCGATATCCTAAGCTCTTTCCTCTTTCCATTTTTCTTCCCCTATAATCTGCACTTAAATCATTACCCGATGTCTCACTGGAGCTTTTCCATGGCATTTCCTCTCTAAGGATAGCACCGACAATATCATCAAACTTTAAAGTACTAGATCCAGAAATAGAGTTACTAATGGCCATTACTAAACCATTCCAAATTTATGGCAATGAGAACAAGAATAACAGAGCTCTAACTTCATCATCAAAGTTTACCCGTATAGAACTCAACTGACTTGTAATAGTATTAAAATCATTTAAATGGTTTACAACAGATCCACCTTCTGACATCTTCATATTAAATAACCGTTTCATAAGAAATACCTTGTTTCAGGCCAAGGGTTTTTCATATAGTTTCGCCAATGCCTTAATCAAACCCTCTCTCATTGTTTCCTTCGAAATGTTGAAGGTGACTGATGCCGCAAGGCACAACCATACTGTTCTGAGTGCCTTTCTATCGAGAAGGTTCCATTATTCATCTGTCATACCCGTTGACATCTTTGTTTTTCTACCCAATGGTAGGTACAGATCTTTCTGATACAGATAATCTTCCATCTGCATCTTCCATAGCGAGAAGTTTTGGCCATTAAATTTCTTGACCCTAAACTTACCATCTTCCGCCATTTCTCCCGCTCGAATGAGGAACCCTTCTTTCTTGCGAGTTTATCAGCCAAATAGACCTTCAGCTCTGATACCAGTTGTTAGAGAAATATTATATATGACAGAGAAATGCAAGACATATAATATGCGAAAATGTAGGAATTTACAGGGTAAGTTCCTCAGAAAGAACACCAAAAGGACACCGCTCACAACCAGATCACAGATCAATACACCAGTATTTTTGACGTGGTTAAAACCCTCAAAGAGGGAAACAGTCCACGGCCTGCGCCAACGTGGCTACTACAGGCAATTTATTAATCAAAGAATGAAAATTTACATAAGCTTCTCTCATGCACGGATTACCCGAACAATGACCCTCCATGCGCTTTAAATAGAACTCATGGACCAATCGGGTGTCAAGCCACGGATAAGTGTCGGTAATACCGAGGAGAGAGTGAACCGTCGGATCACTACATATCGTGGCGGTCGGATTGTAAGTTACAAAATGTACAACGGTAAAGAAACACACTTTACCTAACTCTATACCTAACTCTACACTAGGCCAAGTTGAACTTAACTATATCCTATGTGTCGGAATATCCTAACATCCCCCCTTAAGAACAACTTGGGATAGGATTGAAGGATTTACAAATATGACACAATAGGAGAAGGAAGGAGGCACTAGAGCCTATCCCCCCTTAGTGACAACTTCCTGAACTCCAAGCATATATCGAAGTTTAGTGAACTTCGCCTCTGTGAGAGCCTTTGTGAAGATGTCTGCAACCTGATCATCTGTTGAACAATATTGCACTTCAAGAACATGGTCATGAATGAGCTTTCTGATGAAGTGCATGTGTAGTTCAATGTGTTTGCTGCGCTGATGCTAGACTGGATCTTTGCATAGCTGAATGGCACTTTGATTATCACACCAAAGTGTGGTTGGATGCTGCTGCTCAAAGCCAAACTCTGATAGGATCTGACGAATCCACAAGGCTTCCTTACTAGCTTCCACGACACCACGATACTCTGCTTCTGCTGACGAAAGAGAAATGACAGCCTGTTTCTTACAAGCCCATGTAATAGGTCCTGAACCAAGAGTGAAGACATAACCGGCAGTAGACTTCCGATCATCAGGGTCACCAGCCCAATCAGAATCAGTGAAACCAACTAATAGAGGAGCTGCTTTGGCACTGTAATGAATCCCAAACTGTACTGTACCTCGAACATAACGAAGTATTCTTTTAGCTGCTTTCCAATGACTTTCACGGGGGTTTTGCATAAAACGAGCAACAAGGCCAACAGCAAAGGAAAGGTCAGGACGAGTATGGGTTAAATACAAGAGTTTTCCTACAAGTTGACGGTATAAGGTAGCATCAACTTCAGGAGAAGTACAAGAGACTGAAAGTTTGACTCCAGACTGAAAGGGAGAAGGGGCTGGCTTACAGTCTTCCATGTGAAAATGACGAAGAATATCACAAGCATACTTGGACTGGGAAAGGAAAATACCCTCTTTGGATTGCAAGACTTGAAGACCGAGAAAATAGTGTAAGTGTCCTAAGTCTGTCATTTCAAATTTCTTTTTAAGGCTGGACTTCACATGGTTTATAAGGTTGGGATCACTACCAGTAAGAATAAGATCATCAACATAAAGAACAAGGATGATAAGAGAGTTTACCACTTTCTTGGTGTAGACAGTATTGTCAGAATAACACCTAGAAAAGCCAGATTCTAAAAGAAAGCTATCCATTTTGGCATACCAAGCCCGAGGAGCTTGCTTGAGACCATAAAGGGATTTCTTAAGTCGACAAACAAGGCTGGAGTCTGTTTGTATGAAGCCAATGGGTTGTTCCATATAGATTTCTTCCTGCAAGTCCCCATGCAAGAAGGCAGATTTAACATCCATCTGATGGACTTCCCATTTTAAAGAGGCAGCAAGGGAAAGAACAAGGCGGATAGAGTTCATTTTGGCAACAGGGGAGAAGGTTTCAGTGTAGTCAATGCCTTCAACCTGTGAAAAGCCCTTAGCAACAAGACGAGATTTATGTTTATCAACTTTCCCATCTGGTCCATACTTGTTTCTGTAAACCCATTTACATCTAACAAGTTTGCGTCCCTTAGAGGAACAAGATCCCATGTATCATTTGCCAACAATGAATGATATTCTTCATTCATAGCTGCTTCCCAATGTGGATGGCCTGAAGCTTCTGCAAAAGTGTCAGGATCATGATTTACTGGAGCTTGAGCCAGTAAAGAAGAGGCTCTTTCAAACTGAGAACGTGTACGTCGCTGATCTGTAGGATCACCGGCAAGATCACCTGCTGCATCCCGAGTAGCACGGACCCATCTTGGAAGTTGAGGATCCTGAGAAGGTGGGGGAGGATTTTCATCCTCACTTTCATCATCTGAAGAAGAAATGTTTTCAAAAGTAGAAGAGATAGGAAGAGGTGGCACATCCGCCGGACTAGGCTCGCAGGCCGATTTATTTTCATCAAATTTTACATCTCTTCTAATGATAACATTTTTGGACTTAAATGGAATAAGTCTATAACCTTTTACATCTTCAGAATATCCAACAAAAGTACATTTCTCACTCTTAGGTTCTAAAGCTTTATGCTTTTCATCTGGAATATGGGCCCATGCTTCACTTCCAAAAACACGAAAGTGACTTACATCTGGTTTAATGGAACTCCAAGCTTCTTCTGGAGTGATATTCTCTAGAACCTTAGTAGGAGTGCGATTGATTATATAATTTGCACAATTAATTGCTTCGGCCCAAAAACTAAGACTGAGTCCTTTAGATTGCAGCATACAATTAGCCATTTCCTTTAAGGTGCAATTTTTTCTTTCAGCTACACTATGGAACAATATGTTGCATTTGAATTCCATTTTCGGTGAAAAAGTTGATGAATGTGTTTTTAACATATTCTCCACCATTATCAGTTCTTAGCTTAAGAATTTGATGTCCAGATTGTTTTTCAACAAAGGCTTTGAAGGCCAAAAACGTGTTAAATACTTCGCTCTTGAGTTTTAAGAAGTATACCCAAGTGCGTCTGGAGAAATCATCAATGAAAGTTAAGAAATACTTGCAGCCAGAGAATGAAGCAACAGGAAGTGGACCACATAAATCACTGTGCACAAGCTGTAAAGGGGCTGAGGCGTGCCAAGAGGCACGTTTGTCAAAACTGTCCCGATGATGTTTTCCGAGTACACATCCGGAACAAACACCATCTCTGCAAGATACCATAGGAAGACCTGTCACCATATTTTCTTTACATAGATGCTGAAGGGAGCGATAGTTTAAGTGACCAAATCGCTCATGCCAAAGTTTGCTCACTTCATCATTATGAGCAACAAATACTGAGGGAAGATTTGATGACCCAAAGTTGTGAAACTTATACAACCTTGTGGAATCATCAGCAATACCAGTAGCTAGAATCTGTTTAGGATCTCTTAGATCCTTGATTACAACATCATGAGGTGAAAATTCAACAATTTTACCTTCACCTGAATGAGTTATCTGATATACAGATAGAAGGTTGCAGGATAAGGTTGGAACACATAATACATCATTAAACTGACCATTGTCTAGATGAACAGTTCCAGTCCCTACAACATTAAGAGATCTATCATCACCAACATATATATTTTTGGTGTTACAATCATTTAAAGAAGAAAACATGGCTTGGTTTTTGGCCATGTGATAAGAGGCTCCAGAATCAATGAGCCACTCATGAGAAGGAGAGGAAGAAGATACATTTAATGCATAACCAGACTGAGATGATTGACAACGACATGCAGAAAGTTCAATTCTGGAAGTTGAAGTTGAAGTATGCTCCACATGGATGTTATGTTTCTTCATTGCGGCTTCCAAGGCTTCCATATTCTTAAAGCATTTAGATTCTAAGTGGCCATCTCGATTACAAAAGTTACAATGTCTATCAGTCTTCTTCCCTTTGTTTTTATTGGTCTTATCATTTTAAGGCTGAGTTGGTTTAGGACCATTCTTTTGAGGATATGACTTCTTAGGATTCTTTGAATTTGGTTGCTGTTGGACGGCTAACGCTTTCGTGGAAGAGTTTCCAAGATTAAGAAGACCAAGGTGTAAGAGTTTTTCTTGTTTTCTTATTAAAGAATCACAAAAAGAGTCAAAGGAAGGGGCCTTGTAGTCTTTTCCTTGACAAATGAAAGCTTCCCTTGTAGAATGGAAGGTGGAAACAAATACAGAGTAGGCTGGTCCCAACTTAGTAAGGATGGAATAAATAAGGTTACTATCTTCTTTATTAACCTTAACACTTTCCAAAAGATATCTAAGGGTCTTGAATTTGGACAAGAAATCTTCAATGCAAGAAAAATTATTAGGATCCAATGTAAGCAACTCATTTTCAAGTTGATGGGCTCTAATTTCATTTTTAATCCCAAAAACTTTAGTGAGTTTTTCCAATGCTTCATGAGGAGTCTCAAGTTCTGCAATATGGAATCTAAGATCAGGAGAAATAGACATCCCTATCAAACAACGTGCTTGATCTTGTCTATCTTCCCATTTTGCAGCCTTGTCTTCATCTTTTGGTTTATTCTCTTGGTCTGTGGCTATTCTGTAGAGACCTTTACTTCTAAGTAAATCTTCCATGTAGGCTATCCATTGGAAGTAGTTAGTACTGTCAAGAATGACTTGGCATGGACTTTCCATTTTTTTTAAAAACACTGAAGCTGAAGATGCTGAAAGTAAGTGTTCCAATGGATAGATCTCGAAAAATTAGGCTGTTTTAAAAAAAACGGCTCTGAAAAAGGCTTCCGGATGAAGAAGTTATGGCTTTTTGAAAAACATTTGTTGAAGTTGCCCGCAAAGTGCACGAATGTGCGGGAATGAAAAAATCCGCCCCCACAAAATGGAGACTTGAACCCAAGACCTCTACTCTCTTAAAATAGCTTTGAACCAATTGATCTATACAAAAAATTTGAGAGAGATAGAGAGAGAGAGAGAGGGGGGGGGGGCCCTTGGTTTGCATGCTTGCCTTGAGAAAGCTCTTTTTCCCTACAAAACACAAAACCCAACACGAATATGCAAAGAAAAACAAACCTTGCGGTTCGAAGTTAGCTTTAGCAAAAAACTAGATATTTTTAAAAAAAAATCTCAAAGTTAGCTTTAGCCGAAAAACTAAATATTTTTCTCAATGTTTCTGATTTTCAGAGATCACACTAAGGTGCAGGGAAAAGAGCATACGCATGAGAAAAATCCTTCCTTTCTGTTTCTGATTTGCCCAAATCGCACAGAGTCGCAGGGCAAAGAGCATACGCAGAGATGAAAGGTATAGATCTGGTTAAAAAAAAGGCTAAATAAACCGAAACCGAAATAAGCAGAGAGAAAATAACAGTAAACTGCAAAAACACTGTATACCTCCCGATCTGAAAAATGACGCAGCTAGGGCTACCGGAAACCTTTTCGCGTGAAAAGAAAGGGGTTCCTCACTGGAACAGATGCTCTGAACGCAATAGAGTAGTCCTCTCGGCCCGAAAGCAGTCAGAAACAACAGATCTAGGAAATGACAGCTGCATGCAGTTCTACCGGCTTCAGATTTGGATCACCAACGGACGCGGCCCTCAAATAGCTCTGATACCATGTAGGAATTTACAGGGTAAGTTCCTCAAAAAGAACACCAAAAGGACACCGCTCACAACCAGATCACAGATCAATACACCAGTATTTTTGACGTGGTTAAAACCCTCAAAGAGGGAAACAGTCCACGGCCTGCGCCAACGTGGCTACTACAGGCAATTTATTAATCAAAGAATGAAAATTTACATAAGCTTCTCTCATGCACGGATTACCCGAACAATGACCCTCCATGCGCTTTAAATAGAACTCATGGACCAATCGGGTGTCAAGCCATGGATCAAGTGTCGGTAATACCGAGGAGAGAGTGAACCATCGGATCACTACATATCGTGACCGTCAGATTGTAAGTTACAAAATGTACAACGGTAAAGAAACACACTTTACCTAACTCTACACTAGACCAAGTTGAACTTAACTATATCCTATGTGTTGGAATATCCTAACAGGAAAAACATAAACACATAAAACCAGAGAGACACAAATATATGTGGTTCACCTAGTTTTGGCCGCATCCACCCCGAACAGCCAGTCCTTCATTTCTACTATCCAACAAAATGAAGAGACACAACCTATATCAGATCCACTGTAATATCCTTTGTTTTCTCTCACATTTTCGCCTCTCTATTTCTCGCTCGAAGAATACACATCTATTACATAGCCTCACAATGCCCTCACACAAAGAGAGGGGGTTGCCTTCTAGGGCAAAAAACTCTAAACTAAACATAAGTTCTACTGTCAGATCATCCACCTAATGAACGGCCCAGATTGACCAGAATTTACTGTAATTTTACAAGGCAATTTTACATCTATTTTTAGCTTCGAGGGTGCTACCCCCGCTGGCGGACCACTGGCCCCCAGACCCCCCAGCCGAGGGGGATCGGACCCCCCCGAACCCCCGCGGGGGGGACAAGTTTCCCCTGCACCCCCCCTCTTGCGTGAAGGGGTGTACAAAATTCATGGGGTATACATCCAGCTGAAACAAAGACCTCTAAATAATCATGGTCCATACCCAACATATTCAATCGGAATGATAGCTTTGGTGCCATAGACTAACCGAAAAGGTGTCTGGCCCGTCAATTCTTTGCACGTGGTTCTATACGCCCATAATATAGCAGGTATGTGCAGGTCCTAGTTGTTTTGCTGCGCGTTACATAATTTGGTCAGTGCAGTCTCCAAGATTTTGTTGAATGCCTCTACTATCCCATTAGTTGCGGGTGGTACGGTCTACTTTTCTGATGATACACCTGGAACTCCTCTTTGAGCACACTGATGGTTTCATTCAGGAAGTGTGTTCCACGGTCACTCATTAAGATTTTCGGGCAACCAAATCGTGTCAACACGTTGTCAATCAAAAACTTTGCAGTGGTAGTAGTCATGCAATCATTAACAAGTTGCGCTTCTGCCCATCTTGTCAGGTACTCCGTCGCGGTGATGATGTAGTGCACACTCTTCTTTCCTTGAGGTTTGATCGGTCCCATAAAGTCGATTGCCCATTTTTCGAACGGCTGTAGTGTCATTTGTGGATTAAGTGGCATCGTGTCCCTTCATGATGGTTTTCTAGTCCTTTGACATATGTCACAAGCGTGAAAGTGTGCTTTCAAATCTTGGTGCAAGGTTGGCCACCATAGCCTAGCACGAAGAATCTTCTGTACAGTCGTGTGTCTTTCATAGTGTCCTCCTACAGCACCCCCATGTTCTTCCACGGGGATCTGACCGCATTCAAATTCAGGTACATATCTTCACAATATCTCATCATTTCCCATTTTGTAGAGGTGCCCCGTGATGACAGAAAATTCTGCCACGGGCACCACCAATTCCTTCTTCTGTTTTACAGAGTATTCCTTTGCCATAGTCCTGCTGGTTAAAAAATGGATTATATCTTCAAAATTGCCATCTGTGATGTGCACTGCTAAGAGTTGTGCATCAGGTAGTCCCTCCTCCAAATTTGTTGGCTCCTCACCTATCTCAATTTGTGATAAGTGATCTAATCATACATTTAGGTGTCCCAGCTTGACGATGACCTCAAAGTCATATTCTTGAAACAGTAAAAGCCGTCTGCATATGTGCCCCCCCAACACAGGCTTGTTTACCACGTATTTCAACGCGAAATGATCGGTATACATCTTGAAGTGCCCGCCAAGTAAATAGTGTCAGTATTTTTGGAGCTCGTACACCATTGTCAGCCCTTCACTCTCAGTAGTAGAGTAGTTCTTTTCAGCGTTGGATAGCCGTCGACTCACGAATGCGATCGGGTGATACACACCTTCCATGCCTTCCTGTGTGAGTACGAATCCCAGCACAATACATGACACATCAACATGTACATGAAATTCCATGTCCCATTTTGGTAAGACCAGGATGGGAGAAGATGCCAGTTTCTCCTTGAGGACATCCAAACTTTTCATACAATCATCATTCCAACAATAGGTAGCATCCTTCTTCAATAGTTTTTCCATCGGCGCTGTTATTTAGGCATAGCTCTTGATAAACTTTCTATAGTAACCAATGTGCCCCAAAGTAGCATGTAGTTGTTTGACACTTCGTGGTGCTTCCAGATTCAGAATAACAACAATATTTGTAGGGTCCACCATTAGGCCTTGTTTGCAAACCACATGGCCTAGCAGGTTTCTAAACGGAATGAGGAAGGTACACTTTTTAAGGTTCAATGCAATCTGGTGTCAGCAACAAGTATCCATGTTAAGTTATGGTATGTTCTATGCTTATAACAAATTACTTCTTTTTCTTATTATATTCCACAGATTAGCAATCACATGTACATAAAGTAAAGTGCAGATAGAACATTAAACGATCGACAGAAAACAAGCCAAGACAAGAGACACAAGATGTGGCAGCTAGCCAGGGACAAACCCCACAATGTGTGGGGAAACCCTTTGATCAAATCTTCTTTTATCTTCAATAATTCAGCAGAGAGAAATAGTATAATAAATCTGATTTATATCAGCAGTAGCAAACCCTAGATCAGCAACATCATCATTGGCGGCTTCATCATCAAAACTAGGGCAATCGATATCTCACAAACCGATCATCGGATCGGCTTGATTCCACCACCAAAAGTTGTAGCCTTCAGAGGAGGTTCTGATGAACCTACAGTGCAGTTTAGATGAGGAGATATTCTGGTCCACACAGGTCAAAATTCACTTCTTTAGTTGCGGCTTCAGTTTCAGCAGCTTCCTTCAAACTAGGGCAGTCGATATCTCGCAAACCGTCCGTCGGATCGACTTGATTCCACCACAAAAAATTGCAGCCTTTAGAGGAGGCTCAGATGAACCTATAGTGAAGATCAAAAGAGGAGGTTTGATGATCCACTCTGGTCAAATTTTGGATCAGCTTTTGTAGCTTCAGTTTCAACAACTTCCGGCTTCACATGTGTGAGAGAG
The DNA here is from genome assembly GCA_031772625.1 of Pinus tabuliformis. Classification (NCBI taxonomy): domain Eukaryota; kingdom Viridiplantae; phylum Streptophyta; class Pinopsida; order Pinales; family Pinaceae; genus Pinus; species Pinus tabuliformis. Next base: position 112,913,564 of record CM062812.1, read on the forward strand.
AGACCCTTTTCTACGCAGTAAAGAAGAGATTCTTTTCTGCGCAGTAGAGAGAGAGATATGTGTTGGGATGAGTGAGTGAAAATGAGGAAAATTCCTCCTGTATTTATACACAACGTTGATGTTTGAATAGATGCAACTGTTGGGCTTCTGAGCCTACATGAGTTGTAGGTCGGCTTGATAATAATTTCATAATCAAAATAAATTCATATTTCCATAAATACTTATCGGAATTGGATGATCTTTAGATCAATCCTACACCTCTCGATGAGAGGAATCTAATAAAAATATTATTAGCCATGAATAAGATGACCCACATGAATTTTGTCCCTATTTTCCAATTTAACACTCCCTCTCAACTAGGGAGAACTTCATCTGCAATCTGTCTATTGGTCGCTATTATTCATCAATCAAATGCACTGCCCTGTACAGCCTGACCCTTGCCCTGCTCTACTCTATTCTGCCTGTTATGCTTTGTCTTGTTCTGACTTGTACTAATTTGTACAACTCTGCTCTATTATGCTCTGCTCTGCTTTGTTCTGTTCTGCTCTGCTTTTGTCCGAATTATGAAGAAGAAGAAATCGTCGAGGATGTATCATACTGTCTCAAAGTCAGTCTCAGAGTATGTACCACTAGCCCCAGACCAGTCTCAACCAACCCGAAGTCAGCATCATAGTGAGTACAACTCATACCACTGGTCCCAGGCTAGTAACATCCTCCACCGACTCAAAGTCAATCTCAGAGTGCGTACCACTGGTCCCAGACCAGTAACAATCGACCCAAAGTCAGTGTCATAGAATGTACCACTCCTACCATTGGTCCTAGACTATTATCATTGATCCCAGATCAATGGAGGTCATCCTAGCATAGAGAATATGGTAGATACAATGATGCATCCATTGGTATTACTATGGTCCCTAACTTCATTTCCCTACTCATTAATCAGATGAGAGGTACTTCCCATGAGTCCCAAACTACATGGGTAGGATGTCTCAACAGGAGAACTTAATCAATCACGTCCTCACATGAGAACACATCAATCCTGCTACAATCGTGATGGAGAACACATCAATCCAGGCCGCCATGGAGAACACATCAATCCAGGCCTCACAGGAGAACACATCAATCCTACTACAATTTCCATGGAGAACACATCAATCTAGGCCTCACAAGAGAACACATCAATCCTGCTACAATCGCCATGGAGAACACATCAATCTAGGCCTCACAAGAGAACACATCAATCCTGCTACAATCGCCATGGAGAACAAATCAATCTAGGCCTCACAGGAGAACACATCAGTCCTGCTACAATCACCATGGGGAACACATCAATCCAGGCCTCATAGGAGAACCAATCATCTTGCTACATAGTCGCCATGGGGTGTACATGTACACCACTAGGGGATGGTGAATCACCATGTGGTCATATGTCGCTCCAAGAAGTACCCCGCACCCCCCCGGAGCTCCCAGAGCTCAATGCATCATACAGGACCCTCATTGGAGGGTCTTTGAACAACACCAAGTTGTTCTCGGAAAGTGAGGAGTTTGAATTTTCCTAGGGGCTTTGTCAGAATTTCGGCGACCTGTTCATCTGTAATGATATGTTGGAGCGTTATAGCTCCTCGCTACACCATATATTGAGTATAGTGATACCTGATATAAATATGGTTGGAGCAATCATGAAATATGGGATTCTCTGACAAACGAATCCCACCCTAGTTGTCACATAGGATCATGGTGGTAACCAATGTAAATTCAAACAGCTCATTGAAGAGCTTTCACAACCAAACTGCCTCATAGGAGGCCATGCTAGTAGCAATATATTCTGCTTCGGCGGTGTTGAAAGCCACTGACTTCTGCTTCCTGCTCATCCAGGATATCGAAGAAGATCCCAAGGAGGAACAGCACCCGGAAGTGCTCTTACGATCGTCCACATTTCCTGCCCAATCAGCATTAGTGAATCCAAGTAATCTCACATCTTCGGCAGTGTATCTTAACCTATAAGTGATTGTGCCACGAAGAAATATCAGAAGATTCTTGGCATCAATCCAGTGAGGCTCAACCAAATATGAGCTCACAATGCTAACTTCAAAACATATGTTCGGACGGAGGTTCACCAAGAACATCAATGCGAATGAGTTTATGAAACTTAGAGGCATTTCCCAAATCTGGTTCGACATCACTACCATATAACTTCTAAAAGTTAAGATCCTCGAGGTAGTCACAGGCTTGAAGTCCATCATACTGAATCTTTCCAATATATTTACCACATATTTTCCTTGAGATAGGAAAATTTCCCCTGGCTTCTACCACACTTCAAGTCCTAGGAAATAGTGCATGAGTCCTAGGTCCTTCATTTCAAATTCAAAAGCCAACTCCCTCTTACATTTGTGAATGAGAGGGTCTGCACCTGTTAGAAAGAGGTCATCCACATACAACACTAGTATGAGAGGTTTGTCTTCTTTAGCCTTAAAATAAAGGTTAGGATCGGCTTCACTCCTAGTGAATCCCAGCTTCATCAAGTAGCTATCGATCATCTAGTACCATGCTCGAGGTGCTTGCTTCAGCCCATAGAGAGTTTTCTTTGACCAGCATACATGAGATTTTCGATCATAAATCTCAACTCCTTCGGGTTTCTCCACATAGACCTCTTCTTTGATCAAACCATGCAAGAATGCAGTATTAACATCCATCTGATGTAGGTTCCATCGTTGTGAAGCCACAAGGGCTATGATCAAGCGGATTGTCGTATATCTGGCAACAGGTGCAAATATCACATCATAGTCTATACCTTCCTTATGGCAGAAACCACGAGCAACAAAACGAGCCTTATACTATTCCATACTTCCATCTACTACAGTTTTATCTTGTAAAGCCATTTTGAAGTAACTTGTCTTGTCCTAGGGTCTGGGAACTACTTCCCAGACATCATTCTCCATAATAGACTCATATTCTTTGGTCATAGCATCCTTCCATACTTGATGCTTGAAGGCATCTGAGAATGATGAAGGTTCATTTTGTATGATCGTGCTCATGATGGTCAGGTATCACTGATACCTGTTAGGTTTCTTACTTTCGTAGAAGGTTCCTTGGGGTGCAGCATGTCCTTCAGCATCATCAAGTATCCCCCTAAGCCATGAAGGCCTCTTCCTAGAAGAGGAAGGCTCAGTTGGATAAATAGGATCCATGGGTTCCTCCACATCAGGCATTGTTACATCATCTACCCATAGAGACAGCTTCCATAATCATACAGTTCTTCTTTTCTGCCACACCATTCTGCTCAGGAGTATGTGGTGTAGTAGTCTCCCTCTTAATGCCAGCCTCAGATATGCCTGAGTGAACCAACTGTAATATATCGAAAGTCTTGCTTTGGCTTGAGGGGAATGGTCCCCTTTTGAGCTTTTGTTCGGCACATCCTGGACATACACCTTCTTTCTCTACTCAGAATTTGGGCATCCCTGTCACCATTTGTCTTACACTGAGTAGAGTTTTATAATGAAGGGGGGAAAACCTCCAATGCCAAAGTTTGGACTGAAGAGATGCGTCATAAGACATGACACCTAGCGGACTTCCATTGGCCTGATATAATGAATCAACACGAAACCCAAGAGTAAAGGCATCTCTAACATTATTTTTCCATATACGTACCTTACCATCGCTGAAGGTTACCTTGTAGCCTTTGTCTTCCATTGTCGAGATGGACACCAGGTTCTTCTTGAGGTCAGGTGCTTTTAATACATCCTAGAATTTCTAGCCTTCTTGAATGGTTGTCCTCTTCCTTGATTCCCAGCTCTCCCCCTACCTTTGCTATTGAATTTTTCATTCCTTTGATTTCCATCAGAGGGATTTTGATCATCGTCCTGGTGTGAGTTATTTCTATCAGGGCACTCCATTGCATAGTGACTTGCTTTATCACAGATGTAACATCGTCCTTTTCTTCAACCCTTAGTTCCAGCTTTTCCTTTTGATTTAGTCTCAAAATTATTTCTTTTCTTAGCATGAGAAGAAAAGGCAGCAGGAGGACCTTTAGGCATGGGCATTTCTTGCTCTTCTACCCTTGTTTCTTCTTGAATGCATCTAGCCTTTAATTCCTCGAAACCAGGAATTATATTATTGTTCGGAAGAGTAGTCTTGAACACGTACCATTTGGATGGTAATCCTCCAAGAGTCATGAGTGTCATTTCTCTTTCAGTAATAGTCTCCCCAATAGATAGGAGATCGTTCTTGATCTCAGTGATTCTTAAGAAGTATGCTTGCATACTCTCATCTTTACCCTTCTTGATTTCCCTCAGCTTATTTCTAAGAAATAAAACTTGATTTACATCATTGACTTTAAATAAACTCACCAGTCTATCGTAGATTTCCTTCGAGATGTCTAGTTCAGAGATGTAGGCCACCAAGTGCTTGTCGATAGAGTCCCGAATGATCTTCTTTGTTTTCACTTCTCCATTTTTCCATTTGTTCCAGGCAGCAGTGGATGCATTTGATGGAGGCTAAAAAATATTGCCTCTTACATGGTCTAGCACTCCTTTATCTTCTAGGATTAGATCGATAGACATCTTCCATCCATGATAGTCAGCTTTCTCACGGAGCTTGTCCTCGGTAGGAAAGACTGTTCAGGACCCCATAGCTCTTTTAGAATAGCCTTGCCAATCTTCTCTTCAGTGATTTCTCTTGCTCTTGCTTGGGCTTTGTCTTCACCTCAGCTCCGTTTCGATGTTAAGTTATGGTATGTTCTATGCTTATAAAATTTTACTTCTTTTTCTTATTATATTCCACAGATTAGAAATCACATGTACATAAAGTAAAGTGCAAATAGAACATTAAACGATCGATAGAAAACAAGCCAAGACAAGAGACACAAGATGTGGCGACTATCTAGGGACAAACCCCACAATGTGTGGGGAAACCCTTTGATCAAATCTTATTTTATCTTCAATAATTAAGTAGAGAGAAATAGTACAATAAATCTGATTTATATCAGCAATAGCAAGCCCTAGATCAGCAGCATCAACATTAGCAACTTCATCATCAAAACTAGGGCAGTAGATATCTCACAAACTGACCGTCGAATTGGCTTGATTCCACCACAAAAAGTTGCAACCTTCAGAGGAGGTTCAAATGAACCTACAGTGTAGTTTAGATGAGGAGATCTTCTAGTCTACACAGGTCAAACTTCACTTCTGCAGTTGCAGCGTCAGTTTCAGCAGCTTCCTTCAAACTAGGGCAGTCGATATCTTGCAAACCATCCATCAGATCGACTTGATTCTGCCACCAAAAGTTGTAGCCTTTAGAGGAGGTTCAGATGAATGTACAACGCAGATCAAAAGAGTAGTTTTGATGGTCCACGCTAGTCAAAGCTTGGATCAACAGTTGCAGCTTCAGTTTCAGCAGCTTCCGACTTCACATGTGTGAGAGACAGACCCTTTCCTGCGTAGTAGAGAAGAGACTCTTTTCTGCATATTAGAGAGAGAGATGTGATGAGATGAGCGAGTGCAAATGAGTAAAAGCCCTCCTGTATTTATACACAACATTGATGTTTGAATAGATGCGATTGTTGCGCTTCTGAGCCTACATGATTTGTAGGTCGACTTGATAAAAATTCCATAATCAAAATAAATTCATATCTCCATAAATAATTATCGGAATCGGATGATCTTTAGATCAATCCTACACCTCTCAATGAGAGGAATCTAATAAAAATATTATTAGCCATGAATAAGATGACCCACATGAAGTTTGGCCCTAGTTGCTAATTTAACAATCCAACATAAAACATAAGCTTTCTACATGGTGTTTAACTAACCCAAAGATAGTCCAATCATCCAGGTAGACCTCCAAGAACTTGTGGATGTATTCTTTGAACACGACTATGCATGAAAATATCACCAGTGTGTTCTTCAGTCCAAAGGACATAACGGTGTATTGAAAGCAGCCCCATTCTATTGCGAAGGTTGTTTTGCTCCTATCTTCCAATGCGATCTTGATCCGATGGTACCCTGAGAAGCCATCCGTGAATGAGTATGCCTCCTGACCGCAAAAATTCTCCAATACTTCATCTATGAACAGTGTCGAGAATGGATCATGAACACAGGTGTCGTTAAGTTTCTTGAGGTCCACGCATATTCTTATTTCGCCTTTCTGTTTTTTCTCCTACACCACCACAGGACTCACCTAGTCAGATTCTTCCACTGGTTCAATAATTATGGCTACAAGCATTTTGTCTAATTTGTCGCGGACCTTTTCTTTATACTTTGGATTCAAGCAGTAAGGCATTTGCTTAACTGGCTTCGCATCTAGTTTCAGAGTGATCTTCATCATCCCTAAGTCACCAATGATCCCTTTTAAGTCCGTGATTTTGGTTGGGAAAAAGTCTTGATATTCGCAGAGTAACTCAGCGACCTTATCTACCATAGCATCATCCCAATAGTCCCCAAGCGTCATGTACTTTGGCTCCGCTTTTGTGCTAATGTTTACCTTCTTTGTTTTTAGAGGCGTGGTGATGTCGGGATCCTCAATTGATGGTCCTTGAACCTCACGACAGCCTTCGGTTTCTGAAATATTAATATTTTAGGGGTCTTCATCATCCTTCTCTGCCTGCATGTTATAACATTGTAGGGCGCTGCTTAATTGGGTCACCCATACTGGTTGAAGCATTTCTAGTGCCTCTTGTGGTATTTTGAAAATGATGGCTTTTACTGCCTGCAACGTATCGTCAACAGTATCTGACCACCGGTCTTCAAATGTGAATGTTAACAAAAATCCCTCATGCAACACATCCCATTCGCCCGTACCATGTCGGAGTTCTGTCTCAGTATACCAGTTCATGGGTATGACATCTAGGGTATGGTAGAACAAGTGTACCCATACAGGTTGTGGTTCTTCCGCATAAACCTTGGTCCATTTCACGAGGTGAGTGTGCAGGTCATCTCATCCATCATATTTTTCTTCTAATCGTAGTTGTTATTTTCCAAATCATAGGCGCATCATCCTTCTACATTCGTGCCAATCTTCGAAATTTCCTTGATGTGTACCCCACCATCACGCGGGTGTTGTGCATAGTGCCCACTTCAATGCATTGAATCGCTGCTATTCGGGTACTGCACTTTCGAATTTTCTCAGGAATTCATCCACTACTATCAATCCATCATATGTTAGCAAGTATCTTGCCTCTGTTGTCAAACAACGCAGTGATCTAACCTGTTAGGATATTCTGACACATAGGATATAGTTAAGTTCAACTTGGTCTAGTATAGAGTTAGGTCAGAGTTAGGTAAAGTGTGTTTCTTTATCATTGTACATTTTGTAACTTACAATCCGACGGTCACGATATGTAGTGATCCGACGGTTCACTCTCACCTCGGTATTACCGACACTTGATCCGTGGCTTGACACCCAATTGGTCCATGAGTTCTATTTAAAGCACATGGAGGGTCACTGTTCGGGTAATCCGTGCATGAGAGAAGCTTATGTAAATTTTCATTCTTTGATTAATAAATTGCCTGTAGTACCCACGTTGGGACAGGCCGTGGACTGTTTCCCTCCTTGCACTTTGAGGGTTTTAACCACGTCAAAAATACTGGTGTATTGATTTGAGATCTGGTTGTGAGCGGTGTCCTTTTGGTGTTCTTTCTGAGGAACTTACCCTGTAAATTCCTACATGGTATCAGAGCTATTTGAGGGCCGCGTCCGTTGGTGATCCAAATCTGAAGTCGGTAGAACTGCATGCAGCTGTCGTTTCCTAGATCTGCTGTTTCTGACTGCTTTCGGGCCGAGAGGACTGCTCTGTTGCGTTCGGAGCATCTGTTCCAGTGAGGAACCCCTTTCGTTTCACGCGAAAAGGTTTCCGGTAGCCCTAGCTGCGTCATTTTTCAGATCGGGAGGTATACAGTGTTTTTTTTGCAGTTTACTGTTATTTTCTCTCTGCTTATTTCGGTCTCAGTTTATTTAGCCTTTTTTTTAACTAGATCTATACCTTTCATTTCTGCGTATGCTCTTTGCCCTGCGACTCTGTGCGATCTGGGCAAATCAGAAACAGAAAGGAAGGATTTTTCTCATGCGTATGCTCTTTTCCCTGCACCTTAGTGTGATCTCGGAAAATCAGAAACATTGAGAAAAATATTTAGTTTTTCGGCTAAAGCTAACTTTGAGATTTTTTTTTAAATTTCTAGTTTTTTGGCTAAAGCTAACTTCGAGCCGCAAGGTTCGTTTTTCTTTGCATATTCGTGTTGGGTTTTGTGTTTTGTGTTTTGTAGGGAAAAAGAGCTTTCTCAAGGCAAGCACGCAAACCAAGCCCCCCCCCCCCCCCTCTCTCTCTCTCTCTCTCTCTCTCTCTCTCTCTCAAATTTTTTGTATAGATCAATTGGTTCAAAGCTATTTTAAGAGAGTAGAGGTCTTGGGTTCAAGTCTCCATTTTGTGGGGGCGGATTTTTTTCATTCCCGCACATTCGCGCACTTTGCCGGCAACGTCAACAATTTTTTTTCAAAAAGCCATAACTTCTTCATCCGGAAGCCTTTTTCAGAGCCGTTTTTTTTAAAACCGCCTATTTTTTCGAGATCTATCCATTGGAACACTTACTTTCAGCATCTTCAGCTTCATTTTTTTTTTTTAAATGGAAAGTCCATGCCAAGTCATTCTTGACAGCACTAACTACTTCCAATGGGTAGCCTACATGGAAGATTTACTTAGAAGTAAAGGTCTCTTCAGAATAGCCACAGACCAAGAGAAGAAACCAAAAGATGAAGACAAGGCTGCAAAATGGGAAAATAGACAAGATCAAGCACGTGGTTTGATAGGGATGTCTATTTCTCCTGATCTTAGATTCCACATTGCAGAACTTGAGACTCCTCATGAAGCATTAGAAAAACTCGCTAAAGTTTTTGGGATTAAAAATGAAATTAGAGCCCATCAACTTGAAAATGAGCTGCTTACTTTGGATCCTAATAATTTTTCTTGCATTGAAGATTTCTTGTCCAAATTCAAGACCCTTAGATATCTCTTGGAAGGTGTTAAAGTTAAGAAAGAAGATGGTAACCTTATTTATTCCATCCTTACTAAGTTGGGACCAGCCTACTCTGTATTTGTTTCCACTTTCCATTCTACAAGGGAAGCTTTCATTTGTCAAGGAAAAGACTACAAGGCCCCTTCCTTTGACTCCTTTTGTGATTCCTTAATAAGAGAACAAGAAAAACTCTTACACCTTGGTCTTCTTAATCTTGGAAACTCTTCCACGAAAGCGTTAGCCGCCCAGCAGCAACCAAATTCAAAGAATCCTAAGAAGTCATATCCTCAAAAGAATGGTCCTAAACCATCTCAGCCTCAAAATGAAAGATCATTTCAGCAAAATGATAAGACCAATAAAAACAAATGGAAGAAGACTGATAGACATTGTAACTTTTGTAATCGAGATGGCCACTTAGAATCTAAATGCTTTAAGAAGATGGAAGCCTTGGAAGCCGCAATGAAGAAACATAACATCCATGTGGAGCCTACTTCAACTTCAACTTCCGGAATGGCACTTTCTGCATGTCATTGTCAATCATCTCAGTCTGGTTATGCATTAAATGTATCTTCTTCTTCTTCTCATTCTCATGAGTGGCTCATTGATTCTGGAGCCTCTTGTCACATGGCCAAAAACCAAGCCATGTTTTCTTCTTTAAATGATTGTAACACCAAAAATATATATGTTGGTGATGATAGATCTCTTAATGTTGTAGGGACTGGAACTGTTCATCTAGACAATGGTCAGTTTAATGATGTATTATGTGTTCCAACCTTATCCTGCAACCTTCTATCTGTCTATCAGATAACTCATTCAGGTGAAGGTAAAATTGTTGAATTTTCACCTCATGATGTTGTAATCAAGGATCTAAAAGATCCTAAACAGATTCTAGCTACTGGTCTTGCTGATGATTCCAAAAGGTTGTATAAGTTTCACAACTTTGGGTCATCAAATCTTCCCTCAGTATTTGTTGCTCATAATGATGAAGTGAGCAAACTTTGGCATGAGCGATTTGGTCACTTAAACTATCGCTCCCTTCAGCATCTATGTAAAGAAAATATGGTGACAGGTCTTCCTATGGTATCTTGCAGAGATGGTGTTTGTTCCGGATGTGTACTCGGAAAACATCATCGGGACAGTTTTGACAAACGTGCCTCTTGGCACGCCTCAGCCCCTTTACAGCTTGTGCACAGTGATTTATGTGGTCCTCTTCCTGTTGCTTCATTCTCTGGCTGCAAGTACTTCTTAACTTTCATTGATGATTTCTCCAGACGCACTTGGGTATACTTCTTAAAACTCAAGAGCGAAGTATTTAACACCTTTTTTGCCTTCAAAGCCTTTGTTGAAAAACAATCTGGACATCAAATTCTTAAGCTAAGAACTGATAATGGTGGAGAATATGTTAAAAACACATTCATCAACTTTTGCACCGAAAATGGAATTCAAATGCAACATACTGTTCCATACACTCCACAACAAAATGGTGTAGCTGAAAGGAAAAATCGCACCTTAAAGGAAATGGCTAATTGTATGCTGCAATCTAAAGGACTCAGTCTTAGTTTTTGGGCCGAAGCAATTAATTGTGCAAATTATATAATCAATCGCACTCCTACTAAGGTTCTAGAGAATATCACTCCAGAAGAAGCTTGGAGTTCCATTAAACCAGATGTAAGTCACTTTCGTGTGTTTGGAAGTGAAGCATGGGCCCATATTCCAGATGAAAAGCATAAAGCTTTAGAACCTAAGAGTGAGAAATGTACTTTTGTTGGATATTCTGAAGATGTAAAAGGTTATAGACTTATTCCATTTAAGTCCAAAAATGTTATCATTAGAAGAGATGTAAAATTTGATGAAAATAAATCGGCCTGCGAGCCTAGTCCGGCGGATGTGCCACCTCTTCCTATCTCTTCTACTTTTGAAAACATTTCTTCTTCAGATGATGAAAGCGAGGATGATAATCCTCCCCCACCTTCTCAGGATCCTCAACTTCCAAGATGGGTCCGTGCTACTCGGGATGCAGCAGGTGATCTTGCCGGTGATCCTACAGATCAGCGACGTACACGTTCTCAGTTTGAAAGAGCCTCTTCTTTACTGGCTCAAGCTCCAGTAAATCATGATCCTGACACTTTTGCAGAAGCTTCAGGCCATCCACATTGGGAAGCAGCTATGAATGAAGAATATCATTCATTGATGACAAATGATACATGGGATCTTGTTCCTCTACCAAAGGGACGCAAACTTGTTAGATGTAAATGGGTTTACAGAACCAAGTATGGACCAGATGGGAAAGTTGATAAACATAAAGCTCGTCTCGTTGCTAAGGGCTTTTCACAGGTTGAAGGCATTGACTACACTGAAACCTTCTCCCCTGTTGCCAAAATGAACTCTATCCGCCTTGTTCTTTCCCTTGCTGCCTCTTTAAAATGGGAAGTCCATCAGATGGATGTTAAATCTGCCTTCTTGCATGGGGACTTGCAGGAAGAAATCTATATGGAACAACCCATTGGCTTCATACAAACAGACTCCAGCCTTGTTTGTCGACTTAAGAAATCCCTTTATGGCCTCAAGCAAGCTCCTCGGGCTTGGTATGCCAAAATGGATAGCTTTCTTTTAGAATCTGGCTTTTCTAGGTGTCATTCTGACAATACTGTCTACACCAAGAAAGTGGGCAACTCTCTTATCATCCTTGTTCTTTATGTTGATGATCTTATTCTTACTGGTAGTGATCCCAACCTTATAAACCATGTGAAGTCCAGCCTTAAAAAGAAATTTGAAATGACAGACTTAGGACACTTACACTATTTTCTCGGTCTTCAAGTCTTGCAATCCCAGGAGGGTATTTTCCTTTCCCAGTCCAAGTATGCTTGTGATATTCTTCGTCATTTTCACATGGAAGACTGTAAGCCAGCCCCTTCTCCCTTTCAGTCTGGAGTCAAAATTTCAGTCTCTTGTACTTCTCCTGAAGTTGATGCTACCTTATACCGTCAACTTGTCGGAAAACTCTTGTATTTAACCCATACTCGTCCTGATCTTTCCTTTGTTGTTGGCCTTGTTGCTCGTTTTATGCAAAACCCCCGTGAAAGTCATTGGAAAGCAGCTAAAAGAATACTTCGTTATGTTCGAGGTACAGTACAGTTTGGGATTCATTACAGTGCCAAAGCAGCTCCTCTGTTAGTTGGTTTCACTGATTCTGATTGGGCTGGTGACCCTGATGATCGGAAGTCTACTGCCGGTTATGTCTTCACTCTTGGTTCAGGACCTATTACATGGGCTTGTAAGAAACAGGCTGCCATTTCTCTTTCGTCAGCAGAAGCAGAGTATCGTGGTGCCGTGGAAGCTAGTAAGGAAGCCTTGTGGCTTCGTCAGATCCTATCAAAGTTTGGCTTTGAGCAGCAGCATCCAACCACACTTTGGTGTGATAATCAAAGTGCCATTCAGCTATGCAAAGATCCAGTCCAGCATCAGCGCAGCAAACACATTGAACTACACATGCACTTCATCAGAAAGCTCATTCATGACCATGTTCTTGAAGTGCAATATTGTCCAACAGATGATCAGGTTGCAGACATCTTCACAAAGGCTCTCACAGAGGCGAAGTTCACTAAACTTCGATATATGCTTGGAGTTCAGGAAGTTGTCACTAAGGGGGGATAGGCTCTAGTGCCTCCTTCCTTCTCCTATTGTGTCATATTTGTAAATCCTTCAATCCTATCCCAAGTTGTTCTTAAGGGGGGATGTTAGGATATTCCGACACATAGGATATAGTTAAGTTCAACTTGGTCTAGTATAGAGTTAGGTTAGAGTTAGGTAAAGTGTGTTTCTTTACCGTTGTACATTTTGTAACTTACAATCCGACGGTCACGATATGTAGTGATCCGACGGTTCACTCTCACCTCGGTATTACCGACACTTGATCCATGGCTTGACACCCGATTGGTCCATGAGTTCTATTTAAAGTGCATGGAGGGTCATTGTTCGGGTAATCCGTGCATGAGAGAAGCTTATGTAAATTTTCATTCTTTGATTAATAAATTGCCTTTAGTACCCATGTTGGGACAGGCCGTGGACTGTTTCCCTCCTTGCACTTTGAGGGTTTTAACCACGTCAAAAATACTGGTGTATTGATTTGAGATCTGGTTGTGAGCGGTGTCCTTTTGGTGTTCTTTCTGAGGAACTTACCCTATAAATTCCTACATAACCATCATGTTACAGTTCAGCATTGTCACTTCACGCAACCGACTCTGCTATCGTTCTACTTCTTCGTTTGAATTCGAAGTGCAGGAGCTTTCACGCTCCCACGAGAGTCTCCCATTTGTAGACAGATTCACCCAATCCTGGTCTCACGTGGTTATCTTGTAAATACAATCCAGGTCATCATCGCTATCATCGTCACGCACAAGTTCAGTGTAGCGCGCTCCTTGGCTGGGTCTAGCGGGATTACTACGCGTAGTGACTTTTTTCTCAAAAATCATCTTATGCTTCTTCAGGTTGATGACTCTGTTCGTATCAGTGGCCCCGTCTATTCCTAATAGCGCAGGATAGGGATTGCTATCATCGACAATATCTATTCCCTCAAAAGCTGCATGTGCGCTCGCGCCTTCAATATCAATTGTTACTCCTTGCAACCTCCCCATGGGAAAAATCCTCTGTTGGTTCACCATTCGTAACTGAATAGGGGACCATTGTAACACGGGCCTACCCATGCGTTCCCATGTTTGCTTCGGTAATACATTCACATCCAAACCTAGATCTAAGATTACCTAATCCATTTCATTCTCACCAATCTGTGCATTCAACCTCATTTCCCTTCCAGTGCGCAATGCATGCTTCCCCAAATTCTGGACTACACATGGTTCTCCTGACCCCGCGCACCTGATGATTAGCTCCTGTAGTCCTATAACTACCTTTCTGTCACACAATAGTTTCGTGCATGTCTCTAGAAAGGTAGTGAGCATTGAAGGATCCATTGCTGGCTCTGGTTGATCCTTACTACCTGAAGTGGAGGCCTCTGTGAAGCTCTTCTTAGCTTCCATAAACGTCTCCTTTGTGTGTTCTAAGTTGAACTCGGGTTCTTTTGCAGGAGCCTTACAAACCCATACACTTTCCTTTGGCTGCTTCCCCATATCCTCTCTCGTGACTTTACCACTTCTGAGCATCATGTTTACATTTGGGTCCTCTTCGCGTGGATCATTTCTCATCATTTGTGTATTCTAAGTCGAAGGAGGTTGGCATACCCTTTTTTTGCGCATCCTTGTGATCAACGTAGGACAGTCTATTGTTTCATGATCAAACTTAGCACAATATGAACAAGATATCCTCGTCGGGTTGGTACAATCGCGTGCATAGTGCCCTGGTCCTCCGTAATTGTAATAAATTAATTGTCTGCAACCCCTTCCTAGCCCCATTCCACCTTGTCCTCAACCTCGCCCCTAAAATCCAGCACGCACCATCCCCGTATCTAGGTTGAGGGCTCACGTTTCGATCTGGATCCTATAGGAAGGGCTCTGATCCATCACTAGCTCATAACTATGGCAAGTGCGCTCATCATGGCCTACCGACCTACAAAAATTACAAAACAATTGCTGGCGCATCTGTGTATACTTCTGCAATAAATGACAATTATCTGTCTTGTGTTTTCCTCCTATTTGACAAATCTCGCACCATAAAGCGGGTGCCGCACTCGGTCCTACTTGGGCCTTCGGGCTCAACGGCATTGGCCTTCCTCCTGCCAAGTAGTTCGCGAACACTGGACAGTGATCCTTGTCATGGCCCTGTCCTTTGCATTTTATGCACCATACTTCCTCGCGTGCCTTTGGTCACGGTGCCATATCCTACTTCAAACTTTGCATTTCCAGGCATAGATTCTGTAGTTGCACGTGGATTTTTTGAACTCCCAACATAGGGTCTTGTATCAGGGTCTCATGTAATCTCATCTCCATTTCCAACACTTCGGCCTGGGTGGAAAGTTTCTATTGTGACAGCGTCATCCTCAAGTGTGTTGTCAAAGATGCTACAAACCATGCGTGATGATGTCCATCTGTCAATGTCATATTGGCTTCGCAGATTGTACTCTTCATTCGTTGATCCAAATCCCAGGGAATCTCACCCGGGAGAATTGTGATTTCCTTAAACCTGATGATTGATTATGTTTCTGACTTTGGCCTGCTAAATTCCCTGTTCAGCGTGGTCTGGATCTCTGCTATCCCTGCATTTTGGTGGTCGTTAGAGTGCTTGATATACCATGTTAATGTGCGATCCTACAACGCGCTCACCAATGTAGCCTTCTTAATATTATCATCCATGAAACCTTGTGCTTCCCATACTGCTCTTACCACGAACCAGAATTGGTTCAGATCTTCATTCCCTTCTCCTTTGGATACTGGTAGTTTGATCACACTCGCCATATTGAATTGTGGAGGTGGTAGAGGTGGAGTGGGTTGAGATGGAGGTGAGGGACGTGAAACAACTGGCGGTGTAGATGGAGGTGGTAACTGCAGAATGTGCTGCCTTATCAAACTGACCACGCTTCTCGAAGATACCTTAGCAAACTCTTCCTCACTCTCTCGTGAGGGTGAAATTAAGGGACTGTTTTCTAATTCTTCGCTACTTTTGTAGATATTTCTGCTCCACGTAGTCCCAAACATTAATGTATTCGCATGACCCTTTTTTCACATAATAGCATCTTAATCCAAGTATTCAAAGATGTAATATACTTACCTCGCGGTCCTTTGAGAAAGTATCGTTTTTCCTCACTGTAGCTTATGATCGTGTCTACCACAAACTTAGTGATAAATCCCCTTATTATCCGGTCGAGCCAATGGTCCACAGCTCACGCGATCTTATCTTCTCATGCTTCTAGTTTGCGCACCGATTTCGGAGTCCACACCGTTCGTTTTTTAAGCCTACACCTACCCTAGATGTTAGCTAACTTCGCGATCCACTCATACAGCTTAGGCGGAAAGGATGCAAAGAAAATCTCGTGGGTTTTCGTATACACGTAGCGCTCCAACCACTTTTCATTAGATACTTGTGGAGTCTTGTTTTCTTGTGTCGCGAACTCATGAATATTCTTGTCCAACCAGTCTTCAATTTCCTTCTTTTTTGGGTTCTAATGGCACGACATTAGACATCCCTTATGCAAATCCCGGTCCCGGCAATAGAACAATTTTTTGGCTTAGTGGGGTCTGACCCAGGTTCAAAAGTGATTTACCCAAGCAAATCCTGGTACTACTGGCCCTTTCGGCAATAGTCTATAGAGTGTGGACTGAGGTCTTACCCGAGGTAGTAAGGGAGGGTGCTAGAACCAGGTTTCTACACCCTAGGGATGTCTGATATGAGGTGATTGGCACGCGGTCCAACCTTCGCACTTACAGTGTGTTGGGCTCCAAAAATGGCACTCATTACCATACATTTTTCACCTATGCGTCCATTATTTCACTCACTATTCATCACCTTGTCACTCCATTTTTCCTACTATTCACCATTAATGGGTCTCATTCATATTTTCCAAATATTGTTTATTTTTAAGCATTTTTGAGAGAAATTCTTGATTAAATATTAGAAAATAATATATTTTACTTTATATATGGAAAGTGGGTTGTTTTGGTGACATGTGTACGTTGCAAGGAAGCTTCCAAGACACCTTTATGTGGCCTTGAATGATAAAATTCGAATTTGATAAGATAAACCTCATGGAAAAGATCATGGAGAAGATCATGGACCTCATGGAGGAAATCATGGAGGATAGGGTTATGTGTCTAGATGGTTGAGAAATGTATGGAACTGAAAGAGAGATTAATGGATCATCATTATGAGTTTGTTATCTCCTCTCATTGTATAAATAGGAGTACCTCCTCCATTCCAAAGGGAGGACTCTTAGAGCATTGTATCCAACTTATGATGGCATAGAATAAAGCTTCATTTAAAAAAAAAAAAAAAAAAAAAATTCACAAAATTCACGCTGGTTTGAAAATAAAGAATGGAACATTTGGAAGCATAATTTGAAAGAACATTTGGTGGATTATTTAAATGCTGACAAACTTGTTTAGCTGGCAAATCGATATTGTTGTATGCTTTTATAACGCACTAATCTGCAGGGCACAACAAATCCATGCACAGAAGTCAGCTGACACAAACAAGGAGTATTACTCTTCAAGGTTATTTTCCCAAATAGATTGATACTAATATCATGATTAAGTCAACATTAACACTTTGTCTGTCCTTAATTTGTTTTATTTGGTATGAAATTTTTGCATAAGAATCATGAAGAAACTGGCCATTTCTTCTAAGAGCACACTTATGTTTTCTTTGTACCAAGTTTTTTACAGGTTACAGGATAATCAAGTGATCATAAGAAGATTACATTGTGACGACAATTGATCTTCCAAAGACTAAATTCATGAAAAATTCTCAAGACAAATCCAACTCTACAACCACTCCTTTGCAACTCCCTTTTTGCAAAAAAAAAAATTCCACCAATTGTCAATCCATAAAGCATACCATTTCCATATCCATTTTTCATAGCAAGAGTATTTATTCATACACCGTGTATTTCCTTACATCCATTCCTTACAAGCTTATTGTCATGTCATTACCATTCCCCTTCATTTCCGCAATAAAACTCTGCTTGAGTCAAAGTCCTAGAGTCTAAGTATCATTGAAAAAACACCTAGAGGCTTGCATGCCTTAATGGCAAGTACTCTTGCCAATGAACAATGGGAGTACATTAATATCCCTTGTTCGTTGGATCTTGTAGGTGACTCGACCACGAAAAATTTATTCGTACCTACAAAGATGTGTTAGGCATCCTGACTCCCATTGGAATCAATGGTGGGAGCTCTTGTGTTGGCTAGGGGCATTCATTAACGGCCACTAAGTCAACAACTTCTTGCTATGTTCGACATCGACACATTTAATCACATAGTAAGATTTGTGCCATCGAGCGTTGAAGACTTGAAGACCCATATTTTGTAGCAGATGAAGCCACTTTCCTTTCATTGTTTTTCAGTTTGTCATCACTTGAGGACAAGTCAATCAATAAGGCTGGGAGGGAAATGTAACTTCTATATTTTGTATACCTTCCAAGCCTTATAGATTTTCACCCATATTCAGCAGACTCATTGGATTCATCATCCAGCAGCAGATACGACTTTCAGCCATGTTCAACGGACTCCTCAGATTCATCATCTAGTAGCAGAGAATCCACCAGCCGATATGACAATACAGGTCCATCTTTCATCCACAACTTGAAGAAGAAGCTTCAGCGCAGAATTGTGGCAGCTGAACATGCATGATTCATCCACTTCCTTAGGTAAGTAAGGTATGATGTTTTCTAACCTTTAATCTTGAAATTCTTTTTAGATGCTAAAATGATGATATTTGGAAAATATTCCATTATTTCACTATTTCCTTTCTCATTTAAAATTGCCAAAAACCATCAGTTGGGGAGGGGGGAATTTTACACTTCATTCTTTTTCCTCATTCATATTACATCTTAACCCACATAGTCTTCCCACAATAAAAACTACTACAAAATGATGAGCATATGATTGATCTCAACACAGTAAATAATGATTGTAAACACAAGAACCAATCATTAAAAAGAGATCTCAACAAAGTAAATAATGATTGTAAACACAAGAACCAATCATTAAAAAGAGATCAAGGTAAATAATGATTGTAACACAAGAACCAATCATTAAGAAGAGATCAAAGTAAATAATGATTTTAACACAAGAACCAATCATTAAAATATGTCAATGCTTTGCAAACAAATAAAAGTTATCCAAAGATGTGAAAAGTTAAAAGGAAGTCCATGATTGAAAGATGTTTGTTACACAAGAACCAAACATCTTGTAAAAGGAAGCTCATTTAAGAATCAAATCAAATAAGTCATTGTAGTAGTTTGCATGAGGACATGCAAGAACTTCAGTTGGGGAGTATGTTGGGCTCCAAAAATGGCACTCATTACCATACATTTTTCACCTATGCTTCCATTATTTCACTCACTATTCATCACCTTGTCACTCCATTTTTCCTACTATTCACCATTAATGGGTCTCATTCATATTTTCCAAATATTGTTTATTTTTAAGCATTTTTTAGAGAAATTCTTGATTAAATATTAGAAAATAATATATTTTACTTTATATATGGAAAGTGGGTTGTTTTGGTGACATGTGTAGGTTCCAAGGAAGCTTACAAGACACCTTTATGTGGCCTTGAATGATCAAATTCGAATTTGATAAGATAAACCTCATGGAAAAGATCATGGAGAAGATCATGGACCTCATGGAGGATAGGGTTATGTGTCTAGATGGTTGAGAAATTTATGGAACTAAAAGAGAGAGTAATGGATCATCATTATGAGTTTGTTATCTCCTCTCATTGTATAAATAGGAGTACCTCCTCCATTCCAAAGGGAGGACTCTTAGAGCATTGTATCCAACTTATGATGGCATAGAATAAAGCTTCATTTTTTTCATTCATTTCTATTATGTAGTTTTATTTCCATTATGTAGTTTTTAGATATAAGTTTCCTTAACGTAGTATATGGAATAATTTGTCTTGTTCTTAGGAGAATTGAGCTCACTCTAAAAGGATGAGAGAAACATGTTATTTCATATTAGATTTTATTTCATTTAATTTCTTAGATGTTTGAGGATTTGATTTGTTTATGATTGATGAATGAGTTTTAAATTAGAATCTTATCAGCATATGAGAGAAAAACCAAGAGTCTAAGTTAGACTCTCTCTCCATTTGATTTGCATGATAATTGAAATTCATTCTTTTTCTTTTATGTTTCAAGTATCATATGAGGAGATACCAAGAGTCTAAGTTAGGCTCTCTCTCCATTAATTTATATGGTAATTGAAATTCATTCTTTTGCGCTTTTATGTTTCCAGTCATTTCATTTCTTCTGCTTATGAATGAATCTTAGTTTAGTTTGGATTAGTGCATGAGAGGACAATCAATAGACTAAGTTAGTCTCTCTCTCTACTTGAATCTGAGCAACAATTAAAGTTCATACTCTTGTCTTTATTTCAAGTTTTTAGTTTTATGTAATCAATGGTTTCTCTATGATACTGTAGGGAAGGACAACCAGGACCTCCTTAGTTAGTTGCCTCTTCCCTTGCATATTGTATTGAATCATAAATCATTTAGTTAGACATAGAGTTAGTTGCCTACTCCTGCATATATTGTGCTGGCATCATCACAAGCTTACGAGTTTCCCTGGTTGATAATTTAATGCAGCAATTTAAGTCCAATAAATTGCCCAACACAGTGCTACACACACCAGCGAGCACCCCGCACCTTGCGATACTGTCTTGGTGCAGTCCTAGGCACAGCGCGATCCGTGTTATTTACCCAAGTCCTCCTTAATTAGGCTCTGTTAGTTGATTACTTAGAATAATTTCATATATAAGCATTCATACAAGTATTTATCAATTTCGCACAGTAATTAAACAGATTAAAAGTAATGCATAACACCAAAATATGGATCCAAGAATATATGCACAAAGTAAACTTATATTTATTAACTTTCAAATCCAATTACAGACCTGACTCCGCCATGCCCACTCAATTGCAGGCGTCTGCACACTTAGCTATGGACTCTACTAGGCCTATGTGCACTCAGCTGCAGAGCCTCCTACTACTACTATGACCCAGTACACTTCAGATCCAACTCTACGCTCTAACCATGCCTTCACATTTCTATCTATTCTTACTTCTCTTTACACTTAGAGCCTCGCTCTATTTATACAATCCCATGGTCCGCATACCATGGGTATGCCAACACATATTTACATTAAATTACAATATTTTAGGGTGGACAACATTATCACTCATCCTAGACTTCACGCTCCGCACCTGCAATTCGCGGAGTCTTACAATATCTTTGACCAGGACTTGGGCTTTGAGCCCCAAAAACATGTTTGTGGAGGATCCCATTCCCAACATGTTCAGCTTATAAATCTTGTTCTCCTCCACAGGTATTTGAGTTTCCTTGGGCTTGGCCATCCTAGGAGCCTCAGAGCCCTTTTTTATCATTTTCTTTCCTTCTTTTCATTGCTTATTCACATGCATCTCTAGTTTTTATTTCTTTCTACTTTTGCATTTAGTATTAATGATTCCTTGTCGTAGGATTGAGTTAAATGGTTGGTGTAAGTTATTTTGTAGGATCAAATGCATTATTTAATTGTTGGAAAAGATTTTGAAGTTCATAATAATCATTGAGTTTCTTGGATTAGTCTTCTTATTCCCAAATCTAGATTGTTGGACCTCCTTTTTAGCAAAGAACAATAAATTTCTGATAATTTTTTAGAGCATGCTAACGAGATTAAATTGACTTGATTCCACTTGAATTAGATCACAAAAAAATTCTAGTTCATAACAAAAATCACCCCATTTCATTTTCACTTGATTTGGTTAGGCATTTTTAAAATTTACTAGCTCACTAGTTCTCAAATTTCTAGATTTTCGACTAGTAAATTTTTACTTTTACTTTTCTTAGAATGGGTTGACAGAGGTATTTTTGAGTGATTCCAGTTGTAATAGGGACCTAAGACATCCTAGTTAATAAAAAAATTGTCCCGTCCAATTTGGATTTGATTTTCTTGGTCATTAAACCCTCACCAATTTCATCATTTCACAAGGAAACTTCTCCAAGCTTTTTGAGCGAATCCATCCATCTCTCGACTTTGGTTTTGAGTTCTGAGTGATCCTAGGAACTTTCCACTCCATTAAACCCATAACACACCTTTCCTAAGCCTCCCATTACCTCCAAAACCTCGCATTTGTCTCTCAGTTGTATCTTGTAGGTTTCTTGTAATTCCTATAGGATCATCCTGTAGGTTTCTAGTACATCCTGTAGGTTTTCCAGAAATGGCCTGTTTTGAGGCCAAATTGATGGAAAACCTCTAGGAAGTCACAAAAAGCCTCCCAAGGGTCTCCCACAGCATCCAACCATCTCCTAAACCTTCCATCCAAACTTTAACGTCCTTAAATTCACTTTCCACATCACCAAAGGAAATTAGTTTGCATACTTGATTTTGCATGAAAAGAAAAAAAGACAAAACAGATTTATTTTAGTCCCTTTACTTGCACATTAGTGATGTTTGATGCTTCTTACTTCCATGCTTATATATTAGCATTTGGTTCATCATAATTTAGCATTATTTCAAAGCGTAGTTTCTTGGAAGTTAATTAGGGAATGGTGTGATTTAGCATTGAATTTCTATCTCTTTCCTTGTACTTTATTTCTTGCAATAGGTGAAGGTTCCATTTTGAACATTTCATTTTCTATAATTACTTTAGGATTTGACTTGAGTACATGCACTCCATTACATCATGACAGCAAAGGAAGGACACAATGTATGCCGCACATATAATGCTGACACCTCTTAAGTTTGTACGAACCCTGGGTTGATAATTAAAGTCGGTAACCTTGGGAGTTGTAGCATTCTTATTACAATACTGAGGCTCATCACTTTTTGGTGCCATTGTCGGGGAGGTGTCAAAGAATGCATTTTTTTCTTCCCTAGTTGATTCATTTCTTTTCTCGTTTTGCAAAAACAAAATATTCACATTAGGAATATTTAATTTCAAAAGTAGAAAATTGTATTGCACTATAGTTTTCGTTCAATCATAAAAACAAAAACAAAATTTCTCCAACACCAACCCACCCCCCATTTGATCACATGGTGCAGTAAGATCCATATCACCATTCAATTTTGTAGGTAGAAGAAGAAGATTGCGAAGAATGTAGAAGAAATTGATGGCGATGATGCCAATGAGGAAGATCCTATTAGATTTCCCATTCAAGATACTAATGGAAGTGTGCACATGAAGAACATCCCTCCATCTTTTCTTCCAAAATTTCATGGTCTAAGGTCAGAGGATCCAGAAACCTTTCTCTTTAAATTTGAAATTGTTTGTAGATCTTAAGGTTACTTATTAAAAACTTAAAAATTGATATTGTTTCCAGAAACATTGAAGGATAAAGCTCTTAAATGGTTCATGAGTTTAAGAACTAATTCAATAAGATCATGGAGTGAGATGAAAAAGATATTTCTAGATAAATATAAACATCATGATCTTAAAGAAGAAATCATTAGAATGAATCGAGGAGAAGATTAGAGCCTTGAGGATCTAATAGAGAGGTTCATGCATAATGTTAAGAGGGCAAAGCTACACCATTTAGGATCCGACACGCTAAAACCGCTCTTACTTAGAACAATTCAGGATGAATGGATTGATCTCCTTAATCTCATGACTAGAGGTGATGTATATCAATTATCATTCGAGGATATTTGTGGAACATGCAAACATATATCAATAGGAAAAGCAAGAGTAGGTAAATCAGCATCAATATCTGTAAGTCAAGCTAAACTTGGAAATTTGTTTGATGACTTTAAAACAAAAATTCTTAGCAATCTAACCAAACAAGTAGAAATTTTAAGAATACAAAATGAACAAAAAGAAGATGTTTTTTTTGTCCATGCAGAATCACATGATGGTAAATGTTTCTCCTCATTACCAGGGTTAAAGGAAGTTCACCAAGAGGACAATGGAGAAAGTCAATTTCCAATGCATCAATGTTATGTAGCTCCAAGAGGATCATGGTAGCCTCTTCAACCTGATATGATGCAAGAGCCTAATTCACAATTTCAAGCTTATGCACATCCACCTCAAAGTAATTGGAACACACCCTTTCCTTGGCAACATTGGCCATCTCAACCCCAAAACCAATCTTGGCAACAAGGTTGGCAAGGAACTTATGGGAGCCATCCACAATATCCTTAGTATTTTTCTCAATATCCTCCATACCAAACTCCATGTTATCCTTACCATTCACCTCCACCACAACCACAACCCCATCCACATCCATCTCAAATATACACTCCCACTCAACTACCTATACCACCATTTCCAAACCCACACATTGAAGCTCAAACCACTTACAATGCTGAGGTACAACAATTCCAAACAACTCCTCTTGAGCTCAATGGTATTCACCATAGCTCAGGAAGAGTATTGAAAAAAAGAGATTACATTGATATCATTGAAGGACCACATCCTGAAGATGAAGACTCAAAAGAGAAGATCAAAGAACCATGGGCTACATTTGATGAAGAGCAGACACCAAAATTAGAGATCGAGATAACTCTCTCATGGTTACCATCAAGTCCTCCATGTATAGTTTATCCAATACCTTGGAGGAGAAAGACTTCAAGATGTGCATCGAGATGGGTGATGATGGAAAGTACCGTGTTTTAGGTGAAGGTAAGGTTGTGTTTCAGAGGGAGCATGGAGCTCCTCTCACCCTAACTGATGTAAAGTATGTGCCTGGATTGAAGAAAAACTTGGTATCGATCGCGATGTTGGAAGACAAAGGCTATGATGTAGTCTTTATTAAGTAAAGGCATTCCTGATACATATAGCCACAGGTCAAACCAAGAGGATTGGTATTTGAGTGAAGAATCTCTACAAGCTGGAGGTAGATGACTATGCTGCATTGAGTTCCAATGTAGAATTGGTGCAAAGCCAAGATATTGGCGAGTTATGGCATAGAAGTTTGGGCCACTTGTATCATGGGGCCTTGAAGATAATGCAGCAGATTTCTACCGGACTTCCCAAAGGTAAACTTGAGCAAGCAGACACACGCAAAGGTTGTACCTTGGGTAAGCATGCAAAATCTTCCTTTCATGATCGAGATAGTCGAGCTGGAGCAATCTTGAAGAGAGTTTATACAGATGTGTGGGGACCATTCTCGACAACCTCCATTGCTAAAAAAAGGTATTATGTGATTTTCATTGATGATTTTTCTCGTAAATGCTAGATCTATTTCATGTAGAAGAAGGATCAAACCTTCTCAAATTTTTGTGAGTTCAAAGCTTTGGTTGGGAAAGAATCAAGGAAGAATATTCGGGCCTTAAGAAGTGACAATGGTGGAGAGTATGTCTCTCAAGAGTTTAAGGAATTATGTGCTGCAGAAGGAATTAAATGGGAGTTGATGGCACCTCACAAACCACAGCATAATGGGGTGGCCGAGAGGAAGAACAGAATGATTGTGGGGGTAGCTCAGGTGATGCTGCATGACCAAGGCCTACCACTTCATTTGTGGGCTGAGGCATGCAATACAGCAGTCTATTTGCAGAATAGAAGCCCACATCACATTCTTGGGATGAAGACACCAGAGGAAGCTTTCTCCGGGAAGAGACCAGATGTGGGTCACTTCGAGATCTTCGGCTCATCAATTTATTGCCATGTGACCAAGGATGCCTGGAAGAAACTGGAGCTGACAACAGAGTTTGGGATACTTGTGGGGTACACTGATACACCCCACAACTATCAGGTGTATTTGCCTACCGGTCAGAGAACAGTGGTTCGCAGAGATCTTAAGTTTGATGAGCAGAAGGCCATGTGAGTTTCCCTTGAGAGGGAGCTCCAACTATAGGTTGTCGAGGAACTTTTGGTTCCTAACGAGGAGGAACCTCAGACTGATGCAGAACAGCTGCATGCAGAGGTTCCAGAAGTGGATAAATCCACTCATGTAGAGTCTTCCAGAGATGGGCGGAAGCGCACGAGAGAAGCCAACAAATTGTTGTTGGATGTGAGAGAGAATGTGGGAGAACCATCTTCTCAGCGCAGACAGAGGAGGTCACCTGATAGGTACACTAGATACATGGCTCTTGTTGGGGAATGTGTTGAGACCAAGCCATCTTCCTTTGAAGAAGTAGTGCAACATCCGATTTGGGTTGATGCTATGGTGGAGGAGTATGACTCCATAGTTTAGAACAGTGTTAGGGATGTGGTTCCATGACTAGAGAACAAGTCAGTTGTGAGTTCATGTTGGCTTTACAAGGTAAAGCATGCTGCTAATCATAGTGTGGAGAAACATAAGGCAAGTTTCATTGCCCGTGGTTTCTCACAGGTTGAGGGGATCGACTATGATGAGACTTTTTCTCCTATAGAAAGGTACTCATCTATCAAGTTGATGTTGGCACGATCAACACAGATGGGTTGGAAGATCCATCAGATGGATGTGAAGATTGCATTCCTCAATGGAAAGATTGAGGAAGAGGTGGACATAGAACAGTCCGAAGGTTTTGAGACCTTCAATCGTGAGTCGCATGTGTGCCGACTCAAGAGAGCTTTATATGGGCTAAAGCAAGAACCTCATGCTTGGTACACCAGGATCGACAACTAATTCACCGGGTTGGGCTTCAAAAAGAGTGAAGCGGATGCGAACTTGTACCACATCATGGTGGAAGGTAAGTAATTGATCATTATTCTTTATGTTGATGATCTAATATTGATAGGTGATGATCATTTTATCATGTCTTGCAAAGGAGGACCTTGCAAGAGAGTTCAAGATGAAATACATGGGTCTCATGCACTGCTTTCTAGGCATGGAAGTGTGGCAAAAGGATGGGGAAGTGTTTGTGTCTCAAGGCAAGTATGCCAATGAGATACTCAGGAGATTCCACATGGAGAAGTGCAAGCCCATGTAGACTCCTCTAACAGGTAACTGGAGGAAGGAGAATGCAACTTCAGGATAAGCAGTAGAAGCTATTGTGTATCGGCAGCTTATGGGTTCACTGATGTACTTAGTGAACACACAACCAAATTTGTGCTATGCAGTGAACCAGCTGAGTCAAGCTATGGTTAATCCTACCAAGTTGTTTTGGAAGGCAGCGAAGCATGTTTTGAGATACCTCAAAGGCGCATATCAGTATGGATTATGGTACAGACGGTCAGAGGGAGTGAAGCTACAGGGCTTCATAGATGCAGATTGGCCAGGGAATCCATCAGATCAGAAGAGCACATCATGAGGAATTTTTAACCTTGGTTCAGCTGTAGTTTATTGGTACAGCAAGAAACAGAGGTTAGTTGCACTCAGCTCAGCAGAGGCTGAATACATGGCTACAAGTCAGGCAGCATGTGAGGCCATTTGGATGTGGAAAATTCTAGTTGGTTTGTTTGATCAGAGGATGGATCCAACTGTGATCTATTGTGATAATCAGAGTTATATTAAACTCTCTGAGAATCCATTATTTCATGATAGGTCCATGCATATCGACATTCGGTATCATCATCTCAGAGACTGTGTGGTGAGGAGGATCATGTTGTTACAGTATATTTCGACCGAGGAGCAAGATGCTGACATTTTGACTAAGGCTTTGTCAAAGTGTAAATTCGAGTTCCATAGAGTCAGGATCGGGGTGGCAGATAATCCCTTTCTTGTTCAGAGGGAGTGTTGAAAATAGCAACAAGAAATGCTAAAAATAACATTGCTATAGATAACATTTCAGGATATATTCCAATTTTAATTTGTCCTTAAATTAAAATTTGAATTTTGTCTCACCAGTTGTTTGAAAAATAATTAATTAATTCATCTTGAGTTAATTAGTTGGAGAAATCAAAACAAGAAGTCTTTGTGAAGACATGCAATAGTTATCCCTTTGATTGAGGAAGTTATCCCTTAATTAAGGAGAGAAGGATGAGTTTTATTTGAGTTGTAATTAGTTAGCTCAGTTAACTGAGTTAAGTCCAGTTAAATTAGTTCCAAACAATTTGTGAACTAATTGTGAGTTCACTCAGTTAATGCATGCATGCATGTAACTAGTGTTCTCCAAATAACTGAATATTCTCTCATATATAACTCATGCATGTCAGTTCAGAAAAAGACCCAGTGGAGATTTTTTGGGTTGTGTTATATTCTTTCCACGACTAGCCCACGTAGTTAACTAGGGGGTTAGAAGGGGGGCGGAGCCCCCACTTCTTTGCACCGATTACATAACGGGGGGAGTCACAAGAGGTTTTAGGGGTGCAGGTAACCCCACTCTCTGGGGTCCAGGGCAGCACCCTAGAAAATTTTGGTTTTGGACCCTATGTGAGGTTGGGCAGACCCACCTATGGTTTTGTGCATGATTCTCACACATGGTTTTGGGCGATGGTTTTCGATCCATGGTATTGGATGCTTCGGCATGTATAAATATTTATTGTAACATTGAAAGGAAAATAATGAAAAATCAAATTGGTAGTCATGGTTTTGGGATCCAGGGGGAAATATGTGTGTATATGTGTTTTATGTGTTATGCTCTCGCATTGTTTATTTTTTGTGTTTTAGAATTCATATATAGGTAATTTCTATACATGGTTAAAACCTACATTTTGTATCATAATTGTTTTGGCTTCAAGGGGATGCCTTTTTTGCTGAGGGGTTTCGCTCGGGCCTATGGTAGACCCTGTTCAGTGGGAGATTTGCGGGATCAATTCTAGTGGTAAAAGAAGATGGTGAGCAATGGAAAGATAGAGATCGAGAAATTTAATGGTCAGAGTTTTGAGTTGTGGAAACTCAAGATGGAGGATCTGTTGGTGGATAAATATCAGTGGATCATGGTAGATCTAGGTACTAAACCAACGGGAGTGACCGATGTATAATGGAAGAAATTGGATTGGAAGGAAAAGAGCACAGTACGATTGTGTCTCAAATTCAATATTGCTGAATGTATCAGGGGAAGGGCGAAGGCTTTGTGGGGCAAGTTAGGGACTTTGTACCAATCTAAGTCTCTGGTGAATAAACTATTCTTGTGGAAAAAGTTGTATAACCCGAGGATGAAAGATGGAGACTCGGTGACAGAGCATCTGAATGCGTTTAATACTGTGTTAAGTCAGTTATTGTTTGTTGATATCAAAATTTCAGATGAAGATAAGTGCATTAGTTTGTTGTGTTCTCTACCAGATTCATGGGATAGTCTGGTTATTGCAATAGGTAGCAATGGAACTGCCTTGTAGTTTGATGAAATAGTCTCATCCTTACTGACGGAGGAGATGAGACAGAAAAATATGGAGAGCCAGAATGGTGACGCCTTGTCTGTATCAGGATGGTCCCAGATGTTGGGTTGTGTTATATTCTTTCCACGACTAGCCCACATTGTTAACTAGAGGGTTTGAGGGATGCAGGTAACCCCACTTTATGGGTTCCAGGGTAGGGCCCCGGAAAATTTTGGTTTTGTAACCTATGCTAGGTTGGGCCGACCCACCTATGGTTTTGTGCATGATTTTCGCACATGTTTTTTTGGACACGATGGCTTTTAGTCCATGGTTTTTGACACGATGGTTTTTGATCCATGGTATTGGATGCTTCAGCATGTATAAATATGTATTATAACATTGAAAGGAAAATAACGAAAAATCAAGCTGCTAGTCCCAGTTTTGGGATCTAGGGGAAAATCTCTATGTATATGTGTTTTATGTGTTGTGCTGTCACATTATTTATTTTGTGTTTTAGAATTCTTATGCAGGTAATTTCTGTACGGGGTTAAAACCTACATTTGGTATCAGAGTTATTTTGGCTTCAAGGGGATGCCTTTGTTGCTGAGGGGTTTTTCTCGGGCCTATGGTAGACCATGTTTAGTGGGAGATCTACGAGATCAATTCTAGTGGTGAAAGAAGATTGCGAGTAGTGGAAAGATAGAGATCGAAAAATTTAATGGTCAGAGTTTTGAGTTGTGGAAATTCAAGATGGAGGATTTGTTGGTGGATAAAGATCAGTGGATCACGGTAGATCCAGGTACTAAACCAACGGGAGTGTCTGATGAAGAATGGAAGAAGTTGGGTCAGAAGGCAAAGAGCACAATACGATTGTGTGTCTCAGATTCAGTATTGCTGAATGTATCAGGGGAAGCTACGGCGAAGGTTTTGTGGGACAAGTTAGGGACTTTGTACCAATCTAAGTCTCTGGTGAATAAACTGTTCTTGCGGAAAAAGTTGTATAACCTGAGGATGAAAGATGGAGACTCGGTGACAGAGCATATGAATGCATTTAATACTGTGGTAAGTCAGCTAGCATCTATTGATATTAAAATTTCAGATGAAGATAAGTGCATCAGTTTTTTGTGTTCTCTACTAGATTCATGGGATAGTCTGGTTATTGCAATAGGCAGCAATGAAACTGCCTTGCAGTTTGATGAAATAGTCTCATCCTTGTTGACGGAGGAGATGAGACGGAAAAATATGGATTGTTAGAATGGTGATACCTTGTTTGTACGAGAACAGTCCCAGAATAGAAACTAAAATAAGTCATCGAGTGGGAGAACTAAATCTAGAGGGAGATATAAATCTCCAAGAAAACCTCTAAAGGTGGTGTGCTGGAAATGCGGAAAGGAAGGGCACTACAAAAGGGACTGTAAATCTAAAGATCCTGATAAAGGAAAGGGATCTGATGATGCTCCTTCTGCAGAGGCGAAAACCAACTCAGATGAAGGTGGGGATGTGTACTTGGCTTCTTCAAGTACACATGTAGATCATGAGGCATGGTTGATTGACTCAGGGGCATCCTTTCACTTCACTCCCCATAGAGATTGGTTCTACAAGTATGAGAAATACGATGGTGGTGATGTCTTCTTGGGGGATGACAGGAAGGCTAGAATCATTGGTCGCAGAAAAGTAACGTTGAAGTTGCAAGGTGGAAGGGTTAGAACACTTTCGGGTGTTCTGCATATTCCTACATTGGCTAGAAATCTGATTTATGTAAGAAAGTTGGATGATGTAGGTGTAAAAATAGTGTTCAAGAAGGATACCTACAAGATGGTTCGGGGAGCACTGTTATTGATGCGGGGAGTTCAGATTGGAACTTTGTACAAGCTACAAGGTAACACGGTTGTTGATGGGTGCAACAGTTCTGTGGTTCTTGAAAGTGGAGCAGAAAATCTAGTGGTCTCTGGAGAGAATACCATGTTGTGGCATCAAAGGCATGGACATATTGGAGAGAAGGGCCTTTGAATACTTCATGGTAAAGGTATGGTAGAAGGTATGAGTAATAGCTCTCTAGATTTTGATTTTTATGAAAATTGTGTATATGGGAAGCAGAATCGGGTGAGTTTCCCCTCCAGTATTAAGAGGGCGAAACAGATATTAGAGCTTGTGCATAGTGATGTGTTTGGACCTGTGAAGGTTCCATCACTAGGTAAGTCTGTGTACTATGTATCATTTATAGACGACTTCTCAAGGAATACATGGATCTATTTCCTTAAGAAGAAACCTAAAGTCTTTGACAAGTTTAAAGAATTTAAGGCTCTCATGGAAAATCGGATAGAGAAGAAGATAAAGGCGCTGAGGACAAATAATGGTGGAGAGTTTTGCAGCAAGGAATTTGAAGAATTCTGTAAGAAGTGTGGTATAGCACGGCAGAAGACTGCTCCATATACACCTCAAAAAATTGGAGTTGCAGAGAGAATGAACAAGGCATTTATGGAAAGGGCAAGAAGCATGCTCAGTGGTGTCAGGTTAGTGTTGGCCTTATGACACAGGTGTTGTCCTTGATGGCAACTCTCTTCGATGAAATATCATAGTATAGCAAGTAAATAGAAAAGAATGAAGAAAGAAAGGTATACGCAGGTTCACTATATACAAAGTCGCATATACGAACAAGGTATACGCAGGATCACCAAGATGAAGTCGCGTATACACACAGGTTAACTATATACCAAGTCGCATATATGAACAAGGTATACACAGGTTCACCATAGACCAAGTCACGTATACGTACACATGCACTTTCACGAGAGGAAAAGCGTGTATACCTTGGAAAACAAGTTTTTGGTCTGAAGTATTTGATCCATGGTATTGGTCAAAGGTATTGGGTCTGAGGTATTGAGCCCAGGTATTGGATCCAAGGTGTTGATTCTAAGTGGTTTTGGTCAATGGTATTGAGCAAGGCCTAAGAATATAAAAGGAGGAGAAGATCATTAGGCCAATGCAGTCAAGTATTGAATATCTGATGAAGGATAAGATCTAGTATATAGGTTATTGGGTTATGGTGCATAGCTGGATCAAGGATGAACCTTAGCACTTGATGAAGGATAGGATCTAATGATGGGTCAAGATCTTAAGGCTTGAAGTAAAGTATCATTATGTGGTTTGATCTTGAACATTCTAGATCTGAATACTGACGCATGTTTTTACTATGTAAATGTGATGATATGGGTATGAATGAAGTCCGAAATAGTTGTGATACTTTAATTTAGGATTTTCCAGATCTGTACGAAGGTTGGCTTTGGTAAAACAGTGTATATATGCTGGTTCATCATACAGAAGTAGCGTATACGCTGGTTTCCCTTAGTAAAAGGGTGTATACACGTTGGTTCGGCTTATAGATGTAGCGTATATATTCTGAAGTATGATCTATAAGGATTCTGTTTATTGTTGCAGTGTTCTGGGTTCTGGCTTGGGTTTTGGTTACTATATCCTAGTTACGGCATTCTGAAAAATCATATTGATGGGTTGTCAAAGAGATTGATTGACTTAGTTGTGGTTGGTGCAAAGGAGATTGGTTGATGTATATATATTTGATGATTGAATGATGTTATTGATGGATCCAGTCTGAAAATGTATGAAACATGGTCCCTGGAAGAAAAGAGAAGGTTGTAGCCTTCTATAGGTTGGTACCCACGTACTAGTAATCATATCAACTAGTACAAGAGCTAGGGGGTTATAGCTCCCTTCCAGGAGAAGCTGGAGAACAAGAGAAGGTTGTAGCCTTCTGCAGGTAGAAGCCTGCATACTAGTGTAAGACTGCACTAGTACAAAATTGTAAAATAAGTTTCTCTTATTATTAAAAGAAGAAAGAGATGATTGCAGCAGGTGGTTTTCACCCACATTGGGTTTCCACCTTATATCTTGTGTTCATGTGTGTGTTTGTCTGTTATGTTTTTACTGCACCTGATTACTGTTTATATGGTTTTGATACACTGATTAAAGATCAACATATGATGAATTAACTGAATCATAAGTTTGTTGAATATACGCTAGTTGCATTAAACACAGTTGCGTATACACGTGAGTTTCATTAACTAAAGTAGTGTATATGAATCTGATTATGGGAATGAAAAATTAATGACTTGCTAATACTGATTCACACCCCCCCCCCCCAAGTGTTATTTCCAACCATTGGAATCAGAGCAGGTCCTTCAGAAGAAGCTTGATTGCCTGAAGGAAGATCCATCATCATGAGTAATCCATAAAGAGAGGGATCCATCAGACCACCAATCTTTGATGGAAACAACTTCATTTATTGGAAGGTAAGAACCACAGCCTATCTTCAATCTCTTGGAATAGATGTTTGGGAAATTTTGGAAGGAGGATATACATTCCCATCAGCAATTCCTACAAATACGGCATGTAAAAAGAAATATGAAACCAATGCCAAGGTTGTCAATACATTATTGGGAATTCTGTCACAATCAAAGTTTGTCAAATTTATGAAACTCAAATCTACCAAAGAAATATGGGACAAAATCGTTCTAAGCTGTGAAGGAGACTCTCAGGTAAAATGTGCAAAACTGCAAACTCTCAGAATTCAATATGAAACTCTCAAGATACACAATGATGAAAGTATAGCTAGTTACTTCTTACGTATATATGAGATTGTCAATTTCATAAAGAATTTGGGTGAAGAGATAAAGGAAGTTACTTTAGTTGAAAAGGTTTTAAGATCCTTTTCTGCTAAGTTTGAATCAAAATTATCTTCCATAGAAGAAAAGCAGGATCTTCAGTCTATTACTACGACATAGTTGCACAAAATCTTAACTTCTTTCAAGATGAGAAAAGGAGGTCCTTCAAATATGAGAGAAGCTGCATTTAAAGATTCAGGAAAAGAAGAACTAAATGAACTAGGACATATTTCAGAAGGACAAGAAGAAGCAAACTTTGTCAAGAACCTTCAATGGGGTTCCAAAAGATTCAGAGGTAAACTACCTTTCAAATTTTTTTCTTGTGGAAGAGTCGGTCATTATGCTGCCAAATGTCCTCATAAAGATAAGCTTGATAAAGGTAAGGAATCTGCAAAATGGAATAGAAAACAAAGTGTAAGTAAGATGAGTTACTATACTCATGAAGATAGCGATGGTTTATCAATTAGTGATGAAGATGAAAATAGTAATGACTATAGACTACTGATGGATTTTGAAAATGATGACTTCTTAGATGCTTTAGATGAAGATGACCTTTATGAAGAAATATCTAAACTCAAAATATTTTTAGAAGAAAATAATATGATTATAGATACTTTGACATTTCAATTTGCTGAAAGAGAAAAACACAATGAAAAACTGGAATGTGAAATTGTGGGTCTAAGAAAAGATACTGAGAAAACAAAAGCTCTCAATCTTAGATTTGCTAAAGGATCAGAAACCTTAAATGAAATTATCAAAGTGCAGCGTTCTCCTATAATAAAGACAGGTCTTGGATATACTAAAGAAGCATCTCAAGCACAGAAGCTTCCAACCTCCACTAGAAGCTGTCTTGATGCAGCAAAGAGTAGTGAACAGTTTGACAATTGGCAGCAAAGGCATGAAGTAGATCACCAGGTAAATCAGGCTCAATTTACTTCAAGGATGAACAGAAGCTACACCCAACCTTAGGTAAATCATACTCAATCTACTTCAAGAATGAATATCAATAGAAACTATAATCACCAGGTCAGTAGATTCGATAATTGTAGGAACTTCTTTAATGGCCAATGTTTTTCATGTCATAACTTTAGACAAAAAGTTGCTCAATGTGTTGCTTTCAAGACCATTATGACTAGAGAAGCATGAAATCAAAGGAATGTGACAGGTATCATGAAAAGGTCATACAATAACTTTTCTCTTCTTGAAAATGAAATAGAATTCTCTATCTGCAGCAACTTCAGTCATGAAGAATATAAACGCAAGAGTAAATTTCGGCAAACATCTCAGAAGGAGCAAACTCCATTAATACCCAAAATATGGAGAAAGAAAGAACCACAAACAGAAATATGTGGCACAACCTTGTATGCAGAAGGACAAGAAAATTAGTGGTACATCAACAGTGGATGCTCAAAACACATGATAGGTGACAAAGAAAAATTTCACTCATATAATGCCTCAGAAAAGGAAAAGAAGGTCCCTTTTGGAAATCACACTCTTGCTGTCATAAAAGGTAAAGGCTCTGTTTTCTTGAAAGAAAAGGTTAAAGATGGGAATTTTATGTATGTTGATGGTCTAAAGCATAACCTGCTGAGTGTCAGTCAAATGTGTGATCAAGGAAATGAAGTAGTATTTTGATCAAACAGATGTGTTATTCATGAGCTTGATACAGGAGAAACCGTGATCAAAGGTACAAGAACTCCAAACAACTTATACATACTCAATGGAGGACAAAAATAGTGCTATCTAAGCAAAAATGATGAACACTGGCTATGGCACAGAAGATTGGGGCATCTATGCTTTTCTCAAATAAGAAAAGCATGCAGATTCCAGGTTGTTTGTGATCTTCCTGATATCAGCATTCCCGAAAATAATATATGCAAATCATGTCAATTCGATAAGAAAACTAGATCACATTTCCCTGAAAAGGAAGGATCAACTAGTAAGCCTCTTGAACTTGTTCATATTGATTTATGTGGACCATCAAGGAAAAATTCACCTCTTGGAGAAGAATACTTTATATTGTTCATTGATGATTTCTCCAGAATGTGTTGGATAGGCCTTCTAAAGCATAAAGATGAAGCATTTGAAAAGTTCAAAGCCTTCAAAGCATTGGTTGAAAATGAATTAGATCGAAAATCAAATGCCTCAGATCTGATCGACGAGGGGAATTTACCTCAGATGAATTCTTTGACTTTTGTGAAGAACATGGAATAAAAAGGCAATTCTCCACTGCAAGGACTCCTCAGCAAAATGGAGTGGTAGAAAGGATGAATAGAACTATTCAACAAATGGCTCGTGCTATGCTAGATGAGTCTGGAGCTCCTGCAACCTTCTGGGGTGAAGCTGCATTCACTGCCGTCACTATTCTAAACCAAGCAAATGTTCATGTAAACAACACTCAAACTCCACATGAACTTTGGTATGGTAAGACTCCTACTGTAAAATACTTCAAAGTTTTTTTAAGCAAGTGTTACATCAAAAGGATGGATGAAAATCTTGGTAAGTTTGAACCCAGAGAAAATGAAGGTATTCTTCTTGGTTACTCTTCTCGAAGTAAAGGATAGAAATGTTATAATAAAAGACTTGGGAAAATTGTTGAAAGCATTAATGTTGTGGTTGATGAAGCATGCAAAAAAAAAAAAAAACAGATAAAAACCGAATATTATGAAGAAGAAGAGGATTATTCTCCCACATCAAATCACACTAATTCTGAAGAAGAAACCAATGAAGCACTAGAAGAAGAGATAACGGTAGAAGAAAATAATCCGTATAGGTATGTTCAAAAAAATCATCCAGAAACTCAAATTTTGGGACAAAAATAGGCAGGTGTGCAAACAAGAAGAACTATTACAGAAGCTTCAAGCTATCTAGCATTACTATCTTCCACCGAACCTCAAAATATAAATGAAGCATGCAAAGATGAATGTTGGGTCAAGGCCATGAATGAAGAACTTGAGAAAATTGAAAAGAATAATACTTGGGAATTAGTTCCTAGACCTCATGATAAGAATATCATAGGAACTAAATGTATATTCAAAAACAAGCTGAATGAAAATGGAGAAGTTATTAGAAACAAGGCCAGACTTGTTTGTAAAGGATATGCTCAACAAGAAGGTATATATTTTGAAGAAACTTTTGCACCTGTTTCTAGACTTGAAGCCATAAGAATGTTTCTTGCTCTTTCTAGTTTTCAGAAATTCAAAGTATACCAAATGGATGTAAAATTTTCCTTTCTTAATGGAGACCTAGAATAAGAAGTCTATATTGAGCAACCAGATGAATTCATTCTTGGAAATGATGCAACTCTTGTATGCAGACTCAGAAAGGCTCTCTATGGTCTGAAACAAGCTCTAAGGGCCTGGTATTGTCGTCTTGACAAATATCTCCATCATCAAGGTTTTTCAAAGGGATCAGCTGATAGAAATCTATATACAAAGATTGACAACAATAAATTTATAATAATTTTTGTTTATGTTGATGATATCATTTTTGGTAGCAATGAAGGAGCCATGAGTCGGAATTTTGCTTCGGTAATGCAGCAAGAATTTGAAATGTCTCTACTTGGTGAGCTTAAATATTTTCTTGGTCTACAAGTTCAACAAAATAAAGATGGTATTTTTTTGTCACAAACCAAATATCTCAAACAGATCTTGAAAAAGTATGGCATGGAAGAGTCTAAACCAGTATGTTCCCCAATGGTAACAAGATGCAGTCTCAGTTCAAATGATGAATCAGCAGCAGTACATCAACCAACTTACAGATCCATGATTGGTAGTCTGCTTTATCTAACAGGTAACCGACCATACATCATGCATGCAGTAAGAATATTTGGAATATTCCAAGCAAATCCAAAGGAATCACACCTTCAGGGAGTCAAAAGGATTTTCAGATATCTTCAAGGAACACAGAATTTTGGTTTATGGTATCCTAGAGATACAGATCTTACACTTCATGCATATACAGATGCAGATTGGGAAGTAAGAATTGATGACAGAAAAATCACTAGTGGTGGTGCATTCTATATGGGTTCTAGATTAGTGTCTTGGTTCAGCAAGAAACAAAGTTCAATTGCACTATCTATAGCTGAAGCAGAATATGTGGCTGCTACATCTTGCTGCACACAACTCCTTTGGATGATGCAAACATTGCAAGACATTCAGATCACATGTACTCCACCCATCTCCATTCTATGTGATAATACAAGTTCCATTAGTATTTCAAAGAATCTAGTCATGCATTACAACACCAAGCACATACCCATCAAATATCATTTTCTACATGAACAAGTGCTTGAACAAAAGGTCAAATTGGAGTATGTTCCCTCCAAAGAACATGTTGCTGATATATTCACCAAACCACTACCCAGAGAGACATTTGAATATCTCAGACAGAAGCTGATAGTAGTTGATGCATCATCCTGCTGTTAAATCCTATCTGTTTCAGAGAAAGGTGGTTAAACGTGAGTTTCATGAAGCGTAGTCGCGTACATACGCTGGTTTCTGTGGGTACAATCACGTATATGATGGTTTAAGGAGAAGATGTGGGCTAGACTCAGGAGAAAAGGGGTCTAATATGGTTCAGTGCATTCTCTATTCTACAATCTCTTGATGACATGTGGAAATTCGTTGACACCTTGATGTATATCTGATTGATGATGATGCTTTGATCACTCTTCTGATGATCAGATTTGACAGTGAACATCTAGCATAGGTTCAGGGGGAGAATGTGTTTCTAATAATGCATTGTTCGCATTATTTCAAAAGATCTTGGTACAAATTCACATAGTTATTTTTTATTCCGGTGGAACAGGTTCAAGGGAAGACCATGGTTGTTGGTCTGGATGCTAATTGACAGATGTTTTTGATGATATTTTTTTATGACTATCATGGTATTGTTTAAGATATTTGGTCTCTATTGTATATGTCATGTATATATTTTAATGTAAAGATCTAATTTGTTACCCCACTATGCATGCGATGGATGATGTATATAAACTCTTGGTATATCCCCACTTGGTTGGGAGATGGATGTATATATGAGCCATTGGTGATAGGAAAGTTACTTATGATGTATGTATATAGTCATGTTATTCTTTTAGAACATCTTTTGGTAGACCTTGCTTAATATTCAGGGGGAGCATGGACTCGATCATGCAGCTTAATCAGCAAACTTCAGCATATCAGAGAATTCAGCATGCACTCAGGGGGAGCATGACCCTTTGCCCTTGATGTCAAAGAGGGAGAGTGACTTGGTGTGGTTGTTGCCATCAAGTATAAAGGAGGAGATTTTTGGCATTATGACATAGGTGTTGTCCTTGATAGAAACTCTCTCCAATGAAAGATCACAGTATAGCAGGTAAATAGCAAAGAATGAAGAAAGAAAGGTATACGCAGGTTCACTGTATACAATTCGCGTATACGAACAAGGTATACATAGGTTCACCACAGACGAAGTCACGTATACACGCAAGTTAACTATATACCAAGTCGTGTATATGAACAAGGTATACGCGGGTTCACCATAGACCAAGTCTCATATTGATCCAAGTGGTTGTTGGTGGCCACCCACCTATCCCATTTGGACCCCCACAACTGTCTCTTTTAGTTTTTCAGTTTCCTAAATTGTAGCATAGTGTACTATTTTTATCATTTTTTTCGGGTCCTCAACTTCCGGAGCCGTTTTGAGGCCCTAAACGACGTTTTTTGGGAAATCTAGGGACAACATGGGTTGATGGCCCGATGTTTCCCTTCTCAAAGTGGTAGTGCTCGGATAGATCTTTCTAATGAGATATTGTACGTGTCAAACGGAGATCGTATGCCAAAGTTATGACCCTGGGAAATTGATGTACCAATTTACCCAAACGGGGCCCACAATTTGGCGTTTCATCTTCTAGGGTTAGGTTTTGGGATGTTAAGGGTTTTCCATTGTTTCTCGACAATAAATAAGCCTTCGAGCCTCATTGTAACACAGTTCAGAGGCATGTAGCTGCCACATCTCTTCTCAGAGATAAGCTACCATCGACCTAGCTGGTTTATTTCCATTTATGGTTGTAAGCATATTTCAGTATTTTCCATTAATGAAATGAAGCATTATTTCCGCTGCATCTTTGTGTATATGGTTATCTCTATATTTTGTTGCATTCCTATTTAAATCCAGATCAGTGGTATCAGAGCGGTCTTCTCTTTCTCTGTTTTTCTTTGCATGTCCCCAACGAGGTCAGGATATAAGGAGTTAGGGTTTGAACTGGTCGAACCTTTGCAAGACCAGCCTTGCAAATCCCGACAGCCTCCCATGGTAAATGAGAAGAAAGACGAGGGGGCAGGAGATCCTATCAAAATCTTGCTCGAAGAAGCCCTCGAGCGACAATGGAGCGTGATGATGGACAACTTTGCCCAGATCCTTCAGTGGCTACCCAGAAGCGACACATCGGCTTCCAGCAGCTACTCTGGAAATGCCACACCATTTAAGGTACAAGTTAATTTTGAAATCCCCATCTTCGAGGGTCAGATAGACACAGATGCCGTAGATAAATGGTTAAATATGCTAGAGGGTTATTTTTATGTTCATGAATTTTCGAGTCAGGAAAAGATTGTTTTCGCTCTTCTCAAAGCAACCCCCCACGTCAAGGACTGGTGGGAAACCTACTGCGAGCAGAAGAATGAAAGCACAAGCTCACTATTTTCAGCCGCACCCACTTGGGATTCATTCCAGGATGCCATCAAGGAGCAGTACTACCCTGTTAAAAGCTATGAGGATAAATACATAAAGTGGACCACGCTGCAACAAGGAAGGGACCAAGATGTGCCAGAGTTCACAAACATTTTTCATACCCTTCACACACAGTTGGGTATCAAAGATTCTGATCTGCATCTGGTACTCAAATATCGCGATTGCCTACACAGATACATCCAGGAAGAGATGGAGTTCTTGAACATCTCCTCGCTCGGCATGGTGTACCGATACGCTGTCAAAATCGAGAAAAAGTTCAAACCGAAGAAGCGAGACTTTGGATCTGCGAATCCGAAGACCAAAGGAAAAAGCCAAGGCAGGGTAGCCTAAGACAACCCGTCGAAGCCACAAGAAAAGAACAACACCATGAAGCCAAAGAAGGACACAGGAAAGTGGTGTGAGTTCCACAAGGGTCCCACTCATAACACAAGTGAGTGTCGGACCAAGCAGCCACTAGTGGCCGAGTTGAAGGCTTCCGAATCAGATGCATGTTCTGACCTTGAGCTAGAACCCGACAAGGGGAATGGCAAAGGGAAGCAGATCATTGATGTAGAGCCCAGTGCCACTGTTGCCACTGCCAAGATCCAGAAGAATGAACAAAGATCCAGAGGAGGGGGAGCGTCTTTTCCACTCACAGATGTGGGTGAAGGGTTCGTTGTTGCAATTCATTTTCGACAGTGGTAGCCAAAAGAACCTTATTTCAACAGAGGTCGTGAAGCGGTTGGGCCTACAGACTACACCACACCCACAGCCATACAGTATCAGGTGGCTTCACGAAGGACAAGATCTCAAAGTTCACCAGCAGTGTCGCCTTCCCTACAGCATCAAGCCCTTCATAGACGAGGTATTGTGTGATGTTACACCTCTGGATGTTTTCAATGTACTATTAGGCCAGCCATACTTGTGGAGGCAACATGCTGTGTATGAGTCAACGCCTCGCGTTGTCATTATTTCTTTGGATAATTCATTATACAGGATACCGGAGGTAGCCCTACCTACCGCCACCTCTTTGATCACTGCTAAGAAAGGCAGCAAGCTCATCTCCCAGACTAGGAAATTCATTTTCTATCTGGTTCGCTCCAAAAGTAAGGGGAAGATCATTGCTACATCCATGACCCCCGCAAAGGGTTCCTCCACGCAGCAGCAACAAAAAAGGGATACGGTCATGACAGAACACATGAACAACTTCTCCTTACCCACAGGGGTACCACACAAGTTTCAGGTGGGCAACAAAGTTTGGTTACATCTGTAGAGAGAACGCCTTACTAGAACCGATCAAAAACTCAGACCACTCTGACATGGTCCTTACACTAGTACCAAGGCTACGGGCAACAATGCTTTGAAGCACAACATTCCTCCATTCCTTCACTTGCACCAAATATTCAATGTGTACTACCCTCGACCATGCTTCCCACCATTACTGGACACATCCAAGATTGCAAAACAGCTCACCAGGGACCAAGTTCAGTAGATGGAGGAACTCAACGCAATGGGGACCATTGCTTCCTAAGGGGGGAGGAATGATCCAGGTGGATGTTGGTGGCCACATACCTATCCCATTTGGACCCCCACAACTGTCTCTTTCATTTTTTCAGTTTCCTAAATTGTAGCACAGTTTACTATTTTTAGCAGTTTTTTCGGGTCCTGAACTTCCAGAGCCATTTTGAGGCCCTAAACGATGTTTTCTAGGAAATATGGGGGCAACATAGGGCCATGGACCAATTTTTCCCTTCCAAAAGTGGTAGTGCTTGGTTAGATCTTTCTAACGAGCTATTGTATGCGTCAAACGGAGATCGTATGCCAAAGTTACGACCCCGGGAAATTGATGTACCAATTTACCCAAACGGGGCCCACAATTTGTCGTTTCATCTTCTAGGGTTAGGTTTTGGGATGTTAAGGGTTTTCCATTGTTTCTAAACAATAAATAGGCCTTTGAGCCTCATTGTAACACAGTACAGAGGCATGTAGCCACCACATCTCTTCTCAGAGATAAGCTACCATCGCCCTAGCTGGTTTATTTCCATTTCTGGTTGTAAGCATATTTCAGTATTTTCCATTAATGAAATGAAGCATTATTTCCACTGCATGTTTGTGTATATAGTTATCTCTGTATTTTTTTGTGTTCCTATTTAAATCCAGATCACGTATACGTACACATGCACTTTCACAAGAGGAAAAGCACACATACTTTGGAAAACTAAGTTTTTGGTCCGAAGTATTTGATCCATGGTATTGGTCCAAGGTATCGGGTTTGAGGTATTGACTCTAGGTATTGGATCCAAAGTATTCATCCTAAGTGGTTTTGGTCCATGGTATTGAGC
Source organism: Pinus tabuliformis (assembly GCA_031772625.1). Taxonomy (NCBI): domain Eukaryota; kingdom Viridiplantae; phylum Streptophyta; class Pinopsida; order Pinales; family Pinaceae; genus Pinus; species Pinus tabuliformis. Next base: position 112,956,077 of record CM062812.1, read on the forward strand.
AAAGCCTAAGACTATAAAAGGAGGAGAAGATCATCAGGCCAAGGCACTCAAGTATTGAATATCTGATGAAGGATAAGATCTAGTATACAGGTTATTCGGTTATGGTGATAACTAGCTCAAGGATGAACCTTAGCGCTTGATGAAGGATAGGATCTAATGATGGGTCAAGATCTTAAGGCTTGAAGTAAAGTATCATTATGTGGTTTGATCTTGAAAATTCTAGATCTGAATACTGACGCACGCTTTTATTATGTAAATGTGATGATCTGGGTATGAATGAAGTCTGAAATAGTTGTGATGCTTTAAGTTAGCATTTTCCAGATCTGTACGCAACTTGGCTTTGGTAAAAAAGCGTTTATATGTTGTTTCATCATACAGAAGTAGCGTATACACTGGTTTCCCTTAGTAAAATGGCATATACATGTTGGTTCAACTTATGGATGTAGCGTATATCTTCTGAAGTATGATCTATAAGGATTCTGTTTACTGTTGCAGTGTTCTGGGTTCTGGCTTGTGCTGGGTGTGGAGCATAATTATCTTCTATATTCAAAGGTTTCAGCCGGATGTATACCCCAAGAAGATTGTACACCCCTCCATGCAGGCAGGTACAGAGGCAACTTGTCCCCCCTGCAGGGGTTCGGGAGGCTAATGCCCCCCGGCTGGGGGGTCTAGGGGCCAACAGTCCCCCGGCGGGGGTTCGACGGCAACGCCCCCAAAGCTAAAAACAGATGTAAAATTGCCTTGTAAAAGTATAGTAATTTCTAGTCAATCTGGGCCATTCATTAGATATATGATCTAACGGTAGAAGTTATGTTTAATTTAGGGTGTTTTGCCTAGAAGGCAACCCCTCACTATATATGAGGGAATTGTATTGCGTTTATGTAGATCGGTATTCTAAGTGAGGAAGAGAGAGGAGATTGAGACCAAAGAGGGAGTTACATCGGATTTGTTGTAGGTTTTATCTCTTCAGTTTGATGGATAATATAAAAGAAGGACTGGTTGTTTCTCCGTGGACGTAGCCCAAACTGGGTGAACCACGTATATCTGTGTCTCTCTTATTTTATGCATTTTATGTGTTTATCTTTCTGCAATATTTTATGTGTTCCATTTCTCTGTAATATATAATTTTCTAACAACTAGTATTAGAGTCGAAGGTCTATTTGGCTGATAAACTCGTAGGAGAGAAGGATTCCTGGTTCGAGTGGGAGAAATGGCGGAAGATGGTAGGTTTAGGGTCGAAAAGTTTGACGGCTAAAACTACTAGATGTGGAAGATGCAGATGGAAGATTATCTGTATTAGAGAGATCTGTACTTATCATTGAGTGGAAAGACAAAGAAGCCGATGAGTATGACAAACACAGAATGGAATATTCTCGATAGAAAGGCACTTGGAATAATACGGCTGTGCCTAGCAGCATTGGTAGTGTTTAATATTTCAAAGGAAACGACAACAGAGGGTTTAATGTCGACATTGGCCAAACTATATGAAAAAACCTCAGCCTCAAATAAGGTATTTCTTATGAAGCATTTATTTAAAATGAATATGTCAGAAGGTGGATCTATTGCTGATCATTTAAATGATTTTAATAAAGTTACAAGTCAGTTAAGTTCTGTACGGGTAAGGATAGTGTGTTGGAAATGCGAGAAGAAAGGACACCTAAAGAAAGATTGCAAGTCTCGAATGGGAAAATAAGGAGATGTGCAGCAAGAAACTAATCATGAAGCGAATGTAACAGGTGATGTGTTGCAATATGCTTTGATTCTTTCATTAGAAAATATTATTAATGCCTGGGTGGTAGATTCAGGGGCCTCATTCCATGCCACACCTGATAAGAAACATTTTTATGATTATGTTCAAGGAGATTTTGGACAGGTTCAATTTGGTGATGATAAACCCTGTAAAATCTTTGGAATGAGTACAGTTTTCATAAAACAGCAGAATGGAAATCAATGGTTATTGAAGGAGGTAAGGCATGTTCCGGATCTGAAGAAAAATCTGATTTCAATAGGGCAATTAGGAGGTGAAGGTTGCATAACTACTTTCACAGATAAAACCTGGAAGGTCATTAAAGTATCCCTGGTAATAGCGAAAGGAAGAAAGGTTGGTACATTGTATTTATGCAATGGTATTTCTAATTTTTTTAATGCTTTAACCTATACAGGAGAAGATATGGCATTGTGGCATCATAGGCTCAGACACATGAGTGAGAAGGGGATGCAGATTCTTCACTCAAGAAATTTGTTGCCAGGTTTGAACCATGTTGATTTAAAATTCTGTGCGAATTCTGTTTATGGAAAACAGAAGAGATTTAGATTCCTTAGAGTTGGGAAAGAAAAGAAGAGTGAAAAATTAGAGCTTGTGCATACAGATGTATGGGGACTTGCTCAGGTATCATCTCTTGGTGGCTCTCATTATTATGTTACTTTTATTGATGATGCAACTAGAAATACCTGGATTTATTATATTCGAAACAAATCTGATGTATTTGATATTTTCAAGAAATGGAAACCTGTGGTTGAAAATGAGACATGAAAAAGGTTGAAGTGTCTCAGATCAAACAATGGAGGTGAATATTGCAGCAAAGATTTTGATAGGTACTATTCTGAGAATGGAATTTGCAGAGAGAAGACAATTCTAGGAACACCACAAGAAAATGGTGTGTCAGAAATGATGAACAGGACAATCATGGAGCGTGCAAGGTGCACGAGATTGCATGCAGGATTGACTTTACAATTTTGGGTAGATTCTGTAGATACTGTTGTTTATCTAATAAACATAGGGCCTTCAAGTTTCTTGGATGGTGGTATTCCAGAGGAGGCATGGACACGTAAAAAGGTAAACTACTCTTTTTTAAATACTTTTGGTTGTGAAGCCTTTGTCCACATTAATAAATAAAATAGAACAAAGCTTGAGGCAAAATCAAATAAATGCACCTTTATTGGATATAGTGTTAGTGATTTTGGTTATCGCTTTTATGATTATGAAAAACACAAAATCATTAGGAGCAGAGATGTCATATTCAATGAAAAGGTTTTGTATAAGGATCACAGCAGGAAACGAAACAGGAAAAAGAAAACAAAGAATACACAGTGCTTGACGAGATCACAGAAAAAGTGATGGTACCTGAAAATCATAATGATCAATAGCCAGAACAACAACCACAACAGCAACAAGCACTTCAAACACTTGAAAGTGGTGTTAGAAGATCTACCCAGATAAGTAGACCCCCTGAACGATGCTCTCCTTCAGTATATTATGTATTGTTGACTGATTCTGGTGAACCAGAATGTTATGAAGAAGCACTACAGGTAGAAACCAAGAAGAAGTGGGAGCAAGCCATGAAAGAAGAGATGGACTCCTTAGCACATAACTAGACTTCGGACTTAGTCAGGTTTCCTGCAGGTAAAACAACATTGCAGAATAAATGGGTTTACAAGTTGAAGGAAGAAGATGGAGGTAGAAAAAGGTATAAAGTTGGACTTGTGGTGAAAGTGTTTGCACAGAAAAAGGGTATAGACTTTGATGAGATATTTTCTCCTGTTGTGAAAATGACTTCAATTAGAACTATTCTAAGTCTATTAGTAGCTAAAGATTTGCATCATGAGCAATTAGATGTAAAGACAACCTTGTTGGAAATAATATTGAGAGGGGGGGTGAATCAGTATTATCAAATTCTTTTCAATATGACTTCCAGGTTTATACTTTAATTTATTCTTCAGATATTGATCATTAATTTGTATGTCAGTGCCATATAATAATGAACAAGAACAAGAAAAATAGATAAGCACACCAAAGAACACCAGATATAAGGTGGAAACCCAATGTGGGTGAAAACCACCTGCTGCAATATGTCTCTATATTCTTTCAATTAGAAACTTCTTTTACAAGGATTTTGTACTGGTGCAGTCCTTTACCATTACACAGGCTGCAACCTGTAGAGAGCTACAACTCTCTCTCATTTTCCAGTCTCTCCTGGGAGGGAGCTACAACCCCCTTTGCTCTTCTACTTGTTTAAGGACCACGTTTCATTAATTTTCAAACTGGATCCAAGAGGATCAAATAATCATCAAGTACATGCAAATCACCCAATCTCCTTATACAATCAACCAATGAATCACCCAACTTCTCAGAATGTTGTAAACAGAAAAGTAATACCACCCAGAACTCTGCAGCAATAGATAAAAGACAGCCAACAAATGTTTCAAGACAGGTCTGCAACTTCACCAATATAAATCTGTGTATATCCGCAGTCTTTCTGTGCCTGAACTACGCAGATCCGCACTGGATCCTTCTGCTGCTCTGCATACCACCGTACTTACTCCTTCTGTTGAACTGTATACCTCAGCTCAGATCTGCACCTTCACTATCCGTCCGACAGTGTACCTTTGCACTCGTCCTTTTGTGCCTCTGCATACCTCCGCAATGTGCTTTCTTCTGAGCTGTGTACCTCACACTGCGCCTTCTGCTACGCTTCGTACCCCCGCACTGCGTCTTCTCCTGCGCTTCGTACCTCCGCACTTACGCCGTGGATCACCTACAAACCTCTGATTAGGGCCAAATTTACAGTCCTCCAATGTGTCACAGACAGTCAGATCCAGAGATCTGATCATGTGCCTGAGAGATCACGACTTATCAATAGATTCGCCTTAAGTTTTTTCCTTGATTTAAATCTAGCTTTGTAAAACCAAACACCCAAAATTTCAGATCTTAAGATATTCAAATTTCACAAGTGTTTAGCCAAGTGATCTCCTTCCCCTTTTTATAGTCAAACCCTTATCCACACCATGGGACAAAACCATCAAAAACCAATACAAGGGATCCAAACCAGGGTTCAATAATTTAGATCCTATACCACGGGCCAAAACCATAGGATCATGAATCGATAGGCTAAATACCAAGGGCCAAACATAAGAAGCCCCACATGAGCGCACTTCTCTGCATTGGAGAGAGTGAACTGGGGGACCACACCTTATGAACGGAGAACCTGCGGGTATGTCCACACTTCCTGAACGGCGAACCTGCGGGTCCGCACCTTTTGAACGATGCACCAGCGAACCTCTTATTTTCCATCATTTTGAGAGCATGAACAGAGTTTTTCCACTTGAGTGAGTTGCCATCAAGTACAACACCTAAACCATTGAGCCAGACCAGAATCATAATGCCAACAATCTCCCCCTTTGGACTTGATGGCAACCTCAAGATCCTCAACATCATTCTTCCCCTTTGACATCAAGGGCAAAGGGTTATGCTCCCCCTGAGAACATGCTTAGGCCTTTGCTTTGTTGATCATGCTCCCCCTGACTAAAGATCAGATCTGCAAACGAAAACATTTCTTTAAGAAGAATCATAATCCACAATACATTACCGTGAAAGAGATAGAGACATATTGCAGCAATATTCAGATCAGCATCCATGTTCTGCTTTTGTACTTCCTCCAAGATCTTCTACCATAATGCCAACAATGCATTATTAGAAGAACATATGCTCCCCCTGAACCTGTGACATTCGATCTTCAACCAATGTACGCGTATACCCCATATGAAACTTGCGTACAACCAAAAATCTCTGAAACAGATGAGATTCAACAACAGGATGATGCATCAACAACCCCCAACTTTTGCCTGAGGTATTCAAAGGTCTCCCTGGGCAATGGTTTTGTGAGTATATCAGCAACTTGCTCCTTAGAAGGAACATACTCCAACTTTACCTTTTGTTCAAGCACTTGTTCCTTGAGAAAGTGATACTTGATCGGTATGTGCTTGGTCTTTGAATGCATGACTGGGTTCTTTGAAATGTTGATTTCCCTTGTATTATCACATAAGATGGAGATAGGTGGAGTACAAGTGATCTAAAAATCCTGCAAGGTCTGCATCATCCAAAGGAGTTGAGTGCAACAAGATGCAGCAGCCACATATTCCGCTTTAGCTGTAGATAAAGCAATCGAACTCTATTTCTTACTGAACCAAGATACTAATATGGAACCCATAAAGAATGCACCAGCACTTGTGCTCTTCCTGTCATCCATGCTTCCGGCCCAATCTGCATCTGTATAAGCATGAAGTGTGAGATCTATATCTCTAGGATACCATAAGCCATAGTTTTGAGTTCCTTGAAGGTACTTGAAAATTCTCTTCACTGCCTGAAGATGAGTTTCCTTTGGATTTGCCTGAAATCTTCCAACTCTTCCCACTGCATGCATGATGTCTGGTCGGGTACCTGTTAAATAAAGTAGACTTCCAATCATAGATCTGTAGGTTGGTTGATGCACTGCTGCTGATTCATCATTTGCACTAAGGCTACATCCTGTGACCATGGGGGTACATACTGGTTTTGCATCTTCCATGCCATATTTCTTCAAAATCTGCTTGAGATACTTGGTTTGAGACAAGAAGATCCTGCCTTCATTTTGTTGGATTTGCAATCCAAGAAAATATGTCAGTTCTCCAAGCAAAGACATTTCGAATTCTTTCTGCATCACCAAGGCAAAGCTTTGACTCATAGCTTCTTCATTGCTGCCAAACATAATATCATCTACATACACAACAAGTATTAGTAATTTGTCATTTTCATTTTTTATGTAAAGATTGCTATCTGCTGATCCCTTTGAAAAACCTTGTTGATGAAGATATTTGTCCAAACGATAGTACCAAACCCTTGGAGCCTATTTAAGACCATAGAGAGCCTTCTTTAGTCTACATACAAGATTTGGATCATTCCCAAGGATGAAACCATCTGGTTGCTCAATGTACACTTCTTCTTCTAAGTCCCCATTCAGAAAGGCTGATTTCATGTCCATTTGAAAAACTTTGAACTTCTGAAAGCTTGAGAGAGCAAGGAACATTCAGATGGCCTCAAGTCTAGCAACGGGAGCAAAAGTTTCTTCGAAGTCTATTCCTTCTTGTTGAGCATACCCTTTACACACAAGTCTGGCCTTGTTTCTAATTACTTCTCCATTTTCATTCAACTCATTTTGTCCCTATGACATTCTTATCTTTTGGTCTAGGAACCAACTCCCAAGTGTTGCTCTTTTCGATCTGCTCAAGTTCTTCATCCATTGCCTTGACCCAACATTCATCTTTGCATGCCTCTCTTACATTTTGTAGTTCAGTGGAGGAGAGCAATGCCAAATAGCTTAAGGCTTCTGCAATTGTTCTTCTTTTTTGTACACCTGCTTCTTTCTGCCCCAAAAGCTGAGATTCTGGATGATTCTTTTGAACGTACCTGGATGGAGTCTTCTCTTCTATCCTTATTTGCTCCTTAGGTGCCTCTTGAGGTTCTTCTTTATCATTTGTCTGATTTGGAGAGTAGTCTTCATGCTCTTCGATATTTTCATGATTTACTTGCCTAGGGATGTATCCTTTTTCATCAACCACTACATCAATGTTGTCAACAATTCTTCCAAGTCTTTTATTGTAACACTTATATGCTTTGTTGTGGGGAGAATAACCAAGGAGAATGCCTTCATCTGCTCTAGGTTCAAGTTTTCCAAGCTGTTCATCAGTGTTCTTAATATAGCATTTGCTCCCAAAAATTTTGAAATGATTTACCGAAGGAGTCTCACCATACCAGAGCTCATGAGGAGTTTGAGTGTTGTTCACTCGGACATTTGTTTTGTTGAGAATAACAACTGCAGGAAATGCAGCTTCACCCCAGAAGGTTGCGGGAGTCCCAGACTCATCAAGCATAGCACGAGCCATTTGTTGGACCGTTCTGTTCATCCTTTCCACCACTCCATTTTGCTGAGTCCTAGCTGTAGAGAATTCCCTTCTTATTCCATGTTCTTCACAGAAATCGAAAAATTCATTTGAGGTAAACTCCCCACCTCTGTCGGACCTGAGGCACTTAATTTTGTGATCTGATTCGTTTTCAGCCAAGGCTTTGAAATATTTGAATTTTTTGAATGCTTCATCCTTGTGTTTCATAAGTCCCAACCAAACCATCCTGGAGAAGTCGTCAATGAATAATATAAAGTATTCTTCTCCTCGAGGTGACCTTGTCCTGAATGGACCACATACATCTGTATGGACTAGTTCAAGAGGCCTGCTGGCTGATCCTTCCTTCTCAGGGAAGTTAGTTCTGGTTCGCTTACCAAACTGACATGATTTACATATGGTGTTGTCTGGAATTTTGATATCTGGAAGACCACGAACTACCTGGTATTTGCATACTTTCCTTATTTGTGAAAAGCTTAGATGCCCCAACCTCCGATGCCATAACCAATGTTCATCATCCTTGCTCAAATAGCATTGTTGTTGTCCTTCTTCAAATATGTATAGATTATTTGGAGTTCTTCTACCTTTGATCATTGTTTTTCCTGTATCAAGATCACGAACGCTACATCCATTTGATCGAAATATTACCTCGAATCCTTGATCCCACATCTGACTGACACTCAGTAAATTATGCTTCAAGCCATCAACATACAAAACATTTCCAGCTTTGACCTTTTCTTTCAACTGAGCAGTGCCTTTTCATTTTATGGCTGCAGGGGTATCATTTCCAAAAGAAACTTTCTTACCCTTTTCTAAAGCAGTATATGATTCAAGTTTTTCTTTATCACCTGTCATATGCTTCGAACATTCGCTGTCGATGTACCATAGATTTTCCTGTCCTTCTGCATAAAAATCTATCCCACATCTTTTTGGTTGTGGTTCCTTTATTCTCCATGTTTGGGTGCTTGAGGCTTGTTCCTTTGTCTGCCGAAACCTTCTCCTGCATTCAGGATCTTCATGTCCGAAGTTACTACAAATAGAACATTCAATTTCATTTTCAAGGGCCGAAAAGTTGTTATAGGTACTTTTCGTAATCCTGGTTATACTTCTTTGTTTTTTAGCTTCTCTAGTCGTTATTGTCTTATAGGCAACACATTGAGCTGCTTTGTGACCAAAGTTATGGCGAGAGAAACATTGGCCATTGAAGAAACTTTTGCGATTATCAAATCTACCAGCCAAATGATTGTAATTTCTATTGTCATCCATTCTTGAAGTAAATTGAGAAGTTTTTACCTGTGGCTGGTTGTAGCTTTTGTTCACCCTTAAGATGGATTGCCCCTGATTTACCTGGTAGTCTATGTTTGTTCTTGATGTAATTCATCCCTGCATTACCTGATGATCTCCATTGGGCCTTTTCTCATTCCTCCTTGCTGCATCAAGATAACTCTTTGAGGTGGATGCTTGAGATGTTTCTCCATTATAACCTGGACCTGTTTTGATTAGTGGAGAATGTTGTACATTGATAATCTCATCCAGAGTTTCAGATCCTTTAACAAACTTAAGATTAAGAACCTTTGTTTTCTCAATTTCTTTTCTAAGGCCAACAATTTCACATTCTAACTTCTCAAGAGATTTTTCTTTTTCATCAAGTTGAAATTGTAGAGTATCAATGATCACATTCTTTTCTTCTAAACATGTCTTGAGTCTAGAAATCTCTTCATAAAAGTCATCCACATCTATAGCATCCATGTAATCATCATCTTCAAAAGCCATTAAAAGTTTATAATCATTACCTCGTTCATCTTCGTCACTATTTGATAGGCCATCACTGTCTTCATGAGTGTAGTAACTTTCCTTAGTTGCATTTTGTTTCTTGTTCCATCTAATAGGTTCCTTCCCTTTGTCAATATTATCCTTGTGAGGACATTTGGTAGCATAGTGACCGACTCTTCCACAAGCAAAGCATTTGAAAGGTAACTTACCTCGGAACCGTCCAGTACCCCGTTGAAGATTTCTGACAAAATTTGATTCTTCTTCTTCTTCTGAAACGTGTCCTGACTCGTAGTACTCGCCTTTGCCTGAAGCCTTGAAGGCATCTTCTCTCCTGTCTGATGGACCTCCTTTCCTCATTTCATAAGCAGTTAGAATTTCGTGCAACTGTGACATTTTAAGGCTTTGTAGATTCTCTTTTTCTTCTATAGCAGAAACTTTAGATTCAAGCCTAGGGGACAAAGATCTTAGAACTTTTTCAACCACAACAGCCTCTTTTATTTCTTCACCCAAATTTTTCATACAATTAACAATCTCATCTACACGAAGAAAATAGTTAGCCACACTTTCATCATTATACATCCTGAGATTTTCATACTGAATCCTGAGGGTTTGAAGTTTTTCTCGTTTTACTTGATCATCTCCTTCATAGCTCAGAACAATCTTGTCCCATATCTCTTTTGCAGATTTAAACTGCATTACCTTGACAAATTCTGATTGAGATAGGCATCCTAATAGAGTATTGACCGCCTTTGCATTTGTTTCATATTTCTTCTTCTCAGTCGGATCTGTAGGAGTTGCTGATGGAAAAGTATACCCTGTATCTATGATATCCCAGACTTCTGTACCAAGAGATTGAAGATAGGCAGTAACTCTTACCTTCCAATAAACGAAGTTTGTCCCATCAAAAATTAGTGGCCTGATTGATGCTTCCCTCTCGTAGTTGCTCATGATGCAAGATCTTTCTTCAAGTGATCAAGCTTCTTCTGAAGAACTTGGCTCTGATACCAATTGTTGGAAATAATACTGAGAGGGGGGGTGAATCAGTATTATCAAATTCTTTTCAATATAGCTTCCAGGTTTATACTTTAATTTATTCTTCAGATATTGATCATTAATTTGTATGTCAGTGCCATATAATAATGAACAAGAACAAGAAAAACAGGTAAGCACACCAAAGAACACCAGATATAAGGTGGAAACACAATGTGGGTGAAAACCACCTGCTGCAATATGTCTCTATCTTCTTTCAATTAGAAACTTCTTTTGCAAGGATTTTGGACTAGTGCAGTCCTTTACCAGTATGCAGGCTGCAACCTGTAGAGAGCTACAACTCTCTCTTGTTTTCCAGTCTCTCGTGGAAGGGAGCTACAACCCCCTTTGCTCTTCTACTTCTTTAAGGACCACGTTTCATTAATTTTCAGACTGGATCCAAGAAGATCAAATAATCATCAAGTACATGCAAATCACCCAATCTCCTTATACAATCAACCAATGAATCACCCAACTTCTCAGAATGCTGTAAATAGAAAAGTAATACCAGAAATCTAAACCCAGAACTCTGTAGCAATAGATAAAAGACAGCTAACAAATGTTTCAAGACAGGTCTGCAACTTCACCAATATAAATCTGCGTATATCCGCAGTCTTTCTGTGCCTAACCTGCGCAGATCCGCACTAGATCCTTCTACTACTCTGTGTACCACCGCAATTACTCCTTCTGCTGAACTGCGTACCTCATTTCAGATCCGCACCTTCACTGTCCGTCTGACATCGTACCTCTGCACTGGTCCTTTTGTGCCTCTGTGTACCTCCGCAATGTGCTTTCTTCTGAGCTGCGTACCTCACACTACGCCTTCTGCTGCGTTGCGTTCCCCCGCACTGCGTCTTCTCCTGCGTTGCGTACCCCTGCACTTACGCCGTGGATCACCTCCGAACCTCTAATTAGGGCCAAATTAACAGTCCTCCAATGTGTCACAGACAGTCAGATCCACAGATCTTATCATGTGCCCGAGAGATCACGACTTATCAATAGATTCACCTTAAGTTTTTTCCTTGATTTAGATCTATCTTTATAAAACCAAACACCCAAAATTTCAGATCTTAAGATATTCAAATTTCACAAGTGTTTAGCCAAGTGATTTCCTTCCCCTTTTTATAGTCAAACCCTTATCCACACCATGGGACAAAACCATCAAAAACCAATACAAGGTATCCAAACCGGGGTTCAATAATTTAGATCCTATACCACGGGTCAAAACCATAGGATCATGAATCAACGGGCTAAATACCAAGGGCCAAACATAAGAAGCCCCACGTGAGCGCGCTTCTCTGCATTGGAGAGAGTGAACTGGGGGACCGCACCTTATGAACGGAGAACTTGCGGGTATGTCTGCACTTCCTGAACGGCGAACCCGCGGGTCTACACCTTTTGAACGATGCACTAGCGAACCTCTTATTTTCCATCATTTTGAGAGCCTGAACAGAGTTTTGCCACTTGAGTGAGTTGCCATCAAGTACAACACCTGAACCGTTGAGCCAGACCAGAATCATAATGCCAACAAACCTTTCTCCATGGGGATTTGGAGGAAGAGATATATATGTAGCAGCCACAAGGATATGAGGTAAAAGGGAAGGAGAAACTAGTGTGTAGGTTGAAGAAGAGCTTGTATGTCTTAAAACAGGCTCCAAGGTAGTGGTATCTAAAATTTGACAGGTTTATGTCTGAACAAGGTTATACTAGGTGTCACTCTAATCATTGTGTTTATCTCAAAAGGTAAAATGATGGCAGCTATATTATATTGTTATTGTATGTAGATGATATGCTTGTTGCAGGTTCTAACATGCAGGAAATAAATGTGCTCAAAAGGAAATTGGAAAACTCATTTGCAATGAAGGATTTGGGTGCTGCAAAACAAATCCTTGGTATGAGAATAACTAGAGATAGGAAGAATCGCAAATTAACATTGTCCCAAAGTGAGTACATAGAAAAGGTGTTGAAAAGGTTTAATATTCAGAATGTAAAACCAGTTAGTATAACTTTGGCTAGCCATTTCAAATTAAGTAAGGAGGCATGTCCCAAGGCTCAGGAAGAAATGGCTCATATGTCTCAAGTTCCATATGCATCAGCAGTTGAAAGCTTAATGTATGCAATGGTCTGCACAAGGCCTGATATTGCACATGCAATGGGAGTTGTAAGCAGGTACATGAACAATCCAGGAAAATAACATTGGATGGCGGTGAAGTGGATTCTCAGGTGTTTGAGAGGTACCAAAAATCAAGCATTATGCTTTGGTGGTTCAAACATTGCTCTACAGGGATGTGTTGATGCAGATATGGCAGGTGATAGAGATAACATGAAGAGCACTACAGGATATGTATTTACTGTAGGTGGAACAACTATCAGTTGGGTTTCAAAAAGCAAAATTGTTGTGCACTTTCAACAACAGAAGTAGAGTATGTTGTTGCTACAGAGGCTAGTAAAGAAATGATTTGGTTATAAAGGTTTTTGGATGAAATGGGTAAGAGTCAGGAGTTGGGCAGGTTATACAGTGACAGCCAGAGTGCCATACATCTTGCAAAGAACTCTGCATTTCATTCCAAGACTAAACATATACATCTCAAGTACCATTTCATATGGTCAGCATTGGAAGATGGATAGTTGAAGCTGTAAAAGATAAACACTAGCCAGAATCCTACAGATATGCTAACAAAAGTTGTAACCAGGGAGAAACTGAGAATCTGCTCAGTTTCAATTGATCTTCATTTATGAAGAAGAAGATGAGAAACAACTAGGTCCAAAGTGGATTTATTGTCTAGCAAATGAAGCAGCGTTGGAGTTGCTATAATTAGTCTCCAAGTGGGAGATTGTTGGGTGTGGAGCCCGATTATCTACTGTATTCAAAGGTTTTAGCCGGATGTATACCCTATGAAGATTATACACTTGTCCACGCAGGGGGGTGCAGGGGGGACTTGTCCCCCCGACGAGGGTCGACGGGGGCTAATCCCCCCCGGCTGGAGGATCTGAGGGCCAGCGGTCCCCTGGCGGGGGTTCAGGGGTTCGGGGGCAGTGCCCCCGAACCTAAAAACAAATGTAAAATTGCCTTGTAAAAGTATAGTAATTTCTAGTCAATCTGGGCCGTTCATTAGGCAGATGATCTGATGGTAGAAGTTATGTTTAATTTAGGGTTTTTTTTCCCTAGAAGGAAACCCCTCACTATATATGAGGGAATTGTATTGCGTTTGTGTAGATTGGTATTCTGAGTGAGGAAGAGAGATGATATTGAGAGCGAAGAGGGAGTTATAGCGGATCTGCTGTAGGTTGTATCTCTTCAGTTTGTTGGATAATATAAAAGAAGGACTGGCTGTTTCTTCGTGGACATAACCCAAACTAGGTGAACCACGTATATCTGTGTCTCTCTTTATTTATGCATTTTCTATGTTTATATTTATACAATATTTTATGTGTTCCATTGCTCTATAATATATAATTCTTTAACAACTTGGGTTCTGGTTACTATATCCTGGTTACAGCATTCTGAAAAATCAGATTGAAGGGTTGTCAAAGAGATTGATTGATTTAGTTGTGGTTGGTGCAAAGGAGATTGGTTGTTGCAGATATATTTGATGATTGAATGATGTTATTAATGGATCCAGTCTGAAAATGTATGAAACATGGCCCCTGGAACAAAAGAGAAGCTTGTAGCCTTCTGTAGGCCAGCACCTACGGACTAGTAATCATATCATCTAGTACAAGAGCTATGGGGTTGTAGCTCCCTTCCAGGATAAGCTGGAGAACGAGAGAAGGTTGTAGCCTTCTGTAGGTATAAACTTGCGTACTAGTATAAGACTGCACTAGTACAAAATTGTAAAAGAAGTTTCTCTTATTATTAAAAGAAGACAAAGATGATTACAGTAGGTGGTTTTCACCCACATTGGGTTTCCACCTTATATCCTGTGTTCATGTGTGTGTTTTGTTAGATGATCCAAAAATACAATTTTGTCATAGGTTATAAAATTAGAATAAAATAATTATTAATTTTAGATATTAAATTAATAATTATTATTCTATAATGTTTAATTATTTAATGGAGACTTTTAGAATTAGCATATTGTTGTAACTAGATATGACTCTCCAAATGTGTCGTATCTTAGGCTCTATTTTAGGAGATTTGTTAGCTAGTTGGTTTTTATAGCATTTATTGTAAATGGACACTTGTTATTTAATAAGTGATCCATAATTAGAGGTAGTTAGGACATGGAGCTTATAAATAGCTCATTGCAAGAGTGTTTGATTTGTTCGGGTGTAAACTCTTGCAAAATCAATTATGTAATTATTTTTTTCTGATTAATAAAATTATGTGTCTGAGGACACTTCTACCATTATTGTGGTATCAGAGCTCCAGTAATGCTGCAGTGGATGTGAAGAGGAGATTCCAGTTCTACAAGTTTTTGGAAAACTCCATTGAATTGATCAGCGTATGATTGGTATGGAATTTGTCCAGTTTTTTGTTTTAAAAGAACAGAAATTTTATTATTGATTTTAGATTTGTAAATTCTAAAATCATTTTTATCATCAAAATATGCAAATCTGTTTTGGTTTCTAATCTTCTTGGAGAAGTTCTTCAATCCTTGGTGTAATTTGAGCACGGATTGAGCTATAAAGCTGGGTCATCATTTCATCCTCGGCTTTCTGATTCTGACAAAGCACCGCAGCCTTTGAGAACATATGCAACAAGACTATTCAAAACCGCTTCTACATAACTGTGAACAATATTTTGGATTTGGATGCCAGATTGACTTCTTTTTTACGTGTAATACATACACAGCAACCTCACGTTGCATCGCTTGCTGTAGCCGAAAATAGTAACGTACTCAGATTCATTTTTATTTCTGAAAGCAGATGATGGAACGCAAAGCTTGATTTTCTCTGCGGCTTGGAGGGTGAATAGTCATGTTTCTATTCACAAAGGTTAATATGAAATGAGCTATTGTAGAGGAAAGCAGAGTTTATATCTTCAATTCGTTGAAAAAATTTAAGAATATGCTTTTGAGTCATCATTTCAAATTGTTTGCAAACTGCAATTTATTACTGTGAATTCCTTCAAAGACTCTGAATGCTTTCTGTATCTCTGAATGCATTGCTATTTGATGTGTCAAAACCCCACCCATGCTTGCTGCGGAGCTTGAGGTAATTTCACTGTTTATCGCCATCGAAAACAACAGATGAAGGAAGAGGGGTTGGAGCTTATCGGATTCGATATTATGCTTGGACAATAAGATTCAGATTTGTCATTTCCTGGAACCTGTATAGTATGGTCAGACATTTATTCTTCAGCAAATTCAGATTTGTAAATTTGGACTCGGCAAACAAACTTGGATCTTGAATAGAACAGTTTGGCCTTCCTAAAAAATGAAAAACCAGCGGTGAGGAACATTTAAAAAGTATGGAGAGAATTAATTTAATAACATTATATGTTTGAGTGTTTCCTTATGTAGCCAGCCAGTGTGAAGCCAGAGTGAAGTACTCAGCGTGAGCTAGCCCGCGTAAGCCAGCCAGAGTGAGCAAGAAGCCTACCAGCAAGAAGCCAACAAGAATCTACCCTTCAGCCAGCGTGGAGGAGAGCCTGGAACAAAAAAAAAAAAATTTAGTCTCTTAATTTTTTAATTTTGTAATGTTAATGGAGTGAAAAGTTTTTTCCATTGTTTGTAATTTTTTGTGGAGAGACAAGGAATATGTTTTATTTGGAGGGATAAGGTATATTGTATTTTGGAGAAATCTCGTGATTTTTTAATTTTGGAGTTTATGGTTTGTGGAGTAATAAGGGGAATTGTAAATTTTGGAGTAATAAGGAGACTTTATTTGTAATTTGTTTTCAAGAAGTTATTTTTTAATTGGGATCATAACATTGTAACTCAAAGTAATTTTACTTTGGGGGGGGGGGGGGGTAATTTATTACCAGATTGTGCAAAAGCACCATTATAAAAATCAAATTTTGAAAGTTTCCTTGTAAAAATTTGAGAAATTGACTAGAGCCAAGTGCAAAGCTTAGTCAATTTTCTCCTGTTTTTACGACTATTCGAGGGTCAAGGCCAAGCCCTGATAGTTCATTATTTGCATCGTGTGTTGCTGTTGTGTTGCGCATCTTGAGTTTTTTGGAGCTTGATTTGTGGTGTGAAGTCTTAACACTACAATGTCTAAGTTTATTAATTTGTTTTCTGATTCCGACAAACTTGAAGGCACCAAATCTTATAAAACATGGCATTGTCTCATCGAAAGCACACTCATTTACAATGAATTATGGTAGGGAATATGTGATGGAGATGTTAAGCCAAATAAACCCACAGATGCAGCTGCACTAGCAAAATGGGAAATCAAGAATTCTAAAGCCTTAGCTCTTATTAAATCTTTTGTGAATGACGAAATGTATGTCCATATAGAAAATGCTACATATGCATGGTCTGCCTTGAAAAATTTTAAAGACCTTTTTGATACTCAGCCTGAATCAAAGAAAGTTGATCTATAATTAAAATTGTTGCAACAAAAATTAACTGAAGGCGGTGATGTTCTTGAATATATCTCAAGACTTAAGAATATTAGGCAAGAAATTATTAATGCTAGTTTTCCCGCAATTGATGATAGCTTTATGGTCACAATTGTAATTGCTGGACTTCCTTCTTCCTACATGCATTTTTTGGAGACTCTACAAGTAACTGGGAAATTAGAGAAACTAAAGTTTGATGAACTCTGTGAAATGTTAACTCAACATGATAAAACTTTTGGGAAGAAGAAGAAAGTTGGTGAAGATGTTTTTCTCACAGAGGCCAGCACTAGTAAATCATCAGCAGACAGTTCTCAAGGCAGAGGCAGAGGGAATCAGAATCAAGCAGCACATAATCAAGGTCGAAGCCAAAGCAGAGGAAACAATTTTAACATAGGAGGAAGAAATAATTTTCAAGGTAGAGGAAACAACCAAGGAAGAGGCAATTTTCAAGGACAAGGATATAATAATCAAGGTAGAGGACAATCTCAAAATAGAAGTTAAAGCAGAGGCAGAGGACAATCTTCAAGAAGAGGAAGAGACTTAAGTCAAATTGTGTGTCGAAGATGTAACAAAGTTGGCCATTATGCTGAAGATTGTCGAACTTCAATTAATAAAATTCCCAAGTTTCAGCAGCATTCAGCGCAATTTGCAAATGATCAAGATGATGATAACTCAGAATATGTTTTTACTTCCTCACCGACATCACAACTTTCATCCCATCTTAGAAGTGACTATGAAGATGCCTGGATCTTGGATTCCGGGGCAACTCAGCACATGACTTGTCAGCGTGATTTTTTCTGGAATTTTCAAGATTGGCAACTTAATTCCATTTTTCTTGCTGATGATACAAAATATACTCCTTATGGAAAAGGAGCAGTTAAAGTTTTTCTCCCTGGCATTGGAGAAAAAATGATTTCCAATGTATGGTATGTACCGAGTTTTTAGAAAAATTTACTCTCTTTAGTCACGATTCGACAAGCAGGACATCAGGTGATTATGGAAGAGGGTTTAGTCAAGATTAATTCAGTCAAACAGAACTTGAAAACAGTCATGACAGGTTATGAAAATGGAAAACTGTTATGGATGAAAGGGACAGTTATTCCAAGGCATTCTGATTTGACAGGGGCAGTGACTACAGGTATTTCACCTATAAGACTATGGCATGTAAGATATGGACATTTGAATTTTGAGAGTCTTTCTCAATTGCAGAAACAAGGAATGGTTAAAGTACTTCCCACTTTCAAAAAGGAAAATGCAAACTGTGAAGCTTGCATTTATGGCAAACAAAGTCGAGAAAGTTTTCCAACAAGTTCATGGCGTGCAAACAGGCGGCTACAACTAGTTCACAGTGATGTTTGTAGAGCACTACAAACTTCCTTTGGTGGATGCAAATATTTCTTACTATTCATTGATGATTTCAACAGAATGAATTGCGTTTACTTTTTGAAGAACAAGTCAGAAGCACTTGATAAATTTAAAATTTTTCGCCAACTTGTTGAAAATGAAGTCAAAGAAAAGATATGTACTCTCAGGACAGATAATGGGGGAGAATTCACTTCAAATGAATTCAAAACTTATTGCAGTGAAAATGGCATAAGACGACATCTTACTAATGTTTACACTCCACAGCAAAATGGAGTAGTCGAAAGAACGAATCGCACTTTGTTAGGAATGGCGAGATCCATGTTAGCTTTCAAGAGGTTAAGTCCAACATATTGGGCGGAAGCAATACATACAGCTGTCTACTTAAGAAACAGATCTCCAACTGCTTCTTTAGACGGAATCACACCTTATGAAGCTTGGTTTGGTTTCAAACCTCGAGTTAAACATCTTAGAGTTTTTGGGTCAGTGTGTTATGCCTTAGTTCCGAAAGAAAAATGAACTAAGCTTGACTCAAGAAGTTTAAAATGCATAATGATTGGCTACTCTGATGAGAAGAAAGGGTATCATCTTTTCACCAATGGGAAATTCATTGTGAGCAGGGATGTCATTTTTGATGAAACTGAGAGTAAGAGTGCTGAAGAAATTGAAAATCTTCTTCACAAGTTAGAAACTAAAGGAAGTGAAAGAAATGGAAAAATGCAAAGTCAACCAACTTCACCAAATTGGTATGAACTTGATTTTCCTTCCTCTGAAGATGAGTCATCCAGTCCATCTACATCAACAACATCATCTGGGACTTCTAGCAGTTCATCCGCATCTCCAAGTAGCAGCAGTTCTTCTGACAGTGATTCTCCACATTCTTCACCTGAACGACGAACATCAGTTTATATTAATCCTCTTTACAATGATGGAGACTTTACAGAAGCGCAAACAAGTGAGCACCAACTTCCGAAATGGGTAGTTCAACTTTTGAAAGATGTAAAGCCTGATGAACAGAATAAAACAGGCACCAGAAGGGCACGCATAAGTGAAGGCAATTTTGCCTTAATAGCAAATGATTTTACTGAACCTTCCACATACAAAGAAGCAGTAAAACATAAAGAATGGCAACAGGCTATGGTTGAAGAATATCAAGCAATAATTGATAACAACGCGTGGAAAGTTATTGATTGTCTAGCAAATGTTAAACCCATAGGATGCAAATGGGCTTACAGAATTAAGTATAATCAAAAGGGAGAACTTGAAAAGTATAAAGCACGACTTGTCGCAAAAGGTTTTTTGCAGCAGGAAGGCATTGATTATGAGGAAACTTTTGCTCCTACAGCTAAATGGAACACCATCCGATTAACACTTGCATTGGCCGCTCAGAAAGGATGGAAAGTTCATCAAATGGATGTGAAAAGTGCTTTTCTCAAAGAAGATTTACAGGAGGAAGTGTATATGACCCAACTGCCAGGTTTTGAAATTGAAGGACAAGAACATAAAGTCTGCAAATTCATTAAGGCTTTATATGGATTAAAACAAGCTCCCCGAGCTTGGTATGCAAAGATGGATGACTACCTTAAGAAAGTTGGTTTTCAACGAAGTGAATCTGATGATACTTTGTATGTGTGACAATAGGGAAAATATCTGGTAATTCTTGTTATGTATGTAGATGATTTGATCATTACGGGCAACCATGATGATCATATTGCACAGGTGAAAAAGGAGTTACATGCAGGTTTTAAGATGACAGATTTGGGATTACTTCACTACTATCTTGGATTTGAAGTCTTCCAACATCCACATCATATTTTCATTTCTCAGAGTAAGTATGCAGCAGAGGTTCTTCAACGATTTGGCATGCAGGATTGCAAGCCCGTTCTTACCCCCATGGAGCAAAACTTGAAACTTTCAAAATTTGAAGGGGGGAAAGGTGGACAGTACAAATTACAGACAGTTGATTGGCAGCTTGATTTATTTGACAAATACTCGTCCTGATTTATCTTATGCAGTCAGTATTATTTCACGTTTTATGCAGGAACCACGAGACAACCACTGGAATGCAGCTAAAAGAGTTCTTCGATATATCCAAGGCACAAAAGATTTTGGTCTTCTTTACACAAAGGCTAAAAATTTTGTACTTGGTGGATATTCCGATGCCGACTTTGCTGGGAGTATTGATGATCGAGCATCAACATCGAGTTATTTAATGAATATGGGGTCAGCAGCAGTATCTTGGAGTTGTAAGAAACAAGCTACAGTGGCCACTTCTTCAGCAGAAGCAGAGTACTTTTACTGAACTTGGTTATTGTTTATATGGTTCTGATACACTTATTAAAGATCAACATATGATGAATTAACAGAATCATAAGTTTGTTGGAAATATGCTAGTTGCATTAAACACAGTTGCGTATACACGCGGGTTCCATTAACGGAAGTAGCGTATATGAATCTGATTATGGAAATGAAAAAATATTGACTTGCTAATACTGATTCCCCCCCCCCCCCCCTTCTTAGTATTATTTCCAACAGTTAGGACAAGAATTATGGGCAGAGGCGATGGATACTACATGTTACCTGGTCAACAGATCACCTTCATCAGCATTGGAGGATAAGACTCCACAAGAGGTATGGACTGGTAAGAAACCCTCTCTTTCACATCTGAGGGTATTTGGATGTGATGCATATGTAAATGTTCCAAAGGAGAAATGAACCAAGTTGGATAGTAAATCTGAAAAGTGCATCTTTATTGGGTATAAGTGATCAGGGGCTCATGTCCCAAGTGTCGTAATATGCTTAAAAATGAAAGTGCTCAAAATTGGTTCAAACTTGAACAACTGGAAAGAGTTCGTCCTCCTGATTCCGGAACCGCAAACGGTTCAAAAAACGGTCTTCGTATGCAGAAGTTATGCCAAAAACAAAATCGCCCAATGACTCTTAATTTTTGAATTTTTTTTTTAAATTTAAAATAGAATATTCCGCAGAATATTCTTGGGAATATTCCTTTTGGGCAGGCCAATCAGAAGCCACCACGTGGCAGGCTCAGAGGCCGCCACGTGGCAAGGTGACATCAGCATATATGTGTGGCGCATTTCAAAATTTTGTGGGCGGATGGAGGATTGAACACACGACCTCCCATCTACTAGCACAGCGTCTTACCAATGAGCCATACGATTGGGACTTGTTTGGATAACGGCAGAAATGTTTTATGAAGTTTAAACTTCATTTGGGCGGGGCCCGAAGGGGGCCAACCCCTAAGGGCCAGCCCCCATACATGTGACCTCCGCCATAGAACCGCAGGCCTAACTCCAAACCGCCAGTGCCAAATATCAATGGTCACCGTGTTTTATGGCTAACGTGGTCACATTACATAGTTCGACGGGGTTTACATTAAACCAAATGAACAGTTAACCAAAGTCCTGGCGTGAAACCCGAGGTAAAACCGCCGACAATCACTCCCGTTCACATGCGCGGGTAACACAGCAGCTAAGGCACAGTTATGACTGGTGGAGAAAATGGAGGAGAGCGCAAAATTTGGGTGGGCCCTCCATATTTGGCGGACCTATCTGGACCTCCACTAAAGTTAGCTGGAGTCTTTTTAGGACCAGCTGGCAGTTGGGAGTAAATGGCCATAACTTTGGCTAGGAAAGGCAGTTTTGGACAATTTTTTTTTTGATTTTGGGTCTCTTCGACCTTCTGAAGCCATTGGCATAGGTTTTACAACCATATAAGGTCATTTTTAGAGGTTTTGGCGACGTGGAAGTTCTAGGAGCCACTAGGGCCCAGTATTGTGAGAGTTGTATAAGGTTGTAACTACCCATTGTAGGTGAACCAGTAGTCAATCCTAAAGGATTCAAGTGTTCTAAATCTATTTTTACAATCTATTCCACTTGTAGACACTTTTATTCAGCTGTATATTCATTTTTAGCATTTAATTAAAACGAGGACAGGCCCATTTGGGAGCCTTGGACCCAGCAGACGTAGCCCAAGAGGGGTGAACTGCTTTATCAACTTCTTTTGAATCTGTGGTTGATTTATTTTGCAGAAAAAATTCGTTTTAGTGTGTTAAACAGTAAAAGGAAATAAATCTTCTATACTTAAATGGGTCATGAACAGTTGAAAATTTCATTTGTTTTTTTTCTACAAGACATGGACATCTTTTAAACATGTATATTACTGAATTGAATACCTTGCAAACCATTTACAAGTAGTTTCAAATTCAGATCAATATGGTATCAGAGCTATGTTGTTGTTTATTTGTATCAAAAGCAGTCAAATAAACTATAGACAGAGCCTGAAACGAGCCAGGAAGCCTTTGAAATGCTCTTGTTATACAATTGCAAAGTAGATAAATGCTCTTTCAGTCAATCTCTGGTGTAGTTGTCTTTTGATTGTTTTTGTGCAAATATTTTCTAACTGTCTTGCAAGTATTGATGCTTACCAGGTTGAAACTTAAAAGAGGGGAAGGACAGTTGACTAGAGAACGAGAGAATCCTCAGTCAAGGAAGGTCAGAGAGCCATCACCTCCACCTTCAATTTCACCCTCAAGAGTCTCAGCAGAAGCTTCAAGAATGTCTGAACAGGAAGGAGAAATTCCTGCAGACATGGATCCAAAAGAAGAAGAAAGAATCTTCA
The DNA here is from genome assembly GCA_031772625.1 of Pinus tabuliformis. NCBI lineage: Eukaryota > Viridiplantae > Streptophyta > Pinopsida > Pinales > Pinaceae > Pinus > Pinus tabuliformis. The sequence continues at coordinate 112,979,103 of CM062812.1, forward strand.
GAAAGGCTTTCTTGGACCTCACTGAAATGGTGAGGATATTGTACCAAGAAAGAAATGAGAAATTTGTTGGAGAAGGGTCCAAACATCCACATGAAGGAGAGGACTCTTCAGGAGGTAAGAAGGATGATGATCATTCCAAGAAAGGACATGGAGGTAATGGTGATCCACCACCCCCATCGTCACCTTCTTCCTCTTCATCCTCGTCTTCTTCTTCTGTGCATAAGCATAGATCCTCTGGAAAGAGTCCTTTTTTGAAGCTTGATGTAAATTCGAATTACCTATGTTTAATGGTGAAGTGAATGCAGAAAAGCTTGACAACTGGATTAGGTAGTTGGAAGTTTACTTGAGGATCCAGAATATGCATGATGATGCCACCAAGATTTAGTTGGCTTCTTTGAGAATGGATGGAGCAGCATTGGTCTGGTGGGAGGCCAAGACTAAAGAGGAGATCAAGAAATTTGGTAAGGTACCTTAACATGGCCTGAATTTCTATTAGCCATTAAAAAACAGTTTTATCCTCTTGCTCACATACAGAAAGCCATTATGAACTGGCAAAATTTCAGACAACTTAAGGGTCAGAGTGTCCAAGACTACACCCAAGAATTCAGGAGAAGAGCTCTCTTGTTAGGGGTAGATTTACAGACCCAGGAAACCTTGCTGAAATATATTGGTGGCTTGCATAGCTACCTTAGACAGACCATCTTGATGTTTAACCCTACTAGCTTGGACAAGGTTTGTGTCCAAGCTACCCATTTATAGGCAAGGGGAAAAAACACATTTGAAGAGGGTAGAAACAAGCCCCCCAAGGGGAAAAACAAAAAAAAAAAACCTCCAAGGGAAAGGACAAAAAGAATGCATCTGTCAAACAGGAGAGTGAGAAAGTGATCTGTAAACATTGTTCTAAACCAGGCCATGAGGAGAAAAATTGTTGGAAATTACATCCTGAAAAAAGACCTCAATTTAACAAATCCAAAGGGAAATAGAAAACTGCTGCTACTACATCAACACCACAAGATTTAGGGGATGATTCAGGTGATGAAACCAAAATTACAGCCATGGGTTTGAAAAACTTGAAGGGAAAATAAATTGAAACTCAAGCCAGCATTAGTACCTCAAACTGTCATGTACAAGCTCCTAATGAGGAAGAAAGAATTGAACTGTTTCATGTGAGGGTGATTTCAAAACATACTAAGATTGACACACTTTTTGATAGTGGGTCACAAGCAAACCTTATATCAGATGACTTGGTCAAGTAGCTTAAACTTGAGACCGTTCCACATCCGAAGCCACATCCACTTGGATGGATTTGCAAGGATGCAAATTTACAAGTTTCAAGAAAGTGCACATTGCGCTTTGAAATTACTGCACATTTTATTGACACAGTTGAACTTGATGTGGTACCTTTTGATATAGCAGGAATTGTTTTGGGAAGTCCTTACTTGTTTGACAGGAAAGCTATCTTTCATCGCCATGAAAACAAATATCATCTTTTCAAATATGGAAAGGAGTTCATTGTTAGAGCTCATCGCAAGAAGACAAATATAGCAATGGTGAATGCAGGACAGGTAAAAAGGCTGGTCAATTCAAGTGAGAATTTTGTTCTTCTTATGATTAAGCCCAAGTTTGATGTGAATCATGAGTCATTTGACAATTGTGATCCAAATTTTAAATCAGATCTGTATGATGTAGTTGATGCATATCATGAGATGTTTTAGGAGCCAACAGGTTTTCTTCCTAAGAGGGATATTCAGCATGAAATCCATTTGCATCCAGATTCTCCTCTTCCAAACATAGGCATGTACCGCATGTCTATTATGGAGAATGTTGAAATAAAGAAGCAAATCAAGGACTTGTTGGACAAGGGTTTCATAAGGCCAAGTACTTCGCCATGTGGGTCACCAATTGTACTGATTCCAAAGAAAGATGGCACTTGGCGTATGTGTGTTGATTTCAGGGCTTTGAACAAGATAACGGTAAAGAATCGTTACCCACTCCCAAGGATAGATGATTTCCTAGACCAGCTGAAAGATGCTCGATATTTCACTAAGTTAGACTTGCGCAGTGGATATCATCAAGTAAGAATTGAAGAAAGTGACATCTGGAAGACAGACTTTAAAACCAAACAAGGACTCTTTGAATGGCTTGTGATGTCGTTTGGTTTGTGCAATGCACCTGCAACTTTCATGCGGGTAATGGATGATGTCTTGCGTCCTTTTCTTGATGATTTCGTTATTGTCTACTTAGATGACATCTTAATTTTCAGCAAGTCTAGAGAAGATCATGTCATGCATGTTAGGAAAGTACTTGATGTTTTGAAGAAGAATCAGTTATTTCTTAAAATGTCAAAGTGTGAATTTGGAAAGACTTCTTTGGTTTATTTGGGACACATAGTAGGAGGAGGTGCTTTGAGAATAGATCCTGCTAAAATAGAGGCTATTGTGAATTGGCCTACTCCCAAATCCATAATAGAGGTAAGAATTTTTTTGGGTGCAACTCAATATTGGAGGAAGTTCATCTCTAACTTCTCTTCTATAGCAGCTCCTATGCATGCAGTGACAAGTGTGAAGCATGCTTTCCAATGGAGAGGCAAGAACCAAAAAGCTTTCGAATCTTTGAAAGAGAAGATTAGTTCAGCTCCGGTCCTTGCATTACCGGATTTGAGACAGCCATTTGAGATACAAACCGATGCTAGTGATTATGCCATGGGTGTAGTTCTTCTACAGCATGGTAAGCCTATTGCTTTTCATTCTGAAACTTTTAATGGTGTTGTTGTAAATTATCCTACGTATGATAAGAAGTTGTATGCATTGGTACAAAGCATCAAAAAGTGGAAACACTATTTGATGGGCAAAGAAACTGTTATACATACCGAACATCAGCCCTTACAATACTTGCAATCACAAAGCAAGTTACAACAGTCACAACACTTCAGATGGATGGGCTTCTTGCAACAGTTCCATTTGGTAATAAGGTACAAGAAAGGTACTTTGAATAAAGTTGCTGATATGCTTTCAAGGCCTATTATTGGTGGTGTTACTTTACTTAAGAATGATTCCATTGTACATGATAGTTACATAGAACAATATGCATCTGATGATGAAAACAATGTAAACTTTGAAACGGGAACTATAAACTCAAAACGGGAACTCTGGCAAAAAAACCCCAAAAAAACATCAAAAACAGTGCTAAAAACGAAAAGTGTGTATACTGGAACGATGTTTTTTTTTAGGTGTCAATTTTGAACGTGTTTTAAAAATGGAAATTACTACGAAATTTACTACGAAATTTTCATGCAAAATATAGCTTCAAAACGAAAGTGTTGATACTGGAATAATGATTTTTTTTTTAGGGTCAATTTTCAAACTTTTTAAAAAATGCTAATAAAACCAATTTTTATGTCTCAAGCAAAGTTAAATTTTAAGGAAAAAACACATTAATGTTTCTGGTAGAATATTATTTTTCTTTCCTAAGTATAAATTTAGCATGTTTTCAACCACAACATGCTAGATACAAAAGAAATTGAAATTTTTTCAACTATAAAACTAAAAAAACATGACATTATGAACAAATTATATCACTGAATGAATTCAAAAGTCTTTATTTGTATACTGAATAAAACAGACATTATATCTCTAATTTGATATTGCATTGTAGATATTTAAACAATAAAATTTATCATACTTAAGACATAATCCAACAACATGAAAATGCTTCATAACTTCTCATTTAACAAAATATGGAAAACATTAATTTTATTTGAAGATACGATGCCTACATCAGTTATATAAACTGTCTTAAACAATTATTCAAACTCAATCACCCAATAACCGTGGGTAGGCCGTCGTCGTGCCCCCTTCCCCCAACCCATTACCGATCTTTCCCATTCACCCATGCCCTCTTCCCCCTTCTGCTCTACCCATGCGCCAGCCCTTGCTACCCCCAACTCACCCACCCATGCACCATTTCCCCAACTCTTCCTTCCCTACCCCACAACTATCCTCCCCATAAGCCCACCCCCTAACTCCCATTCCCCTCCAATCTCAACTCCTCCCCCCCTTCCTTAACGCCGGCCCCATGGGCCTCGCACCCTACCCCCCTCCACCCTACCCTTACCCCTACCCCCTACCTTCCCCCACCCCCCACCCTTACCTTACCCCCGACCCCCTACCCCCCACCACCCCCCTGCCCCCCCCGGCCGCACCCCCACTCCCCCCTGCCCCCCTCCCACCCCCTACCCTTACCCGCCCCAACCCCCCCCACCCCCCTACCCTTACCCCCCCACCAACCCCCTGCCATGCCCTACCCTACCCCCCCAACCCCCTACCCTACCACCCCCCCCCCCAACACCCTACCCTACTGGCCCCCCGCCCCCCACCACCAACCCCCTACCCTACCCCCCTCCCCCCCCCACCCCCCCTGCACCCCCCTTACCCATGTTTGACATCATATTCTAGTGTAAAAATGTTGTTTCTACATTGATACATAGCTTAATCTCAAGTCTTTTACAAGTAGTTAAAGTGCCAAAAGGCACATGCAAGGGAGGTTGTGGGCTATTAGCTATAGAGCAATGAATACTACCATAGAGGGACACAACAATCACAAAAGGAGTCATTTGTGAGGAGATAATTGAGACTTAAATAAATATGGATAAGTAGGTGGCAATCTAAAACAACTTAACATATCTTCCTTATTGTGTAGAAATCAATTTTAGTAATGTGATTGCGTGCATAAAATGAGTAAATATTTCCTTCAAACTTAAATCATTTAAACATCAAGCTTTGCATAGATGGTTTGTTTATTGAGTTATCAACATGAATAGTGCATGGTTTATTACCTTTTGCAAAGATTGGCCTTTGAAGAAATTTTGTATGAAATGTTTTGACAACATTTATCCTTCTATTAAAAATGTAAATATTAGAAGATATACTTCCATTATTTTGGAGTTCTACCTAGGTTTCCATTGTGTCTTTTCTAAGCCATTTTTCCTTCAGTGTAAGCATGTGTACAAATTTATTTATTTATTTATTAGAAAAAGTCAGAACAACAATTAGAAGCCCCGCTTCACTCTAACAATGATAATCATAACAATTAGAAAATATGATGGTATTCAACCTTGATTGAGGAATCCCCATGTATGGTCCATGTATTAGATATAGAATATGGATATGCAAGCATTGAGAAACATTTCTTGGAATTTGAATTGCTCAACTTTTCATTCCTTTTGAGCATGACCTTTTTTTTTTAATTTTTTCAAATGCACTCAGGAATGCTAAAGTAACAGTGTTTTCTCAAATTTCAAATATAAAATGTTATCCTTTGCTAGACATTCATATGCATACATCAAATTCACATACTAACAAATAAATGCATTTTTTCCAACACATAAATGTAAAGACCTTATTTTTAAACATGTGTTTTATTTAATATTATCCTCACATTGATGAGTAGGGAGCCATGTAACATTAATTCCGATGTGATTCTTCAACAAGAGTAAACACATCATTTGCTTTATAAATCGTTATTAAAAGAAAAATGGCATAATCTCACTACTTTTGGGATTGTGTTAATCGATGAGACACAACTCTATAGTATTGTTTCAAGGTTTCAGATAGAGTATATAAATAATTGCTTCTCCAATCCACTAATAAGTATGCCTTTCTTATTTATGTAATGCTATGATTTTCATATATGAATGTTCAACTATGTTGCCATTATTATTTGGGTTAAATCAATTACATATAGCCAAACATTATTTCCATTGATACCAGTAACAATTTTAAAATGCTAAAATCTCAAGTTTTTGTAATTATAATTTAAGCCCATTGTGAAATCTCATATATTTTTCCACAAACAATACTGATCGTTCTCCAAAGTTAGTTCTCTCAACTCCATCGGCAAACTTTTGGTGATAGGCTTGCTGCCTTACCTTTTCCTCTCATTCCCTATGTTGTAAAACAAATTCTATGACTGTCAGTGTTCCACATTTAACTTGCTTTCCTAAAAATGCCCATTAAAATTAGTTGGATATGCCTAAAATAAGAGTTAAGAGTAAAGGATTGGTAGATTAATGGATGAAACAATATGTATTAGCTCATGTAATAGGAAGGAAAATCCTTTAAACTTCTGTGAAAATGTCCATAATGAGACAAATAACTCTATAACATCGTTTCAAGGTTTCAGATTAAGTATATAAATAAATTTGATTATCCAATCCACTAAGAAGTACACCTTTCTTAATTTATGTAATGCTTTGATTTTCATATGTGAATATTCAATTGTGTTTCCATCATTACTTTAAACAAATCAATTACATATAACCAGAGATTATTGTAATTGATATCCATATGAACATTATATAATGCTAAAATCTCAACTTTTTGTAGTTATAATTTAAGCTCATTGTGAAATATCTTAATAATTTGCCACAAATGATACCTATCATTCTCCAAAGTTAGTGCTCTAAACTCTATTGGCAAGCTTGGGTGATATGCTTTCTGCTTGACCTTTTCCTTTATGCTTGACCTTTTCGTCTCGTTCACCTTTCACATGCTTTCCTAAAAATGCAAATTCCCATTAAAATTAGCTGGATATGCCTAACATGTTGAAAATATTGAGAGGGGGTTCGGGAATCAATATTTTTTTCAATTGTTATATTATGCCAATTAAGATTTTTGAGCACTTGCTTTCCTAAAAATGCAATTTCCCATTAAAATTAGCTGGATATGCCTAACATGTTGAAAATATTGAGAGGGGGTTGGGGGTGGTGAATCAATATTTCTTTCAATTGTTATGTTATGCCAATTAATATTTTTGAACACTAGAAATAGAACAAAAAAATAATTTTATTAATAAAGACATTGAGCACTGTAATCCTCTTTTACCCTAACTATACAACAAAATCTCTAACTTTTTCAAGGTTGCAACCTTTAATGAGAACTCTAATCCTCAAATATAAATCTAAGCTCCAACATGTTTTCTCGCAAAGCTCCAAAGCTCCAATCTTGTATGATGATTCCAAACCTCAAATATAAATCCACGCTCCAACCTCATCTCTCATAAGGCTCCAACCTTGTATAAAGACTCTTAAAGATCTCACAAGGCTCCAACCTTGTATAAAGACTCTTAAAGATCTATTCAACAAGTGTCTTCAAGTCTCCGAAATCAGCGTCAACAACTGCTCCAGGAAGTTTTCAAGAATCTGCTCAAGATGGGTTTACAACTATCTACAACAATGTTTCCATGTTTGCTTGTTTCAGATCTGCTTCAAATATGAATTTAAGAGTTCCTCCAAAAAGGTCTCAAAAATCTCAAAATGTATTCAATTATGTTCCAAACACTCCCTGGCCACCCCTGGGCCGCCCCGCCCCGCCCGACCGGCGGCGGGTTGATTCCCGGAATCGACCTGCCAGAAGTCATACAGTTTTATATGGTTTTCGATGCTTGACAAGAGAATAGACGGTTCATGTCAGTATGTTTAACGAAATAAATTCCAAGTCATCTAAAAGAATTTTATAATTGTCAACATATAAGAGCTTTGTAAAAATTATTTTATGGAAGTACAAAATTTTAATTGCTTATACTTTGGAACCAATTTGTACGGTGCATACTCGTTTAGAATTAAATTAGCTTCTAAAAGTGTTGTTAAATTATATTAAAATCTTAAATCATAATAAACACTTTGTAATAATGGAAAATTTTACATTCTCATTGTGAGTATATCACAGTTTGTCATAATGGAAAATTTGCCTAATTCTTCTCATTGGGAGATATATCAGAATTCTATATTAATTACAAATCTATATTTATAAGTTCATTTCAATCAAACTCCAGTCGAAAGAATCAATGAAAGGATTGCAATTTACAAGACTGAAAAAGAGAATTGTACAGAAGACAAATGAGAACGAGACACAATGTATTGCTTTGCTTAACTAAAACTCGGTGTTATCGAAATCCAAAGCGGAAGCGGAACATTGCCAACGGAGCAGCGCCACCCCCGGGCCGCCCCGCCCCGCCCGACCAGCGCCACCCCGGGCCGCCCTGCCCCGCCCAACCGGCGCCACCCCGGGCTGCCCCGCCCTGCCCGACCGGCGCCACCCCGGGCCGCCCCGCCCCGCCCGACCGGCGGCGGGTCGATTCCCGGAATCGACCCGTCGCTGGTCAGGCGGGGCAGGGCGGCCCGGCGGTGCCGCTGTGGGTGCGCAGCGCCACCCCCCGGCTGCCTCGCCCCGCCCGACCGAAATCAAACCGCCGCCCTGCCCTGCCCCGCCCGAGCGGCGGTGGGTCGATTCCCGGAATCGACCCGCCAGAAGTCATACAGTTTTATATGGTTTTCGATGCTTGACAAGAGAATAGACAGTCAGTCATGGCCAGCGACTGAGCCTTCTTCCAGCGAGCAATCGAAACTTTCTTCGCCTCCGCTCGACTGAAATATTTGGGAACATTGACGACTGGAGAATCGCGACTCTCCATTCTTGATTGCGAGAGGGATCTCGAGTGAGCACGAGTCAAAATCATGTGACAATCCACATTGGATAAAATCCCAAGAAACGCCATTACAGGCAAGACGGAAAAAGCCCCTAGGGCACCCATTACTCCTTTTGCTCCAATCGGGTGTCGATGCAATTGAATCATCTAGGGTTTTTATATATAGAAAGAGTAGATTTAATCTTTGAAAAAAGCCACGTTTTAGTACCGTGATTTCGCTACACTACAAACAGGTGTGGATGCAATAGAGTCAAGTAGATAATACACAATATGTTTACATCAAGCAATGGACTTTGAATTTAAAAATTCGTTTTAATAAACTGGATGACAAAAAAGAAGATATATATATTCGATGTGAATTAATTCAAGTCTAATCAGTGGACTAAATATATATATTGGATGTGAATTAATTCACAGCCAGACAGAGACATGCTTCTCTTTTCGTGTGCTCAATGTTGCTTTTTATTTCAAATGTTGTTAAAGTCCAAGCCAAGGTATTAAATAAAACATTAACGTAGAAGTATTAAACTTTAACGTGGCTACAAACGGGTTTCGATGCCATGGAAACGAAGGAACGTGGCGCAATGGAGTAAGTAAATTGTCACCTTTCCCACTGCATAAATGTGTTATGATAAACCCTACCACTGCATATTTTCTAGTGCCTGTACAGCCTACATAGACATTTGTCACCTTTCCCATCTTTGTTCTGTTTTTTTCTTTTTAAATGTTTTCAACGCCAAGTCAAGTTACTAAACACAAAGTACTAAATGTAACTTCACGAGATGAAGGGGACAACACTGAATTTTGGGGGGTTGAGCAAGATGCGACCCTTGAACGCGTATAGCTGCCTCACTGTGACCAAGTCCAATCTCAATTTATTTAAACTATCACTTTTGCAAACCGGACAAACATAATTCTTGAAAATATGCTAATTCCTATAAACATATTTTTTTTAAATACCAACTCCAATAAACATAATTAATCTAAACCAACTGCGATGCGTCGTCTTTTGACATATGAACGCTGCTCACACGACGGTGATTTTGTCGTACTACAAACGGTTTCCATGTGTCCAAGTGATTTTAATCTTAAACCAATAAAAACCTATTTCACCCGGTTGTAGTATACCGAAATCCAATTTTTTGTCATCCAGTTTATTAAAACGAATTTTTAAATTCAAAGTCCATTGCTTGATGTAAATGTATTGTGTATTATATACTTGACTCTATTGCATCCACACCTGTTTGTAGTGTAGCGAAATCACGGTACTAAAACGTGGCTTTTTTCAAAGATTAAATCTACTCTTTCTATATATAAAACCCCTAGATGATTCAATTGCATCGACACCCGGTTGGACGCTGTGGTTGGGCTCCACAACCTCCACTTAATTCCTCTTTGGATTCCCAAATTAGTTCGGCAATAATCACATGGGCAGATGACCAATCTAACCATCTCCAGTCTGAGATAATGGAAATAGTCGTCTAAATTTGAGATATGACGTGTATTTGGGTGCCCCACCAGGAGGACTGTATCGATATTGACACAATAAGTGGGATTACTGGTCAAGTAGATTGTTCAAGAATTCCCTATGAAGATTCGAACACACATCAAAATACTTTTACATTGTTAAGAAGATTATCACGTAGATAGTTCGATTATGAAATAGGTGCAGCTGGGCAACTTAAAACATTATGGGCAGAGGAAGACGATCACGTAGATAGTTCGATTATGAAATAGGTGCAGCTGGGAAACTTAAAACATTCGGCCAAGACAACTAACTTTCCCTTCAACAGCACCGCCTTCCTCATCTGTGCTCAGTGAGCATCTTTTCATGACACTACCAGAAAAATTTGCTGGTGACTCCACCTTAAAATTCTGCAGAAGAAAGATTATAAATTTAGAGCACTTCAACATTCAACACAAGAAAGATTATAAAGATTGCTCGGCTCCATTGGGATATCTTTCTGCAATGGCCTTCCCGTCCGACATTTTCTTCTGGATAAATATTTAAAGGTATCATAATCTGGCTTTTGTCTATATTTCGTTTTTAGTACCCTGGAATTAGAAGAGGAAGTCTCAACCTGCAAAAGGAGTAATGGGTGCCCTAGGGGCTTTTTCCGTCTTGGTTGTAATGGCGTTTCTTGGGATTTTATCCAATGTGGATTGTCACATGATTTTGACTGGTGCTCACTCGAGATCCCTCTCGCAATCAAGAATGGAGAGTCGCGATTCTCCAGTTGTCAATGTTCCCAAATATTTCAGTCGAGCGGAGGCGAAGAAAGTTTCGATTGCTCGCTGGAAGAAGGCTCAGTCGCTGGCCATGAATGACCGTCTATTCTCTTGTCAAGCATCGAAAACCATATAAAACTGTATGACTTCTGGTGCCGGTCGGGCGGGGCAGGGCGACCCGTGGTCGGGCGGGGCAGGGCGACCCGGGGGTGGCGTTGCTCCGTTGGCAATGTACAATATGCATACGTCCTCCGCTTCCGCTTTGGATTTCGATAACACCGAGTTTTAGTTAAGCAAAGCAATACATTGTGTCTCGTTCTCATTTGTCTTCTATACAATGCTCTTTTTCAGCCTTGTAAATTGCAATCCTTTCATTGAGTCTTTCGACTGGAGTTTGATTGAAATGAACTGATAAATATAGATTTGTAATTAATATAGAATTCTGATATATCTCCCAATGAGAAGAATTGGGCAAATTTTTCATTATGACAAACTGTGATATATTCACAATGAGAATGTGAAATTTTCCATTATTACAAAGTGTTTATTATGATTTAAGATTTTAATATAATTTAACAACACTTTTAGAAGCTAATTTAATTCTAAACGAGTATGCACCGTACAAATTGGTTCCAAAGTATAAGCAATTAAAATTTTGTACTTCCATAAAATAATTTTTACAAAGCTCTTATGTGTTGACAATTATAAAATTCTTTTAGATGATTTGGAATTTATTTCATTAAACATACTGACATGAACCGTCTATTCTCTTGTCAAGCATCGAAAACCATATAAAACTGTATGACTTCTGGCGGGTCGATTCCGGGAATCGACCCGCCGCCGGTCGGGCGGGGCGGGGCGGCCCGGGGGTGGCCGGGGAGTGTTTGGAACATAATTGAATACATTTTGAGATTTTTGAGACCTTTTTGGAGGAACTCTTAAATTCATATTTGAAGCAGATCTGAAACAAGCAAACTTGGAAACATTGTTGTAGATAGTTGTAAACCCATCTTGAGCAGATTCTTGAAAACTTCCTGGAGCAGTTGTTGAAGCTGATTTCGGAGACTTGAAGACACTTGTTGAACAGATCTTTAAGAGTCTTTATACAAGGTTGGAGCCTTGTGAGAGATGAGGTTGAAGCGTGGATTTATATTTGAGGTTTGGAGTCGTCATACAAGATTGGAGCTTTGGAGCTTTGCGAGAAAACATGTTGGAGCTTAGATTTATATTTGAGGATTAAAGTTCTCATTAAAGGTTGCAGCCTTGAAAAAGTTAGAGATTTTGTTGTATAGTTAGGGTAAAAGAGGATTAGAGTGCTAAGTGTCTTTATTAATAAAATTATTTTTTTGTTCTATTTCTAGTGTTCAAAAATATTAATTGGCATAACATAACAATTGAAAGAAATATTGATTGACCACCCCCAACCCCCTCTCAATATTTTCAACATGTTAGGCATATCCAGCTAATTTTAATGGGCAATTGCATTTTTAGGAAAGAAAGTGTTCAAAAATCTTAATTGGCATAATATAACAATTGAAAAAAATATTGATTCCCCAACCCCCTCTCAATATTTTCAACATGTTAGGCATATCCAGCTAATTTTAATGGGCATTTTCATTTGTAGGAAAGCATGTGAAAAGTGAACGAGACGAAAAGGTCAAGCATAAAGGAAAAGGTCAAGCAGAAAGCATATCACCCAAGCTTGCCAATAGAGTTGAGAGCACTAACTTTGGAGAATGATAGGTATCATTTGTGGCAAATTATTAAGATATTTCACAATGAGCTTAAATTATAACTACAAAAAGTTGAGATTTTAGCATTATATAATGTTCATATGGATATCAATTACAATAATCTCTGGTTATATGTAATTGATTTGTTTAAAGTAATGATGGAAACACAATTGAATATTCACATATGAAAATCAAAGCATTACATAAATTAAGAAAGGTGTACTTCTTAGTGGATTGGATAATCAAATTAATTTATATACTTAATTTGAAACCTTGAAACGATGTTATAGAGTTATTTGTCTCATTATGGACATTTTCACAGAAGTTTAAAGGATTTTCCTTCCTATTACATGAGCTAATACATATTGTTTCATCCATTAATCTACCAATCCTTTACTCCTAACTCTTATTTTAGGCATATCCAACTAATTTTAATGGGCATTTTTAGGAAAGCAAGTTAAATGTGGAACACTGACAGTCATAGAATTTGTTTTACAACATAGGGAATGAGAGGAAAAGGTAAGGCAGCAAGCCTATCACCAAAAGTTTGTCGATGGAGTTGAGATAACTAACTTTGGAGAATGATCAGTATTGTTTGTGGAAAAATATATGAGATTTCACAATGGGCTTAAATTATAACTACAAAAACTTGAGATTTTAGCATTTTAAAATGGTTACTGGTATCAATGGAAATAATGTTTGGCTATATGTAATTGATTTAACCCAAATAATAATGGCAACATAGTTGAACATTCATATATGAAAATCATAGCATTACATAAATAAGAAAGGCATACTTATTAGTGGATTGGAGAAGCAATTATTTATATACTCTATCTGAAACCTTGAAACAATACTATAGAGTTATGTCTCATCGATTAACACAATCCCAAAAGTAGTGACATTATGCCATTTTTCTTTTAATAACGATTTATAAATCAAATGATGTGTTTACTCTTGTTAAATAATCACATCGGAATTAATGTTACATGGCTCCCTACTCATCAATGTGAGGATAATATTAAATAAAACACATGTTTAAAAATAAGGTCTTTACATTTATGTGTTGGAAAAAATGCATTTATTTGTTAGTATGTGAATTTGATGTATGCATATGAATGTCTAGCAAAGGATAAAATTTTATATTTGAAATTTGAGAAAACACTGTTACTTTAGCATTCCTGAGTGCATTTGAAAAAATTAAAAAAAAAAAGGTCATGCTCAAAAGGAATGAAAAGTTGAGCAATTCAAATTCCAAGAAATGTTTCTCAATGCTTGCATATCCATATTCTATATCTAATACATGGACCATACACGGGGATTCCTAAATCAAGGTTGAACACCATCATATTTTCTAATTATTATGATTATCACTGTTAGAGTGAAGCGGGGCTTCTAATTGTTGTTTTGACTTTTTCTAATAAATAAATTTGTACACATGCTTACACTGAAGGAAAAATGGCTTAGAAAAGACACAATGGAAACCTAGGTGGAACTCCAAAGTAATGGAAGTATATCTTCTAATATTTACATTTTTAATAGAAGGATAAATGTTGTCAAAAAATTTCATACAAAATTTCTTCAAAGGCCAATCTTGGCAAAAGGTAATAAGCCATGCACTATTCATGTTGATAACTCAATAAACAAACCATCTATGCAAAGCTTGATGTTTAAATGATTTAAGTTTGAAGGAAATATTTATCATTTTATGCACGCAATCACATTACTAAAATTGATTTCTACACAATAAGGAAGATATGTTAAGTTGTTTTAGATTGCCACCTACTTATCCATATTTATTTAAGTCTCAATTATCTCCTCACAAATGACTCCTTTTGTGATTGTTGTGTCCCTCTATGGTAGTATTCATTTCTCTATAGCTAATAGCCCACAACCTCCCTTGCATGTGCCTTTTGGCACTTTAACTACTTGTAAAAGACTTGAGATTAAGCTATGTATCAATGTATAAACAACATTTTTACACTAGAATATGATGTCAAACATGTGTGTTCTTATCACAACGGAAGACCTAAAGATTAAGTTGAAATTCAATCATAAACAAAATATCATTACTTAAATATCAACAACAAATCACTCTCTATCCATGCATTGAAAAAACCAAACACCTTTTCTATTGTTATTCAAACAAGTTTACTCCCTCGGGGAGGGGTTGGGGGGTGTAGGGGGTTTGGGGGGGGCGGGGGTTTGGGGGGATGGAGGGGGGCGGGGGCAGGGAGCGAGGGGGGATGGGGCACGGGAGTGTGGGGGGACGGTAGGGCCTAGGGTGAGGGAAGGGGAGGGTGGCCGGGGAGGGGGGGAAGCTTAGGAAGCTTCGTTCAAATAGAAAATCCAGCTGAAAGCAAACATCTAGCGTGGCATGCAAAAGATGGACCACGAAGAAATACAGAGTTGGCGAGCGAAACAAAGAGAAAACACAGATTTGATGGATGCAGGGAGTACAATAACTTCGTAATCATATCGAGGGATTTGTCATCATCATCATTTTCGGAGATTGGATCAGGCGTGTTACTTTAATTATTAATGTGTAGTGAATCCAGACAAGAGATCTCTCGTGAGAGGAATAAGTTAATGGGGTCGGGGCTTCAATGTAGTCGTCAGGGGGTTGTGGGGGGTGCATGGGTAGGGGCTCGCCTATACTTGCCTAATTGTGCACTTAGTCTCATTATCCCTCACCTGACCTCCCACTCGCCCATCGACCCGCCTACCCGTTAGAGGTGGCTGGGCAATTCTGATTATACAAATAAAAAATTTATGGTATATTTTTGCTGTTAATTTAAGTTAATATGTTTTTTTATTTACTAGTTTATGTGTTTTTTTTAGGAAAATGGCATCAAGGAAAATTTCTGTGAATCTTTCTGGACCAAAGAGTCTTAAAGGTGTATCTTCAAAAAACATTGGTGAACGAACTCCACCTGAGCTCATGCCTACAAATATTTCAAGTGCTTTAAGTGATAAGAAGCTAATCTCAGATTGGAAAAGTTCAAAAGAGGTGAAATTTCCATGAAGAGTCTGGTATGTGAAAGAAAGAGAGAGCACAACTGTGATTTTCGCATTGATTTTTAAGTTAATTATTATTTTTTGAAAAAAAAAGTTGTTATTATTATTTTTTTGACATGAAATTCATAAAAAAAAACTATTATTTGACCATTTTTAGTTAATATTTTTGTATAAAAATTGTGATTTTGACATGTTAATTCTAGCAAAAAATTATCAAAACGTTTAGTTTTTTTGTTATATTTATGTTAAAAATGGTTATTTTTATGTCCATTGTTAAAAAATGTTGTTTTTTAGAAACAATTATTTCATGTGGATTGAAAAATTAATTAAGGATGTATAAATATGTAGATTATCTAAAATTCAAACTATCGACTTTCTAATTTGAAAACGCAAAACAATAAAAACCCCCCTAAAAAAAAAAAAAATTAAGATAGAGAACAAGAAAATATGAATAAAACGACGACTTCAAAAACTATCAAATTTAGAAAATAATTTTTTACATTTCACACACTAGAAAATTAAAAGTCAAAAAATAGGTCTTTTAAAAAAATGGTGTGATGCAGAATACTCACTTTTTAAAATTAGCATGAAAATCACTGCCATTCTAAAACTTGATTTCATCCTT
This sequence comes from Pinus tabuliformis, assembly GCA_031772625.1. Taxonomy (NCBI): domain Eukaryota; kingdom Viridiplantae; phylum Streptophyta; class Pinopsida; order Pinales; family Pinaceae; genus Pinus; species Pinus tabuliformis. The sequence continues at coordinate 112,995,192 of CM062812.1, forward strand.
GAACATGAAAAAAAATTAAAGTTCCAAAAACCATGTTCTAAAAAAAACATGTGTATTCTGCATCACCACTTTTGAAAATCGGGTCATTTTTTTTCTATCTCTACGAAACGGGTAACAGTATCAGTTCCCGTTTCAAAGTTTACATTGTTTGACTTTAAAGATGTGTATGCTAACTTGAGTAAAGGGAATCATGTAGAGGAAAATGACTATCACATGCATAACAATTTGTTGTTTCATTTGGGCAAGTTGTGTATACCACAGGGGGAGAGAATACATGTCATAAGAGAAGCTCATTCTTCTCTTATTGTTGGCCATTTTGGTGTAAGCAAAACAGTTGCACATCTACAGAGGTATTGCTATTGGCCTCGCATGGTACATTCTGTTTCAAGGTTCATAAGAGGTTGTTCATTATGTGCTACAAGCAAGCCTAGTAATAGGAAGCTTGGCTTGTATACTCCTTTGCCGGTACCTTCTAAACCATGGGAGAGCATCTCTATGGATTTTGTAGGAGGTTTGCCAAAATCTAGAAAGCAGCATGATTATTTATATGTAGTAGTTGATCGTTTCAGCAAAATGTGTATACTTATGCCTTGTAAGAAAACTATAACTACTGAAAAAACTGCTGAATTATTTTTTCATCATGTATGGATTCACTTTGGTTTGCCTACTTCCATTAATAGTGATAGGGATTCCAGATTTGTGGGGAATTTTTGGTCCAACCTATGGGAGATGATGGACACAAAGTTGAAGAAAAGTACTGCTTTCCATCTGCAAACAGATGGACAAACTGAAGTTGTGAATAGAACCATTGTTCACCTCTTGAGAGGATATTGTAGCAAGAATCCCAAGCTTTGGGATGAACATTTGCACTACATATAGCATGCTTACAACTGTGCCAAGCACTCTTCCACAAACACCTCACCATTTGAAGCTTGTTTTGGTTACTTGCCAAAATCACCTCTTGATTTCATTCTTGAGAAAGATGTCGCCATTGAGGGACATAGTGATATTGACAAAGCTCGTTCATTCATTGAAAGAATTCAGCAAATACATCAGCAAATTCAAGAACAACTTGAGAAGAGTCAAGGCAAGTACAAGGAAAGACACGACAAGCATAGAGTCGATCACAAGTTTCAAGAAGGGGATGAGGTATGGTTGTACATTAGTAAGGAAAGGATGCAAGGAGAAGGTAAAAAGTTGAAGCCTATTCGTTATGGTCCATTCAAAATCCTCAAGAAGGTTGGAAATAATGCTTTTCAATTAGATTTGCCTTCCTACATGCAAATGTATTCTGTTGTTACTATGGATAAATTACGTTTGCATGAACCTCCTTTGATTTCTCATCATGAAAGTGTTGTTCAGCTGCCATCTATAAAATATTTCTCGCCAAAATTCTTAGATGAGCTGAAAGAAGATACAATCCTTGACAGAAGGACACGCACTTCAAGGAGGGGCAATGTAGACTATTTTCAGTTTGGTTTCAAAGGCAGCAAACCAAACAAGGCAAAGTGGATGGAGGTGGACAGAGTGAGGGAGTTGTACCCTCACCTCTTTAACAGGTAGTTGAAGGCTTTTGGGGTCCAAAAGCTTCCCAATGGGGAGGCATGATCAGGGGCTCATGTCCCAAGTGTCGTAAGATGCTCAAAACTAAAAGTGCTCAGAATTGGTTCAAACTTGAATAACTGGAAAGAGCTCATCCTCTTGATTCCGGTGCCGCAAACGGTTCGAAAAATGGTCTCCGTATGCAGAAGTTATGCAAAAAACAAAATTGCCCAATGACTCTTAATTTTTGAATTTTTTTTTAATTTAAAATAGAATATTCAACAGAATATTCTTGGGAATATTCCTTTTGGGCAGGCCAATCAGAAGCCACCACGTGGCAGGCTCAGAGGCCGCCATGTGGCAAGGTGATGTTAGCATATATGTGTGGCGCATTTCAAAATTTTGTGGGCGGATGGAGGATTGAACACACGTCCTCCCATCTACTAGCACAACATCTTACCAATGAGCCATACGATTGGGACTTGTTTGGATAATGGCGGAAATGTTTTATGAAGTTTAAACTTCATTTGGGTGGGGCCCGAAGGGGGCCAGCCCCCATACATGTGACCTCCGCCATAGAACCGCAGGCCTAACTCCAAACCGCCAGCGCCAAATATCAACGGTCACCGCGTTTTATGGCTAACGTGGTCACATTACATAGTTCGGCGGGGTTTACATTAAACCAAATGAACAGTTAACCAAAGTCCTGGCGTGAAACCCGAGGTAAAACCGCCGACAATCACTCCCGTTCACATGCGCGGGTAACACAATAGTTAAGGCGCGGTTATGACTGGCGGAGAAAATGGCGGAGAGCGCCAAATTTGGGTGGGCCCTCCATATTTGGCGGACCTATCTGGACCTCCACTAAAGTTAGCTGGAGTCTTTTTAGGACCAGCTGGCAGTTGGGAGTAAATGGCCATAACTTTGGCTAGGAAAGGTGGTTTTGGACGAATTTGTTTTTGATTTTGGGTCTCTTCGATCTTCTGAAGCCATTGGAATAGGTTTTACAGCCATCTGAGGTTGTTTGCAGAGGTTTTGGCGCCGTGGAAGTTCTAGGAGCCACTAGGGCCCAGTATTGTGAGAGCTGTATAGGGTTGCAGGTACCCATTGGAGGTGAACCAGTAGTCAATCATGAAGGATTCAAGTGTTCTGAATCCGTTTTTACAGTCTATTCCACCTGTAGAGACTTTTATTTAGCTGTATATTCATTTTTAGCATTTAATTAAAATGAGGACAGGCCCATTTGGGAGCCTTGGACCCAGCAGATGTAGCCCAGGAGGGGTGAACTGCTTTATCAACTTCTTTTGCATCTGTGGTTGATTTATTTTGCAGAACAAATTCGTTTTAGTGTGTTAAACAGTAAAAGGAAATAAATCTGCTATACTTAAATGGGTTATAAACAGCTGAAAATTTCATTTGTTTTTTTTCTGCAAGACATGGACATCTTTTAAACATGTATATTACTGAATTGAATACCTTGCAAACCATTTACAAGTAGTTTCAAATTCAGATCAATAAGGATGGTTTAAAGGGTTATAAGCTTTGGAACCGAGTATCAAGGAACGTTATGTACAGCCAAGATGTGGTGTTCAGAGAGGTAAAAGATGTTATTAAACATGAAGTCCAACCAAAGGAACCTGAGAAGATAGAGTTTGAGCTAAAGGAGGAAGAATTAGACTAACATCAGAGGAGGAATCAGAAGATGAAGAGGCACAAACTCTGGGTGTGAGAACATCAGTTCGAGAAAGAAGGCAGCCAGAAAGGTATAGACCATCTGCTTTCTGTTCAAATTTTTCTTTATCTATTACTGATTATGATCCCAGAACTGTGAAGGAAGCGGTAGATTCAGAGGATGGAAAACTCTGGAAAGAGGCCATGGTTGATGAAATGGCATCTTTGCACAAAAATGAGGCTTGGGATCTGGTGGAGTTGTCAGCTGGAAGGAAACCCATTGGTAGCAAATGGTTGTTCAAGAAGAAGACAAAAGGTGGAGAAATAAGAAGCTTGGTTGGTAGCAAAAGGTTATTCCCAGGTGCCGAGAATTGATTTTGGTGATATTTTTTCTCCTGTTGCCAAGGTAACTTCTATTAGATTACTTTTAGCTGTTGCTACTGCTTTTGATATTTAGGTAGAACAAATGGATGTGAAGACATCATTTCTTCATGGGGATCTGGAAGAGGAAATCTACATGAAGCAACCTGAAGGCTTTGCGGTGAAGGGTAAGAAAGAACTGGTATGCAAGTTAAGGAAGTCTCAGTATGGGTTAAAACAATCACCAAGGTTGTGGTATCAGAAATTTGATACATTTACACGGGGACTTGGCTTCACCAGAAGCGAAGCAGAGCATTGTGTGTATTTTAAATTAATTGGTGACCATGTTATTTATTTGGTCTTGTATGTGGATGATGTGTTGCTGGTTGGAAATGACAAAGAAATTATCCAAGATTTGAAGACCCAATTGTCCTCCAAATTCAACATGAAAGATCTTGGTGTTGCAAACTACATTTTGGGCATGGAAATTAAAAGAGACCGAGAAAAGAGGAAGCTTTGGTTAAACTAGAGGAAGTATGTCAAAACAATACTACAGAGGTTTAATATTCAGGATAGTAAACCGGTGAAGGTTCCTATTCCTGTAGGTGTGAGGCTATTTTCTGAACAGTGTCCCAAGACACAAGAAGAGGAATATGACATGTCCTGTGTTCCATATGAAAGTGCAGGCGGTAGCTTGATGTATGCAATGGTCTATACTAGACCAGACATTGCACATGCAGTGGGAGTATTGAGCAGGTTTATGTCAAAACTAGAGAAGGAGCACTAGACAGCAGTGAAGCGGGTTTTTAGGTATTTTTGTGGCACTAGTGATTATGGTTTGTGCTACCAAGGAATACCAGGATTGGACAGAATGTTGGATATTCGTGGCTTTGTTGATGCAGACTATGCTGGAGATCTAGATCAGAGAAGATCTACAAGTGGGTATGTGTTTAACCTATTTGCAGGTGCAGTTAGTTGGATGAGTAAGAAACAATCTGTAGTGGCACTATCAACTACAGAGGCAGAATACATGGCACCCACTCATGTAAGCAAGGAAGCAGTTTGGTTGCAAAGATTGTGTTCAAGTATGGGGTTAGTACAGGGAGCTATAAGGATATGCTATGACAGCCAAAGTGCAATTTTCTTGGCAAAGAACCGTGCATATCATTCAAAGACAAAGCACATTGATGTTCAGTATCACTTTGTAAGGGATATGATAGAAGACAAAAAGGTGTTGCTAGTAAAGGTGGACACATTGAAGAACACTGCAGATGCAATGACAAAATCTGTGAGCTCTAAGAAGTTCTCTTGGTGTAGAGAAACAATGGGTGTTGCAGGGCTGGATAAATGACTAATCTTTGATGTGGCCCCCTGTGGAAAGAAAACAAAAAGTGGGAGAATGTTTGGTTGTGTTATATTCTTTCCACGACTAGCCCATGTAGTTAACTGGAGGTTTGAGGGGTGTAGACACACCTATGGTTTTGTGCATGATTTTTGAACATGTTTTTTGGACGCGATGGTTTCAATCCATGGTTTTGGACGTGATGGTTTTTGATCCATGGTATTGGATGCTTTGGCATGTATAAATATGTATTATAACATTGAAAGGAAAATAATGAAAAATTAAGATGGTAGTCCTGGTTTTGGGATCGAGGGGAAAATATCTGTGTATATGTGTTTGATGTGTTATGCTCTCGCAATGTTTATTTTATGTGTTTTAGAATTATTATGCAGGTAATTTCTGTACGGGATTAAAACCTACACTAGAAAAGAAACAAAAATAAGTCATCTAGTGGGAGATCTAAATCTAGAGGGAGATCTAAATCTCTAGGAAAACCTGTAAAGGTGGTGTGCTAGAAATGTGGAAAGGGAGGGCACTACAAAATGGACTGTAAATCTAAAGCTCCTAAAAAAGGAAAGGGATCTGATGATGCTCCTTCTGCAGAGGCGAAAGCCACCTCAGATGAAGGTGGGATGTGTACTTGGGTTCTTCAAGTACACATGTAGATCATGAGGCATGGTTCATTGACTCAGGTCCATCCTTTCACTTCACTCCCCATAGAGAGTGGTTCTGCAAGTATGAGAAATATGATGGTGGTGATGTCTTCTTGGGGTATGACAGGAAGGCTAGAATCATTGTTCATGGAAAAGTAAAGTTGAAGTTGCAAGGTGGAAGGGTTAGAACACTTCCGGGTGTTCTGCATATTCCTACATTAACCAGGAATCTAATTTTTGTAAGAAAGATGGATGATGCAGGTGTAAAAATAGTGTTCGAGAAGGATACTTGTAAGGTGGTTCAGAGAGCACTCGTATTGATGCGGGGAGTTCAGACTAGAATTTTGTACAAGCTGCAAGGTAGCACTTTTGTTGATGGATGCAACAATTCTGTTGTTCTTGAAAGTGGAGCAGAAAATCTAGTGGTCTCTGGAGAGAAGACCATGTTGTGGCATCAAAGGCTTGGACATATTAGAGAGAAGGGCCTTCAAATACTTCATGGTAAAGGTATGGTATAAGGTATGAGTAATAGCTCTCTGGATTTTGATTTTTGTGGAAATTGTGTATATGGGAAGTAGAATTGGGTGATTTTCCCCTCTGTTGGTAAGAGGGCGAAACGGATATTAAAGCTTGTGCACAGTGATGTGTTTGGACCTGTGAAGGTTCCATCACTGGGTAAGTATGTGTACTATGTATCATTTATAAATGACTTCTCAAGGAATACATGGATATATTTCCTTAAGAAGAAATCTGAAGTCTTTGATAGGTTGATCTGTTTGATAGGTGGAAAACCAGACAGAGAAGAAGATAAAGGTGTTGAGGACAGATAACGGTGGAGAGTTTTGCAGTAAGGAATTTGAATAATTATGTAAGAAATGTGGTATAGCACGATAGAAGACTACTCCATATACACCTCAACAAAATGGAATTGCAGAAAGAATGAATGAGACGTTGATGGAAAGGGAAAGAAGCATGCTCAGTGATGCCGAGTTAGGATAGGAATTCTGGCCAGAGGTGGTGGAGACAACATGTTTCCTGGTTAATATATCACCTTCATCAGCATTGGAGGATAAGACTCCACAAGAGGTATGGACTCGTAAGAAACCCTCTCTTTCACATCTGAGGGTATTTTGATGTGATGCATATGTACATGTTCCAAAGGAGAAACGAACCAAGTTGGATAGTAAATCTGAAAAGTGCATCTTTATTGGGTATAAGAATGGTTTAAAGGGTTAGAAGCTTTGGAACCCAGTAACAAGGAAGGTTGTGAACAACTGATATGTGGTGTTCATAGAGGTGAAAGATGTTATTAAACATGAAGTCCAACCAAAGGAACCTAAGAAGATAGAGTTTGAGCTAAAGGAGGAAGAATCAGACTCTACAACAGAGGAGGAATCAGAAGATGAAGAGCCACAAACTTTGGCTCTGAGAAGATCAGTTCAAGAAAGAAGGCAACCAGAAAGGTGTAGTCCATCTGCTTTTTGTTCAAATTTTTCTTTATCTATTAGCGATGATGATCCCATAACTATGAATGAAGCGGTAGATTCAGAGGATGGAAAACTTTGGAAAGAGGCCATGGTTGATGAAATGGCATCTTTACATAAAAATGAGGCTTGGGATCTAGTGGATTTGTCGGTTGGAAGGAAACCCATTGGCAAAAAATGGGTGTTCAATAAGAAGACAAATGTAGTAGGAAAGGTGGAGAAATAAAAAACTCAGTTGGTAGAAAAAGGTTATTCAGAAGTGCCGAGAATTGATTTTGGTGATATTTTTTCTCTTGTTGTCAAGGTAAATTCTATTAGATTACTTTTATCTGTTGTTGTTGCTTTTGATTTTGAGGTAGAACTGATGGATGTGAAGACAACATTTCTTCACAGGGATCTGGAAGAGGAGATCTACATGAAGCAACCTAAAGGCTTTGCGCTGAAGGGTAAGAAAGAACTGGTATGCAAGTTAAAGAAATCTCTATATGGGTTAAAACAGTCACCAAGGATGTGGTATCAGAAATTTGACACATTTATACGGGGACTTGGCTTCAACAGAAGCAAAGCAAATCACTGTGTGTATTTTAAATTAATTGGTGACCGTGTTATTTATTTGGTCTTTTATGTGGCTGATATGTTGTTGGTTGGAAATGACAAAGAAATTATCCAGGATTTAAAGACCCAATTGTCCTCCAAATTCAACATGAAAGATCTTGGTGCTGCAAACTATATTTTGGGCATAGAAATTAAAATAGATCGGGCAAAGAGGAAGCTCTGGTTAAACCAGAGGAAGTATGTTGAGTCAATATTGCATAGATTTAATATGCAGGATAGTAAACCAGTGAAGGTACCTATTCCTGTAAGTGTAAATTTATCTGTTGAATAGTGTTCCAAGACACAAGAACAAGAAGAGGACATGTCCCATGTTCCATATGCAAGTGCAGTCGGTAGACTGATGTATGCAATGGGTTGTACTAGACCAGACATTACACATGCAGTGGGAGTATTGAGCAAGTTTATGTCAAAACCGGGAAAGAAGCATTGGAAAACAGTGAAGCAGGTTTTCAGGTATTTGTGTGGCACTAGTGATTATGGTTTGTGCTACCAAGGAAGACCAGGATTGGACAGGGTGTTGGATATTCATGGCTTTGTTGATGCAGACTGGGCTAGAGATCTAGATCAGAGAAGATCTACAAGTGGATATGTGTTTAACCTATTTGGAGGTGCAATCAGTTGGATGAGTAAGAAACAATCTATAGTGGCACTATCAACTACAGAGGCAGAATACATGGCAGACAACTCATGCGAGCAAGGAAGCAGTTTGGTTGCATAGATTGTGTTCAAGTATGGGATTAGTACAAGGAGCTATAAGGATAGACTGTGACAGCCAAAGTGCAATTTTCATGGCAAAGAACCCTATATATCATTCAAAAACAAAGCACATTGATGTTCAATATCAATTTGTGAGGGATATGATAGAAGACAAAAACATGTTGCTGGTAAAGGTGGACACTTTGAAGAACACTGCAGATGCATTGAAAAAATTTGTGAGCTCTGAGAAGTTCTCTTGGTGTAGAGAAACAATGGCCATTGCAGGGTTGGATAAATGACTAAGCTCTCTTGTGGCCCTCTGTGGAAAGAAAACAACAAGTGGGAGAATGTTGGGTTGTGTTATATTCCTTCCATGACTAGCCCACATAGTTAACCGGGGGGTTAGAAGGGGGGTGAAGCCCCCACTTCATTGCGCTGATTGTGTAGCATGGGGAGTCAGAGGTTTGAGGGGTGCAGGTAACCCCACTCTATGGGGTCCAGGGCAGCGCCCTGGAAAATTTTGGTTTTGAACCCTATGTTAGGTTGGGTGGACCCACCTATGGTTTTGTGCATGATTCTCGCACATGGTTTTGGACGCGATGGTTTTTGGTCCATGGTTTTGGACGCGATGGTTTTTCCATCCATGGCATTGGATGCTTTGGCATGTATAAATATGTATTATAACATTGAAAGGAAAATAATGAAAAATCAAGCTAGTAGTCTCGATTTTGGGATCCAAGGGAAAATCTGTGTGTATATTGTTGAGATTGCAACAAGATGATGGAGCTTAGTGAAAAGAGTCGCCTTCACTAAGTGGGCCCGCAGGCTATTTTTGGCGCAAGTCTATTTTTAGACATATGAATCATGTCTATGTTTATGGATGATTGATCAAGTTGGGAAAAATAGATGGACTTCTATTTTTGATGAAAGTGTGAGTGATCACAGTGTGAGTGATCAAGTCTATTTTTAGACTGGCTGTCAAAAATAGAAAAGTCAAATATTATTATCTCACAATAATATTTGGACTATAAACTTAATCTTATTCTCTTGGAGCACTTCAGTTTGAGCTACGGAAGTGGCACATACAGCTGTCAGAAGGAAATTCGTTTTTCTTATGAGTCAGTTGAGTTGTTGCATGCATGACTTCAGTTAGAACTCAAGTGAGTTGAGTTTAGTGGACTGGAGGTACAGTTGATGGAGTTGTGTTCAGTTTAACTTAGTTAAACTGGTTGTAGTTAGTCTAACGGCAGATAGACTAACGATGAGTTGTTAAACTAATTATTAACTCATAATACAACTAAAGAATACATCAGTTAACTCAGTTGCATGTCAGTGCATGTTCAGTTCAACAGGGACAGGTGGTAGAGAATCAGATTGCTATCAGTTGTGACTATAGTTGTGCACCAGATCTTGCACAATCAAGGGATTGAGTATGCCAATGAGTTTTCTCACGTATTTGGCCCGCATTTTAGCCTTTGCTCACGTCCACAAAGAGTGAGTGACTATTTTGCAGGTGAAAATCGAGTTTGGGAAGCAATTCTCATCAGTTCTTGAGCAGGTATTGAGCAGTGGAGGCAGGCAAGCAGTGGAAGAGATTTGGAGATCAGATCTGAGCTGTATTGTGTGTAACAGAGGTGGAGATACTTGTGAGAAGTATTATGATGTGTAATGTTACATGACTCAATCATTAATATACAGATAGTGTGGGGTTTTTAGCGAGATTCTTTCCCCGGGATACATACTGTGTTAATGTGTGAATGCTCTTGATGTTTTATTGTTATTGATGCTGCTATATTCTTGATCAACGTAGAGGAGCTTATGTATTGTGTATGTTTTCCGCATTAGTACATGATCAGGATAATCTCCATTGAATATGTGTTAAATTATTCAAAATTTCTACATGGTATCAGAGCTAGATAATTGTAGAAAAAGCTTCTACATGGTATCAGAGCTAGATAATTGTAGAAAAAGTTTCTACATGGTATCAGAGCAGCTTGATTTGTAGAAGAGATTTTTACAGGATATCAAGCGAGGGTTGATCGGAAGCAGTTGAGTTGGAGCTGGTGGAATTCGAATTTGCAGCAGTGTTGTTGAAATGTCTTGCAATGGATTGCAAATGTTATTCCAAAGCAAGAGCCACCTGGCGCTCAAGGATAAACTCAGTAACAATAAAGGTGAGAATGGATCTTCATCAAAGGTATCTGATGAAGAGAATTGTGCTTTGGTTGCCAAATCAAAGAAGGGGAAGAGCAAGAAAGCTTCTCAGTCTGGTGCGAAAGGCAAGAAGCAGGATATGTCCAAGGTGAAGTGTTTTCACTGTCACCAGCATGGACACTATGCCACAAATTGTCCGCAAAAGAAGAAGAACAAGGAAGTTGCTGGATCTGCAGGGGGAGAGGCCTTAGCTTCTCAGTTTGAGCTTGATTTTTCATTGATCGCATGCTTGGTTTCAAGTGTGATGGGATCAGTGTGGTTCTTGGACAGTGGTGCGTCTTTTCACATGACGGGAGATAGAGATTTGTTCTCTGATCTGGAGGACAAAGATCTTGGAGTGCACATCGAGATGGGCGATGATGGTAGATACAGTGCGACCGGTATCGGTACCATTTCCTTTGAGATGGAGTCTGGTAAACCCTTTGTATTGAAGGAAGTCATGCATGTTCCAAGATTGAAGAAGAATCTCATCTCAGTGGCGATGTTAGAAGACAAGGGGTATGATGTTGTTTTCAGCGAGGGAAAGGCCTTCCTGCGCAGCAAGACAACTGGTGAGACCCGGAAGATAGGGGTTCAAGTGAGGAACCTTTATCAGTTGCATGTAGATGGATGCGCAGCAATGGCAGGCAAGGTAGAAGGATTGGTGAGCCGGGATGATGGCGAGTTGTGGCACAGGAGATTGGGTCACCTTCACCATGGAGCCTTGAAGATACTGCAGCAGATCACTACAGGGCTTCCTAAAGGCACACTTGCGCAGTCAGATCAGTGCAAGGGGTGTACTTTGGGGAAGTTTGTGAAAGCCACCTTTCACGAGAAGGATAGTCGCGCCACGACGATCCTTGAGAGAATTCACACAGACGTGTGTGGACCTTTCTCAGTTGCTTTGACAGCAAAACACAGGTATTATGTGATTTTTGTTGATGATTTCTCTCGTAAGTGCTGGATCTTCTTCATGCAGAAGAAGAGCGAGACATATTCAAAGTTCTATGAATTCAAAGCACTAGTCGAGAAGGAGTCGGGGAAGAAGGTGAAGGCTCTTAGGAGCGATAACGGTGGTGAATACATCTCGGACGAGTTCAAGGATTTCTGCAAGGCAGAAGGGATTCATAGAGAGCTCATAGCTCCCCATAACCCACAGCAGAACGGGGTAGCTGAGCGGAAGAAACAAATGATTGTGGGTGCTGCACGGGCAATGTTGCATGATCAGGGCCTACCCCTTCACTTGTGGGCGGAAGCATGCAATACAGCAGTTTATGTGCAGAACCGTTGTCCTCATAGGATACTTGGCATGAGTACACCCGAGGAGGCTTATTCTGGTAAGAAGCCTGATCTTTCTCATTTGAAGATTTTTGGTGCTAACGTTTACATGCATGTGACGAAGGATGCCAGAAAGAAGTTGGAGCCAACTGCAGAGGTTGGGATATTTGTGGGGTACACTGATACGCCCCACAACTATCGTGTGTATTTGCCAGACAGTGGTAAAACTGTTGTGCGACGAGATATAAAATTTCAGGAGGAGAAAGCGATGAAGTGTTCGCTTGAGAGGGAGCTACACTTGCATCCAGATGAGGAGCTATTAGTTCCTAAGGATGAGCTTCAGGACGTGGATCAGCCACAGGACGAGGTTCATGGAGTGGAAGAGACCACTCATGCAACGCCAACCATCAGAGGGCGAAAGCGCTTGACAGAAGCTGAGCGACTGGCTCAAGATGCAGAGAAAGTTGTAGGACCACCTACAGCCCAACGCAGACAGAGACAGTCACCTGATCGGTACACTGGATACATGGCTCTTATGAGCAAGTGTGCTGTGACTGAGCCATCCTCTTTCGAGGAAGATGTGGAGGATCCCGCATGGGTAGACGCCATGGTGGAAGAGTATGATTCTATTGTCAGAAACAGTGCATGGGAGATTGTTCCTAGACCGGAAGGGAAATCAGTGGTGGGTTCGAGATGGATCTACAAAGTTAAGCAGGCAGCTGACGAGAGTGTGGAGAAGTACAAGGCAAGATTTGTTGCCCGAGGCTTTTCACAGATTGAGGGGATCGATTATGAGGAGACCTTTGCACCTGTCGCAAGGTATTCTTCCATACGGACGATTCTTGCTCTCTCAGCGCAGATGGGATGGCACATTCATCAGATGGATGTGAAGACTGCGTTCCTCAACGAAGTCATTGAGGAGGAGGTGTACATTGAGCAACCCGAAGGCTTTGAATTCTTCAGCAGCGAGTCGCATGTGTGCAGGCTCAAGAGAGCGTTGTATGGGTTGAAGCAAGCACCACATGCTTGGTACACACGGATAGACAGCTATTTGACAGGACTTGGATTCTCCAAGAGCGAGGCGGATCCGAACCTATACCAGATTGTGGTGGAGGGTAAGCTGCTTATCATTGTACTGTATGTTGATGATTTGATTCTAACGGGTGATGAGTTGTTGATACTGTCATGCAAGAAGGATCTTGCTATAGAGTTTGATATGAAGGACTTGGGCCTCCTTCACTATTTCCTAGGATTGGAAATATGGCAGCGCAGTGGTGGACTGTTTGTTTCTCAGGGCAAGTATGCTCCGGAGATACTGGAGAAGTTCAACATGCATGGCTGCAAGCCTATTTATACTCCTCTTCCTGGAGGTTGGAGGAAGGAGGATGCCACTTCGGGAGAAGAAGTGGATGCCACTGTTTATCGACAGTTGGTGGGGTCGCTGATGTATTTGGTCAATACACGACCTGATATATGCTATGCAGTTAACCAGCTTCCACAAGCTATGGTTAAGCCTACCAAGCTCTTCTGGAAGGCGGGCAAGCATGTATTGAGCCACTTGAGAGGCACATCGGGATATGGATCTTGGTACAGGCAGGAGGATGCAGAGTGGGTAGGGAGCCCAACGGACAGAAAGAGCACATCAGGAGGGGTCTTCAGTATCGGATCGACAGTAGTTTCTTGGTACAGCAGGAAGCAGAGATCTGTGTGGATGAGGATGATCTTGGTCGGGTTTTTCGGGTCTAAGCACATCAGGTACCATCATATCAGAGATTGTGTGCAGCGGAGGATCATGTTACTTTCGTACATTCCAACGGAGGATCAGGATGCTGATATTCTGACGAAGGCTCTCACCAGGAGCAAATTCGAGTACCACCGAGGCAGGATAGGGGTTGCTGATAATCCATATCTTGTCGAGAGGGAGTGTTGAGATTGCAACAAGATGATGGAGCTTAGTGAAAAGAGTCGCCTTCACTAAGTGGGCCCGCAGGCTATTTTTGGCGCAAGTCTATTTTTAGACTATGTCTATTTTTAGACATATGGATCATGTCTATGTTTATGGATGATTGATCAAGTTGGGAAAAATAGATGGACTTCTATTTTTGATGAAAGTGTGAGTGATCACAGTGTGAGTGATCAAGTCTATTTTTAGACTGGCTGTCAAAAATAGAAAAGTCAAATATTATTATCTCACAATAATATTTGGACTATAAACTTAATCTTATTCTCTTGGAGCACTTCAGTTTGAGCTACGGAAGTGGCACATGCAGCTGTCAGAAGGAAATTCGTTTTTCTTATGAGTCAGTTGAGTTGTTGCATGCATGACTTCAGTTAGAACTCAAGTGAGTTGAGTTTAGTGGACTGGAGGTACAGTTGATGGAGTTGTGTTCAGTTTAACTTAGTTAAACTGGTTGTAGTTAGTCTAACTGCAGATAGACTAATGATGAGTTGTTAAACTAATTATTAACTCATAATACAACTAAAGAATACATCAGTTAACTCAGTTGCATGTCAGTGCATGTTCAGTTCAATAGGGACAGGTGGTAGAGAATCAGATTGCTATCAGTTGTGACTATAGTTGTGCACCAGATCTTGCACAATCAAGGGATTGAGTATGCCAATGAGTTTGATCACGTATTTGGCCCGCATTTTAGCCTTTGCTCACGTCCACAAAGAGTGAGTGACTATTTTGCAGGTGAAAATCGAGTTTGGGAAGCAATTCTCATCAGTTCTTGAGCAGGTATTGAGCAGTGGAGGCAGGCAAGCAGTGGAAGAGATTTGGAGATCAGATCTGAGCTGTATTGTGTGTAACAGAGGTGGAGATACTTGTGAGAAGTATTATGCTGTGTAATGTTACATGACTCAATCATTAATATACAGATAGTGTGGGGTTTTTAGCGAGATGCTTTCCCCGGGATACATACTGTGTTAATGTGTGAATGCTCTTGATGTTTTATTGTTATTGATGCTGCTATATTCTTGATCAACGTAGAGGAGCTTATGTATTGTGTATGTTTTCCGCATTAGTACATGATCAGGATAATCTCCATTGAATATGTGTTAAATTATTCAAAATCTCTACATATATATGTTTTATGTGTTATGATCTCACATTGTTTATTTTCTATGTTTTATAATTCATATGCAGGTAATTTATGTACAGGGTTAAAACCTACAAGATTAAAGGTAGGCACAATGTACTATAAATTTCTAGAATATTCCTATGAGAATATCTCTTGCATGCAGAAGGAATTCACTCCTTGAGGATTGCGTAGTTACTACAGAGGTCAGAGCAGTGTGTGAGGTGAGAATCACATAGGTTACAGCTGGAGGACACAGGGAAAACTGTGCAAGGAAATAGGAGGCTTGGAGGACAAAGGAGAAGGAATATGTGTTGTCTATTCTATCTATGAGCAGCAGTGAGGGATTGTACTGAGAGTTGGATATCTTGAGAGCTAAATCTTTGTGTAATCCTGAGATATTTCCACTTGTATGATAATACAGATAGCGGGGTTTTTAGCTGAGGCTTTCCCCAAAGTATTCTTCTATGTTTCATGTGTGATTGAATCTTCTTCTCTGTTATATGCGTTCTGTTTGATCTTGCTCAAAATTGATTAAGCTTCCACAAGTTTGATTGTAGAAGTAGATTAAGCATTTTTCTTTAGTACATTGCATAATTAGTTTAATATACAGTGAGAATTTCTACACCAACCTAATTTAGGGTCCAAAAAAAATTTCCCCGGGCCACTACCCCGAACCCCTAAAGCAGGGCTACCTATCCCCCTCAAACCCCCTAGACAGAGGGGGCTACCCACCTGTTATCGGGAAAACTAGTGTCTATGCAGAGCTGCTAGTCCCACTAAGGCTGGTAGCTACCTTAGAAACAAACAAACTAAAACCACTTTCGTTTTCCTTTATGAGAAATAGATGAGAGAAGAATAAAGGAGACCAACCTCAGTCTTGAGCTTGGTTCCTAGTTTGATTCCTCTCCCTTCTGATAGTCCTTTGCTACTTGCTTTCTTGTATACCCAGCTTCAAAGAGAACCTGTAGAATCAAAGCAGCATAACACTATACGAGAACATAGATCTATTATCATAAGCAATTTAGGATCAGATATATATTAACCACACAAATGCATATAACATCAATCACACAAGAATGTGGAGGAAAACTTTAATAGCTTTATTGATAATCAAGAAAGATCAAAGAGGATTACAACCGATTGTTCTGACCCAGCATCATCCTCTCAACAAGTAAGCCCTTATTCACCTCATGAAATGTTTATATCACCCAACACTATGATATTGCACCAAGAAAGCAGCAGCACTTCCTTACAAGATACAAAATTCCAGCCTCTGGATCTCTGGGATGAGGGATCCATATATAGATGTTTGCAAGCGGGGTGAGTCAGCTTTTGAGATTTGATTAGTGTCTTCTCTCTGATAGTTCTTGATTCCACTTGGAGATTGATGATCTCTTACTCATTCCTGGTCGAATTCAGAGAGGCAAGTGTCACAGGAGAGGTTTCTGGAAGATTCCATGCTCCTCCACCTTGCAGATTGACTCTGCCATTTGTCCCTTCTCGCCCATTGCACCCCATAGAAGGGTTTTTTGACATGCATTGCACCTACTGTGTGTATTCAGGTGGGATGCAACGCACTTTGCCTATGGAGAAGGTGAAATGGTCCAGTTTTGACCAGTTCTGAGTAGTTTTTCATGGAGAACTTCTGGGGGAAGATGTAATCAGTTGACCTTGTTCTTTTAGGGGTTGGAACAACACTTTTAGGGACTTAAGAGCCCTTGGTTTATTGACATTTATGATTGGGGTTGCAGTGCCCAAAAATGTCTATAACAGTTGCCCCCTAAAGCATGAGGTCGTTAATTTGTCAATGTCGGGTGAAATGCTTTATCATGAGGATCTGAAGTTCTTTCAAGCTGGAAGGAGACCTGTAATAAGATACAATACAATACATTATCTTCATAATATTTTCATGATCTAGCTGAGGTAGGCATTCCCATGCTCAGCTTTATAAATTCATTTTTCATGTACATGAGACAGACAATCGTCTGAGTGTAGACTGATGATTCTGGTAGAGCCATCATCCCTTAGATTGGATGATTATCTGTGCAGCAATGATGTACATTTGATGTCTTTATTTTCCTAAATATATATCATAGCCCGGATGGATGAAACTAGATCCGGGGTCTTCAATCTCGTTCGATCTTCACTCAAAGTACAAGTCGATCCATGTGAGAGATGTTCTGGAGTCGAACATGGAAAGACATCGCCTGATTACCAGCCAATGATGTAAGCTGTTAACAGGCGCGAGAGGAATCACTGATAATGATGATGACCCTCAAAGTACTACAGTACAATTCACGGGGTGTGAATAAAGGACATGGTGTTGAACACCACGCAAAATCTTTCGGTCGAAGGCCATTGATGTAAACCTGTCGCCAGAAGTGAGAAACTTGCCATTGAGGCATGCAAGCTTCAAAGTACTGAAAGGGTTGTTCCTAGATCGACTTCTTGGATAATGAGCTGATGTCGACAAGAAGCGATACATCATAGGAGGGCCTTAGTGAATCCCACATCAATGACACGGAACGTAGTAAATGATTTTAATGGAGGTGAAAACGATCTGGTGATATAAGGTTCAGGGTGGCGGTCATGAAAGAATGGATCGTAAATGTATTGCAGTGGGTGAGACACAGGTGAATTCTCTGAGCGACTTCTCTTGAACATATCAGCGACACTAACATGATGGATTGGTAGCATTACCAAAAATGTGGATGGTGTGACGGAACCATGGTGATGTGACCAGTGAATGGAACAACCCAACTCGACTTGGATGCGGAGTGAAAGTGTCATGTTCAAGAGCGACTTGCTACCAACAAAGTTTTTTCAAGTTTTCTTCCCAATTTTTCCCCAGTCATTGCTGACCAATACCTCTTTATTTTTGTCAAGCTTGAGGAGGATAACATATGCTTGTTCTATAATTCGCACTTCGGGCAAACCCATCGCTATGTTTTAACGAGCCTAGCGATAGTGAAACTCGTTCTTGTCTGTTATGGACAAGTTTGTCGCTATTCGGTTTTAACGAGTTTAACGACAAAGATAACTCAGTCCTTTTCAATTTTAGAGAGTCTGAAAAGGGACGTAAAGGAAACTCCAAAAATCCTTTTTCGTCATCTAATCCCTTAAGTCCGAAAAAGTATAAAATAATACAGAAGGGATGAATTTTCGGTACTTTTAACGAGCCGAACAAAACAAGCGCTCGATCTTTTTGTGTAATAATCCCTCAAGTCCAAAAAGATTAAAATCTAAAGGAGGGATAGCACTTCTGGTCACTTTAACGAGCTTGAGAGGCCAATGGCTCGGCAATCTTTTCTTATTTTACGAGTCAGTTGAAAAGAGCTTAAGGGAGACTCGTTTTTGAGGAACGAGTGATAGATTCGGGTAGCAGCTGACTCCAGGTAAGGTTTGGAATTTTCCAATCACAGCAGTGTTACAAGGATGGCTAACAGGATCACTCTTCGCAGCTGTTCCTCAAAAGGGGTAAACAATCAAGTGGAGGTGAATGATTGGCCAATACAGAGTGGAGGTGATGATGAGAACATGACCAAGGCTTCAAAGGCTGAAGTAATACATTCACGATGGTTATTTACCGGAAATTGGTTCATTTTTTATTTTAAAATGAGCTTAAACTCCGGAGGAACATTTTCTCATTGCTTATGTTTATTTTTTAACGAGCTTGAAGTCCGTATTAAAACTGCTCGATCCAGTCGTATAATAAGAATGTCTCATCTAAAAAATGACATTTTTCAAAGCTTTGCCCCACATCCTTTCTTTATGCAAGTTAGGAAACGACCAATCCTATGAGTTTAAAGGGTTAGAGGACCTACAAATTTAAAAAATAAATGGTCGCTCTTCGCTTGCATGCCAAAAGGTTTGCATGCCCCCAGGTATAGTGAAATAGAGTTTCGAGGTTACCCCTCAATTTGCAAACAAAAAATTTGTTTTATCGGGAAAGGCCTACCTTTTTCAGGTTACCAAAGATTGTTTTATCTGTACCACAAACAAAACACTTCTTCAACGATGTCTACTGAAATAGACAAAGGTGAGTGGTGCAGATGCCTCCACTCACATAACTTTGACGAGGGAATCTTATTCTAGCCTAATCCCATTTTCCTAAATGGACGGGGGTGTCAGACTAGTCATATATCCTTCGCGGAAACCTACCCTATACCTGAAGTTTCCCTGCCAAAGCAGACCAGGGTGCATTCCCCCTGGGTTTCATTCATATCCTCTAAATCACTCGCGCTCATCAGGAGGACGGACTAGGGATTGATGAGACATTCCTTGCATGAAAAGACCATTCAGGATTGGTATATGACTATTTGCTATGTGTGAAGCGCGAAATGAAAGCTAGTCTACGAGCTTGACCACTCTTCCTTCATGTCGAAAACACATTACTCTAAAGAGTGAGGAGACAATGGCTCCCATGCAATAAATATAGTCTCGTCCAAGGAGTAGATTATAATCCAGGGGTCCTTGGACTACCATTACGTTCATGTGAATGGTTTTCCCTCTCAATGTTATGGGCACATTGGGAAGGATCCCTAACGGTCAACTGGTTCCTTTGTCAAAGCCTGTTAGATTTCTCATCTCAGGCAAAAGCGATGGCAAACCAAGCGCTTTCCAAGCAGTTGAGGAAAGGATACTCACAGAAGCCCCTTCATCTATGATGGTACCAGCCATGACCATTCTATATATTTGAGCAATGATTTGAAATGGTACACTAGCCGGTAAACGGGGTCTGTCTAGTAGATTCCAGTCAAAGGAAACAACCAGGTTGCTTGGAGGTGGGACCAAATAGACGGCCGGATACGACTCTGATGAACTTCCTTTCTGTGGTAAAGGAACGGGTAGATTGCCCCCATGTTCATCGGAGTTTGTGCTTATGAAAGGAATTTGGACGGTGTCATCCTTGCTCTCTTCGGTGACTGTATCATCTGAAGATGGATCCTCTGAAGGCAAGACTGGGTCAATTTCCGCCTCTACCTTTTGAATTTTGTCTGGTGTGGATTCAGATGGTTTATCTTCAATGATAGACACTTCGGCTGACCACAAGGGCGTGTCAACCAGATTTTCAACTAGTGACGGACTCGGCAAGAGTTTCTTATATCCAGGAGGAAGCCGTAATGGTGAAACCGAACAGTCGTCCAAAACTATTTTAGCCTCATCTAAGAAGGGACAATGGTGGACGGCGTGATCGCCTTCACACAGTTTACAAGGAAATTTACATTTTCCTTTTTGTCCAGGGGCTTCACTTTCACTAGTTGATGGTGTACTTTCAACATGATCATCTGAGGTTGATGACACCAGGTTGTGCAAACGAGGAGACCAGTCCCTTAAGATCCGAGGGATGCAAGGACAATCTCGATGATAATGGTCTCCTTTGCAAATGACACATGGCAATTTAGGCCTGGTTGGTGCAGTGTGTGGATTTTCGCTAGACGATGTTTGGTTGCCCCTTTTCGCCTTTGGCTCCTTCTTCTTCTTCTCTTTCTTCTTCTTTTCCTTCTTCTTCTCAGTTACTTGATTTTGGGCTTTACCAGCTTCATCAAGCGATGAGGAAGGAGGAGAGGAAGAATTGGATGAAGTAGAGGGTTGGGGGTTAACTCTGGTATCATTTAGTTGCTGACTTGATTGTTCATGAATTGTGGTGTTCTGAACGACAGAGGTTGAGAAGAGCCATACGGGCAAGCCGATTGTCAATCCTGGAAGCAACAATGTGGACATATGGGGTGCACCAACATCTCTCCAAGAGGAGAAGGGACTAGGATTTCCTCCAAGGGGAACTCCTTGGTTGGTGGACTCCATTTTCCTCAACCTAAGACCAACGTAGGAAAGGTGATAATTATTCCGTTTAAAATAAATTTTACACGCTTTGACACAACTTGTTTTTTCAATTTTTAAGAGTCAAGAAAAAACAAAATATGACTCAAGTCGCCTTCGATTTTTAATGAGCCTGAAGTGACAAGTGCTCAGATGGACCTTTTCCATTAAGGAGTCTGAAAAGGAATGAAAGGGACTGCTCTGGAAATCTAGACAGAGGGATTACCAAACCAATCGCAAAACTGCAGAATACTTTTTACGGTACGGCAGTCAATCTTCCCGAATGTTGCGTTCAGTGCATTGCGATCGATAGAGCGGCAGACGCGGCTTCCTATGGATAAAGGATTAAGCATATTGTGGTCTCCCAAAATATACTTGACGGTACGTGGGAGCACAAGTCCGTACTGGCACTTATCGTCTCAAAGTGGAGGAATCACCCAACCAACAGTGAAAACAACAGTTACCAGGCTTTACGACGTTGGGATACGTCTCTAGCCTAGACTTCTAGATGTTGTGCGTTAGGTTCCAAAGCATTTTTAGATTCATTAAATTTATTTTATAGTTGATCTTGCTTAAGAAATTTGACTTTCAGGTTCACCGCGTGATGTAGATGTACAATTCCTAAAATGCAACCTAAGATGATAAACAGGCATTTAATCTTCTTTTTGCAAATGAAAATCCTAGCTACTAAGGAAAGAGAGATGGCGTTCTTTCAACAAAGAGCAAAGAACACACACTATGTGCACTGTCCTAAATCAAACCAACAAACAGTCTAAATGCAAATGCACATGCATGTATTTTTTTTCAGCCTTCTTAATGTGCAAATGATAAAAAGAAAGCTAAGCACAAATCTGAATTATTTTTCGAAGCGACAATCACTAACAAGTTTCTTTTCAAGACAAAATGAGGACAATGACAACACTTTGCGACTTGGAATTGAGAACTTGCTTTCGACACTAGAAAAACTACTAATTCAGATCAAATACAAGGGTAAAATTGTAATCGACTATCAAGAACAATTAGATTCTCTTCTATGACTGAAAACGACACTTGCGACACTTTCAAATCAAGAAATGACAATACAATTACGCTACTTCTTTGTAAAGGAGAACTGAAAATGACTCAAAAATACATAAAAACATTTATAGTTCTTTGCACAATGGAGGCAGAATAACGGCAAGGAAGGGGTTTCAAATAGAGGTGTACTGACTACAGGCAGCAAAACTCCTGAATAGAGCTGAAAAGAATGAACATAGAAACCAAAATTTAGGAACAAGGCCTAGTTTGATCAACGCACCTATAACACAGTGAAACTGAAATGCAACGCACCTACTACACTTGGGAAGTGTGATGCATTTGAAGTTCACAAAACAGATAGTGCGCTGGACAAGGGACGAGACTTTGATTGGGTTCCAGGTCACAGTTTGCAATTCAGTTCAGGGATTTAGTCTAAGCAAGTGGTAATCAATAAATCAATCACAGGGGTAGATCTAAAGAGGTTACTAGAGCCACCACAAGGGCAATTAGAGAGCTTGTAAATCAATTGTTTAATTCATAAACAAAACCCGAAGATAGACTGAAGCAGCGTTGATCTACTTTGCACTTGCATAGCAAATGCAGTTCGAAGGCTAGCTGGCTTGACTTCAGGCTCTGTCTGTAAGTTTATAAACTAAACAAATGTAGATGAACAAACAATCTATTCGCTCCCCATCGGAGTCGCCATTTTGTTATCAGGAAAACTAGTGTCTATGTAGAGCTGCTAGTCCCACTAAGGCTGGTAGCTACTTTAGAAACAAACAAACTAAAACCACTTTTGTTTTCCTTTATGAGAAATAGATGAGAGAAGAATAAAGGAGACCAACCTCAGTCTTGCACTTGGCTCCTTGTTTGATTCCTCTCCCTTCTGATAGTCCTTTGCTACTTGCTTTCTTGTATACCCAGCTTCAAAGAGCACCTGTAGAATCAAAGCAGCATAACACTATACGAGAACATAGATCTATTATCATAAGCAATATAGGATCATATATATATTAACCACACAAATGCATATAACATCAATCACACAAGAATGTGGAGGAAAACTTGAATAGCTTTATTGATAATCAAGAAAGAGCAAAGAGGATTACAACCGATTGTTCTAACCCAGCATCATCCTCTCAGCAAGTAAGCCCTTATTCACCTCATGAAAAGTTTAGATCACCCAACACTATGATATTGCACCAAGAAACCAGCAGCACTTCCTTACAAGATACAAAATTCCAGCCTCTGGATCTCTGGGATGAGGGATCCATATATAGATGTTTGCAAAGGGGGTGAGTCAACTTTTGAGATTTTATTAGTGTCTTCTCTCTGATAGTTCTTGATTCCACTTGGAGATTGATGATCTCTTACTCATCCCTGGTCGAATTCAGAGAGGCAAGTGTCACAGGAGAGGTTTCTAGAAGATTCCACACTCCTCCACCTTGCGGATTGACTCTGCCATTTGTCCCTTCTCGCCCATCGCACCCCATAGAAGGGTTGTTTTACATGCATCGCACCTACTATGTGTATTTAGGTGGGATGCAATGCACTTTGCCTATGGAGCAGGTGAAATGGTCCAGTTTTGACCAGTTCTGAGTAGTTTTTCATGGAGAACTTCTAGGAGAAGATGTAATCAGTTGACCTTGTTCTTTTAGGGGTCGGAACAACAATTTTAGGGACTTAAGAGCCCTTGGTTTATTGAAATTTATGATTGGGGTTGCAGTGCCCAAAAATGTCTATAACACCGCTCCCCTCAAACCCCCTATGACCCCCCCACTACGCAATCAGCACAACGAAGGGTGGGCTCCACTCCCCCTCTAACCCCCCGGTTAACTATGTGGGCTTGTCATGGAAAGAATATAACACAACCCAACATTATCCCACTTGTTTTCTTCTTTCTAAAGGGGGCCAGAGGAGAGCTTAGTCATTTATCCAACCCTGCAATGCCCATTGTTTCTCTACACCAAGAGAACTTCTTAGAGCTCACAGATTTTGTCAATGCATCTGCAGTATTCCAAAGTGTCCAACTATACTAGCAACACCTTTTTGTCTTCTATCATATCCCTCACAAAGTGATACTGAATATCAATGCGCTTTGTCTTTGAAGGGTAAGCAGGGTTCTTTGTCAATAAAATTTCACTTTGGCTATCACAGTATATCCTTATAGCTCCCTGTACTATCATCCAACTGACTGCACCTCCAAATAGGTTAAACACATACCCATTTGTAGATCTTCTCTTATCTAGATCTCCAACCCAATCCGCATCAACAAAGCCACATATATCCAAAACTTTGTCCAATCCTGGTCTTCCTTGGTTGCACAGACCATAATCACTAGTGTCATGCAAATACATGAAAACCCGCTTCACTGCTATCAAATTATCCTTCCCTGGTTTTGACATAAACCTGCTCAATACTACCACTACATGTGCAATTTCTAGTCTAGTACATACCATCGCATACATTGGGCTACTGATTGCACTTGCATATGGAACACGGGATATATGATCTTCCTCTTCTTGTGTCTTGGGACACTGTTCAACAAATAACTTTACAACTATAGGAATAGGAACCTTCATCGGTTTACTATCTTGCATGTTAAACCTTTGCAGTATTGTCTTGACATACTTCCTTTAGTTTAACTGGAGTTTCCTATTTACCTGATCTCTTTTAATTTCCATGCCAAAAATATAGTTTGCAGCATCAAGATCTTTCATGTTGAATTTGGAGGACAATTGGGTCTTCAAATCCTGGATAATTTCTTTGTCATTTCCAACCAGAAACATATACTCCACATACAAGACCAGATAAATAACATGGTCACCAATTAGTTTAAAATACACACAGGGATATTCTTTTCTTTTGGTGAAGCCAAGTCCCCATATAAATGTATCAAATTTCTGATACCACATCCTTGGTGACTATTTTAACCCATGCAAAGACTTCTTTAACTTGCATACCAGCTCTTTCTGACCCTTCACCGCAAATTCTTCAGGTTGCTTCATGTAGATCTCCTTGATCTAAAAATGTGATCTTAGATTATTATTAAGGTATTACAGAGTCACGTGCATGATTTTCCTATATCATTTAGAGCAACGGATCGATAACATTGTGAATTATATAGACAATGAGCAGTTAAAGAAACGTTATAGACACACACACATAACACAGCAAGATAATCAAGGATTTCACCCAAAACTCCTAGGCTACGTCTCCTTGTCCAGCCTTCAGTGGTGACCTCTCTATTATGTTTTCAAGAGCAAATTTTTTACAACAGTGAGCTCAATTTGAGTCTCAACACAACAGATACAAAACAACAAGGTCAACTTCAATCCCTCAAGTCTCTCTAAGTACACAGACTCTCCCTCTCACTTTATGCCTTTGTCTTCTTTTTTGTCTCAGCACTACTTGCCTCTATCGTTGTCATTTTGTGGCTTTTAAGCCAATTGGCATTATCTATTCGTTTCCTCTTTCGGTCTTTTTGGCTCCTGGCCTCTGTTCGCTCAAATCTTCTATGAGTGTTAAGCAATCATTGCTAAATATCTTCAGGGATGGTGGCCACCTGTTCTGCAATAGAAGGGACCATCAATGCCGTTGAAATCCCGAAAATAGTCATTCTCTATTTGTATAGAGAAATACACTAAAACACAGGAAAATTCACCAAACTTTCATTTATCGGACTTAAAATATCATTAAATCCACCCTATCCTCCAGTTGGGTCCGCATTTGATTGCTATTGCATGTCGCAAATGCCCATGTGCCGTGGTTTCCATTGTATCTGCAAAAATACATAAAAACACTGAAAAACCCGCCAAATTGCTTTATGGAAGACTTCAAATATTATACAGCTGCATTTATAACCCTTTCGGGTCTGTCTTCATCGCATCAGGCGCATTTCCTTTTTATTTTGTTTATTTAACGAAAATGCGAAATACAAAGAAAAATGCCTTTTTCCGGATCTCAAAATATATTAAATATCACCCATAACCCCATCGGGTCTAGCTATCGCAAGTCACATTTGTATCGGCCCCGCTCCTTTGTAATGCTCTAACGCAATATTGCGATGCGATTGATCGTAATCGCATATCGCATAGTCCCCAGGCCATAGGTAAGCGCTCCTTCATATTCTGCTGATGCGATATTGTGAGTTAACTTGGGTTGTCGATATGCGTGCTTGATCTACGGTCCTCATTGATGCGCATTGATCGCAGTCGCAAAAGTCACATGATAGCCTTCGATAGCCTCCGCTTGTCATCCCCAATTTCAATATGTTGATCGGATCTGGACCGTTAGTCGGCCAAATCCGACGACTCCTGTGCATCACTGTCCAAGCCTCCGATAACTCTGTTTTTGGCCATTTCTTCATGTTTTTCAAGCCCGATAGTGTTTTCCACCTTTTGTAAGGTTTTTCCTTATACAATAGTTTTTTATTTTGAGACTTAGAGGGTGTTTTGGATCCATTTTGGATCACACCTTCCCACTGACAAAGCTTTTGGACCACCAAAAGTTGATTTTTAAGCATTGATCAAGTGAGGATACAACTTCCTCACCTATCCAATTTCTATCCATCGTGCACTTCTTGGTTTTGAACCCTTGAGTCCAATTCTGAGCTACTGAACATCCCCTCTATGCGTAGTTCTCACCTTCCTATCCAGAACTGTATCTTCCTACAACTCATTGAGATATTTAGGCAACAAATCATCAATAGAAGGCAACTGACTTTGCTCTTCGAGATCTTCAATCAATGAAGGTTCAAACAGTCTCAAGTTTTCTACATTAACTACTGAATAGATGTGCATGTAAGCTGGCAAATCAAGGTGAAAAGCAATTTCACAAATTTTCTCAAGTATCTTGAAAGGCCCATACCTTATTGGCTTCAACTTCTTACCTTCACCTTGCATTCCATCTTTGTTGATGTACAGCCAAACTTGATCACCAACATGCAAGCTATGCTCAATTCGATGCTTGTCATGCCTTGCCTTGTACTTGGCTTGGCTTCTTTCCAGTTGTTCCTACACTGCCTGGTGAATTTCTTGGATCTATTCAATGAACTTGGTTGCTTTGTCCACATCACTGTGTCCATCAACTGCTATGTCTTTTCCAAATACAAAATCCAAGGGAGACTTTGGTGTAAAACCAAAACAAGTCTCAAAAGGAGATCTTTGTGTAGAAGAAAGATTGGCATGGTAGTAAGCATGTTGCACATAACACAAATATTCATCCCAAAGCTTGGACTGTGTTAGCTACCTATACCAATAGGTTTCATATTTCATGATTGGCAAAGAAAGTTCCAAATATGCTCTGCTTTGGTGATTCAAAGATCCCATATTTCCATGAGGAGACAATGTGTGTATATAGCTTCATGTTGATTAAATTTTGATGGATGGTCCAATAGCCTAATCTAGATCATGCCATGTTTCAATTTTCTGTGTAGAATAGAGAAAGAAGTCTGTCCAAACTGTTTAATCTTGGCAGACCAGTAGCTAGGTAGAGAAAATAAGGTTTCCAACTGCTTAATCTGGACCTTGGAAGCAATAAGGGTAGCTTTAGATAGAAATTCAAAAGAAAAAGCCAAAAGAAAAGAAAAGGCACATAAGGGTCTGCAAGTCTAAGTGCACCCTCCATGAAGAAACAAAAAATGCTAGGCAAGTAGATGGGTAGGTAGATGGGGTTGCAAAAATGGCATTTCTTTCAACTAGATCTTGCCGGTCTAGCATAAAGGAAAATCAGTGGATAGAGAAGCTCCTCTTCTCCATCATGTTGCAGCAAAGTATAGGAGCATGACTAACTCCCTTTTCTCCCCTTTCACTTTCATTAATAACATCCCTTCATCAGTTGTGTTCATGAAAGAGAATCCAAGTTTTATGTTGGTTCTTATTCCTTTAAAAGCCACATTTCTTGTCTAAAATTCTTTTCATTTTGATCTACTCCCTTAGCTAAGTTGTTTCTATATCAACTTAGTGATCTCACTCTTCATTCTCCTCTTACATTCATATTAACCCCTAATTCTTATTATCTAAATCCCCTATGTTACCCTTTCCCTATTATTATAAACACTATGGTGTATAAACCCCAAGCATTCTATAAATATCCCTTCCCCCTGGCATTATAGCCATATGATTCACAATCAGGGATTAAATTGACATCCGGTCAGTTTAAGAACCCAAACCCAACCCCTCTTCCCCCTTCAGAAGTTATTTAAACCCTTAATTTGCTAAAGAACCTTGTAAATAAGCCCATTTTTACCACTAACCCGCTCATTTGCAAAAATACACGAAAACCCACTTTTTCCTTTTATCCTAAGTTCTGGGCGCTATGCGCGTTTTTACAAAATACATTGAAAAATCACGCAAATCCGCCAAAGTTATAAGGTCCCCGCCAGGCGCATTTACCAAAGAAAATATTATTTTATTCCCCGCCAATATCCGTATCGACCTGGCAGCTTAACGATCCGTCGACCGTCGGATCGGGCCCTTTTCATCCGACGGCCCTCATGAATATCGGAGTGGCCCCAACGTCCGTAGGTTAGCTTCTGATATTTGTTAGAGGGTGACGTCAGGCCTCTGCCACGCGTCACCCCCACATCGTATCGGACCCCCCCTCAGACAATTCAGCTTCCGTATAGAGAGCGGTGCGATACCAAACTGCTTACCGCTTCTGGTTTCCGTTAACCCGCTAGGCCAGCGTCACTACTACCTCATCGCCGCGTCAGTGCCCCCGTTCACCATTTGCTCCACCTGTCCGCCACCTCATCATCCCCGTGGACCACTCTTAAGCTGCCACGTCACCTGATGATGTCATGCTGACGTCATCTGACCTTGACCCCACCTGATGACGTCATGTTGACGTCATCCAAAAAAAGCGCCAATGTTCCAAAAATCCATATTTTGGCCAAAGAACTGTGTTTTTTGCACTTTTTGCAAAAACGACTGTTGTTTCTTCTGCATGCATTTTACGTCCAAGCTCTCACCAACCTGCTGAATTCGACCTGGAGACCGTTGGCGCGTCAAACCCACCTGCATTTGCCACCATTGCCGCAGTGTACCAGGTATTTATCCGAATTATCCTCCCTGCGCCTAAGTTTGTCCATAATTCTCCAAGGATAACGTAAAACACTGAAAAAACACATAATTTACCGGCAAATCCTCTCTGCCTAGTCTCCATTTACCACTGTAAGGTCGAAATTCAACTGCTAAGCCTTGTTCACATGAGTTTTCACAGAACTTGCATGCTGTTCGCGCAATCGTGAACGGGGAACCCGGGCTGTACTAATTTACTATGAAAAAAGAGTTGTAAGGACCAAGCATTAGCCCTATCAGTTCTTGTGCAGTATTTCAAATTGCTGCCATTGCCATTTTACCCTCTGTTTCTTGCAATTCACCTCTCTATTGCAAAAATACCCCTTTGGTATTGTTCTGTTCATTAACACCAGTGCACATACAAACAGAGCTTTAAAGTAACCATGGATGCTCCAGTAGCTCCTGTAGCCTTGAACATTGCCCCTTTAAATGCTCCTCAGAGACAATTGGAATGGCAACCATTAGCAGACCTGGATTACCAGATATCAGAAGAAATGCTAATGCACAGAAAGTACCACATTCACTTGCTGAATGAGTTGAGGATTAAACATGAGGCTGGAACAGATGTATTGGGCATTTGGGATTCTTTCCTCCCTCTCTTCAAGCTCCCTCAGGTCAACCAGTTTCCTGACCTAATCCACCTATGTGCTGAATCCTACGACGCCACTCAGAGGGCTATGATTGACCCTTCAGGCTCAATTGTTTTCTATGTCACCCCTGAAGCCATCAGAGAGATGCTGCACTTCAAAACTGAGAAGAAATTAGTCCCTTTATCACTGGCTGATCTGATAAAGCAAGGAGCTAAGTTGACAGATGCTCAGGTCACCAAACTAAATCAATTATTCATTAACTCTGACACTGTGAAGTACCCTCCTATTTCTCATGTTTACCTCAACCAGTTGGGCAGGGACCTTGTAGATATGATCAGTCCCATTCTGGGCTATAATTCAATTGAGTTTGTTGATGAAACTGTGCTGGTGATGATGCTCATGTTTTCCCCTGGCAAGTCTCCAATCTGCTATGACTATTCCACCTACATATCTGACAAAATACATGAGCAATTAATGAACTTGGCAAGAGAAAGGGTGTTCAGATACACCTCTTACATCTACCACTTAATTCTGTATTATCAACATGAGAAGTTTCATTTTGCTATGAAGAGAGTGGGTGCACAAGGCAATCCAAGGTCAGTGGTCTATTGGTCCTCTGCCTTCCACTGCAGATCTTGTTCTCCATATACTTACTATGAGTTTATAGACCTCTTCATCCACCCAGCCATGTCTCTGCTCATGAGCTCACCTCCTCCTAGATTAACTGATGAGATGCAGAGGATTCTTCAGCTGTCCAAGGCATACAGCATTGGGGATTGGTACTATTACAAACACCACACAGTCATTAGAATATATGGGTGTGAGTTGCCCCCATACAGATATCCCAGATATGTGCCCATGAGATTATTTTCCCTTGAATATTTCAGGCAGTTTGGGAATGCTGATGTGCTACATTTTTCAGGCAAAGGCAAGAAAGCACAGCTCAAAGTGAGAAACCAATTAGGCCACTTCATTTACAACAAAAGGGAGGAATGTTGGCAAGAAGCCGACAGCATGTTAGGATCCCTTGGCCTACAGACTAGTTTCCTTTGGAAACCTTATGACCCCAATCACTTCATAACTTTAAGAAGGGTCAAATATAGGCTGTCCGGTTATGACCATGTAAGGTTGCCTCACATAGAAAAGTATGCAAATCAAATTAAGTGGAGGAGAGGAACCTTAGAGGAGGCTGCTACACAAGAAGAATTAAATCAAAGAGCAGTTAGAAATCTCCAAAAGATGGCTGACTTGGAGCTTTGTTCACAGGTATTTGCTCTTCCAAGCACTCTAGTGGGAGCAGCTGCCTCATCTTCCACAGCACAGCAGCAAACAGCCAGAGCTACTGATCAAACCTCTAGCAAAGGCAAAGGAAAAGAAATGGAGCCAGAGCAGCCACCTCATGAAGAGGTGCAGCATGAACAGGTACAACAGCAGGAAATGCAGCAACAACAACAGGTACAACAGCAACAAGAGGGGCAGCAAGAAAAAGAACAGCGAGTACGACAAGAAAATATATCACAGGCCCCAGAATCCATCGGGCAGCAAGCTCAGGACACCCTGCCTCCTAGGCAGGAGACAATAGTGGAGGCCTCAGTCCTCCAAACCCCACAAAAAGAAGACATAAGCAGAAAGAGGGACAGAGAGACTCCCCTCACAACATCAACAACTCATGGGGAGAAAAGACATAGAATGAATCCCTTCTCAGAGGAAGAAATGCCTATAGGACAGTCTTTGGGCATGGGCCCACCTAGCATGGAGGCATCTGCAAGTTCCTTCCAGCAGGAACAAGAGAGGACAGTGGGAGGAGAAGTCAGCTCCTCAAGCCAGCAAAGAGGAGCTGAGGTGGGCATCAAGCAGCAGTTCGTTGACATAAAGAAGAGGAATGAGCCCATAAGAGTACAGCTGTATAATCATCTGTTGAAAATGGCTCCCACTAACCAGCAAAGGATAATGTCCGCATTTGATGTCCAAGAGGGAAAGATGATCATGAGCCATTTTATGCCAGCAGTATTGCAGCCGCAGTCAGCTGCAGATTACATAAGGACCAACCTTGAGGTCCTTACCAAGGACATCCACCCAATGGACAAAATCGAATTGCATAAGCAAATAGGTGAGATGGTGTATGCCTCCTTGGCAGATAAGACCTTAGATAATTACAGGCTAGAAAATAGCCTAAATAATACAGCAGCCCAACTTGAGTTGGAGAGAGCATCCTCTCAAGCAAAGGACAACATAATCAAAGCCTTGGAGGAGATAATCATAGAAATTGGGCATGATCCCAAGGACATCAAGGCTGTGTAGGCATTGTTGAAATTGAGAGATGCAGATATGGTAGCATTAAGAAAAATGGTGAAAGTCCCAGCAACCATTCACCCACAAACTGGAGAAGCTTCCCAGCTGAGGCATGACCAAGATGCATCAGCTATGCTAGTGTCCCTATACAAACAGCTCATCCAAACACAAGAAAAATTGGGAGAATCAGAGGCTGCACAAGCTGCACTGCAGGCAGCATTACACCAAAAAGAAGGAGGACAAATATCTCAGCCCCCTCCAGAAATAATTAACCTGGAGGAACCTCCTCAGACTACAGCCCCTCCTACTGAACAGACATCACCATCTACATCAGCAACTGCACCAACAACAGAGCAGGCTCCAAGCCTGGATATGCAGAAGCTCAAGAATGAAATCCAATCCCTGGAAGCCCAAATAGCAGAGCTAAATGAGGCTAGGGAGAGTCTAGCCAAGCTCAATGAAAGATATGATAAATACAAGCAGACTGTGGCAGAAAAGGGAAGGGAAATCAAGGCCCTTAAGGATAAGATAAAGGAGCTAGAGAAGGAGCTCACACTTGACAAAGTGACAGCTGAGCTCAAGACAGTTCTATGGGCCAACATTGGCCAATCCATAATTGATCAATGGCAATACATTGAGACCATTCATGAGAAAATAGAGCTCATAGGGAAAGCACAGAGGGAAATCCAGAGATCAAGGGCATCTCTAGGTAATATGCATGAGGTTTCCAACAGAATGATTAATGCGCTTAATAACAGAACAAGTGCTCAGCTGGCGACAATGGGAATCACAAGCAGAACTGAGACCATCCAGCTGATAAAGAGGGTCCTTACACTGAGAAGCCTGGTACAAACGCTGGAAAGAAGCAGCCAGGACATGCAGACAGAGGTAAACAAGTTCATGGACAAGTTCACAGCACTACAGGGCAAAGGTCTTCCTAGCTTACTGAACAGCGCAGGCAGACTACTTTCACATGAGCATTATGCCAAGAGGGTCAATACATTCGCTACTAATCAGATCACTGAAAGGCCCAGTACCTCAAAACAACTAGGACCAGCAACAGGACAAAGTCTCCACAACAGGGTAGAGGACTTATTCTTTATAATGAATGAAATTAAACATCTGTTTGAAGTGCCTCCAAACTTCTACAAATACACAGAAGCAGATGAGACTTTAGACGCAATTCTGAGACATCAATTGCCCACACAGGAATGGTGGACTAAGGCAATACAGATGATATTATAGAAAAGAAGCCATTCACTAAGTTTTTCATCAAAAAATATAAGTTATCATGCACATGAAAATTTTGATAAAATCAGCATGCATAGAGAAGAATGGGCTGAGCCAACTCAGAAAAACTATTCGGCCACCAAAGCAGCAGTGACAGTCACAGGTGGCAGGGCCAAAAAGTTACAGGATAACAGAGCTACAAAGACATGTCATTCATCATTTATAACAGAACGTTCAACTGACTCAATGACCTCCAAAGGTCAAAACGTTTTCTGACAGCATTAAAGAGCATTTATGTTGTATTCAAAACTGTAATAACTTCTCATCTACTTTCTGTACAAGTTGGTGAATGTATTTATTTTTCAGAAGACTCAACGCCTCAGATATTTTGTTTGACCGCTTGTATATATGCCCCCCTCGCATAAGTTTGCAGGGGTTGTTGTTGATTTCTCTTCCAGATTTCTTATGCTGTAAACTTGCAGATCATTAATACAAAAGTGATGGAATTTCCAAAGCTCTGCGTTATTTGATGCATTGTGGTGTTTAGCTGAGTGTTACAGGATTCCTGCGTATTTCATGACTCAATAAGTTTTCTTTAAACTCTTTGTTATGTGTTGTTGTCATCTTCTTATAGCTCATTCATGTTCTGTGTTTCACAATTAAATGGCAAGGAAAAAGAATAGTTCTAGGATTTAATCACAGATTACCCTGAACTCAATCTATGCTATTATAAATGTTTTCTTCAGTTACAGTAATAAAGGTGTAATTCTTAATTGCTGCACCTCTACACTATATCTTTCACAGTGATTATTGTTTCAGGAATTCAAGTTTGTTCCTGTGCAGTATATCTCTTTCTCACACTCCGAGCTTAGTGGAAAATTCTTAATTGCTTTCCACTGGTTAAACACACTTCACCATCACAACTTCAAATTTGTTTCATGAAGTATTTAAATGGCCCTGTAATTTCAGCAACTCAACTCAATATTTCA
Source organism: Pinus tabuliformis (assembly GCA_031772625.1). NCBI lineage: Eukaryota > Viridiplantae > Streptophyta > Pinopsida > Pinales > Pinaceae > Pinus > Pinus tabuliformis. Next base: position 113,029,129 of record CM062812.1, read on the forward strand.
AACAACCTGTAGCCACAGACTCCATAGCCCAATGGATTAGAACTATCTGAAGGTTTCACATTAGGTACAGAAAGATATCCCTCAACCAAAACATAAAAACAAAACAAACCCTGAACTCATAACTAGCCTAAAATCTTCACAAAGACACAAGCAAACCTTAAAGAGAGAGCCCTCTCTGATTACAGTTTGGCTTGAAGTTGTGATCCAAAGATTGGTTAGTGGTTACCCCGGCCGTATTCCCTTGGGAGTCAAAGGGAATAACCTAGGTGTTAACATAATTGGTGACTCCACTGGGGAGTTCCTCAGGATTTTCTAATTTCTGTATATTTCTTTAAAGCTACTTCAAGTCAATTTTCAGCCTAGCTTCAAGATATATACAGTCACTCCAAAATCTTGTCTGGCCCTTGTAGACACAAAAATATTCTAAAAAGAATACCCAAAAACAAGTTCAGAAGCTGGCTCCCAAGAAGAATCCACGATATACAAGGTCAAATCCTGACCCAAATCCTCCAACTGTTTTTGAAAATCCTAATACAATCCATAAGATCATTAGGAAGCAGCAAGAACAGGAAACTCTTGTTGATTTAAGTCCTGAGATAGCCTATCCAAACCCTATTCCAACTCCAATCAAGGTTCTATTTCATTCTACCCTTGATTCCCCTAGTTCACCATCCACATCCCAAAGTCCTCCGTTTACACCTCCATCCACTGCACATATTCCCTTGACCAACACTCTAGTTTCTACCATTCCCACTACCCCTGTTGTGCCAGTCATTCATGCTATCCCTGTCATCCCTGTCAACCCTATAAATCCTTCAAATATGGCTAATAGATATGCACCCCTGCAGTTACATGCCAATGCTGCAGCTCTACCTCAGGACTACCAATCCAAGATCTCATATTTTGACTCCACTGGCCCTTTCACAGCAATTTAGCATGCTAGAAGGATGCAAGACCATTTTGAGAACTATGAAATAGATGATGACAATGTGAGAATGAAAATCTTTGTTCAGAGTCTAACAGGGGACGTAAGAACTTGGTTTAGATCACTGGCTGTAAATACCATCACAACCCCTGATGAGCTTTATCAAGCCTTTACTAACAGATGGGAGAAAAAGAAAGATCCATTGCACATACTTGGTGAATATGATACAATCAAACCAGGTCCTCAAGAGACCGTTTTGGAGTATTGTGCAAGATTCAATAATGTATATAACGCAATACCACAGAATTTAAGACCTCCCCTTGATTTAGCCTTGTACAAATTTCCTGATGGTTTTGACCTTGATATGGCATATCAATTGAAGGAAAGAGCTCTCGAAACCCTTGAAGATGCCCAAAAGGTTGCTGTCACAGTAGAGGCTAACCTGATTGCCAAAAGAAAAAGGGCAAGATTGGAAAAGAGAACTACCTTCAAAGAAGAACCCTCAGCCTTTGATCAAAAACTAGATGCAATACTCACTGGTATGAAGAGATTAGGTGATAGAGTAGAATCAGTTGAGAGAAAGTCATCATGGGAAGCACCACAAAATAGCCCTATCAGAAATCCCAATTTTAGGAGAAATCAAAACCCAAACGTTGGCAAGCCCGGTCCTGATCCAGACATAAGACCTCCTTTCCAAGAAAACTATACTGAGGCATCCACTTCAAATGAGCAAACAGATGACACCCACATTAACCTAATGGGCCTGAACGATGAGCAACAAGTTCCAGACTAGGTCAGGTGAATCATTTGACTTTAAACAAGGATATGACACAGCTGTTTATGAAGTTCATAATCAATACAAGCTAAGAAGCAGAACTATAAATGTAACACAGCCCGAAAAAACAAAGGATAGCCAGCAGCCTAAGGAAGCTATTGTCACAGAACCAAGTGACAAAACTGGTCCAATTACAGATGAGGTAACAGTTGAGGAAATAACTGAAACATCCCCCTCAAAACAGCAACCAGCAAATACAACACCCTTCCAACACAACTCAAGTAAAACTCCTCAAGAAATGAGGAACAAGGACAAGCTTCCAGATCAAGAAAAGAAACAAGAAGAAGACTTAGTGAATAAGGAAAAGGCTGTCACCCACAACACTAAGATACCATCTGAAAGACCCTTTGACTTAGAAGCTGAAATTGGCAAATTGAAAGTAGCTATTCCTCTTTCAGAACTAGCCAAGCATGACATTTATAGACAACAAATCAAGAAGTCCCTTCAACTTACTCGTAATAAAGACAATGTCAATGTGTTGGATGACACCCCTGAACTTCTTTTCGGTCTAGAGGTTGATGGAAAGACAGCTGTTACAGGTATCTTACCTTTCTATGTCAGCCTGCATGTTCATGATAAGATACTACACAATGCAATGTTTGACTCAGGTGCCTCTCACAACTTAATGCCTAAATCAGTCATGGAAAGATTGAATCTAGATATTACAAGACCATACAAGGACCTATTCTCATTTGACTCCAGCCAAGTTAAGTGTTTAGGTCTCATAAAAGACCTCTGTGTCTCACTCGTCCAATACCCAAATAAAACAATTCTAATGGATGTTGTAGTTGCTGATATCCCACCTAAATATGGGATGTTGTTATCAAGATCATGGGGGGCTAAACTCCAAGGTTCCCTACAATTAGACATGTCGTATGCAACCATCTCAGTCTTTGGTCAACCCAAGATGTTATATAGAGAGTCACTTATGAAATACATGGTCAGCAGTGAAGAAAAACCTCAAAACTTTCCCATATATTCCGTCCATTCTGATATAGACTCATATATCCTCTTCAATGATAATTCAGGTCTTACAAATGATGAAGAAACCAAGACACATAAACAAGATCAGGACATTAATGAACAAGCTGCTGCTCTAGAAATAACGTTGATCCAATCAAGTGATGACACTGTCCTAAAAGACAAAATAAATGAAGAACCAGAACTTCAACTCACAAACCCAGATCACAGAGAAGTTATTAAGTCTCCCCTAGAACAAGAAGTCCTATGGTTCCTTGAATTTGATGGGTTAGTCAACAAATTAGGGGCAGGAGCTGGAGTTTGGATACATAATAAACAAAACAGTCATGCAGAAGGCTGAGCCTATAGGTTAAACTTCAGATGCACCAACAATATGGCAGAATATGAAGCTCTCTTGCTAGGCCTTAAGCTAGTAAGATCCTTACAAGCCATAAAAAATTCAATTCTAGGAGACTCTGACCTAGTTATCCAACAAGTAAAGGGTAATTTTGTCACCAATGATAAAATACTGAGATCTTATAGATCTGCTGCTTCTGAAATACTAAGCTCTTTCACTGAATTCCAAATCACCAAAATCTCTAGAGACCATAATCTTCATGCCCACAGTATGGCCACATTTGCAAGTACCTGCAAGCTACCTTTTGAGCCCCGCCATTGCTTTACAGCTGAGGTAAAACACAGACCTTATGTCCCAAACAATGTCAAGGACTGGCAGGTATTCGAAGATGACAAACAAATAAACAATTTCTTGACCTTACAACAGGAATTTGCAGGACTAAATATTGACACTGAAAGAGCAAGTCAATCACAAATACTTGAAAGAGCAAGTCAATCACAAATACCTGAAAGAGCAAGTCAATCAAAAATACTTGATCAACAGAAACATAAGCCAATATCACCCAAGACAGCTCACCAAATCCTATGTCCAACAATTTTTAACAAAAACAACATACAAGAAATTCAACAAAACAGTTATGAAGAAATATCTGCTATAGAGGCTGAGATCATAGAGCTTGTTAGCGCTTGGAATTCTCCTAGGCTGAGATAGACAAACTCTCAAGGCTACATCAAACCATTTCACCTCGTAGCTAGCCCTACGAGGTATGAGAAGGCTCTCTCGGGTCAGATTCGGTAGATCTTTCAATATGATAAGCTGACCAATTAGGAACAAAGGTTTTAGGCTAGTAAATTGATAAGGGAGGTTGATTTAAAGATTTTTGGGGTTTTTGGTGGCAATTTGGAGGGAGTGCAATTCAGGGTGCGGGGATTGGGCTCAGTTTTTGCAGGGGGATCTTTGGGGCAAGGTAGGAGTGAGTGTTGATGCCTTAATATGAGATGGATGATCAGGAATGATAGAGGAGGAGCTAAAGAGGGCAAACAACAACTTTGAATCCTCTTTAGACAGTGGAAAACATAGATATTGAACAAAATTAAAAGCTGAGCATGGCATGCATGAATTCAAACTTTATCACTTCATCTGTTCAATTAGCAGCAAAGAAAGAGATGGAACACATAAACACACTTACAATAACATGTAGAGAACACACCATCAACACAACAATCCACAAGAATCCACAATGATGTTTGCAAAACCCTGGCCTTCCTTTTCCTTAAATTGCAGTAATAGATGTACAATATGCAATAATACTTCTCCCACAAGAGTCCAACCATGAAAATGAGCAAGAGAAGGCATAATATAGACCATCTAACTCCTTTCCCCACCTCTAGGGGTCGAGCTCAGCTTCCTAGGAGCAGTTTGAACTAATTCTAAACTTAGCACTAGATAATAGGCAGTCAAAACAACTTGCCTCTAAAACTTAGCTAACTCATCCATGCATTAAATATTCACTATTTACATCAAGGAAGCTTCTAGAAGGGTTAAGAGAGATTAAATCTATCAATGTGCCATGAAAATTATCCATACATCCATCATTTACAAGTACAAATGATTAACCAAGGTAAAAACTGAGTTTTGCAGGCCGAAAAGTCAAAACTGGCAATTTTCAGCTCGAGTGGTCGCGCCCCCTGCTCGAGTGGTCGCGCCCCTTTGCAGCACTTTTTGAGTGGGTTCCAGTTGTCCAAATCAAGTGCACGATCTCTCATTGGAAAGCTCTGTGTGTCTACTTTCCATCCCAAGTGGAATTTCTGGATTTGGAGTTGATTTGACCCCTCAAAAGTCACTTCTCCCAAGGTCACTTTCTGCAACTCAAAAAGTGGGCAGAAAGTCAAAATTTTGATGTATTTTGAGCTTTTGGAGGCCCAAATCTCAAAATCAAGTTGACCCCAAGTATAGGTAATTCTAGTTTTTGCATGCCCTTTCCAAAAATGTCAACTTTTTGTGATTTTGAGCAGTCCTCCCGAGTGGTCGCGGGGGGGTGAGACCACTCCATAGGCAAAAACCTGTAAATTTCCAAAAAATTTCCAAAATGCTCCAAAACTCCCAATTTTTTTTGATTTTGCTTCTGGATGAAGGCTAATGAGTACCATGGTGAGTGAGGGATGCCTCAGCCAAGATACGGAGTGGGTTTGTCCTTTTCTTCTTCTTCTGGGCCTCTGACAGCTTCCTTCGGAGAATTTTCATTTTAGCCTTGCAAACATGCAATCTTGCCCAATAGTGTGTTTTCATGTTGCGTAGCAGCTCTTTGTCACGATTTGCCTTCTCCAACAATCTCTCCAAGTGTGCATTCACACGGATAAGCATGGACTCCCGGTCAGCAGGCAATGGGTCACCGGGCCTCCTACGGTTCAAAGTTCGATCATTGCGGATCCTCCATAGCTCATCAAGTTCTTTTTCTTCTTCTAATTGTTTGGTGTGTTGTTCTAGATAAGTGATGGTCCATTGAGCCATTTGGAGCTTTTGCTACAACACGAGGTTCTCCTCCTCTCTCTGCCTGATAATCTCATAAAACTCTGAAGAAGGAGAGCGGGCATCACGACCAATGAAATCATCATGTGTATCACCAGCTCTCTCATCCTCAATCATGGGCTGCTTGCCCTCCCGTATTGCCTCTGCTGATGAAGAATGTGAGGCCCCTTCCACCTGGTGTGGAGATAACACTTGCTGATCTGAAGAAGATGACGAGACCCCTTCCACCTACTGTGGAGAAAATACTCGTCGAGCTGCTGCAAATAAGGTCCTAGGACCTCTCTGATAGGTGACCCGAGGTGAAGAAGCCACATGTCTCGGAACAATAATCTCGGGCTGGTGTGATGGACCTCCCACCTCATGAATGACCTCTGGCTCTGGCTCTGGCTGTGGCTGTGTGAAGAACTCACGGGAGATAAAATCTGCCCAAGAAATTCCCTGGTGGCTCAGCTGATGGGAAACAACCAGTTGGATGAGACCATGATGACACAAGCTCCTGAGCTGCTGAGCTGGGGACTGCCTCTGAAACACGGACACCATCCTCTGAATATCCTGGAAGAAGTAAACCGGGATGTTCATCATCCTCACTCGGGTAAAGTGCATCAACAGGCGAATGTGACAAGCAAAGACTCGTGAAAACCTTCCCTCACATGTGAAGTAATGCATGATAAGCCGCATGATCAGAGCATACTCCTCTCGGAGGAATCTGAAAGGAAAGTTCCCTGACAAGTTGTGTATGTATGTTGGCCTGACATATGGCTCAAAGTAAACAAAATCCAGCCACTTACGCTTTGGCCACACCTCACCCACATTGGGTATCCCGGTAGCCAGTGAAATAGCCTCTGGAGAAAACACAAAATTCACCCCTGCAAGGGTGACCTGCCCATCATGAAGGTGTAAAACAAATAACCGGGCCAGCTCCCTATGATGTTGAATCTGTGCAAGCCTCTCGCAAAATTGATAGCATGTCATGTACTGAAAGCCAGTCACTGCCAATGGGCAAGCCTGCAACTCTGCCAAGGATGTGGGCTCTTCTCTCTTGTGGTGACCACCCTTGCCACCCTTACGAGGCCTCCGCTGTGTCTCAACCTCCGTGGATGAAGATCGGTCATCACCTTGCTCATTAGTCTCAGTGGTTGACATGATGTTATTGAGCAAGGTGGAACAAATAAGCCAAGATGACTGCTGCCCTGCCTGCAAAAATGCTGAGAAGTATGCTATTTTCAAGGGGAAAAATCATGAGGGAAATGTTAGGGGAGGGAATTTACAAAAGGAAAGGGAAAATATATATAAACAACAGGGAACTTTGAAGGAAATAATCACATAATGTCAAATATGTCATTCTATCTCTCATCATTTGCAAATAAATACTTTATTAGGGAAAATAGGTGTTATGATCACCAAGGGAAAGGACAATATAAATTTTCATCATGGAAGGAATGAGGGTATGATCATTAGGGTATGAGGTAGCATCAACCACAAGCAATTAACAGGCTGCTCCCTTTTTATTTTGTCTTTGAATGCCTTTCATGAGCATACTTTGTTTTTTCAACATTTAAAATGGCCATTAATGCTTAATGGGAAACAGGGATCTTTACTTATTTGATCATAGGGGAGGGGAAGGGTTTTTATGACAGTTTAAAAGGGAAAAGGGATATTTTGTATCAAGGGTATTAGGGAGATGGAGGGAGAAAGGAAATTAGGATTTTGGGACTGGGGAACACATTAACAATCTCTGCCAACTATACTTTATAACAGCAGTTCCTTTAACAATGCTAGCAGCTTCATGAATGCTTTTTGTGTTGGCATTTTGGCTCAGGTATGGCGCTATGATACAGGTGTTGTCCTTGATGGCAACTCTCTTTGACGACAGATCTCCATTCAGTCTACAGAATGAATAGAAATCTCATATACGCAGGTTAATTAAGTCCAAGTTGCGTATACACGCTGGTGATATGTATACTAAGTCGCGTATACGCAGGAGAGCTATATAATAAGGCGCGTATACACGCAGATGCATGAACAGGAAAGTGCGTATATGTCGGGAAGTTTCCTTTTGGTCCATGGTAGTTAGTCCTCGGTACTTGTGCCCATGTCTTTGGACCAAAGTACCTCGACAGTCGTGTAGATCTCTAGTTTCGCAGTTGATGGTTTTGGCTCTTGGTATTGAGCAAGGCCTAAGGCTATATAAGGAGAAGAAGATCATTAGGCAAAATCATCTTTCGAAAAGGCTTGAATATCTGAAAAGGAAAGAGATCTGATATGCAGGTTCTGGGTTGCTTGATCTAAGCCAAGGAGAGATCACATCGGTTGATGGAAGACTAGATCTAAGGATAGATCGGGATCTAATGGTTTGAAATGCACTATCATGATATGGTTGATTATGCGTATTTCTAGATCTGCATACTGTCGCAATGTTATGTTCTGGGTCTAACTGATGTCTGGTACAGCTGCAAATTGAGAAAGTTTATTTTTAGATCTGTACGCAGGTTGGCTTCGGTAAAAGCACGTGTATACGCGGGTTTTACTCATTGAAGTAGCGTATATCTTTTAAAGCTTGATTTTGGGTTTACAGTTGGGTCTGACTGTTATTGCAGAGTTCTGTAGTCTGCTCTGTGTTCTGATAACTGGTGATTGACAGGGTTCAGTGGTTCAGTGATTCAAAGTTTGGTTGTTTTATGCTTCAATGATCTGTTGTGAAAGGTGAATGAATTGTGGCCTTCAGATTGTAATGTTGTGCTTCAGGAATATCCAGTCTGAAAATGTATGAAAGGTGGTACCTGAAGGAAAGAAGATTGTAGGTCAGCACCTACGTACTAGTATCTTGGCTAGTACAAGAGCAAAGGGGGTTGGAGCTCCCTTCCAAGGAAGTTTGGAGAACGAGAGAAGGTTGTAGCCTTCTGCAGGTTGTAGCCTGCGTACTGGTATAAGGCTGCACCAGTACAAAAGATTGTAAACTGAAGTTTCATATTAAAGAAAGATAGAGACAACTTGTAGCAGGTGGTTTTCACCCACACTGGGTTTCCACCTTATATCTTGGTGTTCATGTGTGTGGCTTTTGATCTGTTCTATTATACTGCACCTGTTTACTGTTAATGTGGTGAATAATGTCCTGATGAACTTAACTGAAGAATAAGCTAACTAAATTATGAGTTTTCTTCTTATACGCTGTTTTATTTAGTCACAGTAGCGTGTACACGCTGGTTCACTTAACTGAAGTAGCGTATATGTTTCTGAGCATTGAAAAAGTTTGATTGATCTGATAATACTGATTCACCCCCCCTCTCAGTATTATTTCCAACAATTGGTATCAGAGCAGGTCCTTCAGAGAAGCTTGATCGCTTGAAGGTAGATCATTCATCATGAGCAACTACGAGAAAGAAGCATCAATCAGGCCACCGGTTTTTGATGGGACAAATTTCAATTATTGGAAGGTAAGAGTTACTGCATATCTTCAATCTCTTGGTACAGAAGTTTGGAACATTGTAGAAACAGGCTATGCTTTTCCTTCAGCTACTCCTACAGATCCAGCTGAGAAAAAGCAGTATGAAACAAATGCAAAAGCAGTCAGTACTCTATTAGGAAGTATATCCCAAACAGAATTCATGAAGGTCATGCACTTCAAATCAGCAAAAGAGATATGGGACAAAATGATCACTAGCTATGAAGGAGATGAACAGGTAAAGCAAGCTAAACTTCAAACTCTCAGGATTCAATATGAGACTCTCAAGATGTATAATGATGAAAGTGTGGCTAATTATTTTCTTCGGGTAGATGAGATTGTTAATTGTATGAAAAATTTGGGTGAAGAAATAAAAGAGACTATAGTAGTTCAAAAGATTCTAAGATCATTATCCCCAAGTTTGAATCTAAAGTATCTGCAATAGAAGAAAAAGAAAATCTCCGTGTTCTCACTATGTCTCAGCTACATGGAATTCTAACTGCTTATGAAATGAGAAAGGGAGGTCCATCAGACAGAAGGGAAGCTGCTTTTAAGGCATCAGGAAAAGAAGATTACTATGAAGCAAGCCATGTTCCAGAAGAAGAGGAAGAAGAATCAAATTTTGTCAGAAATCTTCAAAGGGGTTCTGGAAGGTTCAGAGGTAAGCTACCTTTCAAATGCTTTTCTTGTGGAAGTGTAGGTCATTATGCTGCAAAATGTCCTTATAAGGATAAAGGAAAAGAACCTGCTAGATGGAACAAGAAACAAAGTGCAAATAAGAAAAGTTACTACACCCATGAAGATAGTGATGGCTTATCAAACAGTGATGAAGATGAACAAGGTAATAAATATAAGCTGTTAATGGCATTTGAAGATGATGATTATGAGGATGCTGTAGATGTGGATAATCTCTATAATGAAATTACTAGACTCAAGAGATGCATAGAAGAAAAGAATGTGATCATTGATACTTTGCAATTTCAAATTGATGAAAAGGAAAAACATCTTGAAAAACTAGAAGGTGAAATTGTTGGTCTCAGAAAAGAAATTGAGAAAACAAAAGCTATTAATCTTAAGTTTGTCAAAGGATCTGAAACTTTGGATGAGATTATCAATGTGCAGCGGTCTCCTCTAAACAAGACAGGTTTGGGCTATAATGGAGAAACCTCTCAAGCATCCACCTCAAAAAGTTATCTTGATGCAGCAAGAAGAAATGAGCAGAAGAACAATGAAGATAATCAGGTAAAGCAGGGACGAATTACAAACAGAAACTATCAGGGACAATCCTTCTTAAGGGTGAACAAAAGCTACAACCAACCACAGGTAAAATCTTCTCAGTTTGGCTCAAGAATAGATGAAAATAGAAATTACAATCAGTTGGCTGGTAGATTCAATAACCGCAGAAGCTTCTTCAATGGACAATGCTTTTCTTGCCATAACTTTGGTCACAAAGCAGCTCAATGTGTTGCATATAAAACAATCATGACTAGGGAAGCTCAAAAACAAAGAAGTATGACAGGGATTACAAAAAGGACCTATAACAACTTTTCGGTTCTTGAAAATGAAGTTGAATGTTCTATTTGCAATAATTTTGGTCATAAAGACTCTGAATGCAGGAGCAGGTTTCAGGAGAAAAAGGAACAAGCCACGAGCACCAAAACATGGAGAATAAAGGAACCTCAAACAGAAAGATGTGGGATAGCATTTTATGCAGAAGGACAGGAAAATCTATGGTACATTGACAGTGGATGTTCGAAACATATGACAGGTGATAAAGAAAAACTTGAATCTTATTCTACTTTAGAAAAGGGAAAGAAAGTTTCTTTTGGAAATGATACTCCTGCAACTATAAAAGGAAAAGGTATTGCTCCTTTGAAAGAAAAGGTCAAGGCTGGAAATGTTTTATATGTTGATGGATTGAAGCATAATCTACTAAGTGTCAGCCAGATGTGTGATCAAAAAACCGAGGTTATTTTTAGATCGAATGGATGTCTTGTTCGTGATCTTGATACAGGTAAAACAGTTCTCAAAGGCAAAAGAACTCCAAATAATCTGTACATATTTGAAGAAGGACAACAACAATGCTATCTTAGCAAGGATGAAGAGCACTGGTTATGGCATCGAAGGTTGGGACATCTAAGCTTCTCACAAATAAGGAAAGCATGCAAATATCAGGCAGTTCGCGATCTTCCAGATATCAAAATTCCAGACAACACCATATGCAAATCTTGTCAGTTTGGAAAGCAAACCAGAACTAACTTTCCAGAGAAGGAAGGATCAGCTAGCTTGCCTCTTGAGCTAGTCCATACAGATGTATGTGGTCCATTTAGGAAAAGGACACCTCGAGGAGAAGAATATCTGATATTATTCATTGATGATTTCTCAAGGTTTGTTTGGTTAGGGCTTATGAAGCACAAAGATGAAGCATTCGAAAAATTCAAATCCTTCAAAGCATTGGTTGAAAATGAATCAGGACACAAAATTAAGTGCCTCAGATCTGACAGAGGTGGGGAGTTCACCTCAAATGAATTTTTCGATTTCTGTGACGAACATGGGATAAGAAGAGAATTCTCTACAGCTAGAACTCCTCAGCAAAATGGGGTTGTGGAAAGAATGAACAGAACTATCCAACAAATGGCTCGTGCTATGCTCGATGAATCAGGTACTCCTGCAACCTTCTGGGGTGAAGCTGCACATGCTGCTGTTATTATTCTTAACAAAACAAATGTCCGAGTAAACAGCACTCAAACACCTCATGAGCTTTGGAGTGGTAAAACTCCTTCCGTGAAGCACTTCAAAATCTTTGGGAGCAAATGTTATATTAAGAATACTGATGAGCAACTTGGCAAACTTGAACCAAGAGCAGATGAGGGCATTCTTCTTGGTTATTCTCCACATAGCAAAGCATACAAGTGCTACAATAAAAGACTTGGCAGAATTGTTGACAGTATTGATATAGTGGTTGATGAGAAGGGATATATTCCTAGGCAAGTTCATCATGAAGACATTGAAGAAGATGAAGGTTACTCTCAAAGGCGAAATGATGAAGAAGAAGAACCTCAAGAAGAAGAAGAATCTCAAGAAGAACCAGAGGAGCAGACAAGAATAGAAGAGAAGACTCCATCCAGATATGTTCAAAAGAATCATCCAGAAACTCAGATTGTGGGGCAGAAAGAAGCAGGAGTACAAACAAGAAGGACACTTGCAGAAGCTTCAAGCTACTTGGCATTACTCTCCTCCACTGAACCACAAAATGTGAAAGAGGCATGCAAAGATGAATGTTGGGTCAAAGCAATGGATGAAGAACTTGAGCAAATCGAAAAGAACAACACTTGGGAATTAGTTCCTAGACCAAAAGATAAGAATGTAATAGGAACAAAATGGGTCTTCAAGAATAAATTAAATGAAAATGGAGAAGTAATTAGAAACAAGGCCAGACTTGTTTGTAAAGGGTATGCACAGCAAGAAGGAATAGATTTTGAAGAGACCTTTGCTCCTGTGGCAAGACTTGAGGCCATCCGAATGTTCCTTGCTCTCTCAAGCTTTCAAAACTTCAAGGTATTTCAAATGGACGTGAAATCAGCCTTCCTGAATGGAGACTTAGAAGAAGAAGTATATATTGAGCAGCCAGATGGCTTCATTCTTGGGAATGATCCAAACCTTGTATGCAGATTGAAAAAGGCACTCTATGGACTCAAACAAGCTCCAAGGGCTTGGTACTATCGGTTGGACAAATATCTTCACCAACAAGGCTTTTCAAAAGGATCAGCAGATAGCAATCTCTATATAAAAGTTGAAAATAACAAATTGCTAATTCTTGTTGTTTATGTAGATGATATTATTTTTGGCAGCAATGAAGAGACTATGAGTCAAAACTTTGCCTTGGTTATGCAGAAAGAATTCGAAATGTCACTTCTTGGAGAATTGACATATTTTCTTGGATTGCAAATCCAACAAAATGAAGGAGGTATCTTCTTGTCTCAAACCAAATACCTCAAGCAGATCTTGAAGAAGTATGGCATGGAAGAGTCAAAGCCAGTATGTACACCCATGGTTACAGGATGCAGCCTCAGTGCAAATGATGAATCAGCAGCAGTTCACCAACCCACTTATAGATCCATGATTGGGAGTTTGCTTTATTTGACAGGTACTCGACCAGATATTACACATGCAGTAGGAATGGTTGGAAGATTTCAAGCCAACCCAAAGGAAACTCATCTTCAGGCAGTCAAAAGAATCTTCAAATATCTTCAAGGGACCCAAAACTATGGCTTATGGTATCCTAGAAATACAGATCTCACTCTTCATGCTTACACAGATGCAGATTGGGCTGGAAGTGTGGATGATAGGAAAAGCACAAGTGGTGGTGCTTTCTTCATGGGTTCCAGATTAGTATCTTGGTTCAGCAAGAAACAGAGTTCGATTGCCTTATCTACAGCTGAAGCAGAATATGTGGCTGCAGCATCTTGTTGCACACAACTTCTTTGGATGATGCAGACCTTGCAGGACTTTCAAATCACTTGCACTCCACCCGTCTCTATCTTATGTGATAATACAAGTGCAATCAGCATTTCAAAGAATCCAGTCATGCACTCAAAGACCAAGCACATACCAATCAAGTACCATTTTCTTCGGGAACAAGTGCTTGAGCAGAAGGTCAAGTTGGAGTATGTTCCTTCTAAGGAACAAGTTGCTGATATTCTCACAAAACCACTGCCCAGGGAAACTTTTGAATATCTCAGACAAAAGCTGGGAGTAGTTGATGCTTCATCCTGCTGTTGAAGTTTGTTTGTTCTACAGAAAAGTTGGTATACGCAAGTTACGGAAGGGATATCCGCGTATATACGCGGTTACGGAAAAGGAAGTCGCGTGTATGTTGGACGCTTGTTGCAGAAAGTATATCCGCGTACATACGCTGTTTCATGCAGGAGAAATCGCGTATATGAAGTTCTGAACAGCAAGGGCAAACTCTGGAGTTCTGAACAGCAATGGGTATGTCAGAATTCTTCAGGCACAGTTTCAGGGGGTGCAGCAGGCACAGGTTCAGGGGGAGCAGCTTAAAAGTCTCATAAAGCATTGTTGGCATTCAGATGTTTTGGTTGTTGGGTTCAGGAGAAGGAGCTCAGAAAGAAATCCTGGTTGCTGATCTAAAAAGATGTTTATCAGATGCTGCTGGTGACTTTCATAAGTCTTGGTCTAGATCTGTTGTCTCTATGTCATATCTCTTTTATGATGTCAAGGTCATGTAACGGCCTATGTTGGTTTCCCCACTATGCCTGGGATGAATGATGTAATATAATTGATTGTTTCTGATGTGTCCCCTCTTGGTAGGGAGTATGGATGTATGTATTGAGTCTTTTGGTGATAGGAAGGTCCCTTATGGTGTATAAGTCTTGGTTCTTGTTGAAGAACATCTTTTGCAGATCTTGCCTACAGTCAGGGGGAGCATGTTTCAGCACAGCCAAGCAGAGGTATCAGCATGTTCTCAGGGGGAGCACAGCCCTTTGCCCTTGATGACAAAGGGGGAGAATGATTCTAAGGATCTGAAGGTTGCCATCAAGTCCAAAGGGGGAGATTGTTGGCATTTTGGCTCAGGTATGGCGCTATGATACAGGTGTTGTCCTTGATGGCAACTCTCTTTGACGACAGATCTCCGTTCAGTCTACAGAATGAAGAGAAATCTCATATACGCAGGTTAATTAAGTCCAAGTTGCGTATACACGCTGGTGATATGTATACTAAGTCGCGTATACGCAGGAGAGCTATATAATAAGGCGCGTATACACGCAGATGCATGAACAGAAAAGTGCGTATATGTCGGGAAGTTTCCTTTGGTCCATGGTAGTTAGTCCTCGGAAGTTGTGCCTATGTCTTTGGACCAAAGTACCTCGACAGTCGTGTCGATCCCTAGTTTTGAAGTTGATGGTTTTGGTTTCTATGGTTTTGGCTCTTGGTATTGAGCAAGGCCTAAGGCTATATAAGGAGAAGAAGATCATTAGGCAAAATCATCTTTTGACAAGGCTTGAATATCTAAGAGGAAAGAGATCTGATATGCAGGTTCTGGGTTGCTTGATCTAAGCCAAGGAGAGATCACATCGGTTGATGGAAGACTAGATCTAAGGATAGATCGGGATCTAATGGTTTGAAATGCACTATCATGATATGGTTGATTATGCGTATTTCTAGATCTGCATACTGTCGCAATGTTATGTTCTGGGTCTAACTGATGTCTGGTACAGCTGCAAATTGAGAAAGTTTATTTTTAGATCTGTACGCAGGTTGGCTTCGGTAAAAGCGCGTGTATACGCGGGTTTTGCTCATTGAAGTAGCGTATATCTTTTGAAGCTTGATTTTGGGTTTACAGTTGGGTCTGACTGTTATTGCAGAGTTCTGTAGTCTGCTCTGTGTTCTGGTAACTGGTGATTGACAGGGTTCAGTGGTTCAGTGATTCAAAGTTTGGTTGTTTTATGCTTCAATGATCTGTTGTGAAAGGTGAATGAATTGTGGTCTTCAGATTGTAATGTTGTGCTTCAGGAATATCCAGTCTGAAAATGTATGAAAGGTGGTACCTGAAGGAAAGAAGATTGTAGGTCAGCACCTACGTACTAGTATCTTGGCTAGTACAAGAGCAAAGGGGGTTGGAGCTCCCTTCCAAGGAAGTTTGGAGAACGAGAGAAGGTTGTAGCCTTCTGCAGGTTGTAGCCTGCGTACTGGTATAAGGCTGCACCAGTACAAAAGATTGTAAACTGAAGTTTCATATTAAAGAAAGATAGAGACAACTTGCAGCAGGTGGTTTTCACCCACATTGGGTTTCCACCTTATATCTTGGTGTTCATGTGTGTGGCTTTTGATCTGTTCTGTTATACTGCACCTGTTTACTGTTAATGTGGTGAATAATGTCCTGATGAACTTAACTGAAGAATAAGCTAACTAAATTATGAGTTTTCTTCTTATACGCTGTTTTATTTAGTCACAGTAGCGTGTACACGCTGGTTCACTTAACTGAAGTAGCGTATATGTTTCTGAGCATTGAAAAAGTTTGATTGATCTGATAATACTGATTCACCCCCCCTCTCAGTATTATTTCCAACAATTGGTATCAGAGCAGGTCCTTCAGAGAAGCTTGATCGCTTGAAGGTAGATCATTCATCATGAGCAACTACGAGAAAGAAGCATCAATCAGGCCACCGATTTTTGATGGGACAAATTTCAATTATTGGAAGGTAAGAGTTACTGCATATCTTCAATCTCTTGGTACAGAAGTTTGGAACATTGTAGAAACAGGCTATGCTTTTCCTTCAGCTACTCCTACAGATCCAGCTGAGAAAAAGCAGTATGAAACAAATGCAAAAGCAGTCAGTACTCTATTAGGAAGTATATCCCAAACAGAATTCATGAAGGTCATGCACTTCAAATCAGCAAAAGAGATATGGGACAAAATGATCACTAGCTATGAAGGAGATGAACAGGTAAAGCAAGCTAAACTTCAAACTCTCAGGATTCAATATGAGACTCTCAAGATGTATAATGATGAAAGTGTGGCTAATTATTTTCTTCGGGTAGATGAGATTGTTAATTGTATGAAAAATTTGGGTGAAGAAATAAAAGAGACTATAGTAGTTCAAAAGATTCTAAGATCATTATCCCCCAAGTTTGAATCTAAAGTATCTGCAATAGAAGAAAAAGAAAATCTCCGTGTTCTCACTATGTCTCAGCTACATGGAATTCTAACTGCTTATGAAATGAGAAAGGGAGGTCCATCAGACAGAAGGGAAGCTGCTTTTAAGGCATCAGGAAAAGAAGATTACTATGAAGCAAGCCATGTTCCAGAAGAAGAGGAAGAAGAATCAAATTTTGTCAGAAATCTTCAAAGGGGTTCTGGAAGGTTCAGAGGTAAGCTACCTTTCAAATGCTTTGCTTGTGGAAGAGTAGGTCATTATGCTGCAAAATGTCCTTATAAGGATAAAGGAAAAGAACCTGCTAGATGGAACAAGAAACAAAGTGCAAATAAGAAAAGCTACTACACCCATGAAGATAGTGATGGCTTATCAAACAGTGATGAAGATGAACAAGGTAATAAATATAAGCTGTTAATGGCATTTGAAGATGATGATTATGAGGATGCTGTAGATGTGGATAATCTCTATAATGAAATTACTAGACTCAAGAGATGCATAGAAGAAAAGAATGTGATCATTGATACTTTGCAATTTCAAATTGATGAAAAGGAAAAACATCTTGAAAAACTAGAAGGTGAAATTGTTGGTCTCAGAAAAGAAATTGAGAAAACAAAAGCTATTAATCTTAAGTTTGTCAAAGGATCTGAAACTTTGGATGAGATTATCAATGTGCAGCGGTCTCCTCTAAACAAGACAGGTTTGGGCTATAATGGAGAAACCTCTCAAGCATCCACCTCAAAAAGTTATCTTGATGCAGCAAGAAGAAATGAGCAGAAGAACAATGAAGATAATCAGGTAAAGCAGGGACGAATTACAAACAGAAACTATCAGGGACAATCCTTCTTAAGGGTGAACAAAAGCTACAACCAACCACAGGTAAAATCTTCTCAGTTTGGCTCAAGAATAGATGAAAATAGAAATTACAATCAGTTGGCTGGTAGATTCAATAACCGCAGAAGCTTCTTCAATGGACAATGCTTTTCTTGCCATAACTTTGGTCACAAAGCAGCTCAATGTGTTGCATATAAAACAATCATGACTAGGGAAGCTCAAAAACAAAGAAGTATGACAGGGATTACAAAAAGGACCTATAACAACTTTTCGGTTCTTGAAAATGAAGTTGAATGTTCTATTTGCAATAATTTTGGTCATAAAGACTCTGAATGCAGGAGCAGGTTTCAGGAGAAAAAGGAACAAGCCACGAGCACCAAAACATGGAGAATAAAGGAACCTCAAACAGAAAGATGTGGGATAGCATTTTATGCAGAAGGACAGGAAAATCTATGGTACATTGACAGTGGATGTTCGAAACATATGACAGGTGATAAAGAAAAACTTGAATCTTATTCTACTTTAGAAAAGGGAAAGAAAGTTTCTTTTGGAAATGATACTCCTGCAACTATAAAAGGAAAAGGTATTGCTCCTTTGAAAGAAAAGGTCAAGGCTGGAAATGTTTTGTATGTTGATGGATTGAAGCATAATCTACTAAGTGTCAGCCAGATGTGTGATCAAAAAACCGAGGTTATTTTAGATCGAATGGATGTCTTGTTCGTGATCTTGATACAGGTAAAACAGTTCTCAAAGGCAAAAGAACTCCAAATAATCTGTACATATTTGAAGAAGGACAACAACAATGCTATCTTAGCAAGGATGAAGAGCACTGGTTATGGCATCGAAGGTTGGGACATCTAAGCTTCTCACAAATAAGGAAAGCATGCAAATATCAGGCAGTTCGCGATCTTCCAGATATCAAAATTCCAGACAACACCATATGCAAATCTTGTCAGTTTGGAAAGCAAACCAGAACTAACTTTCCAGAGAAGGAAGGATCAGCTAGCTTGCCTCTTGAGCTAGTCCATACAGATGTATGTGGTCCATTTAGGAAAAGGACACCTCGAGGAGAAGAATATCTGATATTATTCATTGATGATTTCTCAAGGTTTGTTTGGTTAGGGCTTATGAAGCACAAAGATGAAGCATTCGAAAAATTCAAATCCTTCAAAGCATTGGTTGAAAATGAATCAGGACACAAAATTAAGTGCCTCAGATCTGACAGAGGTGGGGAGTTCACCTCAAATGAATTTTTCGATTTCTGTGATGAACATGGGATAAGAAGAGAATTCTCTACAGCTAGAACTCCTCAGCAAAATGGGGTTGTGGAAAGAATGAACAGAACTATCCAACAAATGGCTCGTGCTATGCTCGATGAATCAGGTACTCCTGCAACCTTCTGGGGTGAAGCTGCACATGCTGCTGTTATTATTCTTAACAAAACAAATGTCCGAGTAAACAGCACTCAAACACCTCATGAGCTTTGGAGTGGTAAAACTCCTTCCGTGAAGCACTTCAAAATCTTTGGGAGCAAATGTTATATTAAGAATACTGATGAGCAACTTGGCAAACTTGAACCAAGAGCAGATGAGGGCATTCTTCTTGGTTATTCTCCACATAGCAAAGCATACAAGTGCTACAATAAAAGACTTGGCAGAATTGTTGACAGTATTGATATAGTGGTTGATGAGAAGGGATATATTCCTAGGCAAGTTCATCATGAAGACATTGAAGAAGATGAAGGTTACTCTCAAAGGCGAAATGATGAAGAAGAAGAACCTCAAGAAGAAGAAGAATCTCAAGAAGAACCAGAGGAGCAGACAAGAATAGAAGAGAAGACTCCATCCAGATATGTTCAAAAGAATCATCCAGAAACTCAGATTGTGGGGCAGAAAGAAGCAGGAGTACAAACAAGAAGGACACTTGCAGAAGCTTCAAGCTACTTGGCATTACTCTCCTCCACTGAACCACAAAATGTGAAAGAGGCATGCAAAGATGAATGTTGGGTCAAAGCAATGGATGAAGAACTTGAGCAAATCGAAAAGAACAACACTTGGGAATTAGTTCCTAGACCAAAAGATAAGAATGTAATAGGAACAAAATGGGTCTTCAAGAATAAATTAAATGAAAATGGAGAAGTAATTAGAAACAAGGCCAGACTTGTTTGTAAAGGGTATGCACAGCAAGAAGGAATAGATTTTGAAGAGACCTTTGCTCCTGTGGCAAGACTTGAGGCCATCCGAATGTTCCTTGCTCTCTCAAGCTTTCAAAACTTCAAGGTATTTCAAATGGACGTGAAATCAGCCTTCCTGAATGGAGACTTAGAAGAAGAAGTATATATTGAGCAGCCAGATGGCTTCATTCTTGGGAATGATCCAAACCTTGTATGCAGATTGAAAAAGGCACTCTATGGACTCAAACAAGCTCCAAGGGCTTGGTACTATCGGTTGGACAAATATCTTCACCAACAAGGCTTTTCAAAAGGATCAGCAGATAGCAATCTCTATATAAAAGTTGAAAATAACAAATTGCTAATTCTTGTTGTTTATGTAGATGATATTATTTTTGGCAGCAATGAAGAGACTATGAGTCAAAACTTTGCCTTGGTTATGCAGAAAGAATTCGAAATGTCACTTCTTGGAGAATTGACATATTTTCTTGGATTGCAAATCCAACAAAATGAAGGAGGTATCTTCTTGTCTCAAACCAAATACCTCAAGCAGATCTTGAAGAAGTATGGCATGGAAGAGTCAAAGCCAGTATGTACACCCATGGTTACAGGATGCAGCCTCAGTGCAAATGATGAATCAGCAGCAGTTCACCAACCCACTTATAGATCCATGATTGGGAGTTTGCTTTATTTGACAGGTACTCGACCAGATATTACACATGCAGTAGGAATGGTTGGAAGATTTCAAGCCAACCCAAAGGAAACTCATCTTCAGGCAGTCAAAAGAATCTTCAAATATCTTCAAGGGACCCAAAACTATGGCTTATGGTATCCTAGAAATACAGATCTCACTCTTCATGCTTACACAGATGCAGATTGGGCTGGAAGTGTGGATGATAGGAAAAGCACAAGTGGTGGTGCTTTCTTCATGGGTTCCAGATTAGTATCTTGGTTCAGCAAGAAACAGAGTTCGATTGCCTTATCTACAGCTGAAGCAGAATATGTGGCTGCAGCATCTTGTTGCACACAACTTCTTTGGATGATGCAGACCTTGCAGGACTTTCAAATCACTTGCACTCCACCCGTCTCTATCTTATGTGATAATACAAGTGCAATCAGCATTTCAAAGAATCCATTCATGCACTCAAAGACCAAGCACATACCAATCAAGTACCATTTTCTTCGGGAACAAGTGCTTGAGCAGAAGGTCAAGTTGGAGTATGTTCCTTCTAAGGAACAAGTTGCTGATATTCTCACAAAACCACTGCCCAGGGAAACTTTTGAATATCTCAGACAAAAGCTGGGAGTAGTTGATGCTTCATCCTGCTGTTGAAGTTTGTTTATTCTACAGAAAAGTTGGTATACGCAGGTTACGGAAGGGCTATCCGCGTATATACGCAGGTTACGGAAAAGGAAGTCGCGTGTATGTTGGACGCTTGTTGCAGAAAGTATATCCGTGTACATACGCAGTTTCATGCAGGAGAAAACGCGTATATGAAGTTCTGAACAGCAAGGGAAATCTCTGGAGTTCTGAACAGCAATGGGTATGTCAGAATTCTTCAGGCACAGTTTCAGGGGGTGCAGCAGGCACAGGTTCAGGGGGAGCAGCTTAAAAGTCTCATAAAGCATTGTTGGCATTCAGATGTTTTGGTTGTTGGGTTCAGGAGAAGGAGCTCAGAAAGAAATCCTGGTTGCTGATCTAAAAAGATGTTTCTCAGATGCTGCTGGTGACTTTCATAAGTCTTGGTCTAGATCTGTTGTCTCTATGTCATATCTCTTTTATGATGTCAAGGTCATGTAACGGCCTATGTTGGTTTCCCCACTATGCCTGGGATGAATGATGTAATATAATTGATTGTCTCTTATGTGTCCCCTCTTGGTAGGGAGTATGGATGTATGTATTGAGTCTTTTGGTGATAGGAAGGTCCCTTATGGTGTATAAGTCTTGGTTCTTGTTGAAGAACATCTTTTGCAGATCTTGCCTACAGTCAGGGGGAGCATGTTTCAGCACAGCCAAGCAGAGGTATCAGCATGTTCTCAGGGGGAGCACAGCCCTTTGCCCTTGATGACAAAGGGGGAGAATGATTCTAAGGATCTGAAGGTTGCCATCAAGTCCAAAGGGGGAGATTGTTGGCATTTTGGCTCAGGTATGGCGCTATGATATAGGTGTTTTCCTTGATGGCAACTCTCTTTGACGACAAATCTTCGTTCAGTCTACAGAATGAAGAGAAATCTCATATACGCAGGTTAATTAAGTCCAAGTTGCGTATACACGCTGGTGATATGTATACTAAGTCGCGTATACGCAGGAGAGCTATATAATAAGGCGCGTATACACGCAGATGCATGAACAGGAAAGTGCGTATATGTCGGGAAGTTTCCTTTTGGTCCATGGTAGTTAGTCCTCGGTACTTGTGCCCATGTCTTTGGACCAAAGTACCTCGACAGTCGTGTAGATCTCTAGTTTCGCAGTTGATGGTTTTGGATTTCTATGGTTTTGGCTCTTGGTATTGAGCAAGGCCTAAGGCTATATAAGGAGAAGAAGATCATTAGGAAAAATCATCTTTCGAAAAGGCTTGAATATCTGAAAAGGAAAGAGATCTGATATGCAGGTTCTGGGTTGCTTGATCTAAGCCAAGGAGAGATCACATCGGTTGATGGAAGACTAGATCTAAGGATAGATCGGGATCTAATGGTTTGAAATGCACTATCATGATATGGTTGATTATGCGTATTTCTAGATCTGCATACTGTCGCAATGTTATGTTCTGGGTCTAACTGATGTCTGGTACAGCTGCAAATTGAGAAAGTTTATTTTTAGATCTGTACGCAGGTTGGCTTCGGTAAAAGCGCGTGTATACGCGGGTTTTACTCATTGAAGTAGCGTATATCTTTTAAAGCTTGATTTTGGGTTCACAGTTGGGTCTGACTGTTATTGCAGAGTTCTGTAGTCTGCTCTGTGTTCTGATAACTGGTGATTGACAGGGTTCAGTGGTTCAGTGATTCAAAGTTTGGTTGTTTTATGCTTCAATGATCTGTTGTGAAAGGTGAATGAATTGTGGCCTTCAGATTGTAATGTTGTGCTTCAGGAATATCCAGTCTGAAAATGTATGAAAGGTGGTACCTGAAGGAAAGAAGATTGTAGGTCAGCACCTACGTACTAGTATCTTGGCTAGTACAAGAGCAAAGGGGGTTGGAGCTCCCTTCCAAGGAAGTTTGGAGAATGAGAGAAGGTTGTAGCCTTCTGCAGGTTGTAGCCTGCGTACTAGTATAAGGCTGCACCAGTACAAAAGATTGTAAACTGAAGTTTCATATTAAAGAAAGATAGAGACAACTTGCAGCAGGTGGTTTTCACCCACATTGGGTTTCCACCTTATATCTTGGTGTTCATGTGTGTGGCTTTTGATCTGTTCTGTTATACTGCACCTGTTTACTGTTAATGTGGTGAATAATGTCCTGATGAACTTAACTGAAGAATAAGCTAACTAAATTATGAGTTTTCTTCTTATACGCTGTTTTATTTAGTCACAGTAGCGTGTACACGCTGGTTCACTTAACTGAAGTAGCGTATATGTTTCTGAGCATTGAAAAAGTTTGATTGATTTGATAATACTGATTCACCCCCCCTCTCAGTATTATTTCCAACATTTTGTCATAGGTGAAATAAGGTTTCATTTACATGCTTTGACAAAGGGAAAGGGATTTCAATTGCATAGGAACTTTTAGGAAGAGATAGAGCAATTGAATTAGGGTTTTGGTGAAGGGAAGGGTAGAAAAACAGAGTTTTGGGATTAGGGAGATGTATCATGCCCTTGTGCAAACCCTAGCACAACAAACTGTTCATTTTGACCACTAGTACATTGATAAACTTTGTCATGGACACTCCCACAACTATCTAACCTCTGATATTTATACAGCAACATATCCTTTTTTGCTCATGTCTTTTACTAGGCTATGCATAATTACATTACTCTGTTTTTTATGATATTCATGTGCATGCCTCTTGCCATCATATTTTTTCTTTTCAAAATGTTTCTTTTCATTTTTTGCTGTGTTTTTTACATATATATTTGCTGTATGACATAGTACTAGGGTTTGGGTAAGTTTGTATGGGAGAAATTAGGATTTGAATAGGGTTTTAGGGAGGGATTGGGTTTTTTTAGGAAAGTGAACTGGGGTTTAGCATTACTTGCAAATGAGATTGAATAAATTAACACTCTGACATTTGTGCATAATGATGGGAAACCATGGAGGGAAATGAAGGAATAAAAAACCTTGAAGAACAAACAATAACCCTAGCATAATGCTTGCAAAACAAACAATCACTTAACCTATATTTTCATTAATTTCTCATGATAAAAATGACCATAATCATCCATTGAATCCATGGCACAATCATTAACAATGCAAGGGAGGCCTACCTCAGAGAATTCACGAGCAATCACAAAAATTTTTGAAGTTTTGATGCGTTCTGGAGCAAGCTGGCCGAGTGGTCGCGCACCAGTCTCGAGTGGTCGCGCCCCCCTCGAGTGGTCGCGCCCGACCAATTTAACAAAGAGAATTGGCGCTGGAGTGGTCGCGCACCTCCCAGGTGGTCGCGCACCCTGGTGGAGTGGTCGCGCACCCTCAAAAAGCCTGAAAACTGCTGAAACTTATCAAATTCGCCCTCTTGCCTCTCTCCTTGTGTTTTCTTGCCTTCAAATGCACAATGAGTCTCTTTTGAGAGGGAATTGGCCTTTATATACTCACATTTGAAAAAATTAACTTGAAAAACCCACTTTATATTGTTTTCACTTTTGCACTCTTTTTAACATTGTTTTTGAGTTGATTTTGTCCTGAAATTAGCTTTTTGAGGCGTTTGACTCCATTCTTTTTGTAGGTTGACCATCTGATGGACTGTGGCGAATGAACCAGGGTTGTTGCCGGCACTTTTGAAAACTTTTGAAAATTTCTTTATTTTTACAAATTTGTCATGACCTTGAACTTAAAAACAGGGTTTTTAAATCCAAGGCATTAAATGACCTGTAGCTGATGAAAATAACAATGAAACATATGTACATACCTCCTTCTGGCTTGTTGGGCACTCACTGAACTTGAACTCATGACCTTGCAGTGATTTTGACTCAAAACCCTAGACCTAAGACCTGGGACCTCAAGAAAAAAAACAAACATGACTCAATTTCATTGTGGTATGACCTGATCCAGCGAAGCCAAGAAGGGAACAAAGACCAGCCCTCCATTCAGTTTTATGGCATGCCTAGCGGGATGCAAAACTGACACTAATGAGACACCTACCTATGCATATGCAAAGAGCTATTGATCACTGATGGAGGGCTCAAGACCGACACTAACAGAGCTGAAAGACAATTTTCTTCCAATAGGCCTGACTCCACTAGAGGATATTTTTGACTCAAATGATGTCCCTAGAAAACCAAAAATGCAGCCCCTTAACTCTGCCATTGAAGAATGCAACATTGGAACTGTTGAAAAACCCAAGATAATAAAATTGTCTGGGTCCTTACCTCCTGATCAGAAGCCTAAATACATTTACCTTTTCAAAGAGTTTCAAGATGTCTTTGCATGGAGTTATGAGGACTTAAAATCCTATGACACCTCTGTTATCCAACATACCATCCCTCTCAAGCCAAATCAAAAGCCATTTAAGCAAAAGTTGAGAAGAATAAACCCTATGCTTCTCCCTGCAATTGAAAAAAAGGTACAAAAAATGTTTAAAGCTGGTATCATAGCACCAATCAGGTTTTCTGATTGGATCTCAAATTTGGTGCCCACAAGAAAGAAAACTGGTGAAATAAGACTTTGTGTTGATCTTAGAAACCTAACCCAAGTGTCCCTCAAAGACAACTATCCCTTACCTAAGATGGATCACATTCTCCAAAGAGTGGTAAGGGCCTCAAGGATCTCATTACTTGATGGATTCTGAGGCTTTAATCAAATCCTAGTGCACCCTGATGATTAGGACAAAACTGCATTTACAACCCCCTGGGGAACGTTCAAATATGTAAAAATGCCTTTTGGGTTGAAAAATGCAGGAGCAACATTTCAAAGAGCAATGGATATTGCTTTTGCCAAAGAGATTCATGACTTCCTTGTCATTTATTTGGATGACCTCACACCTTTCTCAAAATCAGACCAAGAACATTTGAAGCATTTGAGACAAATTTTCTTGACATGTAGGAAATATGGAATTTCCTTGAATCCAAAGAAGTCTCTGTTTGGTTTGGAAGAAGGTAAGCTGTTAGGACATATAATTTCAAAGGATGGCATAAGAATTGACCCAGACAGGATACAAGCTATCTTGCAAATGCCTCACCCAAGAAATATCAAAGAATTGCAAGCTTTCTTAGGGAAGATCAATTTCTTAAGAAGGTTTATCCTGAACTTAGCAGAACTGATCAGATTATTGAACAACATGCTAAAAAAGGATTCAAAAGTAAAGTGGACAGTAGAAGCAAATCAAGCCTTTGAAGGTATAAAACTGGCCCTTACCCAAACCCCAGTCTTAACAAATCCTCAATTTGACAGAGAATTTATCATTTTCTCCTTTGCCTCCCAGCATACTATTGCTGCTGTTTTATTACAAAAAGATGACCAAGGAAATGAGAAACCCATTGCTTTCTTTAGTAGAGCTCTCAGAGATGCACCCCTGAAATATCAGATCATAGAAAAGCAAGCTTATGCTTTGGTCAAGGCCATTAAAGACTTTAGGATCTACATCCTTTATTCCCATGTTATAGCTTATGTGCCAAGTCCCATTGTAAAAGACATACTTACTCAAGAAAACTTAGAGGGCAGAAGAGGAAAATGGATAGCCAATATCTTAGAATTTGATATTGAAATAAAACCTACAAAACTAATAAAAGGGCAAGGATTGGCCAAACTAATGACAGAAGCAAACTTCCAAGCCTTAGACATAAACCAGCTGGACAATGAATTGGAGCTGGTGACTCCAAAGATCAATGTAGCCTTTGAACAATCCCCTTGGTATTCTGACATCTGTTATGTGTTACAAAACCTATGTGCTCCCCCATGATTGTCCAGAACTAAATGTAGGTTCCTAAAAATGAAAGCTTCTAGATTTTGTGTTATGGATGAAAATTTGCTTTGGAAAAACCATGAGGGTATATTGTTAAACTGCCTGATTGAGAATGAAGCTAATAATGTCACCAAAGAATTTCATGCAGGTGACTATGGTGGACACTTGTATTGGAAGTCCACTGTGGATAAGATACTGAGGGCTGGTTACTATTGGCCCACTGTTTTCTTTGATGTCAAGAAATTCACCACCTCATGTCATAAATGTCAAGTGTTTGAGGGAAAGAGAAAGTTACTGCCACTTCCTTTGAGGCCTATTGCAACAGAGAGACCTTTTCAACAATGGGGCTTGGATTTCATTGGGGAAATTCATCCCTCATCTTCAGGCCAGCATAGATGGATTCTAACAGCTACAGAATACTTTACTAAATGGATTGAAGCTATTCCATGCAGACAAGCAAATGATTCCACTATCATTCAGTTCCTTGAGACCAATATTCTTTCTAGATTTGGCTGTCCTGATAAGATAATAACAGACAATGCTGCTGCCTTCAGATCTAAGAAGATGGTGAATTTCTGCCACAAATTTCACATTACCTTGGGCCATTCCACTACATACTATCCCCAAGGAAATGGCCTTGCTGAATCATCAAATAAAAGCCTTGTAAACATCATAAAGAAGGTGTTGGAAGAAAATAAAAAGAATTGGCATAAGAAGCTGGTCAATGCCCTATGGGCAGATAGACTAACAACCAAAAGATCAATTGCGATCAGCCCATATGAGTTAGTTTATGGATTAGAAGCCAAATTTCCTTCATCACTAGGGATCCCTGTCATGAAACTTCTTCAAGAAAGCCAGGGAGAACCAAATGATATGCAAAGAAGGATCAATTAAATAATATGTTTGCAGCAAACTAGAGACCAAGTTTACAGCAGAGTTCAAGTGTTACAAGGAAAGTTAAAGAAAGCTTTTGATAGAAGGACCAAGGCAGAAGATTTCAACGTTGGTGACAAAGTCCTCAAGTGGGATTCAAGAAGAGAAGATAAGGGAAAACATGGAAAATTTGATTCCCTTTGGAGAGGACCATTTGCTGTCCAAGCAGTACAAGGAAACAATACCTACTTCCTTAAAAGTGTTGATGAAGCTGATTTGGATGAAGGTCCTGTGAATGGCAGGATGTTGAAGCACTATTTTGACTACTATTCATAAGTGCAGCCTGAGTTTCCCTTGTACATATTCAGGTGTATATATTACTTTCTGTTAAAATATAAAATGCAGTTTTCCAAGTTTTATAAGTTATCAGCAAAAGGCAAATTAGTTCAGAGATTTACCAAGATGGGAAGAGTACAATTGGGCATTTCAAAGCAGCATACTTCAAGTTTTGGTAAAATAAGTCAAGGGCCAAGGCATTCTGACCTACTGTTCTTGGCCTTTCAAATGGAAAATCCATCCCCATGTGGAGCCACTGTTATCTAACTATACCAATAGGTTTCATATTTCATGATTGGCAAAGAAAGTTCCAAATATGCTCTGCTTTGGTGATTCAAAGATCCCATATTTCCATGAGGAGACAATGTGTGTATATAGCTTCATGTTGATTAAATTTTGATGGATGGTCCAATAGCCTAATCTGGATCATGCCATGTTTCAATTTTCTGTGTAGAATAGAGAAAGAAGTCTGTCCAAACTGTTTAATCTTTGCAGACCAGTAGCTAGGTAGAGAAAATAAGGTTTCCAACTGCTTAATCTGGACCTTGGAAGCATTAAGGGTAGCTTTAGATAGAAAGTCAAAAGAAAAAGCCAAAAGAAAAGAAAAGGCACATAAGGGTTTGCAAGTCTAAGTGCACCCTCCATGAAGAAACAAAAAATGCTAGGCAAGTAGATGGGTAGGCAGATGGGGTTGCAGAAATGGCATATCTTTCAACTGGATCTTGCTGGTCTAGCATAAAGGAAAATCAGTGGATAGAGAAGCTCCTCTTCTCCATCATGTTGCAGCAAAGTATAGGAGCATGACTAACTCCCTTTTCTCCCCTTTCACTTTCATTAATAACGTCCCTTCATCAGTTGTGTTCATGAAAGAGAATCCAAGTTTTATGTTGGTTCTTATTCCTTTAAAAGCCACATTTCTTGTCTAAAATTCTTTTCATTTTGATCTACTCCCTTAGCTAAGTTGTTTCTATATCAACTTAGTGATCTCACTCTTCATTCTCCTCTTACATTCATATTAACCCCTAATTCTTATTATCTAAATCCCCTATGTTACCCTTTCCCTATTATTATAAACACTATGGTGTATAAACCCCAAGCATTCTATAAATATCCCTTCCCCCTGGCATTATAGCCATATGATTCACAATCAGGGATTAAATTGACATCCGGTCAATTTAAGAACCCAAACCCAACCCCTCTTCCCCCTTCAGAAGTTATTTAAACCCTTCATTTGCTAAAGAACCTTGTAAATAAGCCCATTTTTACCCCTAACCCGCTCATTTGCAAAAATACACGAAAACCCACTTTTTCCTTTTATCCTAAGTTCTGGGCGCTATGCGCGTTTTTACAAAATACATTGAAAAATCACGCAAATCCGCCAAAGTTATAAGGTCCCCGTCGGGCGCATTTACCAAAGAAAATATTATTTTATTCCCTGCCAATATCCGTATCGACCTGGCAACTTAACGATCCGTCGACCGTCGGATCGGGCCCTTTTCATCTGACAGCCCTCATGAATATCGAAGCAGCCCCGACGTTCATAGGTTAGCTTCCTATATTTGTCAGAGGATGACGTCAGGCCTCTGACACGCGTCACCCCCACATTGTATCGGAGCCCCCTCTGACAATTCAGCTTCCGTATAGAGGGCGGTGCAATACCAAACCGCTTACCGCTTCCGGTTTCCGTTAACTCGCTAGGCCAACGTCACTACTACGTCATCGCCGCGTCAGCACCCCCATTCACCATTTGCTCCACCTGTCCGCCACCTCATCATCCCCGTGGACCACTCTTAAGCCGCCAGGTCACCTGATGACGTCATGCTGACATCATCCGACCTTGACCCCACCTGATGAAGTCATGCTGACGTCATCCAAAAAAAGCGCCAATGTTCCAAAAATCCATATTTTGGCCAAAAAACCGTGTTTTTTGCACTTTTTGCAAAAACGACTGTTGTTTCTTCTGCATGCATTTTACGTCCAAGCTCTCACCAACCTGCTGAATTCAACCTGGAGACCATTGGCGCGTCAAACCCACCTGCATTTTCCACCATTGCCACAGTGTACTAGGTATTTATCCGAATTATCCTCCCTGCGCCTAAGTTTGTCCATAATTCTCCAAGGATAACATAAAACACTGAAAAAGCACATAATTTACCGGCAAATCCTCTCTGCCTAGTCTCCATTTACCACTGTAAGGTCAAAATTCAATTGCTAAGCCTTGTTCACCCGATTTTTCACAGCACCTGCATGCTGTTCGCGCAATCGTGAACGGGGAACCCGGGCTGCACTAATTTACTGTGAAAAAAGAGTTGTAAGGACCAAGCATTAGCCCTATCAGTTCTTGTGCAGTATTTCAAATGTCTGCCATTGCCATTTTACCCTCTGTTTCTTGCAATTCAACTCTCTATTGCAAAAATACCCCTTTGGTATTGTTCTGTTCATTAACACCAGTGCACATACAAACAGAGCTTTAAAGTAACCATGGATGCTCCAGTAGCTCATGTAGCCTTGAACATTGCCCCTTTAAATGCTCCTCAGAGACAATTGGAATGGCAACCATTAGCAGACCTGGATTATCAGATATCAGAAGAAATGCTAATGCACAGCAAGTACCACGTTCACTTGCTGAATGAGTTGAAGATTAAACATGAGGCTGGAACAGATGTATTGGGCATTTGGGATTCTTTCCTCCCTCTCTTCAAGCTCCCTCAGGTCAACCAGTTTCCTGACCTAATCCACCTATGTGCTGAATCCTACGACGCCACTCAGAGGGCTGTGATTGACCCTTCAGACTCAATTGTTTTCTATGTCACCCCTGAAGCCATCAGAGAGATGCTGCACTTCAAAACTAAGAAGAAATTGGTCCCTTTATCACTGGCTGATCTGATAAAGCAAGGAGCTAAGTTGACAGATGCTCAGGTCACCAAAGTAAATCAATTATTCATTAACTCTGACACTGTGAAGTACCCTCCTATTTCTCATGTTTACCTCAACCAGTTGGGCAGGGACCTTGTAGATATTATCAGTCCCATTCTGGGCTGTAATTCAATTGAGTTTGTTGATGAAACTGTGCTGGTGATGATGCTCATGTTTTCCCCTGGCAAGTCTCCAATCTGCTATGACTATGCCACCTACATATCTGACAAAATACATGAGCAATTAATGAACTTGGCAAGAGAAAGGGTGTTCAGATACACCTCTTACATCTACCACTTAATTCTGTATTATCAACATGAGAAGTTTCATTTTGCTATGAAGAGAGTGGGTGCACAAGGCAATCCAAGGTCAGTGGTCTATTGGTCCTCTGCCTTCCACTGTAGATCTTGTTCTCCATATACTTACTGTGAGTTTATAGACCTCTTCATCCACCCAGCCATGTCTCTGCTCATGAGCTCACCTCCTCCTAGATTAACTGATGAAATGCAGAGGATTCTTCAGCTGTCCAAGGCATACAGCATTGGGGATTGGTACTATTACCAACACCACACAGTCATTAGAATATATGGGTGTGAGTTGCTCCCATACAGATTGCCCAGCTATGCCCAGCCTGTTCCAGACCAACCATTGGTCGGAAAGAGTTTCGACTCGAGTTCAACACCTGTCGATAACTCTGTTTCGGATGAGCATCATGCCCATGTTCTTCTCGTCTCTTCAGATTCTCCTGAGTCCCGAAATGACTCTCCTAACCAAGCTACTCCTGAAGGTTATCCTTCGGTTCCTTTAGCACATGGGGGCAATCATACGATTCCCCCACCAAGTAGTTTGGTCACTTCCTTTGATTGGAATCGCCTGATCGCTGGTCGCCTTCCATCCCATATGCCTTTCCAGATCACAGTACATGCTTGTGTTAAGGCAGTACCTGCCACTGTTTTGGATGAAGGGGTGTCTGTCATTCTTATGTCGTACACTACTTGGCAAGCTTTAGGTTCCCCGCAGCTTGGGCCAGTCACTCAGAATCTATTGGCCTTCGACGGAGGAGCCTGTCCATCTCTAGGACAAGTCACCCCTCGAAGTTCCCTATTACTTTGGGAGGCAAAACCGTCTATATAGACGTCTTGGTTACCCAAGGTGTTTTAGACTTTAGTCTTCTCCTTGGCCGCGACTATGTTTATGCCATGGGGGCTCTCGTTTCTTCGTTTTTTCATGTGGTTTGCTTTCCGCACGATGGAAGAATTCTGACTATCGATCAAGAGTCATTTGTTAGTACCCCCATTCCTCCTGCGCCATTGTCATCCCCTCCTAGTTTTCATCCACCAGTTGCATCTACCCCACCACAGATCAACTACGTAGCCACCTATCCCATGCCTGGATCCAGTGATGCCGCCATCGTGCATAGTGTCTTGGGGGCATTGGGCCCTGACTTCCAAGATGTTTCCCTTCCACCGGGAGTGGAAATCTTGGAAGCCCAGACTTTATATTCATTATGATGAAGTTCGAGTGGAGCATAGTTCACTTTCCTATGTCAAGCTCCTTAAAAAATGAAACGAGGATCTGTCGGAGCATAGTTCGTTTTCCTATGTCAAGCTCCTTAAAAAATGAAACTAGGTCTGTCAGAGCATAGTTCGTTTTCCTGTGTCAAGCTCATTAAAAAATGAAACGAGGATCGGGCGGAGCATAGTTCGCTTTCCTGTGTCAAGCTCCTTAAAAAATGAAACTAGGTGTCCGAGGATAGTTTCGATCTTGTAGCGACCTTGTTAAAAGATGAAACAAGGACTCTTGGAGCATAGTTCCTTTCCGGTGTCAAGCTCCTTAAAAAATGAAACTAGGTCTGTCAGAGCATAGTTCGTTTTCCTGTGTCAACCTCATTAAAAAATGAAACGAGGATCGGGCGGAGCATAGTTCGCTTTCCTGTGTCAAGCTCCTTAAAAAATGAAACTAGGTGTCCGAGGATAGTTTCGATCTTGTAGCGACCTTGTTAAAAGATGAAACAAGGACTCTTGGAGCATAGTTCCTTTCCGGTGTCAAGCTCCTTAAAAAATGAAACTAGGTTTGGCGGAGCATAGTTCCTTTCCTATGTCAATCTCCTTAAAAAATGAAACTAGGCTTGGTCGAGCATAGTTCCTGATCTTGTGTCAAGCTCATTAAAAAATGAAACAAGGGTTACGAGGATAGTTTTGATCTTATGTAAACCTCATTAAAAAATGAAACAAGGGTTATGAGGATAGTTCTTTTACTGTGTCAACCTCATTAAAAGATGAAACAACCCCTTTTCCCAATCGAGTCTTTGATTAAGATCTCGTAAAATCCAAGTCGAGTCTTTCCAAGATCTCGGAAGTGAACCTTCATTCCATCCACTGTGTTGAATGCAATGAAGCTTGGGGGGCATGTACCCTGTTTTGCGTCATTATGCTGGGGGCATGCGAACTTATAACAAGCATAGTTTTTCGTTTCAAGCTTGTGTAAAAATGAAACCGAATCCAAGCAAAGTTCTCCATGGTTCAAGCTTGTGTAAAATGAACCCATACCTAATTTACATGTCGTGATTGCCTTTTATCTACTAAATTCTGTTAGATGAGCCTTGCTTGTTTCATTCCATCGCCACCATCTCTTTGGCCGCTCATATGCTTTCACTTGGTTGTTTATCCTTTCCTGAGGAACCGCAACGATGAGTGGTTTTATTAGCCAACCTCTTGACCATTACATGTTTTGAGCAGTTCCACCATTGCCGGAACCAGTTGCTACCCTGTATACCACTCGTTCCTCTAGGACAAGTCACCTTTAAGCTCTTTTCTGACTCGTAAAATATGAAAAGATTGCCGAGTATTTTTCCCTTTTTGACTCGTTAAAGAGAATAAAAATGGAGGTCTACTTTCAGCTCTTTTTCGATCGTTTAAAGATGAAAAGATCGCCGAGTTTTCCCTCTTGACTCGTTAAACGTAAATAAGAGGTGGTCGTCTTTAAACTCTTTTCCGACCGTGTAAAAATGAAAAGATCGTCGGACCCTTGTCGTTTCAGGTTCGTTAATGGTTACGAAATGACGTGATTTCAGTCGCTTTTCTACTTTTTCAGGTCGATGTCACTATAAATGAAAAGTACTCCTCGATCGTAATGGTGGAGTGGTTCTTTCGAGCATTGTTTTATACTTTTTCGGGCTCGGGAGACACAACTTTATGAAAAAAGACCCCCCTGGAGTTCTCTTTTCTACTGTCTTTTCAGACTCTCTAAACAGGAAAAGACGCCGAGTTCTTCCTTTGTCAGACTCGTTAAAACTTAATGACATCGGATTCCATCGTAATGACGCTCACAAGCATATGCTATCCCCGTCAAGCTTGCTAAAAATAACTGGGGTACTCGCCAGCAATGGTGGGAAAAATGGAACCACAATTATTGTCGTGTCGGCAGTATGTCGCTCTTGAACATGGCACTCATCTGCATTCGTGTCTGGGTGGGGACATCTCATCTTGTTTTTACACTAGCCTCCGTGGGTTTGGGTTATCCTATTTGACCTCTCATCTGCTCATTGCCTTGTCACCATGACCTCTGCTCATTTGATGTCAAATACTGCTAAATCCACTGTCGTGCCACCGATATGTTCAAGAGAAGTTGACCTCTGCAGAATTACAACCTCCCTCTGATACCTCACATAATTCTAAATCACCACAACGTCTTTCCTCTGTCTCGTGTCAATGATGTGGGAAACACTATGGCCCACCTTGGATCAAGGTCACTTCCTGTTGACTTCAGCTCATTATCCAGGAAGCTGATCTAGAGACTCCCTTCTGTGCCTTGGAGCCTGCATGCCTCAATGGCAGGTTCTTCGTGTTCGACGAGAGGTTTTCATCATTGGCCTTCGATTGAATGATTCTACGGGTGTTCGATGCCAGCTCATTGATTCACATGCCATAGATTGTACCTGTAGTACCT
The DNA here is from genome assembly GCA_031772625.1 of Pinus tabuliformis. Lineage (NCBI taxonomy): Eukaryota > Viridiplantae > Streptophyta > Pinopsida > Pinales > Pinaceae > Pinus > Pinus tabuliformis. The sequence goes on from CM062812.1 coordinate 113,063,985, forward strand.
TGAGGGCCATTGTCATTATTGGTGGTACCTCTCGCGTCTGTTAACAATTTTCATCATTGACTGGTAATCAGACGATGGTCATGCATGTTCGACTTCAACTCCTGTATTCACATGCTTGGACTTGTACTCTGTTCGGGTCGAGATGAAGCGTAAGACCCTGGATTTTGTTTGTTGGAATCCAGGCTGTGATTTGTGGCTTATTATGATCATTACATGACTCATTCACTAGATGGCTACGACCATGCCTGAGTCTATTTATCAATCCTCTCTGGATGGCTACGTCCATGCCTTGGATCAAGATCATTGTGTACTCTGCTATGGATGGCCGCGCCCATACCACATACATCATGTATTTGAGATATCAGTTGTACTTCTTTACGCAGGTTCTCCAACGGCCGTGTTTTCAGTCACGCATGTTCTTGTAAAGCATTTCACCCCTCTCTCTCCCTCGGGCCTCATGCTTTAGGGGGCATCTGTTACACAACAATTTGTCACCGTTTGTCACCGTCCCTAGAGGACTCATTCCGGGACCTGTGAGAAGTGACATGACCTGAAACCACTTGCACCATATTCCTCTAAGTATGAGCCTCATGTGCCCTGAAGACATCTCCTGCAAAATCTCCATGAAAACAGCTCTTTTTGCATTAGCGCGGGTTCACAGTTCACTACCCGCGACAATGAGGGAAATCCTCTAAAAAGGGCGTGCCATTAGCGCTCTGTCTAAGAGTCACACTCGCGCCAACCGAATTGAGTAAATTTTTTAACCAACAAGCTCCCGAAGGTTCTCTTCAACCCATTCACCAACTGAATCTATGTTGAGCTAGGATGGTTTGGCTTCGAATCTCCATAGAAAGGAAAATGGTTTTCCACCTTTCATGGAAGTTTCCAAGTGATAAAGCCAATCCCATGAATAATGTGGTTGATCCTGTCTCTTTCTTCTCTATCTATAAAAGCTTGCCTCTATGCCTTGAGCAAGCTAGTCACAATAGTTACAATAGTTCTAGTTCCAGCGTAGTGATAGAGAGTTTGAAGCTGCAAGAGCCTTCTTTGCACCCATAAGGCCAAATCTAAGTAAGGAGATTCTTGTCACCCAAAGAGAGAGAGGCTTGTTCCTCATCCCAACAAGCTTTGCAAGACTTGTGTAGCTGACTACCCAGCCAAAGGAGGATTTGATGTCAGAACTATGGTTGTATTATTCTTTGTTGATTATCAATAATAGATGACTATCATTATGGTTCCACTCTCATTGTCCTTTGTAATGATTGATGTTGAGTTATATCTTTTCTAACTGATATATAATTGCATCTATTGGATTTTATGCTTGTATTTGTGTTGTTCTTTGCATGTGCAGGTGTCCAATCACGGAGATCGTGGGGATCGTGACCGGCCGAAGCAAAGGAACGAGAGCGACATCTCTTCTACGAATATTAGCATTGGAATCCAAGTAGGTTCTCATCATCCACCTTTAATTTGCAATTAGGAACTTGCGCGATAGCATTGTTTGATTGTTGCTAGACCCAGTTTGGGCTAGTAGGGATCTCCTCTGTCCGCAGAGGGGATTTACCTCCACAACATGCCCATAAGCTTGATGGTGATCAAATAGTTGCTATGCTCAGTGCACAATGGGTGCCTGTGGTTAGGAGAACCGATACCCATCACATATATGTTGATCCATAGGGTCACATTGCTACCACATTCAAGGTTGAATCTGGCCATGGCATTTTGCGGAAAGACGGGAAAGCGCGACCTCACCATAAGAATGAAGGACAAATTCAAGATTTCCAAGAAACCATGCAATACTAAATCTCTAGCATAACCAACCCTGCAGTTAAGGTCACCACCTAGATTTTGGCTAGGAAAATAATGAGGAAGTGTTAAACGGATGAGCTGCTAGCACCATCTGTGTCATTAGCAGCTTAGTGCATAAAGGGTGTACAATTTAATTGGGCACACTATCTCTATAGTGAGTTCCTCGCGAACTGTAGAGAAGCACAAGACTAGAGTAAAATATTTCACTACTCTTGGTTACTGTTATCAATTGTGCTCGTTCCATGGGAATTACCAGAGGACAACCAGTTTCCTCCGACTGTGTTAGATCTACCAAAAGCAACGAAGTTCACTTCAACCTGGGCCACCAAGGATATCATGAGGGTCAAGGATGCTAAAATATTTTGGGTGCTGATGAAGGTAAGCATCCGTGCTGTGATAAACCGCAAGCCAAGGCCATCCCCAACTGTCTTTGAGTAGTTGTCAGGTTATGTGGAGTTCAAAGCAAACTTCCACTATGTTTCCATCCAAGTGCATAAGGACCTCGAGCCAAAATGGTATGATCTTCCATTACTGGCAATGGACGATGAAATCGCAATGGTCCTAGAGAGTTGGCCATTAGAGTGGTGCACAACTTTAGACTTTTTAGCTGGGTCTAGTAAGTCTATCACAAAGCAGAAGAAGCAAGAAGCTTGGCTAAAGATGCAATAGTTGGCCAACAAGAGGAAAAAGGAGGCTGAAGGCACAACTAAAGCAAAGTGCACTACCAAGAATCAGGAAGAGGGGGAAGAAGAAGAGGAAGAGCATGACTCTGACAGAAGTTATAAGTATCCTTCTCCGTAGATGGAGGAAGAAGAGAAGTAATCAAGATAGGGAGGTGCAAACCTAGAGACTACTCCATTCCATGTTAAGCGCACTAGGGAGCAGTAAAAATTGGGGTCGCGGAAGAAGTCCAAGGCCAAAAAATCATCACTTGACCCAATCACTTTGACTAAAGGTGATCTGAATGATATCGGGGAACAAGTGAGGGACGCAACTATGGAACTAATGCAACAGTTCAAGCAGCAGCAGAGGAAAGCCTTCGTCGCCATTCAAACGGGTATGTGTGAGTTGAAGATCTAAGCCACTCAAGTGTAGAGCAGTGTGGGACAGTGTAGCACGACGTCAACTATCTTGGTGCCTAGGACCCTAAAAGCAATGGAACTGGTCCTCTCCTTGGATCCCTGGGCCATCATGCTATCGGATGAAGCATTGACTACACAAGTGGAAACTGACAAGGCCACCGTTAATTCTCTCAAGAAGGTTGGGTTGAACTTGGCCACGCTACCAAGTGAAGCCCTTCACACCCTACAAGATGGTGTGATCACAGAAATTCGAGCCCGAGAGCAGTGCACGCTGAATGTGATCAATGAGCAGAAGGTAAAAAATGCCCAGATGTTCATAGAAAATACTTCTATGATTGATCTCCTTAAGAAGATCATAGAGAAGAATAAGCGCACCATAATTGTGGTAGATGAGGCCTGCAGAACTGTTTTAGAGTTGAATATCCCAAAAGATGCGCCAGTCGATGCAAGAATTCGAAAGCTTGTTACAGGTGTGCATAATGCAAGGATAGATCTGGCTAAGGTTCAGTTTGAGTTGAACCTTAAGATCATGGAGCTCGAGTTGAGGGCCCAACCTTCGACTCCACCAGAAGTCAGAGAGTAGCGCTAGGAAGTTGTCAAGAATGTAGTTGCCACAATAGATGTTGTAGTGAAGGATTGCACTTCACTCTTCGAGCAGTCACTCAAACTAGTTACTAGCCTGTAGGAAGACCCCAATGAATAGCAGCTAAAAACAAGGGCAAGGGAATTACAACAGAAGTATGATGAGGTCAAAGAGATGATGCGCACCGTCGTCGTCACACAGATGTTAGCGAAGCTACAGGAAGTGAAGGTACTTAAGGAATAGTTGGGCACAACACAGTGCAAGGAGGCATTAATCAAGGCCAAATTGGGGCTATGGCTAGATGAAGCCTATGTGCTCATGGCCACCATTGAAGGAAAATTGGCTAGTTTGCAGGAAACAGAGCAGAAAATAAATGCAGATAGCATAGGACCAGGAGCAGTTGGTCGAACAGGCTAAGCAGGAGTCAACACTGTGTATCGTTGAGGTTGCAGTAGTACAAGTGGAGCTGGGAGGTCTTTGCGACAAGATCTTCATGCCAACAGAGTGACTCGGGGGGTGAGTCACCATATTTGTGTTGGGGGCTTGTTAGGAATGGGTCCCCTGGGGTCAATTTTGCAGTTAAAAGCACCAGTTTTGGGGTTAAAGGCCCATGTTTTGTATAAAGAATGTAAAGTCTCCACATTTTGTGGTCACAGAGTGCGAAATGTAAAGAGTCGTCAAGGGTTTTCACCCTTAGTTTAGGTAACTTGTGTCAGCTTTATGAGATCCACCCTTGGTCCATGAACCATGGGAATGTATAAAAGGGGAAGTATTAGAGGAGTCTAAGGCAGTTTGTGGTAGTTCAGTTCAGATATGTTTTGAAGAGTCATTGATGTAATGTGTCTGTGAGGGCTAAGAGTGAAGAGTCTTAGCGTAGGAAAGAGGCTCTACAGCTGTGTGCGCAGAGGCCTAGGGTAGAAGTCTGGAGCTGAGTGCGCGGACCCCTACAACTCTGTGTATGTTGTGCTATACAACAACCCCCCCATTTCAATTTTTTTTTAAATCTTAGTCTTAAAATTCTAAATAAGAAATGGGTCCCCTTTAGAATATAAATAAAAGCAATAAAACTTTTAAGTAAAATAATTTTCCATAAAAGTCATATGAAAATTTCCTTATGAGTATGTAGGACCACTCATTGCAAATCACATTTCTTTAGAACCCATGAACATCCATTTGAAAAGGTGTGATGTGATCAAAGTCATAACATAACCCTCATCGTGAAGTGTGTATCAAGGTAAGCCATTTATAAACACGATGTAATAAAACTATCGTATCTCGCACATCATTAATCCCACAGAATGACTTAAAGCAGCATTGAAAGTTTGTGACAAGCTATCGCAATCGCATATCGCCAATTAATAGGGAAGCATCCAAAAAAAATCCATTGAAGAATTGTGATGCGATAAGACTATCGCAATCAAATATTGTCGATTCATAGGGAAGAATCCAATACATTTCATTGAAGAATTGTGATGCGATTTAATTATTGCATGTCACGCTCTTGATAAAAGCAAAGTAATAAATACTATGAATACATGCGGTATAGGGATAAATCAATTATAAAGAAATAACATGATTTGCCAAGTTTGAAACCTACCATCTCCCCATGCCATCTTAGCACTCATCCCAATCAGAACTATGCAAACAAACCTTTTTATCATGGCACTTGTAACTCCCGATTTGTGCTACGTGATTATTACAGAAATATTAAAATAATACAATCGTTGATCGCAAATCGCAGATTCACGACACCTATTCTAAAAAGGACCATTACAAAACCCGTGATGCAACATATATCGCTTCAGAATTAAAGTTTCACATTGGAAGTTATGGTAAAACATTAAGGAGCAGTTATGGTTAAATCCTTTAAAGATTTCATCTGTGGTAGCTATTAGCTACTTTTAGTCTATAATTTAAGTATTATATCCTCTCAATTTTTTCGACTATTACACTCCTCTTTCTCATTTTGCAGAGTTGATCTAGAATCACACAATTGGGCAAGATGTCTAAGAAATATCGAAAGGCAAAGGCCCTCATTATAGTGGAAGAAGGACGAGAAAAATTGGTTTTAATTGCAAAAACTACCTGTCAAGGCCTCGGTAAAATCTCATGGGAAGTCATATATGCTTTACTTGAAGCAGACAATCCAATGGAGATAAAGAAGAAGCATGATCCGGATTTAGATAGGAACGCAATAAATTACAGAGATAATCATAAACACAGAGATGCGATAACCATAAAGACACATATGCAACGAAAATAGTACTTCATTTCATTACTGTCAAATACTGAAATATGCTTACAAATAGAAATAGAAATAACCCAGCTAGTGCGATGGTAGCTTATCTCTGAGAAGAGATGTGTCGGCTACATGCCTTTGAACTGTTCCGAACTGTCTTTACAATGAGGCTCGAAGGCCTATTTATTATTGAGAAACAATGGAAAACCCTTCACATTCCAAAAGCTAACCCTAGAAGATGAAACGCCAAATTGTGGGCCCCGTTTTGGGGTGAGTTGGATAGCCAACTTCCCAGGGTCGCGAATTGGTCGTGTTATCTTCGTTTGATGCGCATGATAGCTCGTTGGAAAGATCTCTTCGAGGACTACGACGGAAAAGACGATCTTTATCAGAAAAATCGTTGGCGGTGGATTTCCCAAAAAACGTCGTTTAGGGCCTCAAAATGGCTCCGGAAGTTTAGGACCCGAAAAACTGCTAAAAATAGTAAACTGCACTATAATTAAGGAAAGTGAAAAACTGAAAGAGACAGTTGTGGGGGTCCAAATGGGATAGGTGGGTGGCCCCCAACATCCACCTGGATCATTCCTCCCCCCTTAGGAAGCAATGGTCCCCATTGCGTTGAGTTCCTCCCTGAGATGAGGAAGCTTCTGCTGAGCTGGGTCTCTGGTGAGCTGTTCTGCAATCTCTAATGTGTCCAGAAATGGTGGGAAGCATGGTCGGCGACGGTCCACATTGAACACTCGGTGAAGGAATGGAGGAATGTTGTGCTTCAAAGCATTGTTTCCCGTAGCCTTGGTACTGGTGTAAGGACCATGTCAGAGTGGCCTGAGCTTCTGATGGGTTTTGGTAAGGCGTTCTTTTTGTCGATGCAACCAAACTTTGTTCCCCACCTGAAACTTGTGTGGTACCCCTGTGGGTGAGAAGAAGTTGTTCCTGTGTTCTGTTCTGACTGTATCCCTCTGTTGCTGCTGCTGCGTGGAGGAACCCTTCGTGGGGGTCATGGATGTAGCAACGATCTTCCCCTTACTTTGGGAGCGAACCAGACAGAAAATAAATTTCCTAGTCTGTGAGATGAGCTTGTTGCCTTTCTTAGCAGTGATCAAAGAGGTGGCAGTAGGTGGGGCTACCTCCGGTATCCTGTATAATGAATTATCCAAAGAAATAATGACAGCGCGAGGCCTTGACTCATACAGAGCATGTCGCCTCCACAACTATGGCTGGCCTAATAGTACATCACAAACATCCAGAGGTGTAACATCACACAATACCTCGTCTGTGAAGGGCTTGATGCTGTAGGGAAGGCGACACTGCTGGCGAACTTTGAGATCTCGTCCTTCGTGAAGCCACCCGATACTGTACGATTGTGGGTGTGGCGTAGTTGGTAGGCCCAACCACTTCACGACCTCTGCTGAAAGGAGGTTCTTTTGGCTGCCACTGTCGACAATGAATTGTAGCGGCGAACCCTTCACCCACATCTGTGAGTGGAAAAGACGTTCCCCCTCCTCTGGCTCTTCGAGCTCATTCTTTTGGATCTTGGCAGTGGCAACAGTGGCACTAGGATTCGCATCAATGATTTGCTTCCCTTTGGCGTCCCCCTTGTCGGGTACTGGCTCAGAGTCGGAACATGCATCTGATTCGGAAGCCTTCAACTCGGCCACCAGTGACTGCTTGGTCCAACACTCACTTGTGTTATGAGTGGGACTCTTGTGGAACTCACACCACTTTCTTGTGTCCTTCTTGGGCTTCATGGTGTTGTTATTTTATTGCAGCTTCGAGGGGTCGTCTTGGGTCACCCCACCTTGGCTTTTTCCTTTGGGCTTCGGATTTGCAGATTCAAAGTCTCGCTTCTTCTGTTTGAACTTTTGCTCGATTTTGATAGCGTATCGGTATGCTGTGTCGAGTGAGGAGATGTTCAAGAACTCCATCTCTTCCTGGATGTATCTATGTAGGCAGCCGCGGTATTTGAGTACTAGATGCAGCTCAGAATCTTTGATACCCAACTGTGTGCGAAGGGTATGAAAAATATTTGTGAACTCTGGCACATCTTGGTCTCGTCCCTGCCGCAGTGTGGTCCATTTGATGTATTTGTCCTCATAGCTTTTGACAGGGTAGTACTGCTCCTTGATGGCATCCCAGAAGTCATTCCAAGTGGGGGCAGCTGAAAATAGTGAGCCTGTACTTTCATCCTTCTGTTCGTAGTATGTTTCCCACCAGTCCTTGACGTGGGGGGCTGCTTTGAGAAGAGCGAAAACAATCTTTTCTCGACTTGAAAATTCATGAACAGAAAAATACCCATCTAGCATATTTAACCATTTATCTACGACATCTGCGTTTATTTGACCCTCGAAGATGGGAATTTCAAAATTAACTTGTACCTTAAATGGTGTGGCATTTCCAGAGTAGCTGTTGGAAGCCGATGCATCACCTCTCGGTAGCCGTTGAAGGATCTGCGCAAAGCTATCCATCATCGCGTTCCTTTGCCGTTCGAGGGCTTCTTCGAGCAAGATTCTGATAGGATCTCCTGCCCCCTCATCTTTCTTCTCATCCGTCATGGGAGGTCGTCGAGATTTGCGAGGCTGGTCTTGAAAAGGTTCGACCAGTTCAAGCCCTAACTCCTTATATCCCGACCTCGTTGGGGACATGCAAAAAAAAATAGAGAAAAAGCAGACTGCTCTGATACCACTGATCCGGATTTAGATAGGAACACAATAAATTACAGAGATAATCATAAACACAGAGATGCGATAACCATAAAGACATATATGCAGCGGAAATAGTACTTCATTTCATTACTTTAAAATACTGAAATATACTTACAAATAGAAATAGAAATAACCCAGCTAGGGCGATGGTAGCTTATCTCTGAGAAGCGATGTGTCGGCTACATGCCTCTGAACTGTTCCGAACTGTCTTTACAATGAGGCTTGAAGGCCTATTTATTATTGAGAAACAATGGAAAACCCTTCACATTCCAAAACCTAACCCTAGAAGATGAAACACCAAATTGTGGGCCCCGTTTTGGGGTGAGTTGGATAGCCAACTTCCCGGGGTCGCGAATTGGTCGTATTATCTCCATTTGATGCGCATGATAGCCCGTTGGAAAGATCTCTCCAAGGACTACAACGGAAAAGACGATTTTTATCAGAAAAATCACTGTGGTAGATTTCCCAAAAAACGTCGTTTAGGGCCTCAAAACGGCTCTGGAAGTTTAGGACCCGAAAAACTGCTAAAAATAGTAAACGGCACTATAATTAAGGAAACTGAAAAACTGAAAGAGAGAATTGTGGGGGTCCAAATGGGATAGGTGGGTGGCCCCCAACATCCACCTGGATCAAAGCAACCACTGATGCAACTGACCAAACAGAAAACACTCTTAGTGATTTGGCCAGCTCCTTCCTCCATAGAATAGTAGTTCGTGCTAAAGTTTTACCATTTAATGATCTAGTGAGATGGGTGATCGAAAGTATTAATATAATAGACAGAGATTTCTTTACAACCAATGGAAGGATGTTCAGGACATTCAATCCTGAAGATGTCAAGAAAATGTATTAGTTGTCGGATCCCCAGTGACAGTACAAGGTATTCCTGGAAGCGTTCTCTAGGGAGAACGAGGGAGAATCAGACCCTATCAAACAGTGGAGAAATTTTCCTAATAAGCATAAAAATGAATCTTCTGGTATGTACTATGTGGACTCCTTAGCATCTCCATATTGTTATGTAGTTACTATGGTATGTAGGCTCTTTGGAAGCCCTGATTCTGCTAGATTTTCTATAGAAATGGTTCCTTTGATGGAAGGAGAAATCTACTCTTTTATTATGGTTTGGGCAACCATTCTATCAGATAAAATGGCCATTCAAATACTAGATTATAGAAGGAACATATTTTTCACCACCTGAGTCATGCCGCCATTTTACATGAGTGCTTACATAGTGGGCACAGTTTGTTTTAATTTCGACTTTCCCATTCTAGGTTAGAAATGGCTATTTAGGATCCAACCCCGATTCATATTTATCATAATTATTTATGGAAATCCGACTATAAGAACCATATATACAGACTTCGCCATGGTTTTATTTTACCTATTCATCAACACAGTTTTAACAAACCTGCTCCTCGGTTGTTTGACGAGGCTAGAATTGATTTAACTTCAATTGGCAGTTGGTTTGGGGAGGAGAAGTTCACCTATATTAGGGTTTTTGGCAGTATTACATACCCTCATGTCCTTCCACTCTATATTCCAGATAAGCTATTAGCTAGGGAAATAGCATACCAGATAGTGGAAAAAGGGATGTCTTGAAACCTTAAAGAATCTAAAAAACAAATATGGCCTTCATTTCCCCTCTGTTGTGGCACTTACAAATTGCATGATTTTAAACATGCTGAGAAAGAAGCAGAGAAAACTAAGGATTTGAGTCTAGCAATGAATCCTAAAAGATAGTATGATCCAAACAAGGTCGCTTACAATTTCACGAGTCAGGTGAAAATTAGTAAATTTATACATGAGAAGGATGAGTTTGATGACTTATTCACTTCAGTAGAGTTATTCTCACAAGTAACTCATCAGGAAAGATTCAAATTGGGAGCCGAAAATATGGAAAAATTCATGGAATACAGGACACGGAGGTTACAAACATTACCTCTTGATTTATTAAATACTACCCCTACTGTTCAGCAAGTAGAGCAGAGCGAGGAGCAGACTATTGAAGAGATTTCTAGGGAAGGGGAAACAATTGGAAATACCAGTGAACCCCTTAGCACAGATGTTAATATTGACCCCATCTTGATTAATGAATGGGAAAATTTTTATCAACAGATCAAAAGCCAGAATGACCCCTAAAACATTATCACATCAGCATTGCCCACAACACAACAGCCCATCATTACTGATAGTGCAATTGAAGGGACACCCAAAATGGACATAGCTCAAAAAGAGATTGAAATAATCCTTGAAAATCCTTCGAGACAAATTACATTGAATATTGAGGAAATAGCACCCTTGGATGTATTTTACAACCCAAAACATAGGGCTGTAGTTAAGAGATAGAGGAAAAAGAAGAAAATTTACTAGACATCATCGATGGCTCCTCAATATGAATTTATGAATGTTATATGGAAGGATTCAGAGGTCAATCCTTTTGACGATTTGACTAAGTTATCCCAATTTATAGTGGCATACAGAGCTGCTACAATTGACAAAGCCACTGAAGCTAACCAATTAATCAAAGAAAAAGATCAAAGGATTACTCAGCTTGAAGAGAAAACAGCAGTAGAACACCAGAAGATTAATCGGCTTGAGGAACAGTTGGAAGAAGAAAAACAAAAAAATGAGTAGCTTAAAGTACAATTAAACCTAGAGAAATAGAAGATTGACCAGCATGCCATCCAGAAACAACAACAGTTGTCTCAAGATCTCAAACAGCTTCAATTGCCACATCAACAAGAAATGAAGGCTAAAGAGGAGCAAATCTTACAACTACAACTATATATAGAACAGTTCAGAGATTATCCTAAGGTTGAGGAATTTAAGAAAGAATCCTTAGAAGCTAATAAGGCCTTATCTCAACAGTTCAATCTACATTGCCATAAAATATCTCTTGTCAACCCATTATGCATCATAACTACATCATTGATCGAGCAAGCAGTTGATACTAGATTAGAATTTGAGGATGCAGATGATAAGGTCACAAATTTCCTCTCCTGGCAAAGCACAGTGGAAGGAAGAGTTGCTAACCTACCAAAAATTCAAGAGTTGCATAAAGAAATATTATTTTCAGAATGGGAAACACAGTTGATAAAGGAAAAAAGGGCTACTTCCACGGCCAAGGCTATAATGAACAATGTGATTGAGTTGGTAAATGATAATTTATATGGAGCCAATTTAATTTCTGATTGTTCCCCAGGAAACCTTCCAAAAGAAAAAGTGTTAGAAAATCAATGGAAGTAGGATTTGGCCACCAAATATGAACAAATCAGTAGAGTACAAAGCCTTACTTGGGATACATATTGGTCCCTTTTGGTCAAGCCGCATAGCCAACATATGACCATCAAATGCCTTGCTAATGTTGTTGTTTGCATGATGCCCAAACTTTTAGATGCCACGTACATGGGACAACTACAATCCAGGATGAGTCATCCTCGGGAAATTCAAAACATGCTCTCAATTTTTCAGCTGCAGATACAGGAGAAGATATAGATAAGTGTTGTTGGGAAAAGTATCCAATACGGAATGACCCTATCCCACTCTAAGGGTGATAGTACCTCAGCAACAACTGAATGCAAAGCTATTCAAGATTACTTCTTTATGGGATGAGAGAGAGAAGAGAAGGATGATCTACTAACCGTTATCTTGCGCTTAATAGTCGATCCAGTCCTCACTCCTTAATGCTTGATCTAGCTCCTTGCTCTTTCACCGGCCCAGCTGCACAAAGATCCTGCAAAAGCACAAGAAGAGGAAACTACAAGAAGCATACATCCATAATCGATTCAGGGATTAGCATAAATCAAATATACAAGCATCTATTCACCATAAAGACACATGCATACAGAAGAACCTCAAATACTTTATTGATAGAAGAAGTAAAGTTCTGAGAGAGTTACAACCATAATAGGCCCAATCCAGCAACACCTCCCAGCAGAAAGAAATCTCCTCTTCACCTCCTTCAAGAAATCACCCAATAGTTCTATACACAAACCAACAACACTTCCTTACTTGCACAAAATTCCAGCCTCCTTAGACCTCATGAGAGAGCTCTATATATAGGATATTTGGAGAAAGGATGAGTCAACTTGAGGCTGGCATGAAGCTGACTAGTGTCCTCTCCCACTTTAGTTAATCTTCAGTTCTTGAGTCCACTTGGAGATTCTTGCTTCCACTTGGAGATCAAGACCCTCTTACTCATCAAAAGGCGAATTCCTTGACCCAAGTGTCAGTTTGGAAGCTTCCTGGGCAATTGACACCTTGCAGAATGACTGTGCCACTTGGCCAATCTCGCCTAGCGCAGGTAGCCTTCATCAGTTTTGACATTCAGTGCAGGTACAGAGTGGAGCAGTTGACATTCAGCGCAGATGCTCAGTGGAGCAGTTGACATGATCCAGAAATAGCCTGTTTTTGAGTGTTTTCAGGTGGAGAACTGATTTTCAGTGCTATGGTTTGTTGACCTTGTTCCTCTAGGGGTAAGAACAACATGTTTAGGGACTTTGGATCCCTCAGATTATTGACATTTCATGCTTCATGTTGTTAGGCACAAAAATGTCTATAACAATTGCCCCCTAAAGTATGAGGTCGTTTATCGGGTGAAATGCTTTATCAGGAGGATCTGAAGTTCATTCAATCGCTGAGAGGTTCCCTGTAATAAAATACAATACAATACATTATTTTTCATTCTGCTTTCATGATCTAGCTGAGGCGGGCATTCCCATGCTCAGCTTTATAAATTCATTTTGGTACATAGAACAGACGATCGTCTGATGGTAGACTGATAATTCTCTGCTGAAATTATCATCCTTTGAGTAGGATGATCATCTGCTACAACGATGTACATAACAAATGTCTTTATATTTCCTGAATATATATCGCAGCCCGGATGGATGGAACTAGATCCGGGGTCTTCAAACTCGTTCAATCTTCACTCTAAGTACAAGTCGATCCATGTGAGAATTTCGTTGAAGTCGAACATGGAAAGACATCGCTTGATTACCGGTCAATAATGTAAACCGTTAACAAGCGCGAGAGGAATCACCAATAATGACAATGACCCTCAAGGTACTGCAGTACAATTCACGTGGTGTGAATAAAGGACTTGGCGTTGAACACCACGCAAAATCTTCTGGTCGAAGGTCATTGATGTATACCTGTCGCCGGAAGTGAGAAACTTGCCATTGAGGCATGCAAGCTTCAAAGTACTAGGGGGGGTGTTCCTAGATCAACTTCTTGGATAATGAGCTGAAGTCGACAAGAAGCGATCCGTCAAAGGAGGGCCTTAATGAATCCCACATCGATGACACGGAACGGAGCTAATGATTTTAGTGGAGGCGAAAACAACCTGTGAAATATGATTCAGGGTGGCGATCATGGGTGGATGAAGGATAATGTATGGCAGTGGATGGGACACGGTTGACTCTTTCTGAACACATATCTTGAACATATAACGACACTGATGTGATGGATCGGTAGCATTACCCCAAATGTGGATGGTTTGGCGAGGACCATGGTGATGAGACCGGTGAATGAAACAACCCAACCCGATGTGATACGGAGGACAAAGTGTCATGTTCAAGAGCGACTTGCTACCATTAAAGCTTCGAGTTTCTCCCAATTTTTCCCCAGTCATTTCTGACCAGTACCTCTTTATTTTTGTCAAGCTTGAGGAGGATAACATATGCTTGTTCTATAACCTGCCCTTCGGGCAAGCCCATCGCTATGTTTTAACGAGCCTAGCAATAGGGAAACTCGTTCTCGTCTAAAGACAAGTTTGTCGCTATTTAATCATTTTAACGAGTCTAACGACAAGGAAAACTCGGTCCTTTTCATTTTTAGAGAGTCTGAAAAGGTACAGAAAGTTAACTCCAAAATTCCTTTTCCGTCATCTAATCCCTTAAGTCCGAAAAGGTATAAAACAATACATAAGGGATGAGTTTTCGATAATTTTAACGAGCCGAATAAAACAAGCACTCAACCTTTTTGTGTAATAATCCCTCAGGTCCAAAAAGATTAAAATCTAGAGGAGGGATAGCTCTTCCGGTCACTTTAACGAGCTGGAAGGCCAAAACTCGGCAAACTTTTCATATTTTACGAGTCAGATGAAAAGAGCTCAAAGAAGACTCGTCTTTTGAGGAACGAGTGATAAACAGGGATAGCAGCAGATTCCAGGTACAGGTTGGAATTTTCCAATCACGGCAGTGTCACAAGGATGGCTAAGTGAAATCACTCTTCGCAGCTGTTCCTCAAAAATGGGTAAACAATCATATGGAGGTGAACGATTGGCCAAATGAAATGGAGGTGGCGGGTGCAAACACGACCAAGGCTTTTATGGCTAATAAATTTACGATCACAATGGTTATTTACCAGGAAGTTCATTTTTTAACGAGCTTGAATTTGCTCAGAAGCTTATGTTTATTTTTTAACGAGCATGAACTATGACACTAAAACTGCTCGGATCTCGCTTTTCTATTTTTTAATGAGCATAAATTCCATGGTAAAACTGCTCGAAATCATGCTTATATGCCCCCATCATAATAATGCAAACGAGGCACATGCCCCCTAGTCTTTAGGGGGGGCGCTTCATTTTTTAATGAGGTTGACACTGTAAAGAACTATCCTCTTGACTCTTCATTTTTTAACGAGGTTGACCTGAGATGGGAACTATCCTCGAAGTTTTAGATCCATTAGAAATAGAAGGTTTCATATTCTGCTGTGGCCATTTCCGCCAGATTAATTGGAGGCGGTAGGGAAAAAGTACCCTTTAAAGTGGGATCTTTTAGGAAAATTACTCCGATATTTTGGAGAGAATGATTCCTTCCGTGGATCATTGGAATGCTTCCCGTAATGAATGGTGGCACAACTTCTGCCGAAGTTGTCGTCGAACTGCTTGGTTGATCTCTTCCTTTGCCGCTCGACAACTGCGAATTTCTGTTCCTTGTCGAAATCAAAGTATCATCCTGTTGTTTAGAGTTCGACACCATTAGCACCTGGCTCCCGGAAGTATTTCCACTATCAACCAGATTTTGACTTTGATTGGGAAACGGATCAGTCAACACAGCTGGATTTTTCGGACTCTTAAAGAATCTTTTTATCTCAGCTTTGTATGGACATTCTCTTGTCCAGTGATCCTCATCGCATATCTGACACCCAAAAGGTGGTTTCCCTTTTCCAGGAGAAGTTTTTTGAGGAGATGACTCTCCTTGTTTTTTCTTCTTCCCTTTGTTTTGCTTCTTCTTGCTTCCTGCTTGAATGGTTTCTTTGACTTTATCTTCTGATATGGCATTTACTTCCGAAGCAAGAATTTCTTCTTTTGCATTTTGATCCGAATTCTTACGGGCTTTCTTTGACGAAGCCTTTATCGATTTCGTGTTTGCTGTGCCAATCACGCCATCACCGGCATGAGAGTCACTATTTGATTTAGGAGGGGGAGGAATTGAAAACTCTGGTCTAGGGGCATCAGGTATTTTGTCATAGAGTGTGCCGGATTGAGTATACACTAAGTCCAAATATTGTGCACGAGCAATCACTTGCTCCTCTGTTACGACTCCCCCCTTGGCCACATCTTCCGTGATAGCCGGAAGTAACGACTTTATAAACCATTCAGCTAATAGCTGATCAGGAACATATGTTTTTACCATCCTACGACGACGACGCCACTCATGTATATGATCAGATATATGGGTAGCAGTCGTCTGTTTGAAGTTGGTTAATATTTCCGTTCCCGTTTCATACCTTATCGGTAATTGAAAATGGGTTAAGAAAGTCGTGGCTAGGGAACTAAAATTGTCGAAAGAGGCTCTTGGCAATTCAATATACCATTTAGCCACCGGACCTATCAATGTCCTCTGAAAAAGGCGAAGTCTTATCGAATCGTCGTTAAGGGTGTTTGACGAACACCATAGATGAAAAGTCGTCACGTGATTCGACGGGTCTTCACCTGGATTTCCATTGAATTTAGGAATGTCAGATGGAAGTTTATGAGGAATCGCTGGCCACCAAGGGGCATAAGCAATCAGATCATTGGTTAAACGGTGTAAATCAGGTAACTCTAAAGTTGCCACGAATGGTAACTGTTGATTCAGGTTAGGCGAAGCGTAACCAGGGTACGATGGAATCGCTTGAGCAGTGGGTCTTTGCATACCAGCGTAATGTAATTGATGTTGGTATGATTGATACGGTTGGTGGACTTGACCACTGTAAAGTGGTTGGTTTTGACCGTTTTGGATATACGGCTGTCCACTATTCGCAAAAATCTGCTGCTCAGACCCTTGGTACACTTGCTGGAACTGCGGTTGTTGGTATTGTACAATCCATGGTTGTGATTCCATGTTCTGTTGCACCATGCTAACCATTGGACCAAGGTGTGGGGTAATTGTACCCGTTTGTACTTGTGTCGTCCCACCGGTTGGTGATTGCAGTTGTGACCCATGGTCAAGCGACTGTTGCATTACAACCTGAGAAATCTGAGGTTGACATGTAACAGGAATCGCTTGAACTTGCGACACAGTTATAATAGCCGGTGTGGTTGGGATGTTCGTCACAGGTACACACTGTTGCATAGAATATACAATCCTTGGTTGTTGAGGCAGCATAGGTACCCAACTACTTGATGCAATTCCAGTATAACCTGAATACTGTTGAGAACTGCCATATGGATATCCTCCCGGAGGAGGTAATGAAAGGGCATACTGCCCCCCCATATGGTAGCAATCCGGAACTCACAGGGATTGTTAGTCCTTGAGGACTAGATGGCCCAAACTGACCTCCATGAGGATCAATCTGTCGAGTTTCAACATAAGAATTACCGGGTATTACTCCAGATGAACAAACTGGAACAGACCATACTGTCGACATAGTCCCTTGGTGGACTCCTTCTAGCTGTTGAGAGCTAGTTGGGACAGCTGGTATGCTGGCAAACATCGTTGCAGTGACGGCAGGGGCTTCTGCTGTCGCTGTGTCATTTGACACAGTCCTAGATGATGACGGTTGTTCAGACATTTCAAGTCTATCCAATAGATTGCCTAGCGATTCTACAGGGACTTCCACTTGTGGTGGATTAACTTCTGATGAAGGAAAGAGAGTGACCCCTACCCCAAAATGAGTTGGAGTACTTGCTTGCGGATCCTCTGCAATTTCCTCTATCGCAATCAAACCCAGTGGAAGAGGAAGACCGTCAGGTCCGTAAAATATTTCTGGTGCCGAAGAAGTGGTTGTTTCAACAGCGACAACTGTTTGGGGAACAAAAACTTTCTGGACCGGTTACAGCTGGAACTGGTTCAGGTACACAAGTATTTGCCCCCAGACTAGGATCAGTATTACTGTCCTTCTGTGGTTGTTGAACTTCTTCTATAGAGGTAGGGTTTCCAGAAATGTTAGGAGTAACCGGAACCTCAGTTGCAGTTGAAACACTTGTTCTAACTTTCAAAGGAGATCTTGAACCGGTTAAACGAGTTCGCTTTGCCTGTACTGTTTTCGATTCCGGGGACAAAGACGGTTGACTCGCAAGCCTCCGCGAACGACGGGTTTTCAATTGACTTTCTTCCACGATTGCGGATTACTCGACCAACTAAAATATTAAAAGGGGAAATTTGTGTTTCCGAATTGAATGAATTTTATTAGACGCTTTTAGACACAACTTGCTTTTTCACTTTTTAAGAGTCGAGAAAAAGCTAAAGATGACCCTAGTCTCCTTCGATGTATTAACGAGACCGAAGTGACAAATGCTCGGTTGGACTTTTTCAGTTATAGAGTTTGAAAAAGGCCAAAAGAAACTGCTCTGGAGATCTAGGCAGAGGGTGTGCCAAACCTTTCGCAAAACCACAGAATACGTTTTACGGTACGGGTGGTCGATCTTCGTGAATGCTGTGTTCACTGCATTGCGATCAGTAGGGCGGCCGACACGGTTTCCTATTGGATAAAGGCTTTATTCCTATTGGGGTCTCCCAATATATACGCGACGGTACGTGGGAGCACAAGTCCGTATTAGTGCCACCGACTCTCAGGAGGAATCACCCACCTTCGTCGAGATCGACAGTCACTACGTTTAACGACGCCGGAACACGTCTCTAGCTTAGACCTCTAGATTTTTGCGTTATGTTTCAAAGCGTTGTTAGGTTCATTCAATATATTTTAAGTTGATCTTTTTAAAGTTTGCCTTTCAAGGTTCACCACGAGATGTATTGATACAAATTCCTAAATGCAGTCTAAGATGAGAAGCAAGCTTTTTTCAATCTTTTTGACTTATGAAAATCTTAACTACTGAGGGAAAAGAGAGATAAAATCTTTTCACACAGATCAAAGAGCACTCGCTAATGCACTTTCTCCCTAAATCAACATACAAACTTATATTCAAAATGCAAAGATGCAGGTATTTCTTTTCTCTTTCTTAATGTTGGTGAAATGCAAAAAGAAAGTTGTTGTATAAATTTGAATTCAAATTCAAGTGAAAGCAAACAAGCTTGTCCAAAATCAAAAGACACCTTAAGATTTACTTGTTTCGACACTAGAAATATATAAACTCAAACCAATATGACGAAAGCAAAAGCTCAATCAGCTATGAACAACAAACAAACTAACTCTTAAGATCAAAACGACACTTTATCACAGGTCTAGATCTAAGAGGCCACAGCAAGACTAGTTCACTTTCGTTATGGGAAACTGTAAATGTATAAGAAATACACAAAGAACAAACACAGTTTCTTTATACAACCGAGGCGGAATAGTGACAAGGAAAGTTGGTTTCAGATAGGCCTACTGACTGGTAACAAACAGCAAAAAAACAAGAGTGAAAACAAGGCAAGACACAGCATGAAACCCCAGCAGCACAAGGCAGGACTGGTCCAACGCAGGTGGAACACTGCCTGTTTGACCTTCAGCGCAGGTAGCCCCTTCGGGAACTACGCTGAAATGCAAATAGCCTTTGTACAGCCTGCACTGAAGAACGAAACTTTCGTTTCTGGTGGTTTCCGGGTCACAGATTGCTCAAAAATTCACAGTTTTTGCTCAAATCAGAAGCTATTAGTCAAGGACACACTAAGGAATGATAAGGAGGATGAAAATCTATCACTAAGAGCTTATTAGAGTCCTTGTGGATCAGCTTTTCAAATTATAAACTTGCCCAGAAACTGAGCTAGAGTAGCTGCCCTCTACTTTGTATCTGAAAGATTCAAATACAGTTCGATTCGGTACTCCCTTTGTTTATAAAATGAATAGCAAAAACACAAGTAACCAACAAGATACGATCCCCAGCGGAGTCGCCAATTTGTTGTTGGGAAAAGTATCCAATACGGAATGACCCTATCCCACTCTAAGGGTGATAGTACCTCAGCAACAACTGAATGCAAAGCTATTCAAGATTACTTCTTTATGGGATGAGAGAGAGAAGAGAAGGATGATCTACTAACCGTTATCTTGCGCTTAATAGTCGATCCAGTCCTCACTCCTTACTGCTTGCTCCTAGCTCCTTGCTCTTTCACCGGCCCAGCTGCACAAAGATCCTGCAAAAGCACAAGAAGAGGAAACTACAAGAAGCATACATCCATAATCGATTCAGGGATTAGCATAAATCAAATATACAAGCATCTATTCACCATAAAGACACATGCATATAGAAGAACCTCAAATACTTTATTGATAGAAGAAGTAAAGTTCTGAGAGAGTTACAACCATAATAGGCCCAATCCAGCAACACCTCCTAGCAGAAAGAAATCTCCTCTTCACCTCCTTCAAGCAATCACCCAATAGTTCTATACACAAACCAATAGCACTTCCTTACTTGCACAAAATTCCAGCCTCTTTAGACCTCATGAGAGAGCTCTATATATAGGAGATTTGGAGAAAGGATGAGTCAGCTTGAGGCTGGCATGAAGTTGACTAGTGTCCTCTCCCACTTTAGTTAATCTTCAGTTCTTGAGTCCACTTGGAGATTCTTGCTTCCACTTGGAGATCAAGACCCTCTTACTCATCACAAGGCGAATTCCTTGACCCAAGTGTCAGTTTGGAAGCTTCCTAGGCAATTGACACCTTGCAGAATGACTGTGCCACTTGGCCAATCTCGCCCAGCGCAGGTAGCCTTCATCAGTTTTGACATTCAGCGCAGGTACAGAGTGGAGCAGTTGACATTCAGCGTAGATGCTCAGTGGAGCAGTTGACATGATCCAGAAATAGCCTGTTTTTGAGTGTTTTCAGGTGGAGAACTGATTTTCAGTGCTGTGGTTTGCTGACCTTGTTCCTCTAGGGGTAAGAACAACATGTTTAGGGACTTTGGATCCCTCAGATTATTGACATTTCATGCTTCATGCTGTTAGGCACAAAAATGTCTATAACAATAAGATGAATATTTTCAAAGGCAATCGCACTATTATTTTTGCAATTCAAATCCCAAATTTTAATGTTTGCAGTTCCAACATCTCTAAGCGATTTTTGTTGACAGTTTGTTTTAATTCTATTATATAAACCCTTTCATTTTATTGAAGAAGGGGTCCTAAATTTTTACAAAACCTATACTTGAGAAGTTGCACTTCTACACTTCTAAATTTATTTTTTATAGGCAGTGGATCAAGGTTTCAGATTTTTGTGAAAGAACTTTTTCAAGACTTGCATTTTTGTATCTCCTGGAAGTTTCTAGAATAAAAAGGTGGAACCAGAATGTTACTTACATATCAAGACTCAAATGCATGTGGTATTTCAATCACTATTATTTTTGTCTTGATTTAATTAGCATTCCATTTAATTTTCTATTGTTGGTGTATTCACACGCTTCAAGCAATTCTATATTGAGTCACTTCTGAATGATTTAGAATTGTTAAATTAGAGATATATGTCAGCAATAAATATTATTATGTCAAGCAATATGTTTTTATAATTACATTGCTTAATTTATTAAACAAATAAACCATTATTTAAATGCATCTTTCTATGGATAAGTAAACCATCTATGTGATTATTTGTCTGCTAGGAATTATCAAAAATCGCATTGTTATAAGATTACCCGAGTTACATAGATATATTTGTATATTTTAGGGTTATAGATTAAAATCATCTATCATATTTGTTATACATTTTAAAACACTCATTCATCAAACCATACATTATTGGGAAACTGGTCCCATAATATCCAGTCAGAGCCACCATACCAAATGGAAAAGGAGTTGTACTAAGGTCCAGACTGGATGGTTATCCCCCAATGTTGGTGCTACGATCTTAGAGGCATCAACATTTTTGGCACTAGAAGGAGGGCATAACTATGAATGGCAAGTAAATCTAAGTCGACAGGCCATTCTAGGAGTGAAACTCCCTCACCATCTCCCCCAACTTCTCCTTCGCAATCTAAATCTCCTATTCCTAAGTGAGAAGTTGGAAAGAAAAATACAACACCCATTACTGAAACTATAAAGACACCAGACAATTCTTCTCTTGAACCCCTTGAAGTACAGTCTTTGATTCATAAACTCCAATGGTTTTCAATATCCCATGAAGAGTCTGAGTTATCCCAAGGCAATGTGACTTTGCAATATATCCCATCGGAGTCGCTTACTAGAGAACACAGTGAAAAACTTGGCATTTGATCTAGAATTTATCCAGGACAAATAATTAAAGGTATTACCGACTCATGTGCATGGATGTGCCTATGCTACTTTATGAAACATATCGATACGACTGTGAAATACATAGACACTGAAGCAGTTAGAGAAAACATAACAAGCAAACATGTAAACAAAAGTTTATTAAGGATTTCACCCAATGCTCTTGGGTTACATCTCCTGGTCCAGCCTTCAGTGGTGGCCTCTCTATTATGTTTTCAAAACAAAGTTTTTACAACAGTGATTCTCACACAACAGATATAAATTAATAGGACTGGACTTGGATCCCCCAAGTCTTTGGAGTACATATACTCTCCTTACTAAAACTCGACCTCTACTGGTCACAGTAGTATGAGCCCAATCTGAGACTCATACATGACAGGCATATACGAAGAGTTCTCTTGAACATCTCAAGCCTTCTTTGCAGCACAAAAGCTCTCTGACTCTCTCTAGCTCTGTCTCGACACTGCATTTGCTCTACAGGTCAGCTTGACTTACTTTCTCTATTCTCTGCTCTCAACTTTCTGTGTCTAACTAACTCCTTTCTGTTTTTGTCAGTTCATGGATTTAAAGCCAATTTGCTTTCAGACTATTCGTTTCCACTTCCCGGATTTCTAGTTCTCCTGCCTCTGTCTATTTGAATTCCTCTGCTCTGCGTCATCATCATCACTATGTAATGCCTCACAGGGAGGTGGCCACCTGTTTCATAATGAACTGAGTGTCAGTTCTCTTGGAAATGTTTAAACTATTGTTATTTCCATTTAACTCCCAAAATGCCCGCGAACATGATTCTTTGGCCAACTCATCATTCATGTTGGACTTCAAACTTTATACAACTCGACCTATTTACCCCGTTGAATCCGGTCATCTATCAGATCACATTTCCGTTGTCAATCTGGAGCTTCCAAATCCTACGGTCTCCATCCATATCGGGCGGGTAAGTAGCCTAACGTTTACCCGTCCGATGTGAGTGGTTTTCTCTCTCTTCCACCGGATGCATGGCACCCAGTGTGTGGCATCGAGCGGAACTCGGTTGAAACTGCTTACCAATCAAAGCCCTTCAGATATCCTGTCAGTTATTGTGTGGGACCCACCTCTAATGGAAACAGTGAATTTCGTATGGTTTTTAACTTTTCAGGTCCGGGTCGCTTGGGGCTTTTTCTTCTTTGATGGGTTTGCCTGGTGATATCAGAAACCTCCCCCGTTTCTCAAAAAGACCTCCTGTTTCGTTGTTTCATGATAGCATGCATTACCATGAGCCAACGGTCTGCGCGCTTGACCGAGGGTCCTCATTTCTCCGTGCTACTCACAAATTATAATTGTTCTGAGGGTATTCCTGATAAGATTGACCTTTGTAAGTCTTTGAAAATTTTGCATGAATTTTACAGAGTTATGAAAACTTAGAAAGTGTTTTTGGATCCAATTCAGATCACGACCTTCCCATTGAAAAAAATCTTTTGGACCACCAAAAGTTGGTTTTTAAGCATCAATCAAGTGAGGGTATAGATTCCTTACTTGCCCAATTTCTATCCATTTTTCACTGCTTGGTTTTGAACCCTTGATTCCAATCCTGAGGTACTCAACATCCCCTCTATGTGTAGTTCTCACCTTCCTGTCCAGAACTATATCTTCCTGCAACTCATTGAGATATTCAGGCAACAGATCATTAATAGAAGGCAATTGACTCTACTCTTCAGGATCTTCAATTAAAGAATGTTCAAACAGTCTCAAGCTTTCTGCATTAACAACTGAGTAGATGTGCATGTAGGCTGGTAAATCAAGGTGAAAAGCATTCTCACCAATTTTCTCAAGTATCTTGAAAGATCCATACCTTATTGGCTTTATCTTCTTACCTTCACCTTGCATTCTGTCTTTGCTGATATACAGCCAGACTGGATCACCAAATTGGAAACTATGCTCAATCTGATGCTTATCATGCCTTGCCTTGTACTTGGCTTGGCTCCTTTCCAGCTGTTCCTGTACTACTTGGTGAATCTCTTGGATTTGTTCAATGAACTTGGTTTCCTTTTCCACATCACTGTGTTCATCAACTTCTATGTCTTTCCCAAAGACAAAATCCAAGGGAGGCCTTGGTGTGAAACCAAAACAGGTCTCAAAGGAGATCTCTATGTAGAAGAATGTTTAGCTCGGTTGTAAGCATGCTACACATAACATAAATTTTCATCCCAAAGCTTGGGATTCTTGCTACAATAGCCTCTAAGCAACTGGATCATTGTCCTATTGACCACTTATGTCTGGCCATCTGTTTGCGGATGAAACACTGTGCTCTTTTTCATTCTGGCGTCCATCAATTCCCACAAACTTGACCAAAATTCCCCAACAAATTAGGTATCTCAATCAGATATAATGGAAGTGGGTAATCCAAAATGAACCCATACATGCTGAAAGAACAACTTTGCAGTTTCTTCAGCTGTAAGTTGTTTGTTACAAGGTATTAAAATACACATTTTGCTAAACCTATCCACAACAACATATAAATAGTCATGACCTTTTCTAGATCTAGGCAGTACTCCAACAAAGTCCATGGAAACACTTTCCCAAGGATGAGAAGGAACTGGTAGTGGAGTGTACAAGCCTAGTTTTCTATTGCTCGACTTTCTTTTAGCACACATAGTACACCCTCTTACATATCTAGAAACCGTCTCATTCATTTTTGGCCAATAAAAAAATCTTTGCAGCTATGCAACTGTTTTACTTACACCAAAGTGACCTGATATTAAAGAAGTGTGTGCTTCTAGAGTTATCTTTACTCTTTTAGTTTGTGGAATGCATAACTTTCCAAAATGATACAAGAGCTAGTCCTTAACATGATAATCCAATTCTTCTACTTGTTTTCCTTGACTTAAATTTGCATATACATCTTTAAAATCTATATCTTGAGCATATTTTTCAATGTAGCTTTCATGCAATACTGAATTATGCTTAAGTATAGTAGATGAATTTATGATTGGTCTGGACAACATGTCTACAACTTTATTGTGTATGCCCTTTTTATATCTAATGACTAGATGAAATTGTTGTAGAAAACCCATCCACCTATAGTGTCTTGATTGCTGCAACTTATTTTGTGAGTGCAAATATTGAAGTGGTTGATGATCAGTATGTATAACTGTCTCTTTGCCCATTAGGTAATGTTTCCACTTTTTCACACTCTGTAATAATGCATACAATTCTTTATCATATGTGGAATAGGTAACTACCACAGAATTACATGTCTCTGAATGATAACATATGGGTTTACAGTGCTGCATCAACACTGCTCCCATGGCATAGTCACTGGATTCGTTTCAATCTCAAATGATCTTTGAAGATCAGGCAGTGCTAGTACTGGTGTTGTACTAATCTTTTCTTTCAAGATGTCGAAGGCTTTCTGTTGTTTGCCTCCCCACTTAAACACCTTGTTCAATCCTGTTAAAGCATGTAAGGGAGCTGCAATTAAGGAAAAGTTAGAAATAAACTTTCTCCAATATTGTGTTGCTCCTAGGAAGCTTCTAACTTCTGTAGTAGATTTGGGTTTAGGCCAATTTACAATGACTATAACCTTAAAGGGATCTATATTCGATTGAGCACCCCCTAAAATATGACCCAAATAATTCAAAGATGTTTTGCCAAATTCACATTTTGAGAGCTTAACATAAGGACTTTCTCTTTTCAAAACATCTAGAGTTTGCTTGACATCCTTTAAATGTTCTTCCCATGTTTTACTGAATATAAGAATGTCATCTAGATATATAATGACAAAATAATCAATAAAAGGTCTGAGTACACCATTCATTACTCTCATGAAAGTAGCAGGAGCATTAGTGAAACCAAAAGGCATAACCAACCACTCATGCAATCCTTGCTTTGTTTTGAAAGCATTCTTCCATGCATTTTCTCTGCAACTCTAACCTGATGATAGCCACTATCCAAGTCCAACTTGGAAAAATAAACAGGTTCTTTCAATTGATCTAATAGATCATCTATGTGAGGATGGGGATAACGATCTTTTATCGTTATCTTATTCAGTGCACGGTAATCAATGCACATTCTCCATGAGCCATCTTTCTTTCTCACCAAGACAATTGGAGACCCACATCATGATGTGCTAGGTCTTATGAACCCTTTCTCGAGTAGCTCCTGTACCTGCTTCTTGAATTCTGGATTCTCTAAAGTGGACAACCTTTTATACCTGTTGTTGCGGTTGTTGTTTCATCCCCCGAGTCTAACCCCAAATCTTTTTGAATAGCTGCAACAGTCTTCTTCTTTTTTCCCTCATATTTCTTAGGTTTCAGCTCTAGATGCAGAATCCAGCAATGTTCATCATCATGCCCATCCTTCTTACAGTGAGTGCATGAAGATTTGGTCTTTTGTACAGTATTTGTCTTCCTCTCTTTCTATTTCTATTTTCTTTTCTCCTTATTCTTGCTTGCAGTGGGTTTTTATGATCCCCCAACTTCTAGGTTCACATTCTTACATCTAGCCTCTAGATGTGTAGCCTGAATAGATACCTCATCTATGCTAGTGGGATTAAACATGAGAATAGTGTGCCTTAAGTAGTTGTGTAGATCACCTATATATTGTCTAGTCAATTTAACGTCTTAAATTTCTCTACATAAATTATCAATCCGGGTATCGTAAACTGATGAAGTGTGGTGCACCATATGTGCTTAGTTAACCTTTTTCTTACTTCGTTGTTTTATAGATTTTATTTTGTTTTGGGGTTTTGTTTCTGTTGGTTTCCTCAAGTGTCTAATTCAAATGGAAATCCTATTCTAAGGTCTTAAGAATATTTTTAAAGGACAAATATGGATAGAGATTTCAAGACAAGGCCTAAGGCCTATGTCCCTAATGGTAACTTCCAAAACTTTAGCACTTCAAAATATCTCAAAACATGTTATTGGTGGAATTAGTACTTGAACAAAAGTGTAAATATGCAGCTACTTCAATCAAAATGGAATGCAACAACCAATCAATGAGCTAGTGACTATGAAACCCAGTATCCTTGCTGCTGTATGAAAAAGAAAGTAAAAATTGAACTTAAAGCAACTCAAAGACTGAAAGCAAAGCAACTAATTCATCACACTACTTCAACTCTTCTGATCCTTTACCCTTCAACTCAATCTACCTTATGGGAAGCAATCATGAACAAGTTAAGCAATATGATATCTAAATTGCAAGAAATTAATGCATAAAGGAAACTAATCACACTACTTCAACTCTTCTGATCCTTTACCCTTCAACTCAATCTACCTTATGGGAAGCAATCATGAACAAGTTAAGCAATATGATATCTAAATTGCAAGAAATTAAATTGCATAAAGGAAACTAATCACACTACTTCAACTCTTCTGATCCTTTACCCTTCAGCTCAATCTACCTTATGGGAAGCAATCATGAACAAGCTGAGTAATATGATATCTAAATTTGCATGAAAGTAAATGAGCAAAACAAAGTTGAAATAAATAACAATGCTGGAATTAGAACTCAGAAAATAAATCAGCAGAAGGACAAGATGATTCCGTCATGTCATTAGTCATTAAAAAGCTATGTGCATTACAACCTACAATCAACCGGTTGAACACACTTTCATGAATTAAAATTGCATGAATGAAAAATCTAATCTATCAAACTTGAAAGCAATCAAATGACATAATGAAATCAAAGCAAAATTTACAAAATGAAATCTACTCTACCTTACATTCTAATATGCTCCATGAGATCTACTTCACATCCCCTTCCATGTTGAGAACATCAAATCTTTATTCAAATTCTTCAAAATTACAAAGTACAACAAAGCTCTCCAAAGTTTTCAAAAGCCATCAAGGAAGAACTACAAACTCACAAGCTAAAAAGACTTAAGAACTCCAAACTCTAAGCTCTAAGCTCTAAGCTAACAAATGAAGGAGAGAGATCTCCTATTTATACAAAAAGATGAGAATCCATCTCATTAATGAGAGTCCATGAATCTCTCCCTCTACCTCTAGAGTCCTAATCAAAATAGGAACTGATAAGGCACATGTCTTCTTAGAGTTACAATACAATTAGGAGATGTGACACATATCCTCATGATCCCATGATTCTTTCCACTCAAATTCGAATTTGGCCTTAGAGTGCCACATAAGGGTCTTCTAGAAGTCTCCTTTCAACTTACACATGTCAACAATCTCAACCCATTTGTTAGGTATAAGCATAAGCACATTCTTTTCTAATTTTTAACCACAAATTCACTTAAAAGGCTTAGAATTAATAAAAATTGGAAAAACATAAATGTGGCCCAATGATAATGAAAGTGGGATGAATGTGGTGACATAGTAGTGAAATGGAGGTGAAATGGAGGTGATATAATGGACATAATAGTGAAAGTGTAATGGAAATGAATGACATTTTCAAGACTCAACATACCCCCCAACTGAAGCTATTGCATGTCCTCATGCAATATATATTA
Source organism: Pinus tabuliformis (assembly GCA_031772625.1). Classification (NCBI taxonomy): domain Eukaryota; kingdom Viridiplantae; phylum Streptophyta; class Pinopsida; order Pinales; family Pinaceae; genus Pinus; species Pinus tabuliformis. The sequence continues at coordinate 113,092,428 of CM062812.1, forward strand.
CATTAACTCTTTTGATCCTTGAGCTTTGGCTTAACTTTGCATGATATCATTTGATAACTTTATATTTCTGCAAGGTGTTTCACTTGAATTGCAACATGGTTGGTTCTTGTGTTACAACCATTTTTTTTTTTTTGCTGCCTTCTATTTTGATCTTTGAACTTTGCATAATGATATTTTGCTTATTGTTGCAAAGTATATCTTTATTGGATTGCATGATGGTTGGTTCTTGTGTGACAACCATGATTTTGTTTGTATCCAATTTATCCTTTAAGCACTTTTTTCAAAAGCCATTGTATGCTCATAATAGCAATGTAATAATTAATATATCTTGGAAGTATGTGAGCTCCTGAATATGATATGGACATGGCAAGATATGAATATGAATGTATCTCCCCCCAAAACTGATGGTATTGGCAATTTTATGAAATGAGGAAGAGAAATGTTTTTCCAACAATTATCATTCTAGCTTTTTATGGAATTCTATGGTCAAAAGTTAGAAAATGACGTATCTTCACTTACCCTTGGAATGGATGAGTTGTATGTGTAGTGGCTGAAAATTTCTGATCATATTCTTCTTCAAGTGGCTGAACAAGAGGAGTCATGGATAGAGAGATAGGATGACTTTTTATTGCTTCTACTAAAACTTGCTGAATTTGCTCCAAAATGCTGAAAATAATAGTCTTCATGTCTTCAAAACTCACTGGCACAATTCCTACTATGTGAAAAGATGTTCTGATGTTGAACATAGTAGGAAATTGTTGTCTTAGTGGCCATTAATGGATTCCACTAGTCAACACGAGAACTCTCACCATTGATGACAATGAGAGTCAAGATGCCCAAACACATCTTGTTATGCACGAATGAATTTGTCGATGTCGAGTCACCTAGAAGATCTAACGAACAAGAGACATTAATGTATTCCCATTGTTTGTCAGCATGAGGACTTGCCATTAAGGCATGCAAGCCTCAAGGTGTTTTTACAAAGAACTTAGACTCAAAGGACTATGGAATCAATAATTTGCATTGAAGTAGGGCTTATTTGCGGAATGAAAATGACAAGGAATGGAAGATGAAAATGGAAGATGGCAATGGAGAGTAGAAATGGTAATGGGCAATAAGCACACGAATGAGCATCTTGCTTTTATTTGTGAGTTATGAATGGACAAAAAGAGATGGAAAGTGTATGTGAATGTAAATGGAAAATATGGAGGAAAATGAGATGAATGGCTTATTATGAAGTATGGATGTGATCGATGGATGTGATGGAGACAATAGTATCTGAAAGTTTTTCAAGTGTTTGGATCTGATTTTGCATCAGCATATTTCCTCTTTGTTGTTGATCATCCTCTTATGAAACAAATTGGTCTCTTAGAGAGACACCATTCTCTTGTAGTCATTTGTCCTTCCTCGTGGAACCTGCAAAAAAACTAATACTTCTTCTGCAATGGAATGTAAGATTATCAAAGGAGAGAGGTGATCAATCTCTCTAGTTATGATATTTACACACAAAACAAAGAATTTGTATTAATGAAACAAATTCTCAAAGGAAAAATCAAAAGAATTTATACCTGCTTTGGAATTGGTGCTCCAAGTTGAATGTTGCTTCCTTTCAGCAATTTATTTCATTATTTGCCATTTCAAACTCTAATGATATATTTCTCATTGTGTAGATCTTGTTGAGATCTTTCCAATGGTACTTAAATCATCAAAATCTGATTTTGTATGAGAAAGATAGGTTGATTTGAACAATGAGGTTTTTCTGGCTATGAAATTAGGGAACAGCTGCGGAATTGGACTTTAGCTGTGGAATGTGCACAGTTTCTGTAGCTAAAAATCTTGAATAAAAAGTTAGCCATTCATTTTTCATCATCAATCGAAAGTTAATCAATACCTTCAGAAAAGTGAGAAAATAACTTATTCATTTCATTGATTCAAACTTATTATTTTTTTCTTGACATGCAGCGACTCAGTGTGGCAACTCAGTATGGCGACTTAGTGATAACACACAATTTGACTTCCCTTTGACCGGGGTCTTTTTCATCAAATTTGATCAAATGAATAGGACACCATCCATGTACTAACATTCCCCCAGCTACCCATGTGGCTTGTTTTGCTTAATGACACCTGCAACCTAGAGTTTAACAAAACAACTACGGAAAGTTAAGCCAACTGCGGAAAGTTGAATCAGTTGCAGAAAGTTAAGCCAGCTGCGGAAAGTTGCTGGAACAGTCAACCATCAGTTTTGAACTTTTTTTTTTTTTTTTATTGTCTACATTTAGGAACTCTGTGAATGGAGCAAAACAATTTTATTGATGGACTTATAATTTGATAAACAGAATATAACCATGATCATAACTATTTGGCCCTTTCATAGACTTAGGCCCTTCTGGTTCTGCCCTTAATAACCGACCCATCCTTTCCTCTGTTTAAAATTCAATCTGGAATTCAACTGCGTGTGATGGTTGAACAGAGGTAAGATGACTATGTTGCAAGGTTTATGGAAGAATAATGGCTGAAAATGGAAGATGGATACGGGTAACGGGAGTGTTCAGGAGCTGTAAGCAGAAACAAAGGATGAGGAGCCGAGATGAGTTCACAAAATGAAATGGAGACGTATGCGAATGAGGTGCAGCTTTAACACAATGGTAGGTTAGTGAAGTGGAGTTGCAATTTTTGAACTGAACGGCTACGTGAGAGACGTTACACGTTGATGAAATGGTTGCGCAAAGTACGGTGGAGAGGAGCTGTATGAGTTTTAAACACGTCTTTGTTGCTGGTCGTGAAACTGAAACACAGTCACGTGGGACTGTTAGTTATTAAAGAAATGTAATTAAGCTTGAATAATAGCACATAGTTGATTCCTATTTAGATTTCTCTTCCTCAGGCATGCGGAATTACATCACAGCCTGTTCATTTAATTAAAATTCCGTTTTTTTTCACGCGGCAGTCAAAAATGCACTCCAAAGAACCGCAAATTTCTCCCAAACCGCCACGAATCTCTTCAAACGGTTTCTGGGTTATCTAATTAACTCAGCTGGCGAAAAAACCCATGTTTTATTTTCTTCAAATTCGCCTCCGTTTGGGAAAATCAAGCATTTTAAATTAAACATTTTTCTGTTGTTTACGTTTTTCTGAGTTAACTGTTCTGCATTCGGCCTGTAGAATTTTTGAATTAGTGGTAAGACAATACGCCTTTGTTTGACAGTGGTAGTTTTCACACTATTGATTCTTATTGGAAATCTATGTGGGAGGCTGTCTGATGAGTCAGAAGGAGAAGGTCAGGAGGAGCAGGAGCAGGCTTTATCTCCGCAATAGTCTCATAGGTGACCCGATCACTTGCCCTCACAATTGGTATATGAATAATGAAATCCTTCTGAGATGAACGTAGTTGCTGATTTGGAGGCATTCATTGAAGAGGGAGGGCAGCTACATAAATTTCAAATCCAACCACAGGAAAGACACACTAATGAATAATGCACTATTTGAAGAATCGTGAAGCCATTTCATAAAGAAAAGTGGGAGTGCAGTCATCTATAAGTTGAACCCAAAAAAATAATCATGAGACCGTTTAGGGAGTAAACGTATGGTTTATGGAATAAGGTCGTGGAATGGTTTAATAGGGTGTTCCAGTGGCTAATCTCTCATCATCATGGCCCAATTCGTTCGCCTTAACAAAAAGCTTAATGTGCTTCTATTTTTCTTTCATTTTTTTTTAGGCATAACAATCCTTTTTCTGATCCTCCAGATCACACAAAGTGCAGGAGGAGAGCATACTCAAGAATTATTAATTTTTTTTTTACTTAACAATCCTTTTTCTGATCCTCTAGATCACACGAAGTGCAGGAAGAGAGCATACTCAAGAATTATTATTATTATTTTTTTTTTTCAGATGTAAGAAATAAGGTCTCCTAATTACACTTCCCCGGCAATGGCGCCAAAATGTCTAGTCAATTTAACGTCTTAAATTGCTCTACATAAATTATTAATCTGGGTATCATAAACTGATGAAGTGTGGTGCACCATATGTGCTTAGTTAATCTTTTTCTTAATTCGTTGTTTTATAGATTTTATTTTGTTTTGGGGTTTTGTTTTTGTTGGTTTCCTAAAGTGTCTAATGCAAATGGAAATCCTATTCTAAGGTCTTAAGAATAATTTTAAAGGACAAGTATGGATAGAGATTCCAAGACAAGGCCTAAGGCCTATGTCCCTAATGGTAACTTCCAAAACTTTAGCACTTCAAAAGATCTCAAAACATGTTATTGGTGGAATTAGTACTTGAACAAAAGTGTAAATATGCAGCTACTTCAATCAAAATGGAATGCAACAACCAATCAATGAGCTAGTGACTATGAAACCCAGTATCCTTGCTGCTGTATGAAAAAGAAAGTAAAAACTGAACTTAAAGCAACTCAAAGACTGAAAGAAAAGAAACTAATTCATCACACTACTTCAACTCTTCTGATCCTTTACCCTTCAGCTCAATCTACCTTATGGGAAGCAATCATGAACAAGTTAAGCAATATGATATCTAAATTGCAAGAAATTAAATTGCATAAAGGAAACTAATCACACTACTTCAACTCTTCTTATCCTTTACCCTTCAACTCAATCTACCTTATGGGAAGCAATCATGAACAAGTTAAGCAATAAGATATCTAAATTGCAAGAAATTAAATTGCATAAAGGAAACTAATCACACTACTTCAACTCTTCTGATCCTTTACCCTTCAGCTCAATCTACCTTATGGGAAGCAATCATGAACAAGTTGAGTAATATGATATCTAAATTTGCATGAAAGTAAATGAGCAAAACAAAGCTGAAAGAAATAACAATGCTGGAATTAGAACTCAGAAAATAAATCAACAGAAGGACAAGATGATTCCGTCATGTCATTAGTCATTAAAAAGCTATGTGCATTACTAACCTACAATCAACCGGTTGAACACACTTGCATGAATTAAAATTGCATGAATGAAAAATCTAATCTATCAAACTTGAAAGCAATCAAATGACATAATGAAATCAAAGCAATAATTACAAAATGAAATCTACTCTACCTTACATTCTAATATGCTCCATGAGATCTACTTCACATCTCCTTCCATGTTGACAAAATCAAAGCTTTATTCAAATTCTTCAAAATTACAAAGTACAACAAAGCTCTCCAAAGCTTTCAAAAGCCATCAAGGAAGAACTACAAACTCACAAGCTAAAAAGACTTAAGAACTCCAAACTCTAAGCTCTAAGCTCTAAGCTAACAAATGAAGGAGAGAGATCTCCTATTTATACAAAAAGATGAGAAGCCATCTCATTAATGAGAGTCCATGAATCTCTCCCTCTACTTCTAGAGTCCTAATCAAAATAGGAACTGATAAGACACATGTCTTCTTAGAGTTACAATACAATTAGGAGATGTGACACATATCCTCATGATCCCATGATTCTTTCCACTCAAATTCGAATTTGGCCTTACAGTGCCACATAAGGGTCTTCTAGAAGTCTCCTTTCAACCTACACATGTCAACAATCTCAACCCATTTGTTAAGTATAAGAATATGCACATTATTTTCTAATTTTTAACCACAAATTCACTTAAAAGGCTTCGAATTAATAAAGATTGGAAAAACATAAATGTGGCCCAATGATAATGAAAGTGGGATGAATGTGGTGACATAGTAGTGAAATGGAGGTGAAATGGAGGTGATATAATGGACATAATAGTGAAAGTGTAATGGAAATGAATGACATTTTCAAGACTCAACATATACTTCAGCAGAGTTTCAGGTGAGTCTATAGAAATTCCTAGAATCAAAGCTCTTTTCCTTGGGTGTAACCTTGTACACTTCACCCTTTTAATTGGCGAAGAGTTAACTAGCTCATCATGGTTTTCTGCATATAGGTTGGTGGATAGAATTTCTTTTTAATTGCAGAAACACATTCACTCTAGATAGAAAGAATTTTACCATGTTTCTTTATGTCAGCTTGTGTCCTGCCTTCCCACCATACCAAGGAAGTGCCTCCAAGGCATAGGCTGGCCAGCTAAATCTTACTCTTTTCTAAATCAATGCTCTGTACTCTACAATAAACATCAATTTGTCTAATCCAATTATCTAGCTTCTTTGCATTCAACTCTCCATTATATATCAACAAATCAAATTTAACATCTAATTTAATCAAGGATGCCTTCTTTTTATTTTCAGGGCTACTAGGAGGTGTGGGAAGTTTTTCTTCTTTCCCTTTGCCTTTAGAGTGGTCATGGAGGAGAGATTATTCTACTCCTTTGTCTTGTTTGGAGTTTTATGAATCTTCATCTCTATCTTTCTTAAATTCCCTATACATTTCCTCCACCATGGCTTTCATGGTCAAGAAACCATCCATGAACTAGGAGTATGATTCCAAGGAGTTTTCTTTCGACATTTTCCTCTTTGGGTAGACTCTTCCAATTTCTGGGTTAGCTCCAAAACTCTCCTTCTCCTAATTTAAGCTTTGATCTAGTTAGCATTCAATAGAAAAATCTAGGACAATCTTGTCTAACCTTAGTAACCTTTGAGCTCTGATACCACTTGATCTGGAATTTATCCAGGACAAAGAATTAAAGGTATTACAAACTCATGTGCATGGATGTGCCTATGTTACTTTATGCAATAGATTGATAAGATTGCAAAAGACATAGACATTGAAGCAGTCAGAGAAAACATAACAGGGAAACATGTAAACACAACAAGTTTAATAAGGAGTTCACCCAATGCTCCTGGGCTATGTCTCCCGGTCCAACCTTCAGTGGTGGTCTCTCTATTATGTTTTCAAAGCATAGTTTTTACAATAGTGAGTTCAATTTGAGTCTCACACAATGGATATAAATCAGTAGGACTGGACTTGGATCCCCCAAGTCTCTGGAGTACACAGAATCTCCTTACTGAGACTCAACCTCTACCAGTCACAGTAGTATGAGCCCAATCTGAGACTCATAAATGACAGGCATATACAGAGGAGTTCGCTTGAACATCTCAAGCCTTCTCTATAGCACACAGGCTGTTTGACTCTCTTTGGCTCTGTCTCAATGCTGCCTTTTCTCTGTAGGTCAGCTTGACTTACTTTCTCTGTTCTCTACTCTCAGCTTTCTGCGTCTAACTAACTCCTTTCTGCTTCTGTCAGTTCATGGATTTAAAGCCAGTCTACTTTCTGACTATTCATTTCTGCTTCTTGGCTTTCTGGTTCTCCTGCATTTGTCTGGTTGAATTCCTCTATTCTACGTCATCATCATCACTGTGTAACGCCTCACAGGGAGGTGGCCACCTGTTTCATAATGAATTGAGTGTCAATTCTCTTGGAAATACTTGAACTGCCATTATTTCCGTGTAACTCCTAGAATACCCACGAACATGATTCTTCTACCAACTCATCGTTCATGCCAGACTTCAAACTTTATAAAACTCGACCTGTTTACCCTATTGAATCTGGTCATTCATCATATCGAATTTCCACCGTCGATCTGGAGCTTCCAGATCCTATGGTCTCCATCCATATCGGGTGGGTAAGTAGCCTAACGTTTATCCATCGGATGTGAGTTGTTTTCTCTCTCTTCTGCCGAACGTGTGGCACCCAATGTGTGGCATCGGGTGGGACTCGGTTGAAACTTCTTACCACTCGAAGCCCTTTCGATATCCTGCCAGTTTTCATGTGGGACCCACCTCTGACAGAATGGGTGAATTCCATATGTTTTTTGACTTTTCAAGTCTGGGTCACTCGGGGTTTTTCTTCTCTTAGGGGTTTTCTCGGCGATATGCTTGTCGCTAATCACATATCAGAAACCTCCCCCGTTTCTCAAAAAGACCTCCCGTTTCGTGATAGTACGCATTACCATGGGCCAACGGTTGGCGCGCTTAACCGAGGGTCCTCATTGCTCCACGCTGTTCACAAATTACAACTTTTCTAAGGGTATTCCTGATAAGATTGACCTTTGTAAGCCTTTGAAACTTTGGCATGAATTTTAAAGAGTTATGAAAACTTAGAGAGTGTTTGTGGATCCAATTCGGATCAGCATTCCACCAGTTTAATTCCCTCTACCAAGTTGAAAAAGCGTTAGGAGGACACCATCTGAATCTAACAGTGAGACTCTATCCTCATCATTGTCCATTCCATCCATACCATTGCAAGGTCATCCATCCCTTTCCCAACTTTAGATCATAGTCCAAACAAGTACAGGAACTTCAACATCCTCTACCTAATCACTTTCAACTGCTTCATCACCCTCTACTACTATTAGCTCAATGATGGCATATAATCAACCTCAATCAAGGCCATGGAACAATCCAGGAGTAGTCAGAATGCCTGCACCTTTGAGTCAATTGCCAGCACATCCTGAAAAATGGTTATCAAAATTTAATCCTGACATCGGCCTGTTAGCAAAAGAACATATAAATAATTTCATGTTATCAATCAACTTGAATGGAGTAATGGAAGAAGATGTTGTTTTTAGACTATTTCCATACACTCTACAAGGAGCGGCAGGATTGTGGTACTTTCCATTACCACTAAGGTCCATTAATAGTTGGGATGCTTTTCAGGAGCAATTTCGAACTAAGTTTGGAGACGATAGGTCTACATCCACTTTGATTAATGATTTGTCCAATATGAAATCTGAATCAAAGGAACCCATCAAAGACTTCAACTCACACTTTAATAAGCTATTGAATAAAATTCCTGCGACATCCAAGCCTAGTGAAGAAGTCAGAAATGAATGGTATCTCTCTGCCTTACCTTCAAACGTAGCCATCTTCGTTGATAGGGCTGTTAAACCAACATTAGCATAAAATATGAAGGAAGTGATCGCTATTGAAAAACGTATCCTTGCTTTGGAAAAGAAAAACGCTCTAGAATAAAGGAAATCCAAAAAATTTACCTTTAGAGATGATTCAAAGAATAAGGAAATCAAGGATTCATATGACATGGAAGGTTTACAAAAAGTTCTTAAAAATATGTCTAATGAAATGGTTGAAATTAAAAAGCAGGTGGCTGAAACTTCTACGAAAAGACCATTTAGGAACTTTAAAAGGAATCTGCCAACTGATCCTAAACCACATAATGCTATATCTAATGTAGAATCTGATTTGGATGATGGTGAAGATGAAGATATAGTTTTATCAGCTGAAGAAATGGAAGAAGATGAAACAGTTGAATGTCATGGAATGTAGGACTTTATCTTACCCAATTCTTATAATGAAAGTGAACAGGAAGCTCTCCCAGTAAATACCAGAAGAAAAAGTATAGCAGAGCCTAATTAGGCAAATTCCAAGAAGAAAAACTCAAGTCCTGTTACTAAAGACAAAGCTCCCACAAAGAAAACTCCAATTATGTCCCCCCACAATCAACCATCATCCTCCATTCCTCCCTTATCATCTAAAACGCTAGTAGTTTCAGACTCCATGAATTATAACATTATGGAAGAAATGAAGAAGACTCGAGAAAACATTTCTTTGCATGAACTTAGCAGGCTCAAACATCAACACAAGTTTTTTCTTAAAGAATTAAATGTTGTACCTTCTTCTCCTTTTCCAACTAGTGTATTATCCAAGGTTGATAAAGGATCAGGTAAGCCAGCATATGATAAGGTAGATGCTACTAATGTTGTTTTAATTGGGGATAGGTAGAATTTTCATACTCCTCTTTCTCTCTTGACTTATGAGATCTATAATAGAAATTAGCATAACTGCTTAATAGATTCATGGGCTTCATCAAATATAATGCCAGCCTCAACTTGCTCCAAGCTAAATATTGAGCCCCAAAAGTCTGTAGTCCATATAGTTGAATTAGATCGAACTAAGGTACAAGTTTTAGGAGAGATAAATTCAGTTACTATCAGATTATCAACTGATCCCAGTGTTTTCCAAAGAATTGATATATTAATTGCTGACATCCCTGAGATTTATGGTTTGATCCTTAGCAGAGATTGGTACGAAAAACTTCACGGTTATATTTCGATTGATTGGTCTCACATGTGGCTTCCCTATAATGGGAAACCAAATCAAATCAGAATAGATCGTGAAAAAAATTTGACTCATATAGTAACTGAGTTTGAACTAGAAAATCAACCTATAACCTTCAATAATAACATTCTCAGAAACTATTCGGCTGAGCCATTTTTTTGGAATTTTAATGCTCAACAATCTCCTTTTCCTGTTAATAGTGTCATATCACAAATAGAAAATTTTTCCCATACTAATACCTCAAAGTGTGTTAATGTTTCTGATGAACTTGTAAATAAGCATATAAATAAGCCTTTGTTTTGGTCTTTTTATTTTGATGGATCAAAATTCAATGACAGTGCAGGAGCAGGATGTATTTTAGTTATTCCAGAAGGAGAAAAATGATGTTATTGTGTATATTAGAATTTGAGTGTACCAATAACACTGCGGAATATGAAGCATTGATTCAAGGGCTTTATAAAGCAATAGGCCTGAATATCAAATATCTAAAAGTATTTGGTGATTCCAAAATTGTCATTAAACAAGTAAGAAATACTATCCATTATCTCCCAGTTCATCTCAAACATTATCAATCACTTGTTCAAGATCTCATAACTAATTTTCTGGCATTTGAAATTTCTCCTATTCCTAGATCATAGAATGCAACAGCTGATCTTTTGGCTAATGTTGCTTCTAAACTCCTTCCATTTGAGGGTTACAGTCCAGATAGATTTTCTATTGAATTATTTTTTCGGCCATTTGTCCCAGATAATGTCACCAAATGGCATGTATTTAATCATGATGAGGAAATCTTAAATTTCTTGACCTCTAAAGGATCTTATGATGATTAGATTATCAATGAAAGCGATCATGATATTCAATTAAAACAAAGACTCAATGAAAATCCTATTCCTAAATCTGTGGTCAAGCTCGAAGATATTTATGATATTATGGATAGATTCAAAAAGGTCACTAATGCAAAACTTCAAAGTTCTAATTTAGGGCTTGAATTAGTAAATCTTGGCACTGAGGCCAAACCCTAGAATGTGAATCTAGGGCTTGGACTTTCATCAGATGAAATATTTTCTTTCATCATATTATTAAACAAATACAAATATGTTTTCTCTTGGAATTACGAAGATCTGAAAACTTATGATACCTCTATCATTCAACACACAATTCTAATGATTTCTAATGAGAAACCTATACAACAGAAGCTAAGGAAAATTCACCCAAATCTCGAAAGTCAAATCAAAGTAGAGTTGAATAAACTCCTTAAAGCTAAAATAATCTTTCCTGTCAGACATTCTAAATGGGTCTCAAACTTGGTACTTGTAAGGAAAAACAATGGTGATATTAGGATTTGAATATATTTTAGAAATCTCAAAAAAGCATGTTAGAAAGATAATTTCCCATTACCAACAATGTAACAGATACTTCAATCAATAGCTGGTTCAGAGTTAATGTCTTTTCTTGATGGTTTTTCAGGATACAATCAGATAGTAGTACATCTAGACGATAGATTAAAGACAACATTCAGGACTAAATGGCGAACATATGCTTATCAGAAAATGCCTTTTGGTTTGATAAATGTTGGAGCTACTTTCCAACAAGCCATGGATATATCCTTCAAAGGTTTGATCAATCAAATAGTCATTTTTTAGTTAGATGACATAACTATCTATTCTAAGAAAAGGAGCAATCATCTGCATGACTTAAGATAGATCTTTGAATGTTGTAAAAGGTATGGGATTTCTTTAAATCCCAAGAAATCATTCTTTGCTCTTAATGAAGGTAAGCTCTTAGGGTTTATTGTATCCAAAGATGGCATATAAATTGATCTAGAGAGGATAAAAGAGATTTTTGATATTACTTTACCACGCAATAAGAAATCTATGCAATCATTTTTGGGATCGATAAATTTTGTGAAAATATTTGTTCCTAATTTTTCTCATTTAGTTTTACCCTTGCAATCCATGATTAAGAAAATTCAATTTTCAAATGGGGACATAATGAAAAAGATGCTTTTGACTCGACCAAACAAGCAATCATTAATGCTCCTTCATTGAATACTCAAAATTTTTCTAGTCATTTTATTTTGTATACTTTGGCCACTGAAACATCTTACGCTACTGTTTTAACACAGATCAATGATCACCAAGTAGAAGCACCCATATCTTTCTTTATCTCTAATTTGCAAGGTGTTAAGCTCAACTATTCTGAAGTTGAAAAACAAGCTTTCGCTGTATTTAAGTCTATCAAACACTTTAGACCATTCCTCCTAAAAATGCATACTAAAGTAATAGTCCCATTCTTTGCAGTGAGACAATTGCTAGTTCAAAGGGAAGTAGGAGAGAAGAGAGCTAATTGGGTAACAATTTTACAATAGTATGATATTGATATTAAACCAACAAAAAAATTTAGAGGGAAAGGTTTTTGCAGGTTATTGGCAGGAGCATCCAATATTCTAGACCATGAAGATTCAAACAATATTGCACTAGTAAATGAGATAAATATCATTAATTCTGAATCTCAATATGTTGATCTTATCTTTTACTTGAAAAATGGATATGCTCCCCCTAAATTTAGTTACAAAAACAAACATGCCTTAATATTAAAAGCCAAACACTTTGAAATCATTGATAATGTGTTGTTCAGGAGAAATTATGATTCAATTTTATTAAGATCTCTTGAAAAAACTAAAGCACAAATGGTTTTGTAGGAATTACATGATGTCCCAGTAGGTCGACATTTTGGAGGAGATACTATAGCTCGCAAAATAATACATGCTAGATATTATTGGCCAACTTTATTTAAAGATGCCCATGACTACGTAATAAAATGAAAGATATGCCAAACTTCTAGCAGAAGACAAAGGAAACCAGCGTTTCCTTTACAACCAGTAAACATTGAGCAACCATTTGAATAGTGGGGGCTTGATATTATAGGAGAGATTGTTCCACATTCTTCCGAGCAACATAGATACATCCTCACAGCCACAAACTACTTCACAAAGTGGGTATAAGAAATTCCACTAAAAGTAGCCAATTCTGATGCAGTTATTGAATTTATTAGTCAATTCATCATTACAAGGTTTGGTTTACCTAATGCGCTTATTTTTTATAATGCATCTTATTTTTCTAGGAATAGTATAGTTTAATTTTCTCTTAAGAGAGGTTTTAAGTTAAAATACTGTAAAAATTACTATCCTTAAGGAAATGGCTTAGCAGAGTCAACTAACAAGAATCTCATCAAGATTATTAACAGAACTGTTGATCAAAATCAAACGAATTGGCATAAATCTCTAATATTTTCATTAAGGGCAAATCGCATAACTCAAAAGGCCTCTATAGGTACTTCTCATTTTAACTTGGTGTATGGGAAAGAAGTTGTAATACCACCAAATTTAGCACTCCCATATCTAGCCCTAGTACAATTTGTTGAAGAAATTCGTTCTTCATCTATTCAATTGAGATTTGATGAAATCCTTAAATTTGATGAGGAAAGAGAGAAGGCCAAAATTACTCATGATAAACATCAACAAATCATTAAATCTTCTTTTGATGCAAATTTTTTTGGCTCAAGAACATTACAGATTGGTGATGTCGTTTTGAAATGGGACAAAGCACATGAAGACAAAGGTAAGCATACCAAATTTCAAAAGATGTGGCTTGGACCATTTCAGATCATTGAAAAGATAGGCTCATCAACGTTTCTACTGCAAGACTTATCAGGAAAGAGAGATTCTATTCCTATGAATGGGCTTATCTTAAATAAATTATTTTCCTAAGGAGGTAACCCTTTCTTACCTATACATATTCTTTATGCAAGCTAGTTTCTTTTAGTAAATAATGTTGTAAATAGTATCCCATTGGCTTTCCACTATTGAAAAGCTCTTTGAAAGAATATTGTGAATACTTTCTTTCAAAAAATAGAACCTTTCAAGGAAATGATTACAGTTTTGGAAATTAGATAAAACATGAAACTCTGAGAACCTCTTTAAATTTGTGAAATCTTCCAAACCTTGAAAATACAGTAAATCATTTTTAGTTTTATAAAGTTGAGAAAGTTTATTTACAAAAAGGTAAAGACTTTCTCCAGCTAAGCATCCACAACTCTAAAATTGTCATCCATAAACTCTTAAGGAGTAAATCATTCACCCCATCCACTAGGTTTATGATTTTTCAGAGTGTAATTCTAAAATATATCTGATTTAAAAGATAAGAGGTCTCATGACGAGCCTGCTTACCATGATCATAGGGAACTAATTAAACTGACATTACCAATACTGCATATCAAAGTAGTGCAATGGCTTATAATCATAAGACAAGGGGTCTCATTACGAGCCAGCTTGTTTAGTTCAATTACAACCAGTGAATGCCATTGTCATCATCTGGCTCCCAAACCAGGACAATGGTTTTTATCCAAAAAATGAAAAAGTAAAAAATAAAAATACATTGTAGATATATTTTTTTGATTTATATTTCAAAATTTATACTCTTATATTGATGGGACAATGAATGATTGTTGGCTTGTTGGGGCCTGACCCAGGTTCAGAAGTGTTTTAGCCAAACAAATCCCGAAACTACCACCCTTTTGGCAACAATCCATGGAGCGCGGACTAAGGTCTCACCCGAGGTAGTATGGGAGGGTGCTGGAACAAGGTTTCCACACCCTAGGTATGTCTTGAAGAAGTCTGAAAAGGTCGCAAACCGATCCTGCGTGCTCGCGCTGCGCAACTGTCTGGTCTTTGCATAGCTCTGTATAGAGCGCGACGAGGCGCTATCCAGATCCTTTATCCTTAATGTGTTATTATTATAGATCTGACTTAATTTTGTGGGCCCAATATTCTTTATTAATCATTCAACATTTATAACCAGTACGCAACTATAAATTGTAAAGAGATGCATAAACATATAACAGAAGCATAAACATATAATAGAAGCATAAACATACAGATCTGCGAATAGATGCACAATATTTCAGAATCAACTTAGATTTTATTAACTTCTGTCTCGTTACAATCCCAACTCCGCCCTGTACACTCAGTTGCAGGGGTCCACGCACATAGCTGCAGACTCTACCAGGCCTTTGCGCACACAGCTGTGGAGCCTCTATCTCCTACCACAACCCACAACTCAGACTTACAGACTCAGAGTGAATATCGCATTCAAAGACCTATAATACTTAACATCAGAACCCAAAAGCTGGCTTATACCCTTAGATCATGGCTCTATTTATACATTCCCATGGTCCGTGCCAACACATTCTATATTAAATTACAATATTTTAGGGTAGACTACCCTTTGACTTGACTCATTACAATTCGCACTCCATGCACTTCACGAAGCTTTTATAATACCATTACCCAAAATTCTGGGCTTTAAGCCCCAAAACTGTTACGTGGGGGATCCACTGCCCAAGAAGCCCCCAACAGAAACATCGTGACTCGCCCTCGAGTCACCCCGTCGGTGTGGTGAGTCGCGTTGCCAAGGCTTTGCGGTCTGCCATCCCTATGAGTGTTGTACTACAATTTATTACTCTGTCATTGCCTCCTGCAATGCTTCTTCAAGCTCCTGCTCCATTTCCCCTACTAATTTGCTTAACTGATGATGCTCATTTTGCTATGCTATATTAACAAAAAATGACCCCTCATAGAATTTTAGCTCTAGCTGAGATTTCAAATGCGTGAACTTTTTGTGCAAGAATGGTAAGCTTGCGATCCCTGGTTCTGTATACTCAATGTCTGCTGAAGCTTGTGTTGCATTTTTGCAAGAGAGTTGTTGTTTTCTGCAAGGTCCCAATCTTCAAGTTTCGTCCTGGGCACGCAGCCCAGAGATGAACTTTTAAACAAAATTCTATCTTTTGTCTCAAGATTCACCGTCTTGCCCCTATCTTTCATAGATCATTTACCAAACGCGGGTTTCATGGCGACATCCGAACCGGTCCTGCTATCTATCTGGGACTTTCGGGTACATATCCCATCATTGCTATTGGGCTCAGTGCGATGTCCTTGCCTATCGGCATTACGTTGTCCCAAAGGTCTTGCGTCTCTTTTGGCATTATTGCAACCACTGGGATTACTCTCAAAGCATCGAAGTTCGATGGGTCCATACCTATTGGATAGCGCAATGACTTAATTCTCAAGATGCCATGGTTTGTTCATTGAATGACCAGTTGTGATTTATAGGCTTGTTGAAATTCAAATTCGACCACTCCCCCCTTATTCGGGTCATTAATGTGAGATTTACAGTAGATCGTTTTGAATCTGGCTCTTAATCTATATCTTAATTTCTCATTGCTCGCTCCTTTTTTCCTTAACTTAGACATCTTGTCACAAACAGTGACACCAACGGTCACGTGCTTATCTCTCCATGAAACAGTGTAGCCCCTTCTGTGAGACTGCGACCCTTATGACATACCAACCCTACGCGCACCCCTGTTGTTGTGCAGCTCCCGAACAAACTGTTTTATAGTCCCACACTCTCTTTCAACTATTTAGAATGGTGAGACTATGCTTCAGTCAGTTAGTCAAACAACTGGCCCACTGATGTAGGGCTTTAGGTGACTGCCATTTACTCTTCCTAGGAAGGGCTCTCCATTAAGTTTGACTAACTAGACCGCGCCTCCGTCTCTGAC
The DNA here is from genome assembly GCA_031772625.1 of Pinus tabuliformis. Lineage (NCBI taxonomy): Eukaryota > Viridiplantae > Streptophyta > Pinopsida > Pinales > Pinaceae > Pinus > Pinus tabuliformis. Next base: position 113,109,033 of record CM062812.1, read on the forward strand.
CTCTTTTACCACATATGGTCCCAACCAATGCATTCTGAATTTTCTAGGAAATTTTTCGATCTTGTTGTCATACAACAACACTAAATCATTTATCTTGAACATGCGCAACTTGATGTGGTGATCGTGCCAAGCTTTCTCATGTTGAATCCCACTAGAAATTAGTCTTCCAATTGCGTGAGCCTCTCTTCCAAGGCTTCACTATCTGACATGCCTGTCGTCACTACTATCCACAAACTGGGTACGATGTACTCCATTGGCATGACTGCTTCTATGCCATAAACTAACCTGAAAGGTGTCTGGCCCATCAATTTCTTGCATGTGGTTGTGTATGCCCATAACACGGTAGGTATGTGCAAGTCCCAATCATTTCGCTGCGTTTTACATACTTTGGTTAGCGCAGTCTCTAGAATCTTGTTGAATGCTTCCACTGTCCCATTAGCTTGCGAATGGTATGGCATAATTTATTAATGATATACCTAGAACTCCTCGGTGAGTGCGTTGATAGTTTCATTTAGGAACTACGTTGCGGAGTCACTCATTAGAATTTTTGGGCATCCAAACCGTGTCAACACGTTGTCGAACAAAAATTTCACAGCTGTGGCAGCTGTGCAGTCCTTAACGGCTGTTCTTCCTCCCATCGAGTCAGGTACTCTGTCGTGGTGATGATGTAGCACGCGCCCATCCTCCCCTGAGGTTTGATTGGCCCCACAAAGTCTATCGCCCATTTTTTGAATGGCTGCAGTGTCATCTATGGATTGAGTGGCATCTCATCCCTTCATGATGGTTTCCCATTCCGTTGACATACGTCACATGCTCGATAGTATGCTTTTGAATCTTGATGTAGGTTTGGCCACCATAGTCTAGCATGAAGAATATTATGTGCCATCGCCCATCCCACATAGTGTCCTCCTGCAACCCCCCCATGTGCTTTTGTGAGGATCTGTCCTCATTCAAATTTAGGTACATATCTTCGTAATATCTCATCGCTTCCCATTTTGTAGAGGTGCCCCACGAGGACAGAAAACTCTGTCATGCATACCACCAATTATTTCTTCTATTGGACTAAATATCCCTGCGGTGCGGTCCCTATGGTTAAGAAATGGATTATATCTTTGAAGTGGCCGTCCACGACACACACTGCATAGAGCTGTGCATCAGGTAGTCCTTCCTCCAAATTTGTTGGCTCCTTGCCATTCTCAAATCGTGATAGCTGATATGGTCCTGCATTTAAGCGTCCTAGATTTATGATGACCTCAAAGTTATACTCTTGAAATAGTAACAACCATTTCATATGAGCCCCCCCAACACAGGCTTTTTCATGAGGTATTTCAACGTGGAATGATCGGTATACATCTTGAAGTGCCCACCAAGTAGATAGTTGCGGTATTTCTGGAGCACGTACACCATCACCAATCCTTCGCGCTCAGTAGTAGAATAGTTCTTTTTGGCTTTGGATAGCTGCCGACCTGCAAACATGATTGGGTGATCCACTCCCTCCACACCTTCCTGCATAAGTACAACGCCTATCATGATACACAATGCATCAACATGTACATGAAATTCAATGTCCCATTTTGGGAAGACCAAAATGACAGCGGAGGCCATTTTTTCCTTGAGGACATCCAAACATTTCTTACAATCATCATTCCAACAATATGTAGCGTCCTTTTTCAACAACTGTTCCATTGGTGCCATGATTTTTGTATAGCTCTTAATAAACTTTCGATAGTAACCAGTGTGCCCCAACGTGTCACGTAGCTATTTGACACTTCGTGGCACTTCCAGATTGAGAATAACGACAATCTTCATAGGGTCCACCATCAGGCCTTGTTTGCAGACCACATGGCCAAGCAAATTTCCAAAGGGGATGAGGAAGGTGCATTTCTTAAGATTCAGCACAATTTGGTGTCGTCGGCAAGTATCCAGCATCAACCGTAAGCTCGCTATATGATTTTTGACTAACCTAAATGCACTCCAATCATCTAGATAGACCTCCAAAAATTTGTGGATAAATTCCTTGAATGTAGCCACTACTACCCGAAAAAATATCGATGGCGCGTTCTTCAATCCAAAGGGCATAATAGCGTACTGAAAACAACCCCATTCGGTTGCGAAGGTTGTCTTTCTCCTATCTTCTGGCGTGATCTTGATCTAATGGTACCCTGAGAACCCATCGTGAATAAGATTCATGTCCGCCAACATTCTCCAATACTTCATCTGTAAATGGTGTCGAGAATGGATCATGAACATAGGCGTCGTTAAGCTTCCTGAGGTCCATGTAGATTCGAACTTCACCCTTCTGTTTTTTCTTCTAGACTACCATAGGACTCACCCAATCAAATTCTTCGACTGATTCAATAATTCCTGTTGCAAGCATTTTGTCCAATTCTTCACGGATCTTTTCTTTATACTTCATATTCAAACGGTAAGGGTATTGCTTAACTGGCTTTATGTCCAGTTTTAGAGTAATCTTCATCATCCCTAAGTCGCCAAGGATCCCCTTTAAATCTGTGATTTTGGTCAGGAACAAATCTTGATATTCGCAGAGTAACTCAATGACCTTATCTACTATACCATCATCCCAATAGTCCCCATGTGTCACGTACTTCGGCTCCGCATCTGTACCAATGTTTACCTTCTTTTTTTCAGTGGTGCAGTGATATCGAGGTCCTCGATTGATGGTAACTTCGTGACTCCCTTTAGTTTCTAGAATATTAATATTTCGAGGGTGGTCATCATCCTCCTCCACTTGTACATTATAAAATTCTAGGGCATGACTTAACTGAGTTGGCCATACTGGTTGAACTACTTCTTGTGGTTCTTGTGGTATTTTGAAGATGGCAACTTTCACGGCTTGCAGCGCGTCATCAACAGTATCTGACCATGGGTCTTCAAATGAGAATGTTAACAAAAATCCCTCGTGCAAGACATCCCATTTGCCTGTACCATGTTGGATTTCTGTCTCAGTGTACCAGTTTTTGGGTATGACATCTAGGGTATGGTAGAATAAGTGTACCCATTCAGGATGGCGTTCTTCTCCATATGCCTTGGTCCATTTTGTGAGGTGTGTGCATGGGTCATCGCGTCCATCATATTTCTCGGCTATTCGTAGTTCTGGTTCCCCAAACCGTAGCTGCATCATCCTCCTACAGTCGTGCTAGTTTTCAAAGTTTCCTTGATGTGTTCCCCACCAATGCATAGGTGTCGCATGCAGCACCCACTTCAACACATCAAACCACTAGTGCTCCGGTACTACGCTCTCAAACTTGTTCAAGAATTCATCCACCGCTGTCAATCAATCATATGTTGGTAGGCTGCATGCCTGTGTTGTTACAAAATGTAGGGATCAAATCATTGTGTTATAGTTCAGCATTGTTGCCTTGTTCAATCGATTATGCCAGCGCTCATCTTCTTCATCTGAATATGAGGTGTAGGATCCTACGCGCTCCCATGAGATTTGTAAAGGCAATCCTACTCATTTTCGCTTCCATCATCGCACATAGGTTCAGTGTACCGTGCTCCTTCGGCAGGGTCCAGTAGGACTACTACACGTAAGGAATTTTTCTTGAATACCATCTTCCTCTTCTTTAGATTGATGACTCCATTCATATCCGTTGCCAGTCGATTCCTAATAATGTGGGATAACGATTGTTGTCATCGACAATTTATATCACTTCAAAGTCTGTCTGTGTGCTCGCACCTTCAATATCAACTGTCACTCCTTGCAACTTTCCCATGGGCACGATCTTTTGTTGGTTTTCCATTTGTAATTGAATAGGGGACCACTGCAATGCAGGCCTGCCCAAGCATTCCCAGGTCTACTTAGGAAACACATTCGCATTTGACCCTAGGTCCAAGATAACCCGATCCATTTTTTATTCACCAATCTGCGCCATCAATCTCATCTCCCTTCTCATGTGCAATGTATGCTTCCCCAACTTTCGTACTACGTGTGGTTCTCTCGAACCCGCGCACCTAGTGATCAATTCTTGTAATCCTTTAACCACCTTATTGTCTCGCAATAGCTTCATGTAGGTCTCTAGAAAGGTAGTATGCATCGAAGGATCCATCCCCAACTCTGGTGAGTCTTTTCTACCTGAAGTGGAGGCCTCGGTGAAGCTCTTCTTAGCTTCCATAAATGTCTCCTTTTCACGTTCCAAGTCAAACTCAGGTTCCTTTGCAAGAGCCTTGTGAACACATGTATCTTCATCAGGTTGTTTTCCCTTATGTTCCCCTATGGTCACGCCACTTCTGAGCATCATGTTCATGTTGGGATCTTCATCACGGGGTTCAGATTTCATCATCTGGATGTTCTGAGTCTGAGGAGACTGGCGTACTCATTTTTCACATGTCTGTGTGATTAACGTAGGACAATCCATCGGTTCGTGATCAAACTGCTGGCAATATGAACATGACATTCTCATTAGGTTAGTACAATCGCGTTCATAGTGTCCTGGTCCTTTGCAATTGTAGCAAATCAACTGTACGCGGCCCCTTCTTGGTCCCATTCCTCCCTGTCCTCAACCTCAGCCCCGAAATCCTGCATGCGCCATCCCTACAGCTAGATCGAGGCCTAGCGTTTCTATTTGCATCTTATATGTCAAAGTCCAATCCCTCATTAGCTCGTAACTGCAACATGTGCACTCGTCGTGTCCCACTAAACTGCAGAACTTACAAAACAATTGTTGTGGGGCCTGTGTATACTTCTGCAACAGATGACAATTGTCTGTCGTGTGTTTCCCTCCTACTTGACAGATCACGCACCATAACACTAGTGTCACACTTGGTTCAGCCTCGACTTCTGGTCTCAATGGCATTGGCCCCCCTCCGGCTAAATAATTCATGGATACGGGAAAATGATCCTTATTGTGAGCCTGACCTTTACATTTAATACACCACACTTCTTCATGTGCCTCTGGTCATGCTGCCCTATCCTGATTTAGACTCTGCATCTCCATGCATAGGTTCTGTAGTTGCGCGTGGATTTGTTGAACTCCCAACCCAGGATCCCGTATCAGAGTCTCATGTAACCTCATCTCCGTCTCCAACGCTTCAGCCTGGATTGAAATCTTTTGTTGTGACAACGTCGTCCTTAGGTGCAGTGTCAAGGATGCCACAAACCATGCACGGTATTGCACATATGTGAACATCATATTAGCCTCTTGGATCATACCCTTCAGTCACTGATCCATATCCTAGGGGGTCTCACTTGGAAGCATTGTGATCCCTTTAAATCTGATGATTGACTGTGTCTTTGATTTCATCCGGTTAAATTATTTGTTCAATGCATCCTAGATCTCCACTATTCCTGCATTTGGGTGATCATTTGAGTGCTTCATATACCATGTCAGTGCACAATCCTGCAGTGCACTCACCAATGTGGCCTTCTTAATGTTGTCATCCGCAACCCCGTGTGCTTCCCACACTGCTCTTACCACGAACAAAAGCTGATCCAAATCCTCATTCCATATTCCTTTGAATACAGGTAGCTTGATTATGCTCGCTATGCTGAACTGCGGGTTTGGTGGAGGTGGGCAGGTTCAGGATGGAGGTGAAGTAGGTGAAGAGGGTGATGGCTTAAGTGGAGGTGATAACTGTGGAATGCGCTGTCTTATCAAACTGACCACACTTCTCAGAGAAAATCGAGCGTGCTCTTCCTCGCTCTCTCACGAAGGTGAAATTAAAGGATTGTTCCCTAACACTTCAATTCCTTTGTATATCTTTCGACTCCGCATCGTTCCACTCATTAATGTATTTGTATAACCTGCTTTTCACATAACAACATCTTAATCCAAGTATTCAAGGATTTGATATAACTACCTCGTGGCCCTTTGAGAAAATGTCGTTCTACTTCGCTATAGCTTACGATCATGTCTATTGTGAACTCAATGAAAAATCCTCCTATTATCCGATCGATCCAATGGTCCACAGCCTGCGCGATCTTATCTTTTGATGCCTCTCGTTTGCACACTAACTCCGGAGTCCACACTATCAGTTGATTGAGCTTGTACCTTCCCTGGTCGTCAGCTAGCCTTGTGATCCACTTGCACAGTTCAAAAGAGAAGGACGCAAAGAAGATCTCGTGGATTTACGTATATACGTAGCGATCCAGCCACCTCTTCTCAGATATCTGTGGAGTTTTGTTTTCTTGTACCCCAAATTCGTGAAGCTTCTGATCTAACCCCTCTTCAATTTCCTTCTTCATAGGGTTCTAGTGTTCCGACATCAGACATCTCTTAGGTAGATCCCGGTCCTGGCAACGGAACCATTTGTTGGCTTGCTGGGGCCTGACCCATGTTCAGAATTGTTTTAGCCAAATCCTGAAACTACTGGCCCTTTCGGCAACAGTCCACGGAGCGCAGACTGAGGTCTCACCCAAGGTAGTATGGGAGGGTGCTGGAACCAGGTTTCTGCACCCTAGGGATGTCTTGAAGAGGTCTAGAAAGGTCGCGAACCGATCCTATGCACTCGCCCTGCACAACTATCTGGTCTTCATGCAGCTCTATATAGAGCGCGACGAGGCACTATATATGTCCTTTATCCTTACTGTGTTATTATTATAGATTTGACTTAATTTTGTGGGCCCAGTATTCTTTATTAATCATTCAACATTTATAACCAGTATGCGCAACCATAAATTATAAAGAGATGCATAAACATATAACAAAAGCATAAACATACAGATTCAATCCCAACTCTTCCCTGCGCACTCCGCTGTAGGGGTCCACGCACATAGCTCCGGACTCCACCAGGCCTCTGTACACATAACTGCAAAGCCTCTATCTCCTACAACAACCCACGACTTAGACTTATAGACTCCGAGCAAATATCGCTTTCAAAGACCCATAATACTTAACATCAGAACCCAAAAGTTACCTTCTACGCTTAGAGCCTCACTTTATTTATACCTTCCCGTGGTCCGCGGACCATGGGTAGGCCGATACATTCTATATTAAATTACAATATTTTAGGGCAAACTACCCTTTGACTTGACTCATTACAATTTGTGCTTCGCGCACTTCGTGGAGCCTTTACAATACCATTACCCAAAATTGTGGCCTTTAAGCCCCAAAACCGTTATGCGAGGGATCCACTGCCCAACAATGATTGATGGTTAAAAGGTAACCCTATCAAGACTATAGATTTTTATTGGCAGCAGAGGCACTACCTGTGACAAAAGAGTAAATTTAAAATCTATGTTGGAAGAACCCCCTACTTTATCTTTAACAACCAGTCAAAGCTTGAACAAACCAAAAAACATTTTTATTTTATCATAAGGGTTTGTAAAAGAAGTTGCGAATTTGATATTTTCTTTATTTGGAGTAATTTTTTATCTAACCAATTCTTAGATGGTTTTCTTTTTCCTCAATTGATTCTACTTAAGAAATTTTTAGAAAAGTCATTATTTTTCAAAGATAACTGGTTCTCCCAGTGAATCACCAATTGTTTTGCTATACAACAAACCCCCCATTTCAATTTTTTTTTAAATATTAGTCTTAAAATGCTAAATAAGAAATGGGTCCCCTTTAGAATATAAATAAAAACAATAAACTGTTAACTAAATAATTTTCCATGAAGTCATATGAAAATTGCTTTATGAGTATGCAGGACCACTCATCGCAAATCACATTTCTTTAGAACCCATGAACATCCATTTCGAAAGGTGTGTGCGATCAAAGTCATAACAAAACCCTCATCATGAAGTTTTTATCAAGGTAAGACATTTATAAACACGATGTAATAAAACTATCGCATCTCTCACATCAATAATCCCACGGAATGACTTAAAATTGTCATCGAAACTTTATGATGCAATAAGGCTATCGCAGTCGCATATCACCAATTCATAAGGAAGCATCCAAAAAACTCCATTGAATAATTGTGATGCGATAAGACTATCGCAATCGCATATCACCGATTCATAGGGAAGCATCCAATAGACTTCATTGAAGAATTGTGATGCAATTTAATTATCGCATGTCATGCTCTCGATAAAAGCAAAGTAATAAATATTATGAATACATGTGGCATAGGGATAAATCGATTATAAATAAATAATCGTAACTATGGAAACAAACATTTCAGCATGTCACTTGTAACTCCCGATTTACGATACGCGATTATTACACAAATATTAAAATAATACAATTACTGATCACAAATCGCAGAGTCACGGCACCTATTCTAAAAAGGACCGTTACAAAACCCGTGATGCGACATATATCTCTTCAGCATTAAAGTTTCACATTGGAAGTTACGGTAAAACATTAAGGAGTCGTTATGGTTAAGTTCTTTAAAGATTTCATCCATGGTAGCTATTAACTACTTTTAGTTTGTAATTTATGTGTTACCTCCTCTCATGTTTTTCGATTGTTACACTCCTCTTTCTCATTTTGCAGATCTAATCTAGAATCACACAATCAGGCAAGATGTCTAAGAAATATCGAAAGGAAAAGGCCCCCATTACAGTGGAAGAAGGACTAGAAAAATTGGTCTTAATTGTAGAAACTACTTGTCAACGCCTTGGTAAAATCTCATGGGAAGGCATATATGCTTTGCTTGAAGTAGAAAATCCAATGGAGATAGAAGAAGAAGCAACAACTGATGCAACTAACCAAACAGAAAACAAGCTCAGTGATTTGGCTAGCTCCTTCCTCCATAGAATATTAGCCCATGCTAAAGTTTTACCATATAATGATCTAGTGAGATGGGAGATCGAAAGTATTCTTATAACAGACAGAGCTTTCTTTACAGTTGATGGAAGGATATTCAGGACATTCAAGCCTGAAGATGTCAAGAAAATGTATCAGTTGCTGGATCCCCAACGACACTACAACAAGGCATTCCTAGAAGCGTTCACTAGGGAGAATGAGGTAGAATCAGACCCTATCAAATAGTGAAGACATTTTCCTAATAAGCATAAACATGAATCTTCTGGTATGTACTTTATGGACTCCTTAGCATCTCCATATTGTTATGCTGTTGCTATGGTATGTAGGCTCTTTCGAAGCCCTGATTTTGCTAGATTTTATATAGAAATGGTTCCTTTGATGGAAGGAGCAATCAAATATTTTATTATGGATTGGGCAACCATTCTATCCGATAAAATGGTCAGTCAAATACTAGATTATAGAAGGAACATATTTGTCACCACCTTGTTATAGACATTTTTGTGCCTTACAGCATTGAGCATGAAATGTCCATAATCCAAGGGATCCAAAGTCCCTAAATAAGTTGTTCCTACCCCTAAAGGAACAAGGTCAACCAAAGACAGCTTCTCCCAGAAGTTCTCCACCAAAAACCACTCAGAAACAGACAATTCAGGGTCAATTCAGAGGCTCCACTAGCTGTCTGCACTGAAATGTAGAGGTTACACTGGCTAGGTGCACTGCAATGCAGGTGGAAGCACTACCAGGGTGCGCTGAGTGGGAAGTGACAAATGGAAAGCTCATTCAACGAGGTGGAAAGACCCTGGAAGCTTCCAGAATCTTCCTCAATGACACTTGCCTCAATGAATTCGACTAGTGATGAGTAAGAGGTTCTCAACCTCCAAGTGGAAGCAAGAACTGACAGAGAGAAGCCACAAGTCAAAACATAAGCTGACTCATCCTCTCTGCTTACATCTATATATGGATCTCTCACCCAGAGGTTCAGGAGGCTGGAATTTGGTATTTTGCAGAGAATTGCTGTTGGTTTGAGATTGAGATTAGTACATTGGGTGATTTATGCTTTGTTGGAGGAGAGGAAGGGATTCCTTTGCTGGGAGGTAGATGCTGGATCGGGACTCATTTGGTTGTATCTCCTCTTGAACCTTGTTATCATATCAATAAAGCTACTTGAGTTTCTCCTATATGCTTGTATTTCAATGATATTTTGTTATATTTGCATATTTAGTTTATATCTGATCCTAAACTAGTTATGAATGTGAATCTATGTCTTTTGTGTAGTTTTTCTCTCTTGTGATCTTGCAGGAACTGGGTGAAGCTGGACCAGTGAAAGAGCAGGAAGCGAGAAGTGAACAAAAGAGAGAGTGATTGGATCGACAAACTAGCGGAAGACGCCGGTTAGTTACATCCTTCTTACTCTATTTACATAAAGAAGAATACTCAGATAGTTTTCCTTGTTTGTTGCTAAGGCACTATCACCTCTTAGAGTGGCATAGAGGCATTCCGAATTGGATACTTTTCCCAACGACAAATTGGCAACTCCACTGGGGAAAGTATCTTGTTAGTTTATTTGTGTTTCTATTGCTCTTCATTTCATAAACTCAACAGTGCCGAATCGAACTGCATTTGCTATTTACAAATGCAAAGTAGAGATCAACTACTCTAGTCCACTCACTGGGCCTGTTTATGATCTGAACAGTTGATCCACAAGTGCTCTAATAGCCCTTTGTGATAGATCTTAGTCCTCCTATAAATCATCCTCCTAATTGTACCTAATTGATAGCTTTTATCCGGCCAAAAACTGTAGATCAGACTGCAAACCGTAACCCAGAACCCAGAAACAACTCTCGTTTCTGCTTCAGCGCAGACTCTGTGAAGAGGTTCTTCATTTCAACGCAGGTCCCATGAAGGCTACCTGCGTTGAATGTCAAATCCTCTGTGTTGGGAGTGCGCTGATCAGTCTTTGCCTTGTGCAGCTGTGGTTCCCTGTTTCCTTTTGCTCAGTTTCATCTCTGTTTTTTGCAGCCTATTATCAGTCAGTGTACCTATCTGAAACCCCTTTTCTTTGCCTCAATTACACCTTAGTTGTATAAAGAAACTTTATTTTTTCTTTGTGTATTTGTTACATCATTTGCAGTTTCCCATTACAAAAGTAAACTAGTCATACTGTCGCCCTTAGATCTAGACCTGTCATAAGTGTCGTTTTGATCTTAGGAGTGAGTTTGTTTGCTGTTCACAGTTGATTTAGCTTTTAATTTTGTCTTTTGGTTTGAATTTATGCATTTCGAGTGTCGAAACAAGTAAATCATAAAGTGTCGTAATCGTCTTTTTGATTTCGAAAAAGGAACTTGTTTGTGTTTTCACTTGAAATCGAATTCAAATTTATATAACAACTTTCTTTTTAGGCATCAATATTAAGAAAGTGAAAACAAATACATGCATATGTGCATTTGCATTTTGACAGTTTGTATGTTGATTTAGGGAAAAGTGCATTACTGTGTGCTCTATGCTCTTTGAGAAAAGATGGTGTCTTTCTTTTCCCCTTGTAGCTAGGATTTTCATTGTTGAAAAGATATAAAAGATTGCTTATCATCTTTAGACTACATTTAGGAATTGTATCATACATCTCGTGGTAATCCAAAAAGGCAAACTTCTAAGAAAGATCAACCTAAAATAAATTGAATGAACTTAACAACGCTTTATAACATAACGCACAACATAGAGGTCTAGGCTAGAGACGTGTTCCGACGTCATAAAACCTGGTGACTGTCGATCTCGCTGATGGTTGGGTGATTCCTCCTGAGGGACGATAGCGCCAGTACGGATTGTGCTCCCACGTACCGTCGAGTATATATTGGGAGACCCCTATAGGCATAAAACCTTTATCCTTAGGAAGCCGTGTCGGCCGCCCTACTGATCGCAATGCACTGAACACAGCATTCGGGAAGATTGACCGCCCGTACCTTAAAAAGTATTCTGCGGTTTTGCGAAAAGTTTGGCACACCCTCTACCTAGAACTCCAGAGCAGTTCCTTTTGGCCTTTTTCAGACTCTATAACGGAAAAAGTCCATCCGAGCATTTGTCACTTCGGGCTCGTTAAAACATCGAAGGAGACTAGATTCATCTTTAGCTTTTTCTCGACTCTTTAAAATTGAAAAAGAAAGTTGTGTCTAAGCGTCGTTAAAATTTATTTTAAACGGAACAATCACCCCTTTTTCCTGCGTTGATCTTTTAAGGTTTAGAAAATGGGGCCCACCAACCAAGGAATTCCCCTTGGTGGAAATCCTAGTCCCTTCTCCTCTTGGGGAGATGTTGGTGCGCCCCATATGGCCACATTGTCGCTTCCAGGACTGACAATTGGTTTTCCGGTCTGGCTCTTCTCAACCAATGTCGTTCAGAACACCACTATTCTTGAACAGTCGAATCAACAGTTAGACCAGTCCAGAGTTGCCCACCAGCCTTCTACTTCCTCTAATTCTTCCTCTCCTCCTTCCTCTTCGCTTGACGGAACTGGTAAAACAAAAAACCAAGTTCCTAAGGAGAAGAAGGAAAATAAGAAGAAGGAGAAGAAGAAGAAGGAGCCAAAAGCGACTGGGGGCAAACAAGTGTCGTCTGAAAAAAATCCACACACAGCACTGACTAGGCCTAAATCTCCATGTGTCATATGCAAGGGAGACCACTTCCACAGAGATTGTCCCTACATCCCTCGGATACTAAGGGACTGGTCTCCCCGTTTGCACAATCCGGTGGCATCAACCTCTGATAGCCATGTTGAATGCATACTGTCAACTAGCAAAAGTGAAGTCCTTGGACAAAAAGGGAGAGCTAGATCTCCCTGTAGACTGTGTGAAGGCAACCACGCCATCCACCATTGTCCCTTCTTAGACGAAGCGAAAAGAGTTTTGGAAGATCGTCCGGTTTCACCGTTACGAATTCCTCCTGGATATAAAAAACTCTTGCCGAGTCCTTTGTTAGTTGAGAATCCAGCTAGCCCGCTCAAGTGGTCAGCTGAAGCGCCAGTCATTGAAGATGAACCAGCTGAATCCATACCCGACGAAAGTCAAAAGGTCGAGGCGGCAGTTGACCCGATCTTACCTTCAGAGGTTTTGTCTTCGAATGATACAGTCACTGAAGAGGATAAAGATGACACCATCCAAATTCTCTTCATCAACACAAACTCCACCGAGCACGGGGCAATCCCCCCATTCCTTTATCGCAGGAAGGAAGTTCGTCAGAGCGATACTCAGCCGTCTACTCGGTCCCACCACCAAGCAACCTAGTTGTATCCTTCGACTGGAACCAACTAGGCAGACCCCGTTTGCCAGCAAGCATACTGTTCATAATTATCGTCCAAATATATAGAATGGTCATGGCTGGCACCATCATTGATGAGGGGGCATCTGTGAGTATCCTTTCCTCTATTGCTTGGAAAGCGCTTGGTTTGCCAGTACTTTTGCCTGAAATGAGAAATCTGACAGGCTTCGATAAAGGAACCAATCGACCTTTAGGGATCCTCCCCAATGTGCCTATCACATTGAAAGGGAAGACCGTTCAAATGAACATGATGGTCGTTCAAGTACCCTTGGATTATAACCTACTCCTTGGACGATACTATATATATTGCATGGGAGCCATCGTCTCCTCACTCTTTAGAGTAATGTGTTTTCTGCACGAAGGAAGAGTGGTCAAGCTCGTGGACCAGCTTTCATTTCCAGGATCACGCATCGCAAATAGTCATATACCGTCCCTAAATGGTCTCTTCACGCAAGAAATGTCTCAACCCCCGATCCGTCCTCCCGATGAGCGTGAGTAATTCGGAAAGATATGACTGGAACCCAGGGGGCATGCGTCCTGGTCTGCTTCGGCAGGAAAACTTTGGGTATAGGGTAGGTTTCCGCGGGAGAATATGACTAGTCCGTACCCCGTCCGTGATTGGAAAAGGGGTTGTTCTAGAATAAGATTCTCTTGTCAAAGTTATGTGAGTTGACAGAACTGACTCAATCACCTTTGTCTATCTCGGTAGACATTTCCGAAGAAGTGTTTTGTTTGAAAGATTAATAGAACAATATTTGGGTGACCTGTAAGAGGTAGGCCTCTCTCACTGAAACAAATGTTTTATCGGACTAAAGTAGGGGTAACCTTGAAACTCTGTTTTATACCTGGGGGCACGCAACCCTTTTGGAGTGCAAGCAAGGGGCGGCTATTTATTTTTTTAAATTTTTAGATCCTCCCTTTAAACCTCTAGGTCTAACCCTTTAAACTCGTAGGATTAGTCGTTTCCGAACTTGCATAAAGAAAGGATTCCATGAGCAAAGCTTTGTAAGGCGCAAGCTCCATAAAAAATGGGATCTTACATGGGACATTCTTATCATATGACTGGATAATCGAGCAGTTTTAACACATAGTTCATGCTCGTTAAAAAATAAACATAAGACTGAGCAGTGTTTTTCCGCGTTTAAGCTCGTTAAAAAATGAACTATCACCCGGTAAATAACCACTGCGAATGTAAATTTATCAGCCATTAAAGCCTTGGTTGTGTGTGCACCATCACCTCCACTTTTCATTGGCCGATCATTCACCTCCATTTGATTGTTTACCCATTTTGAGGAACAGCTGCGAAGAGTGATTTCACTAGCCATCCTTGTGAAACTGCCGTGATTGGAAAATTCCAACCCTTACCTGGAATCAGCTGCTAACTTGTTTTATCACTCGTTCCTCAAAAGACGAGTCTTCTTTAAGCTCTTTTCATCAGACTCGTAAAATATGAAAAGATTGCCGATTTTTGGCCTTCCAGCTCGTTAAAGCGATCGGAAGTGCTATCCCTCCTTTAGATTTTAATCTTTTTGGACCTGAGGGATTATTGCACAAAAAGATCGAGCGCTTGTTTTGTTCGGCTCGTTAAAACTATCGAAAAATCATCCCTTCTGTATTGTTTTATACTTTTTCAGACTTAAGGGATTAGATGACGAAAAAGGAACTTTGGAGTTATCTTTACGTACCTTTTCAGACTCTCGAAAAATGAAAAGGACCGAGTTATCTTTGTCGTTAGACTCGTTAAAAAGCATTAATAGCGACAAACTTGTCTTTAGACGAGAACGAGTTTCACTATCACTAGGCTCGTTAAAACATAGCGATGGGTTTGCCCGAAGGGCAAATTATACAACAAGCATATGTTATCCTCCTCAAGCTTGACAAAAATAAAGAGGTACTGGTCAGAAATGACTGGGGAAAAATTGGGAAGAAACTGAAAGAACTTTTATTGGTAGCAAGTCGCTCTTGAACATGACACTTCCACTCCGTGCCTGAGTCGGGTTGGGTTGTTTCATTCACCGGTCACATCACCATGGTCTCGCCATACCATCCATCTTTGGGGTAAATGCTACCAATCCATCACACAAGTGTCGCCGATATGTTCAAGAGAAGTCATCCAGAGAAGTCAACAGTGTCCCATCCACTACCATACATTATCCTTCATCCTTTCATGACCGCCACCCTGAACCATATATCATCAGATCGTTTTCACCTCCATCAAAATCATTTGCTCCGTTCCATGTCACTGATGTGGGATACATTAAGGCCCTCCTTTGACGGGTCGCTTCTTGTCAACATCAGCGCATTATCCAAGAAGTTGATCTAGGAACACCCCCTTCAGTACTTTGAAGCTTGCATGCCTCAATGGCAAGTTTCTCACTTCCAGCGACAGGTATACATCAATGACCTTCGACCGAAAGATTTTGCGTGGTGTTCGACGCCAAGTCCTTTATTCACACCACGTGAATTGTATTGCAGTACCTTGAGGGTCATTATCATTATCGGTGATTCCTCTCGCGCTTGTTAACAATTTACATCATTGACTGGTAATCAAGCGATGTCTTTCCACGTTCGACTTCAGAACATTTCTCACGTGGATCGACTTGTACTTAGAGTGAAGATAGGACGAGATTGAAGACCCCGTATCTAGTTTCATCCATCCGGGCTGCGATATATATTCAGGAAAAATAAAGACATTGACATGTACAGCATTGCAACAGATAATCATCCTACCAAAAGGATGATGATTTCATCAAAATCATCAGTCTACCATCAGACGATTGTCTGTTCTATGTACAGAAAAATGAATTTATAAAGCTGAGCATGGGAATGCCCGCCTCAGCTAGATCATGAAAGCAGTTAGAAAAATAATGTATTGTATTGTATCTTATTACAGGTCTCCTCCCAACATTGGAAAAACTTCTGATCCTCCTAATAAAGCATTTCACCCGATAAACGGCCTCATACTTTAGGGGGCAACTGTTATAGACATTTTTGTGCCTTACAACATTGAGCATGAAATGTCCATAATCCAAGGGATCCAAAGTCCCTAAATAAGTTGTTCCTACCCCTAAAGTAACAAGGTCAACCAAAGACAGCTTCTCCCAGAAGTTCTCCACCAAAAACCACTCAGAAACAGTCAATTCAGGGTCAATTCAGAGGCTCCACTAGCTGTCTGAGCTGAAATGCAGAGGTTACACTGGCTAGGTGCACTGCAACGCAGGTGGAAGCACTACCAGGGTGCGCTGAGCGGGAAGTGACAAATGGCAAGCTCATTCAACAAGGTGGAAAGACCCTGGAAGCTTCCAGAATCTTCCTCAATGACACTTGCCTCAATGAATTTGACTAGTGATGAGTAAGAGGTTCTCAACCTCCAAGTGGAAGCAAGAACTAACAGAGAGAAGCCACAAGTCAAAACATAATCTGACTCATCCTCTCTGCTTACATCTATATATGGATCTCTCACCCAGAGGTTCAGGAGGCTAGAATTTGGTATTTTGCAGAGAATTACTGTTGGTTTGAGATTGAGATTAGTACATTGGGTGACTTATGCTTTGTTGGAGGAGAGGAAGGGATTCCTTTGCTGGGAGGTAGATGCTGGATCGGGACTCATTTGGTTGTATCTCCTCTTGAACCTTGTTATCATATCAATAAAGCTACTTGAGTTTCTCCTATATGCTTGAATTTCAATGATGTTTTGTTATATTTGCATATTTAGTTTATATCTGATCCTAAACTAGTTATGAATGTGAATCTATGTCTTTTGTGTAGTTTTTCTCTCTTTTGATCTTGCAGGAACTGGGTGAAGCTGGACCAGTGAAAGAGCAGGAAGCGAGAATCAAACAAAAGAGAGAGTGATTGGATCGACAAACTAGCGGAAGACACTGGTTAGTTACATCCTTCTTACTCTATTTACATCTCATAAAGAAGAATACTCAGATAGTTTTCCTTGTTTGTTGCTAAGGCACTATCACCTCTTAGAGTGGGATAGGGGCATTCCGAATTGGATACTTTTCCCAACAACACACCTAAGTCATGCCCCCATTTTATATGAGGACCTACATAATGGATGCAATCTGTTTTAATACCGATATTCCCACTCTAGGTTGGAAATGGACTATTCAAGATCCAACTCCTGTTCATATTTATCATAAGTATTTACGGAAGTTTGACTACAAGAATCATATATACATAATTTTCCATGGTTTTATTTTACCTATTCATCAAGCCATTTTTAACAAACCTACTCCTCGGCTGTCTGAAGAGGCTAACATTGATTTAACTTCAATCGACATTTGGTTTAGGGATGAGAAGTTCACCAATATTAGGGATTTTGGTAGTATTACAGACCATCATGTCCTTCCACTCTATATTCCAGATAATCTAGTAGCTAGGGAAATAGCATACCAGATAGTGGAAAAAGGGATGTCTAGAAACCTTAAAGACTCTAAAAAACAAGTGTGGCCTTCATTTCCCATCCACTGTGGCACTTACACATTGCATGATTTTAAACATGCTGAGAAAGAAGTAGAGAAAACTAAGGATCTAAGTCTAGCAGTGATTCCTAAAAGACAGTATGATCCAAACAAGGTCACTTACAATTTCACCAGTCAGGTGATAATTAGTAAATTTATACATGAGGAGGATGAGTTTTATGACTTATTTTCTTCAGCAGAGTTATTCTCACAAGTACCTCATCTAGCAAGATTCAAATTGGGAGCTGAAAAGATGGACAAATTCATGGAATGTAAGACATGGAGGTTACAAACATTACCTCTTGATTTATTAAATACTACCCCTATTGTTCAGTAAGCAGAGCACAACGGGGAGCAGACTATTGAAGAGATTTCTGGGGAAGGGGAAATAAGTGGAAAGACCGATGAACCCCTTAGCACAGATGTTAATTTTGACCCCATATTGATTAAAGAATGGGAACAATTTGATCAATAGATCAATGAGCTAGGTGGATGTTGGTGGCCACCCACCTATCCCATTTGGACCCCCACGACTGTCTCTTTCAATTTTTCAGTTTCCGTAATTGTAGCACAATTTACTATTTTTAGCAGTTTTTTTGGGTCCTGAACTTCTGGAGCTGTTTTGATACCCTAAATGACGTTTTTTGGGAAATCTGGGAGTAACAGATATGGACTAATGTTGCTCTTCCAAAAGTTGTATTTCTCATATAGATCTTTCTAACGAGCTATTGTATGCGTCAAACGAAAATAGGGTGCCAAAGTTACGACCCCGGGAAGTTGATGTACCAACTTACCTAAAACAAGGCCCACAATTTCGCGTTTCATCGTCTAGGGTTAGGTCTTGGGATGTTAAGGGTTTTCCATTGTTTCTCAACAATAAATAGGCCTTTGAGCCTCATTGTAACACAGTTCAAAGGCATGTAGCTACCACATCTCTTCTCAAAGATAAGCTACCATCGCCCTAGCTGACTCATTTCCATTGCTGTTTGCAAACATATTTCAGTATTTTCCATTAATGAAATGAAGTATTATTTCCACTGCATCTCTGTGTTTATGGTTATCTCTATAATTTGTTACGTTCCTATTTAAATCTGGATCAGTCATATCAAAGTGGTCTTCTTTTTCTCTATTTTTCTTTGCATATCCCCAACGAGGTCGGGATATAAGGAGTTAGGGCTTGAATTGGTCGAACCTTTGCAAGACCAGCCCGCAAACCCCGACAGCCTCCCATGGCGGATGAGAAGAAAGAAAAGGGGGTAGGAGATCATATCAAAATCTTGCTCAAAGAAGCCCTCGAGCGGCGAAGGAACGTGATGATGGATAGCTTTGCACAGATCCTTCAGCGGCTACCCAGAGGCGACGCATCAGCTTCCAGCAGCTAATCTGGAAATGCCACACTATTTAAGGTACAAGTTAATTTTGAAATCGCCATCTTTGTAAGTCAAATAGGTGCAGATTGCGTAGATAAATGGTTAAATTTGCTAGATGGGTATTTTTATGTTCATGAATTTTTGAGTCGAGAAAAGATTATTTTCGCTCTTCTCAAAGCAACCCCCCACGTCAAGGACTAGTGGGAAACCTACTACGAGCAGAAGAATGAAAGTACAGGCTCACTATTTTCAGCCGCACCCACTTGGAATTCATTTTGGGATGCTATCAAGGAGCAGTACTACCCTGTCAAAAGCTATGAGGACAAATACATCAAATGGACCACACTGCGGCAGGGCAGGGACCAAGATGTGCTGGTGTTCACAAACAGTTTTCATACCATTCGCACACAGTTGGGTATAAACTACTCTGAGTTGGATTTGGTACTCAAATACTGCGATTGCCTACACAAATACATCCAGGAAGAGATGGAGCTCTTGAACATCTCCTCGCTCGGCACAGCTTACCGATACACTGTCAAATTTGACCAAAAGTTCAAACAGAAGAAGAGAGACTTTGGATCTGCAAATTCGAAGACCGAAGGACAAAGCCAAGGTGGGGTGACCCAAGACAACCTATCGAAGCTGCAAGAAAAGAACAACACCATGAAGTTGAAGAAGGACACAGGAAAGTGGTGTGAGTTCCACAAGAGTCCCACTCATAACACAAGTGAGTGTCGGACCAAGCAGTCGTTGGTGGCCGAGTTAAAGGCTTAAAAATTAGATGCATGTTCCAACCTTGAGTCAGAACCCAACAAGGGGAATGACAAAGGGAAGCAGATCATTGATGCGGAGCCTAGTGTCACTGTTACCACTGCCAAGATCTAGAAGAATAAGCCGAAGACCCAGAGGAGTTGGAGCATCTTTTCCACTCACAGATGTGGGTGAGGGGTTTGTCGTTGCAATTCATTGTTGTCAGTGGCAGCCAAAAGAACCTCATTTTAGTAGAGGTTGTGAATTGGTTGGGCCTACTGACTACACCACACCCTCAGTTGTATAGTATTGGGTGGCTTCATGAAGGACGAGATCTCAAAGTTCGCTAGTAGTGCCGCCTTCCCTACAACATCAAGCCCTTCACAGACGAGGTATTGTGTGATGTTACACCTCTGGATGTTTGTGATGTATTATTAGGCCAACCATACTTGTGGAGGTGACATGTTGTGTATGAGTCAAAGCCTCATGTTGTCATTAGTTCTTTATTTAATTCATTATACAGGATACTGGAGGTAGCCCCACCTACCGCCACTTCTTTGATCACTGCTAAGAAAGGCAGCAAGCTCATCTCACAAACTAGGAAATTTATTTTCTGTCTAGTTCGTTGTTGGGTCCCTATAATACTAGTGATTACACAATTAATATTGTAGTTGTATCCCTTATTAATATTGTTGTGCCCCTATTATCCCCATATTGTTATTACTGTGCCCCATAGAATCCCTCTATTGTTATTTTTGTGGCTTTATATTATTATTGTTAGGTCGGCTGGGTTATATTGTGACTCCTTAGACTCCTATATATAGAAAAGGGGTTTTGTCATTTGAATCATTCAAGAATTGTTCATTTATGTAATGTAAAGGAGGTTTCCCCCTCGAAGAGACTATATTCTAAGGCATTGATCTATATTTTCTATCTTTTCTTGAGCTGGTTTCATAACATTTGGTATCAGAGCTTTGGATTCTACGGTTTCGCTGCTCCAAACAGGTCATCGTGGCATTTTCGCTATAACTTTTTTTCTGCGATGTTTCAGAAGTTGCAAAAAAACCCAATTGAGAAGAAATCGCGCTGAACCTCGGGTCCAAATTTCAAATCTGTTTCCGCTATATTTGCGGAGATATGATCTGAGGAAGTTGGTCTTTTTGCAGACTCCTGAATTACATTCCAAACAGGTGACCTGGGGAAAAGCGTCATAACTTTCTCTCTCGGGATTGGATTGAACTTTCATAAGAAGGAACAGAAATAGGACGGACTGTAGTTTCTTGTATGCTTTTTTCAGATCCAAAGGTTGAAACAGTGACTCGTGGCACGTTGTACAAGTTCACTCTACTGAACTAGTCTATAATCAAGTCACTGTGGAAGATTTTGCATAACTCTTCCTTGGAGAATCCAATTTGGGTCAGACTTGTGGCATTGGAAAGAGGACACCGAGGGCTACTATAGATCAAAAATTCAAATCTAGATGATTGGAAAGTACATAGGTACATCAGAGGGAATATCGAGCTCCTACAAAGTGAAAAAAGGTGTGTAGATTTTCTTAAATTTTTGCTTAAGCTTGGTTTGAAAATTTATTTTGAAGGAATTCAAAGGGAATAGTAGAAAATTATTATCAGTAACTGATGCCCCGAGGAAATAATATGCATACATCTAGTAAGGAACCTGAAAGCTCTAGCATGACTCATGAAGAAGAGGAAGAAATGCAACATGATATATCAAAATTACAAGACAAAGTGAAACAACTGTCCCCCACACAAAAACGAACATAATCTAAGATGGATGGTTTAAAGAAAGGCGTAGAAGCTAAGATGGATTGTTTAAAGAAAGGTGTAGAAGTTAAGATGAATGATGTGGAAGCTAAGATGGATGATTTGAAGGTAAATTTGAAGACAGACATGGAAGAATTGAAGATAAATATGAATAAGTTGCTACAAGAAAGGGTCACTAATGGTGAAAGGGTAGTAAAGGAAACTCATGATGAGAACAAAAGAAATGTTAATCATGATTCCATAGACTCTAATGTTGGATCAAAGATCCACCATATTCCAAAAATCGATATGAGGAAGTTTGATGGCAAGGATCCCGCAACATGGATATTACAGATGGAGCAATATTTCGATCTCAATAATGTGCAAAACACACAAAAGGTACGTATTGCTACTTTATATTTGGAACCAAAATCAGTTTGTATGGTATCAATGGCTTTGCCCTCGTAAACAATTTATCACTTGGGCAATTTTTACGGAAGAATTGATAGCACATTATGAGGATAAAAAAAACAACACTTTTTTTAGCCAATTGATAAGTCTCAAACAAAAGGGTTCAATAATGGAGCACATTGAGGAGTTCCAAAAATTGAACATAAGGGTAAAAGATATTCCAGAGGAGCATAGGATTGATGTGTTCATAGGGTCTTTAAAGGATAATATCCAACATGATGTTCACCTTTGGGAACTTGATTCATTAGAGAAGGCATTCAGGTTAGCAAGAAAAATGGAAAGCAAAATTATGGCAACCAGGAAGCATACCACTCACAACTATAAAGACGGAAGTGTTGTTGCCACTAGTCTTCCACAACCTATAAGGTTGACACCACAACAATTGGAAGAAAAAAGAGAAAAAGGGCTTTGTTACAATTGTGATAGCAAATACACTAAAGGTCATAAGTGCGTTGAGAAGAAACTATTCTACATAGATTGTGAAGAGGAAGAAGAAAAGGAGCAAGAAAGGTCAAAAGAAGAGGATATACTCCAGGAACAAAGCCTAGATAAAGAAGAAATGAATCCAACCATATCTTGTAATTCATTGGCAGGAATTACCACTCCTCAAACCATCAAGAAGAAAAAGGTAATAGTGTTGATTGATTAAGGAAGTACCCACAATTTTATTCATTGTAATGTAGCAAGAGAATTGAATTTCTTCTTATATCCAATACCAGAGTGTCAAGTGATGGTTGCAAATGGAGGAACAATAATTTTCTCGAGAAAGTGCCATAATATCAAGCTATCCATGGGAGAATATGTATTGACTAGCCCAATGCTTTCCATTCCAATGGGAGGTGTTGATGTTGTATTAGGAGTCCAATGGCTACAATCCTTGGGTACAATAACTTTTAATTTTCAAGAACTTTTCATGACATTTTCTGTGGAATGAAAGGAAGTTGAATTAATGGGTATTGCAGGGAAACCGGGAAAGATAATCAACTCTAATGGTATGACAAAGCCTCTAAAAAAGGAACAAAGAGGTGTAATTTCACAATTATGTTCGCTAGATGTGTCCACAGTGGAATCATCTATTTCTCCAGATCTCCAAAAAGTCTTGGACAATCATTCCAAGTATTTGAGACTCCCAAAGGTCTCCCACCTATTCGTGATTATGATCATGCTATTCATCTTATTCTAGGAAGTGTTCCTCCAAACATTAGGCCGTACAGATATCCCTATGCCCAAAAGAGTGAAATTGAACGTATGGTTGCAGAAATGCTAGAGGCTGGTATAATTCAACCAAGTCAAAGTTCTTTCTCTGCTCCAGTAGTATTGGTGCACAAGAAGGATGGATCATGGTGCATGTGTCCGAATTATAGGGAGCTCAACAAGCTCACTGTTAAAGATAAGTTTCCCATTCCTATCATTGACGAATTACTGGATGAATTGCATGGATCAATTTACTTCACCAAGTTGGATCTTCATTCAGGATATCATCAAATCATAATGAAGATTGAAGACATTCAGAAAACAACATTTAGAACTCATGAGGGTCATTATGAATTTTTGGTCATGCCTTTTGGCCTTACCAATGCACCTTCAACATTTCAAGGTTTGATGAATTCAATTTTCAAACCATTCCTTAGAAAATTTGTGTTAGTATTTTTTGATGATATACTAATCTACAACAAGTCTTGGAAGGATCATGTTGAACATGTTGACAAGGTGCTACAACTATTGGAGGAGAAACAATTATATGCAAAAAGATCCAAATGTTTCTTTGGAGTACAAGAGGTGGAATATCTAGGTCATATTGTATCTCATGAAGGAGTTAAGGTAGACCCTAGCAAAATTAAAGCCATTAAGGAATGGAAAATTCCCACATCCATAAAGCATCTGCGAGGATTTCTTGGGTTGACAGGGTATTATCACAAGTTTGTTAAGAATTATGGGAGAATAGCAACACCTCTAACAACATTATTGAAGAAAGATGCATTTTCATGGACTCCGGAAGCAACAAAGGCATTCGAACATCTTAAAGAGGCAACGTGCCAAGCACTGGTCTTAGCTACACCAGACTTCACAAAAACCTTTATTGTGGAATGTGATGCTTCAAGAAATGGAATTGGTGCTGTTTTAATGCAAGATGAAAGACCCATTGCTTTTGAAAGTCATCCAATCAAGGGAAAGTTTTTACACAAAGCTATTTATGAGAAGGAAATGTTGGCAATACTCCATGCACTTAAGAAATGGTGACCCTACCTAATGGGAAGACACTTCAAGGTAAAAATGGATCATGATAGCCTTAAATACTTTTTAGAACAAAGATTATCCTCTGAAGAGCAACAAAAGTGGGTCACAAAGATGTTGGGTTATGACTTTGAAATCATCTACAAAAAAGGGAAGCAAAACATGGTGGCAGATGCACTCTCAAGAAAGGATGAGGATGTGGAAGCATTGTTGTGCGCCATTTCTATTATCCAACCAGATTGGATAAATGAAGCAAGGGAGGAATGGAAGAATGACGAAGAAGTGTGGGCACTTATTCGAAAGTTACAACAAGATTCTAGTGTGTCTGATACATTTAGCTGGAAAAATGATTCGTTATGGTACAAAGATCACTTATACCTCTGTAAGAATTCCCAGCTAAAACAAAAGATTCTTATGGAATTGCACACTTCTCCCCTAGGAAGGCACTCAGGATTTTTAAAAACTTACCACAGGGTTAAGAAGGAATTTTTTTGGGATGGCCTTAAATCATATATTCAAAAGTTTGTGGCGGAATGTTTGGTTTGCCAACAAAATAAAGTTGAAACAATTAAGACACCGGGTCTATTACAACCTTTATCCATTCCAAGCCAACGTTGGGAGGAGGTTTCAATGGATTTTATCACAGGTTTACCCAAGTCTGAGGGAAAGAGTGTCATCATGGTGGTAGTTGACAGACTTACCAAGTATGCACACTTTTGTGCATTATCACATCCATTTAAAGCCAGTACAGTTTCTATTGCATTTATGGAAACAATTCAAAAGCTACATGGAAACCCAAAGATTATTGTAAGTGACAGAGATCCCATTTTCACTGGAAATTTTTGGACAGAATTATTTTCTTGTCTTGGAACTTAGTTAGCTCATAGCTCATCTTATCATCCTCAATCTGATGGGCAAACTGAGATAGTAAACAAATGTTAGGAAGGATATCTTTGTTGCTTTGTATCTGATAAACAGACACAATTGGTCAAATGGTTGCCTCTGGCTGAATGGTGGTATAACACTTCCTTCCATACAGCAACAAAAATGACCCCATTTATGGCACTTTATGGGTATCAGCCACCATCCATCACATCATATTTAAGAGAAAATTCTAAGGTTCAAGCAGTGGAACATCACATTGAACATCAACAAGAAGTGCTCCAACTCTTAAAGGATAACCTCGTGCCAGGTAGATCAACATCGTAGTGAAAGAAGTTTTGATGTAGGTGATTGGGTATTCCTACGACTACAACCATATAAGCAAATGTCCCTCAAGCAAGCTAAGAAGGATAATAAATTATCACCAAAGTATTATGGTCCATACAAGGTGTTGCAAAATACTGGTACTATGGCATACAAACTGGAGCTTCCTACAGCTTCTCGATTGCACCCAGTTTTCCATGTTTGATGGTTAAAGAAGGTTATAGGCGACAAGCTCCCAGTTCAAACAATATTGCCAGAACTTGACGAGGAAGGAAAAATTATATTGGAACCGGAAGCAGTCACAGAAACAAGAACTCAACAGTTACGAAATCGATCAATTTCAGAGTATCTTATCAAGTAGAAGAACTTATCTGCTGAAGATTCCACATGGCAGGATGAGAATTTTATATAGAATCATCCAAAACTTCTCAAGCGTTGAGGACAACACTTTTTTGAAGGAGAGGGGCATGTTGGGTCCCTATAATACTTGTGATTACCCCATTACTATTGTAGTTCTACCCGTTATTAATATTGTTGTGCCCCTATTATCCCCATATTGTTATTACTCTGCCCCATAGAATCCCTCTATTGTTATTTTTGTGGCTTTGTATTATTATTGTTAGGTCGACTAGGTTATATTGTGACTCCTTAGACTCCTATATATAGAAAGGAGGTTTTTTCATTTGAATCATCCAAGAATTATTCATTTATGTAATGTAAAGGAGGTTGCCCCCTCGAAGAGGCTGAATTATAAGGCGTTGATCTATCTTTTCTATCTTTTCTTGAGCTGGTTACATAACATTCGCTCCCAAAGTAAGGGGAGGATCGTCACCACATCCATGACCCCCACGAAGGTTTCCACCATGCAGCAGCAGCAAAGAGGGATACGATCATGAAAGAACACAGGAACAACTTCTCCTCACCCACAGGGGCACCACACAAGTTTCAGGCAGGCGACAAAGTTTGGTTACATATGTAGAAAGAACGCCTTACAAGAGCCCATCAGAAGCTTCGACCACACCGACATGGTCCTTACACCATTAGTAAGGCTGTGGAAAACAATTCTTTGGAGCACAACATTCCTCCATTCCTTCACCTACACCAAGTGTTCAATGTGTACCACCATCGACCATGCTTCCCACCATTACTGGACACATCCGAGATTGTAGAACAGCTCACCAGGGACCAAGTTCAACAGATGGAGGAACTCAACGCAATGGGGACCATTACTTCCTAAGGGGGAGGAATGATCCAGGTGGATGTTGGTGGCCACCCACCTATCCCATTTGGACCCCCACGACACTCTGTTTTAGTTTTTCAGTTTCTATAATTGTAGCATAATTTACTATTTTTAGCAGTTTTTTTGGGTCTTGAACTTCTGGAGCCATTTTAAGGCCCTAAACGATGTTTTTTGGGAAATCTAGGAGAAACATGGGTCCATGGACCGATGTTACTCTTCCCAAAGTTGTATTTCTCATATAGATCTTTCTAATGAGCTATTGTACGTGTCAAACGGAGATCGGGTGCCGAAGTTACGACCCTGGGAAGTTGATGTACCAACTTATCCAAAACGCGGCCCACAATTTGGCGTTTCATCTTCTAGGGTTAGGTTTTGGGATGTTAAGGGTTTTCCATTATTTCTCAACAATAAATCAACCTTCGAGCCTCATTGTAACACGGTTCAGGGGCATGTAGCTGCCACATCTCTTCTCATAGATGAGCTACCATCACCCTAGCTGGTTCATTTCCATTACTGTTTGTAAGCATATTTCAGTATTTTCCATTAATGAAATGAAGTATTATTTCCGCTGCATCTTTATGTTTATGGTTATCTCTGTAATTTGTTGCATTCTTGTTTGAATCCGAATCAATAAAAAGCTAGAACGAACCCCAAAACATCATCACATCAGCATCGCCCACAACACAACAGCCCATTGTTACTAAAAGTGTGATTGAAGGGACACCCCAAACAGACATAGCTTAGAAAGAGATTGAAATAATCCCTGAAAATCCTTTAGGGGAAATTACATTGAATATTGAGGAAATACCACCCCTGGATGTATTTTATAGCCCAAAACACAGGGTTGTAGTCAAGAGACAGAAGAAAAAGAGGAAAATTGACCAAACATCATCCACAAGTCCTCAATCTAAATTTATGAATGTTATATGGAAGGATTCAGAGGTCAATCCTTCTGAGGATTTAACTAAGTTATCCCAATTTGTAGGGGCATACATAGCTGCTACAATTGACAAGGCCACTGAAGTTAACCAATTAATCAAAGAAAAACATCAAAGGATTACTCAGCTTGAAGAGCAAACAATAGTAGAACACCAGAAGATTAATCAACTTGAGGAACAGTTGGCAGAAGAAAAACAAAAGAATAAGCAGCTTAAATTACAATTAAACCTGGAGAAACAGAAGATTGACTAGCATGCCATCTAGAAACAATAACAGTTGTCTCAAGAGCTTGAACAACTTCAATTAAGACATCAACAAGAAATGAAGGCTAAAGAGGACCAAATCTCACAGCTACAACTATATATAGAACAATTTAGAGATTATCCTAAGTTCAAGGAATTTAAGAAAGAAGCCCTAGAAGCTAATAAGGCCTTATCTGAACAAATCAATCTACTTTTCCATAAAATATCTCTTCTCGACCCACTATGCATCATAACTACATCATCGAACGATCAAGAAATTAATACCAGATTATAATTTGAGGACGCGGATGATAAGGTCACAAATTTCCTCTCCTGGCAAAGCACAATGGAAGGAAGAGCTGCTAACCTACCGAAAATTAAAGAGTCGCATAAAGAAATATTATTTTCAGAATGGGAAACACAGCTGATAAAGGTAGAAAGAGCTACATCCAAGGCCAGGGTTATAATGAACAATGTGATTGAGATGGCAAATGATAATTTATATGGAGCCAAATTTAATTTTTGATTGTTCCCCAGGATAGCTTCCAAAAGAAAAAGTGTTAAAAAATCAATGGAAGCAGGATTTAGCCACCAAAGATGAACAACTCAACAGAGTACAAAGCCTTACTTGGGATTCATATTGGTCATTTTTGTTCAAGTCGCACAGTCAAAAGATGACCATCAAATGCCTTGCCGATGTTGTGGATCGCATGATGCCCGAGTTTTCAGATGCCACGTACATGGGAAAACTACACTCCAGGATGAGTCATCCTCCAGAAATTCAAAACATGCTCTCAATTTTTCAGTTGTGGATACAGGATAAGAAATAGATACGATGAATCTTTTCAAAGGCAATCGCACTACTATTTTTGCAATTCAAATCCCAAATTTTAATGTTTGCAGTTCCAACAACTCTAAGCAATTGTTGTTGACAATTTGATTTAATCCTGTGATATAAACCCTTTCATGTTATTGAAGAAGGGGTCCTCAATTTTTACAAAAACTAGACTTGAGAAGTTGCACTTCTGCACTTCTAAATTTATTTTTTATGAGCAGTGGATCAAGGTTTCAGATTTTTGTGAAAGAATTTTTTCAAGACCTACATTTTTGTATCTCCTGGAAGTTTCTAAAATAAAAATGTGGAACCAGAATATTACTTACATATCAAGTCTCAAATGGATGTGGTATTTCTATCACTGTTCTTTTTGTCTTGATTTAATTGGCATTCCATTTAATTTACTATTCTTGATGTATTCACACGCTTCAAGCGATTCTATATTGAGTCACTTATGAATGATTTTGAATTGTTAAATTAGAGATATATGTCAGCAATAAATATTATTATGTCATGCGATATGTTTTTATAATTACTTTGTTTAATTTCTTAAACAAAGTAATCATTATTTAAATGCACCTTTCTATGGATAAGCAAACCATATATATGATTATTTGTCTGCTAGGAATTATCAAAAATCTCATTCTTATAAGATTACTCGGGTTACATAGATATATTTGTATATTTTAGAGTTATAGATTAAAGTCATCTATCATCATTGTTATACATTTTAAAACACTCATTCATCAAACCATACATTATTGGGAAACTGGTCCCATAATATCCAGTTGGAGCCACCATACTAAACAGAAAAGGAGCTATACTAAGGTTCGGACCGGTTGGTTATCCCCCAATGTTGGTGCTACGATTTTAGAGGCATCGACACTATGCATGGTAGTTAGAGCCTGTAAGAGAGATCTCAACATCAATAAAGAGAATTATTCTGGAATTACCTGTGTATGAACTATTTTACTTCTATTATGAATGCATACGATTATGTTATGTTGAATACTGGATTTATGATTTAATGTTGTATTGATGCGTGAATCGATGTGTTTTACTTTATTATATGAATGCAAGTAAGAATATCTGTTTACGTGAAGATAATCATAATCCATGTTGAAGTTCTCCACTACTTAAGCTAATATGGGTAAGTACAGCAGTAAGAGTAATTACAGAGGTGCGTTAGTGTACGTGAAAGATAGTCGTAGACCTTCACAGAGGTCTAGAGGATGACTAAGGGAACTATATTGATAAGCCCTAAAAGGCTTATCGATCTGCGTGAAGGAGGGGTTAGGGTATAAAGCGACATCATTACCATCTCAAGGTGCAGAAACTTGGTTCCTGCATTTCCCCATACTGCTTCGGGTGAGACTTCAGTCCGCGCTCTGTGGATTGATGTCGAAAGGGCTAGTAGTGTAGGGATTTTCTTGCCTAATTAACATTGAACCTAGGTCAGGGCCCATCAAGCCAACAGATGTAGATCCAAACTACTCAACTGCAGGTGGGGGTAGGGAAGAGCAGTGCAACATCGACTAGTTTGGCACAGTGAATGACTGAAGTCGTGGAAATAGTTCGCTCTTTGGACCCTCGGGCTGTCGCGCTGCCTGATGGAGCCTTAAGCATGAAAACAAAGGCTTACAAGGCTACCTTAAGGAACATTGGTCTCAATTTGTCTATGCTCCCAAGTGAATTCCTTCACACACTGCATGCAGGTGTGATCGCAGAGCTTAGGGCCGAGAGTAGTAGGTGCTAAGTGTGATTAGCGAGTAGAAGGTCAATAATGCACAAATGTTAGTAGAGAAAACAATAGTCATTGACACATGGAAGAAGGCTCAGGAGAAGAATGAGCTCACCTCAACGGTGGTAGCAGAAGCATGCAGAACTGTTCCAGAACTACATATCCCAGAAGAAGCACCAGTGGAGGCCAAGATTTAGAAGTTGTTTATAGGTGTGCATGATGCACAGATAGAGATGGACAAGGTTTAGCGTGAGCTAAACCTAAATATTAGAGAGCTCGAATTGAGGATACAACCTTCAACTCCACCAAAAGTCAAAGAATAGCGCGAGGAAGCTATCAAGGATCCAGTCACTACAGTAGATGCTGTGGTGACGGAATGCTCAGTGCTCTTCGAGAAATCACTCAAGGTACTCATGAGTCTGCAGGAAGATCCCAACTTGCACAGGTTGAATACTTAGGCAACAACATTGTAGCAACAGTATGAAAAGGAAAGAGCAACAACGCGCACCGTTTCTATCATGTAGAGACTAGAAAAGTTGTAGGAGGCAAAGGAACTGAAAGAACATGCAGAACTAGTGCAACAAAGAGAGGCAGTCCTCAAGGAAAGATTGGGACCTTGGCTGGATGAGGCCTATGGGATCTCCACCACCATTGGGGAGAATTTGGCCAGCTTGCAGACAACATAACAAAATATCCAGGCAGATAGCGCAGGACCAACATAAGAGTAGCTGGTGGAGCAGGTGAAGCAGGTAGTTATGTGGTGAACAACTGAAGTTACAGTGGTGCAAGTAGAGTTAGGAGGTCTTCATAGCAAGATCACCATGGTAGTAGAGTGACTCGGGGGCAAGTAACCATAATTGTGTTGGGGGCCTGTTTGGATAGGGTCACCTAGGGTCAATTTTGAGGTTAAAAGCCCAAGTTTTGGGGCAGAAAACCCAAGTTTTTGTATGTAAAGTGTAAAGTCTCTACAATTTGTGGTCGCGAAGTGCATAGATGTAAATTTTCATAAAGGGTTTCCACCCCTCTTTTATGTAAGTTGTGTACACTTTAGAAGATCTACCCATGGTCCGCGGACCATGGGATTGTATAAAAAGGAGAGTCTTAGAAGAGTCTAAGGCATATTAGAGTTAAGTCATTGATGGGTCAGTAAGAGCTAAGAGCGAAGAGCCTTAGAGTAGAAAAGAGGTTGTGTAGCTGTGTGCATAGAGGCCTAGGGTAGAATTCTGCAACTGAGTGCGCAAACCCCTACAGCGGTGTGCACATGGTAGTTAGAGTCTGTATGAATATCTGAAGCATTAATAAAGAAGATTACTCTGGAAATATTTGTGTTTGATCTCTTTACTTCTGTTATGAATGAATGAAGTTATGTTATGCTAAATATTGGGTTTATGATTTAATGCTATATTAATGCGTGAACCTGTATGTTTTACACTGTTATCCGAATTCACGTAATAATATATGTTTATGCAAATATGCTATTAATGCATGTTGAAGTTATTAGACACTTAAGCCAATATGGGTAAATATGGAAGTTAGAGTAGTCACAGAGGCATGTAAGTGGTTGATTCACCCATTTAGGGTATGCGAAGAATAGTCATAGACCTTCATGAAGGTTTAGAAGTCGAATAAGAGAAGTATATTGATAAGCCCTAAAAGTATTGTCGATCTGCATGAAGGTAGAA
This sequence comes from Pinus tabuliformis, assembly GCA_031772625.1. NCBI lineage: Eukaryota > Viridiplantae > Streptophyta > Pinopsida > Pinales > Pinaceae > Pinus > Pinus tabuliformis. The sequence goes on from CM062812.1 coordinate 113,140,959, forward strand.
TTAGGGCCTGAAATGACATCACTACCATCTCTAGGTGCAGACACTTGGTGCCAGCATCCCACCATACTGCCTCGGGTGAGACTTCAGTCTATTGCTCCATTGATTGATGCTGAAAGGGACAATAGTGTAGGCATTTGCTTGGATAAACTAACGTTGAACCTGGGTCAGGGCCCACTAAGGAAATAACAACACAATAGCATCTGCGCAGCTTCCGTCGGAGTAGTCGACATCGATGCAGTAGTCACAAACACAAAGGTAAAAAAATAGCATGTACAACATCCAGCAAAGTAGTCCACACGAGCGAGATGGTCGTTATAACAGGTTTACAAGAATGATTCTATCGAGTGTCCAGTGGAGTAGTCCACATGGGCGAGACAATGTTAAAAACTGATACAACACATTTCCAACAACATACGCACTAAAACAACTGAAATAGTTCAACTATCTTAGTACAGGTAAAACCACATGCATTACAAGCATCCAAGGAATAGTCATACAAACTAATACAATACATGTGTGAAACTGTGTTGGCTTGTTAACAGGATTCTGAATTAAGAAAAAGTTCCAAGACAAATACATACACCATATATCACTAACCCCGATAGTGTGTCATTGGAGGCACTACTCGCTCCTAAAAGAAAATATTATAGACTCTCAAGGCTATGTGGGAAGAGCCAAGGTCAAATGACCTTTTCATGTACAACTAAGGGGTATATATAGCCAAGGGTGAACTTGACCCTTGTAACTCTTCAACTTCCCTCATGACTGTTTGACTTACATGACTCTTCAACTAACAAGAATCTTCAACTTCGTATGTGGGTCTCTTGGACTTCCACGTTACATTACATTGATTACAGCCATATGGCCCATAGTAGTGATGTGGCCGATGTTGTTGGGAAAAGTATCCAATACGGAATGACCCTATCCCACTCTAAGGGTGATAGTACCTCAGCAACAACTGAATGCAAAGCTATTCAAGATTACTTCTTTATGGGATGAGAGAGAGAAGAGAAGGATGATCTACTAACCGTTATCTTGCGCTTAATAGTCGATCCAGTCCTCACTCCTTACTGCTTGCTCCTAGCTCCTTGCTCTTTCACCGGCCCAGCTGCACAAAGATCCTGCAAAAGCACAAGAAGAGGAAACTACAAGAAGCATACATCCATAATCGATTCAAGGATTAGCATAAATCAAATATACAAGCATCTATTCACCATAAAGACACATGCATATAGAAGAACCTCAAATACTTTATTGATAGAAGAAGTAAAGTTCTGAGAGAGTTACAACCATAATAGGCCCAATCCAGCAACACCTCCCAGCAGAAAGAAATCTCCTCTTCACCTCCTTCAAGCAATCACCCAATAGTTCTATACACAAACCAACAGCACTTCCTTACTTGCACAAAATTCCAGCCTCCTTAGACCTCATGAGAGAGCTCTATATATAGGAGATTTGGAGAAAGGATGAGTCGGCTTGAGGCTGGCATGAAGCTGACTAGTGTCCTCTTCCACTTTAGTTAATCTTCAGTTCTTGAGTCCACTTGGAGATTCTTGCTTCCACTTGGAGATCAAGACCCTCTTACTCATCACAAGGCGAATTCCTTGACCCAAGTGTCAGTTTGGAAGCTTCCTGGGCAATTGACACCTTGCAGAATGACTGTGCCACTTGGCCAATCTCGCCCAGCGCAGGTAGCCTTCATCAGTTTTGACATTTAGCGCAGGTACAGAGTGGAGCAGTTGACATTCAGCGGAGATGCTCAGTGGAGCAGTTGACATGATCCAGAAATAGCCTGTTTTTGAGTCTTTTCAGGTGGAGAACTGATTTTCAGTGCTGTGGTTTGCTGACCTTGTTCCTCTAGGGGTAAGAACAACATGTTTAGGGACTTTGGATCCCTCAGATTATTGACATTTCATTCTTCATGCTGTTAGGCACAAAAATGTCTATAAAAGTTGCCCCCTAAAGTATGAGGTCGTTTATCGGGTGAAATTCTTTATCAGGAGGATCTGAAGTTCATTCAATCGCTGAGAGGTGCCCTGTAATAAAATACAATACAATACATTATTTTTCATTCTGCTTTCATGATCTAGCTGAGGCGGGCATTCCCATGCTCAGCTTTATAAATTCATTTTGGTACATAGAACAGACGATCGTCTAATGGTAGACTGATAATTCTCTGCTGAAATTATCATCCTTTGAGTAGGATGATCATCTGCTACAACGATGTACATAACAAATGTCTTTATATTTCCTGAATATATATCGCAGCCCGGATGGATGGAACTAGATCCGGGGTCTTCAAACTCGTTCGATCTTCACTCTAAGTACAAGTCGATCCATGTGAGAATTTCGTTGAAGTCGAACATGGAAAGACATCGCTTGATTACCGGTCAATAATGTAAACCGTTAACAAGCGCGAGAGGAATCACAAATAATGACAATGACCCTCAAGGTACTGTAGTACAATTCACGTGGTGTGAATAAAGGACTTGGCGTTGAACACCACGCAAAATCTTCTGGTCGAAGGTCATTGATGTATACCTGTCACCGGAAGTGAGAAACTTGCCATTGAGGCATGCAAGCTTCAAAGTACTGGGGGGGTGTTCCTAGATCAACTTCTTGGATAATGAGCTGAAGTCGACGAGAAGCGATCCGTCAAAGGAGGGCCTTAATGAATTCCACATCGATGACACAGAACGGAGCTAATGATTTTAGTGGAGGCGAAAACAATCTGTGAAATATGATTCAGGGTGGTGATCATGGGTGGATGAAGGATAATGTATGGCAGTGGATGGGACACGGTTGACTCTTTCTGAACACATCTCTTGAAAATATAACGACACTGATGTGATGGATCGGTAGCATTACCCCAAATGTGGATGGTTTGGCGAGGACCATGGTGATGAGACCGGTGAATGAAACAACCCAACCCGATGTGATACGGAGGACAAAGTGTCATGTTCAAGAGCGACTTGCTACCATTAAAGCTTCGAGGTTCTCCCAATTTTTCCCCAGTCATTTCTGACCAGTACCTCTTTATTTTTGTCAAGCTTGAGGAGGATAACATATGCTTGTTCTATAACCTGCCCTTCGGGCAAGCCCATCGCTATGTTTTAATGAGCCTAGCGATAGGGAAACTCGTTCTCGTCTAAAGACAAGTTTGTCACTATTTAATCATTTTAACGAGTCTAACGACAAGGAAAACTCGGTCCTTTTCATTTTTAGAGAGTCTGAAAAGGTACAGAAAGTTAACTCCAAAATTCCTTTTTCATCATCTAATCCCTTAAGTCCGAAAAAGTATAAAACAATACAGAAGGGATGAGTTTTCGATAATTTTAACGAGCCGAATAAAACAAGTGCTCGACCTTTTTGTGTAATAATCCCTCAGGTCCAAAAAGATTAAAATCTAGAGGAGGGATAGCTCTTCCAGTCACTTTAACGAGCTGGAAGGCCAAAACTCGGCAAACTTTTCATATCTTACGAGTCAGATGAAAAGAGCTCAAAGAAGACTCGTCTTTTGAGGAACGAGTGATAAACAGGGATAGCAACAGATTCCAGGTACATGTTGGAATTTTCCAATCACGGCAGTGTCACAAGGATGGCTAAGTGAAATCACTCTTCGCAGCTGTTCCTCAAAAATGGGTAAACAATCATATGGAGGTGAACGATTGGCCAAATGAAATGGAGGTGGCGGGTGCAAACACGACCAAGGCTTTTATGGCTAATAAATTTACGATCACAATGGTTATTTACCGGGAAGTTCATTTTTTAACGAGCTTGAATTTGCTCAGAAGCTTATGTTTATTTTTTAACGAGCATGAACTATGATGCTAAAACTGCTCGGATCTCGCTTTTCTATTTTTTAACGAGCATAAATTCCGCGGTAAAACTGCTCGATATACCAGTCAAAATATAAGAAATGTCTTCCTGCAAGATTCCAATTTTTATAGAGCTTGCACCTCACATAAGCTATGCTCCAAATTTGGCAATTTTTGACCTTTGCCCCACATCCTTTCTTTATGTAAGTTAGGAAACGATCAATGACCGCTCTTTGCTTACATTCCGAAAGGTTTGCATGCCCCCAGGTATAAAATATAATTTCAAGGTTGCCCCTCCTCTCCTCCACCTTTGTTTTTCCTTGGGTGTTCACAGCTACTTGTCGTCTTGCTAGTCTAATGTTAACGATACTTGTCTTCTCGTTATTTTAACGGGTCTTACGCGGTACTTGTCTTCCCGTCGGCCCAACTTTTAACAGATCTTTGGCAAGATCGCAAGAGAACAGCTACTTGCGACAAGAGAGCAGCTACTTGCGACAAGAGAAGAACACTACTCAAAGACAAAACATTAATGTTATTGAGGGAGGCTTGCCTCTTTCTGGTTACCCAAAGAATGGTTTTATTTGCTGCCGCAAATGAAACTCTCTCTTTGGCAATGTCTATCATTAGGTTATTCAAAGATGGTTACTATTTGTTGCAGCAAAAGAATCCCTTTCTTTGGAGGCTACCCCTACTTATCCTCTAAAACATTAGTTTTAATGGGTGAGGCTTGCTTTTTACCCAAAGATGGTTACTATTTGCTGCCGCAAAAGAATCCCTTTCTTTGGTAGCCTACTTGTTTAGACAAAGGTGAATGACTAGAAATCATCAAACACATAACTTTGACAAAAGAATCCTGTTCTAGAACAACCCCTCTTCCTTCCACGGACGGGGTACAGACTAGTCATATTCTTTCGCGGAAATTATACTTTATACCCAAGGTTTCCTCTGCCTGAAGCAGACCAGGATGCATGCCCCCTGGGTTCCAGTTCTATCTTTCCAAATCACTCGCATTCATCGGGAAGGAGGACTGGTGGTGGAGACATTTCTTTGGTGAATAGACCATTGAGGGTTGGTATTTGACTATTTGCGATGTGTGATCCCGGAAATGAAAGTTGGTCTACGAGCTTGACCATTCTTCCTTCGTGTGGAAAACACATTACTCTAAAGAGTGAGGAGACTATAGCTCCCATGCAATATATATAGTCTCGTCCAAGGAGTAGGTTATAATCCAAGGGTCCTTGAACAACCATCACGTTCATCTGAATGGTCTTCCCTTTCAATGTAATAGGTACATTGGGGAGGATCCCTAATGGTCGACTGGTTCCTTTATCAAAACCCGAGAGATTTCTCATCTCAGGCAAAAGCTCTGGGGAACCCAGTGCTTTCCAAGCAATAGAGGAAAGGATACTCATAGATGCCCCTTCATCAATGATAGTTCCAGCCATTACCATTCTGTAGATTTGGACTATGATTCTGAATGGTATACTTGCTGGTAACCGGGGTCTGCCTAGCTGGTTCCAATCAAAGGACACAACCAGGTTGCTTGGTGGTGGGACCGAATACACGGCCGGATACGATCCTGACGATGTTCCTTCCTGCGATAAAGGAATGGGCGCATTGCCCTAATGCTCATCAGAATCTGTGTTGATGAAAAGAATCTGGATGGTGTCATCCTTTTTCTCTTCAGTGAGGGTGTCACTTGAAGATGAATCTTCAGTGACGGTGTCATTTGAGGATGAAACCTCTGAAGGAAGAACCGGGTCAACTGCCGTATCGACCTTTAGACTTTCGTCTAGTTTGGATTCAGTAGGTTCATTTTCAATGACTGACGCTTCAGCTGACCACTTGAGCAGGCCAGCTGTATTTTCAACCAACGAAGGACTTGGCACATGTTTTTTTGTATCCAGGAGGAAGTATTACCGGTGAAACCGAACGATCTTCCAAAACTCTCTTCGCTTCGTCTAAGAAGGGACAACGGTGGATGGCGTGACCGCCTTCACACAGTCTGCAGGGGGATCTTGATCCCCCTCTTAGTCTTGAACCTTCACTTTCGCTGGTTGACGATAAGCAATCAACATGGCTATCAGAGGTTGATGCTCCCGAATTGTGCAACCGAGGGGACCAGTCCCTTAGTATCCAGGGAATACAGGGACAATCTCTATGGAAGTGGTCTCCTTTACATATGACACATGGCGATTTAGGCCCGGTCTGTGCTGTGTGTGGGTTTTTGTCAGATGTCTTTTGCTTGCCCCCAATCGCCTTAGGCTCCTTCTTCTTCTTCTCTTTCTTCTTCTTTTCCTTCTTCTCCATGGGAGCTTGGCTTTTGCCAGCCCTACCTTGCGAAGATGAAGGATTGGAGGAAGAGTTATAAGAAGTGGAAGGCTGGTGGGCAGCTCTAGACTGATCTAACAGTTGACTCGACTGTTCAGGAACCATGGTGGTCTGAAATACATTAGTTGAGAATAGCCAAATAGGCAGGCCAATTGTCAGTCCTGGAAGCGACAATGTGGCCATGTGGGGTGCACCAACTTCTCCCCAAGAGGAGAATGGACTAGGATTTCCATCATGTGGAGTTCCTTGGTTGGGGCGTTCCATGTTCTCAACTTAAGATCAACGTGGGAATAGGAGGTGATTATGTTCCGTTTAAAATAAATTTTATAACGACGCTTAGACACAACTTGCTTTTTCACTTTTTAAGAGTCGAGAAAAAGCTAAAGATGACTCTAGTCTCCTTCGATGTTTTAACGAGCCCGAAGTGACAAATGCTCGGATGGACTTTTTCAGTTATAGATTTTGAAAAAGGCCAAAAGAACTGCTCTAGAGTTCTAGGCAGAGGGTGTGCCAAACTTTTCGCAAAACCACAGAATACGTTTTACAGTACGGGTGGTCGATCTTCGTGAATGCTGTGTTCACTGCATTGTGATCAGTAGGGCGGCCGACACGGTTTCCTATTGGATAAAGGCTTTGCTCCTATAGGGGTCTCCCAATATATACGCGACGGTACGTGGGAGCACAAGTCCGTATTGATACTTATCGCTTCACCGTGGAGGAATCACCCAACCACTCAATGCTAAGATATCACATTTAACAACGCCGGAACACGTCTCTAGCTTAGACCTCTAGATGTTTGCGTTATGTTTCAATGCGTTGTTATGTAAATTCAATTTATTTTAAGGTTGATCTTGTTTAGCAGTTTGCCTTTATGGATCACCACGAGATGTATAGTAACACTCCTAAATGCAGTCTAAGATGATAAGCAAGCTTTTCAATCTTTCAACTTTGAAAACCTTAACTACTGAGGGAAAAGAAAGATAACACCTTTTCTCACAGATCATAGAGCACACACTAATGCATTTTTTCCTAAATCGACATGCAAACTGTCATGATGTATATGCACAATGCAAGTATTTCTTTTCTCTTTCTTAATGTTGGTGAAATGCAAAAAGAAAGCTGTTGTATAATTTTGAATTCAATTTCAAGTGAAAGCAAACAAGCTTGTCCAAAATCAAAAGACACCTTAAGATTTACTTGTTTCGACACTAGAAATATATAAATTCAAACCAATATGACGAAAGAAAAAGCTCAATCAGCTATGAACAACAAATAAACTAACTCTTAAGATCAAAACGACACTTTATCACAGGTCTAGATCTAAGAGGCCACAGCAAGACTAGTTCACTTTCGTTATGGGAAACTGTGAATGTACAAGAAATACACAAAGAACAAACACAGTTTCTTTATACAACCGAGGCGGAATAATGATAAGGAAAGTTTGTTTCAGATAGGCCTACTGACTGGTAACAAACAGCAAAAACAAGAGTGAAAACAAGGAAAGACACAGCAGGAAACCCCAGCAGCACAAGGCAGGACTGGTCCAGCGCAGGTGGAACACTGCCTGTTTGACCTTCAGCGCAGGTAGCCCCTTCGGGAACTGTGCTGAAATGTAAACAACCTTTGTACAGCCTGCACTGAAGAACGAAACTTTCGTTTCTGGTGGTTTCCGGGTCACAGATTGCTAAAAAATTCACAGTTTTTGCTCAAATCAGAAACTATCAGTCAAGGACACACTAAGGAATGATAAGGAGGATGAAAATCTATCACTAAGAGCTTATTAGAGTCCTTTTGGATCAGCTTTTCAAATTATAAACTTGCCTAGAAACTGAGCTAGAGTAGCTACCCTCTACTTTGTATCTGAAAGATTCAAATACAGTTCGATTCAGTACTCCCTTTGTTTATAAAATGAATAGCAAAAACACAAGTAACCAACAAGATACGATCCCCAGTGGAGTCGCCAATTTGTTGTGGGGAAAAGTATCCAATACGGAATGATCCTATCCCACTCTAAGGGTGATAGTACCTCAGCAACAACTGAATGCAAAGCTATTCAAGATTACTTCTTTATGGGATGAGAGAGAGAAGAGAAGGATGATCTACTAACCGTTATCTTGCGCTTAATAGTCAATCCAGTCCTCACTCCTTACTGCTTGCTCCTAGCTTCTTGCTCTTTCACCGGCCCAGCTGCACAAAGATCCTGCAAAAGCACAAGAAGAGGAAACTACAAGAAGCATACATCCATAATCGATTCAGGGATTAGCATAAATCAAATATACAAGCATCTATTCACCATAAAGACACATGCATATAGAAGAACCTCAAATACTTTATTGATAGAAGAAGTAAAGTTCTGAGAGAGTTACAACCATAATAGGCCCAATCCAGCAACACCTCCCAGCAGAAAGAAATCTCCTCTTCACCTCCTTCAAGCAATCACCCAATAGTTCTATACACAACCCAACAACACTTCCTTACTTGCACAAAATTCCAGCCTCCTTAGACCTCATGAGAGAGCTCTATATATAGGAGATTTGGAGAAAGGATGAGTCAGCTTGAGGCTGGCATGAAGCTGACTAGTGTCCTCTCCCACTTTAGTTAATCTTCAGTTCTTGAGTCCACTTGGAGATTCTTGCTTCCACTTGGAGATCAAGACCCTCTTACTCATCACAAGGCGAATTCCTTGACCCAAGTGTCAGTTTGGAAGCTTCCTGGGCAATTGACACCTTGCAGAATGACTGTGCCACTTGGCCAATCTCGCCCAGCGCAGGTAGCCTTCATCAGTTTTGACATTTAGCGCAGGTACAGAGTGGAGAAGTTGACATTCAGCATAGATGCTCAGTGGAGTAGTTGACATGATCCAGAAATAGCCTGTTTTTGAGTGTTTTCAGGTGGAGAACTGATTTTCAGTGCTGTGGTTTGCTGACCTTGTTCCTCTAGGGGTAAGAACAACATGTTTAGGGACTTTGGATCCCTCAGATTATTGACATTTCATGCTTCATGCTGTTAGGCACAAAAATGTCTATAACAGCCGATATGACTCATGACATTACTTGAAATGAAATTGTTGGTATGTTCATCCTGATGGTGGTGTCCATGTTGAGCTGTAGTGCTATTGAGTGATGAGTGTGGTCTTGTTGTATCATAGGTTCAACTCCGCATGAAAATGTGTGTGAGGTCTTCGATGGTCTTGGTGTTCACTTGGTTTTCCATGTACATGTGTCCCCTTTACTGGTACTTGGCATGCTTCGTGTGTTCATCCATTCATGAACAAGTCTCCTACCATGCACTCCTTACTCATCTCGTTCATTATTGCACCATGTATAATCCATGTACCTATATCTGCAATCACTCATGATGAGATGACAACAAATCTAGATATCCCATAGTGTACCATGATGCATCATCTTTATCTTTCATGTGTACGTCACCTAGAGAGAGGACAAGGCTCTGAAACTATGCAGAGCACATTTCAGGAAAAAATGCAAGGCTTTGTGACACTGTTGGGAGAAAATGCACAGAGGTCACTGAGAGGCCGGGTTGAGTGTTATAGAAATTTTTGTGCCTTACAGCATTGAGCATGAAATGTCCATAATCTAAGGGATCCAAAGTCCCTAAACATGTTGTTCCTACCCCTAGAGGAACAAGGCTAACAAACCACAGCAATTCACAGAAGTTCTCCACCAGAAACTACTCAAAAACAAGTCAATTCAGGATCACTTCAGTGGCTACACTAGCTGTTTGCGCTGAATGTCAAAGCCAACACTGGCTACCTGCATTGAATTTCAACTGGAACACTGGCTACCTGCGCTGAACGAGAGTGGACAAGTGGCAGGCTCATTTCTCAAGGTGTAAAAACCTAGGAAGCTTCCAAAATGACACTTGCCTCAGGAAATTCAACTGGTGATGAGTAAGAGGTTCCAAATCTCCAAGTGGAAGCAAGAACCTTCAAGTGGACTCAAGAACTGACAGAGGGAGAGGACACTAGTCAGATCTCAAGCTGACTCATCCTCTCTCCAAACATCTATATATGGATCTCTCCTCCATGAGATCTAGAGGCTGGAATTTTGTTATTGCAAAGAATTGCTGTTGGTTTGAGACTGGAATCATTGGGTGCTTAATTCTTTGAAGGGGCTGAAGATAGGAATTCCATTTGCTGGGAAGGAGATGCTGGATTGGAGCCCTCTGGGTCGTATCTCTTCCTGAACCTTGTTATTCATCAATAAAGCTATCTTGATTTCTCCTATATGCTGATGTATTTTGATGTATGAATGTATTAGTGTATTTGGTTTATTTCTAATCCTAAACTAGTTATGAATGTGAACATCTGTCTTTGTGTAGTGTTCTTCTCTTGTCTCAAGTAGCTGTTCTCTTGTCGCAAGTAGTTGTTCTCTTGTGATCTTGCAGGAAGTTGAAGCTGGATAAGCAAGAAGGAAAGTAGCTGTGAACACCCAAAGAGAAGAGAGACCGGATCGAGGGACAAACAAAAGACACCGGTAAGTCTATTGATCTCTCTTCTTTCACATTTCATAAAGGAAGAAACCAGCATAGCTGTACTCATTTGTTGCTAAGGCACTGTCACACCTTAGGTGGATAGGATCGTCCTGCATAGGCATTTTTCCCCACAACAAATTGGCGACTCCACTGGGGACATTTGTTTAGTCATTTTATTTGTGTTTCTACCATTGTTTGTTTCATAGACTTGACAGCAACAATCGAACTGCATCTTTCCCAGATGCAAAGTAGATAGTTGCTGCTTTGATCCAATTGCTGGACTTGTCTATGATCTGAACAATGGACTCACAAATGATTTGATGATCCTTGTGATAGATCTTAGTAGCCCTTCAAAGAATCCCTTTGATTGTACCTTTCTTGTTGCTTTTATTTGGCCTGAAACAGTGAATTAAATAGCAATCTGTGACCTAGAACCTGAGGGAAACGAGAGTTTCTCCTTCAGTGCAGACCCAGTGAAGGGATTCTGCATTTCAACATAGGTCCCGTGAAGGCTACATGCGCTGAATGTCAAAACCCCTGTGTTGAGGTTGCACTGAACCAGTTTGTCCTTGTGCAGCTGGGGTTCTCTGCTCTGTTTTGCCTTGTTTTGATCTCTGATTTTTGCAGCCTGTAACCAGCATAGGTACCAGTCTAATAACCCCATTTCTCTGCTTAGATTCTGCCTCCTTTTGTACAAAAATACTGTGAGTGTTTTTATGTGTTTGTGGCATCATTTACAGTTTTCCTTTGCATAAGTGAAATAGTCATCCTGTAGCCCTTGATTCAGATTTATTGATTGTGATCTTAGAAGAGAGTTCATTGGCTGTTTGCAGATTGATTATACACTTACTTTTGCTTATTGGTTTGAATTTGTCTCTTTTAAGTGTCGAAACAAGTATTCATTTCGAAAATCGTTAAGTGTTGTAATCTCTTCTACCCTCTCTGATTTCGAAAAAGTAAACTTGTTTGTATTGATCATTTAAAAGAAAATTCAAAGTTGTACAAAAAGCTTTCTTTGTAGGCATCAATACTAAGAAAGCGGAAAAACAAACACCTACATTGTGCATTTGCATTTGATAGTTTGCATGTTGGATTTAGGAAAAGTGCATTAGAGTGTGATGATTGCTGTTTGAGAAAAGATGGTGTCTTTCTTTTCCCTTAGTAGCTAGGATTTTCAAAGTTGAAAAGATATAAAGCTTGCTTATCATCTTTAGACTGCATTTAGGAATTTGTATCATACATCTCGTCGTGAACCTTGAAAGGAAAACTTTAAAAAGATCAACCTAAAATAAATTGAATGAACTTAACAACGCTTTGCAACATAACGCACAACATAGAGGTCTAGGCTAGAGACGTGTTCCGGCGTCGTTAAGCCTGGTGACTGTCAATCTCGTGGATGGTGGGTGATTCCTCCTAAGGGACGATAGCGCCAGTACGGATTGTGCTCCCACGTACCGTCGCGTATATATTGGGAGACCCCTATAGGCATAAAACCTTTATCCTTAGGAAGCCGTGTCGGCCGCCCTACTGATCGCAATGCACTGAACACAACATTCAGGAAGATCGACGGCCCGTACCCTAAAAAGTATTCTGCGGTTTTGTGAAAAGTTTGGCACACCCTCTGCCTAGAACTCCAGAGCAGTTCCTTTTAGCCTTTTTCAGACTCTATAACAGAAAAAGTCCATCCGAGCATTTGTCACTTCGGGCTCATTAAAACATCGAAGGAGACTAGAGTCATCTTTAGCTTTTTCTCGACTCTTTAAAACTGAAAAAGCAAGTTGTGTCTAAAGCGTCGTTAAAATTTATTTTAAACGGAACAATCACCCTTTAATTCCTACGTTGATCTTTAGGTTGAAAAAATGGAGCACACCAACCAAGGAATTCCCCTTGGTGGAAATCCTAGTCCCTTCTCCTCTTGGGGAGATGTTGGTGCGCCCCACATGGCCACATTGTCGCTTCCAAGACTGACAATTGGCCTGCCAGTCTGGCTCTTTTCAACCAATGTCGTTCAGAACACCACCATTCCTGAACAGTCGAGTCAACAGTTAGACCAAACCAGAGTTGCCCACCAGCCTTCTACTTCATCTTCCTCTCCTCCTTCCTCTTCGCTTGACGGAACTGGTAAAACAAAAAACCAGGTTCCTAAGGAGAAGAAGGAAAAGAAGAAGAAAGAGAAGAAGAAGAAGGAGCCAAAGGCAACTGGGGGCAAACAAGTGTCGTCTGACAAAAATCCACACACAGCACTGACCAGGCCTAAATCGCCATGTGTCATATGCAAGGGAGACCATTTCCACAGAGATTGTCCCTGTATCCCTCGAATACTAAGGGACTGGTCTCCCCGTTTGCACAATTCGGTAGCATCAACCTCTGATAGCCATGTTGACTGCTCACCATCGACTAGTGAAAGTGAAGTCCCAGGACAGAGAGGGAAAGCTAGATTTCCTTGCAAACTGTGTGAAGGCGATCACGCCATCCACCATTGTCCCTTCTTAGACGAGGCTAAAAGAGTTCTGGAAGATCGCCTGATTTTACGAGCGCAACTTCCTCCTGGATATCAAAAACTCATGCCAAGTCCTTCACTAGTTGAGAACCCGGCTGGCCCGCCCAGGTGGTCAGCCGAAGCACCTATCAATGAAGATAAACTGTCTGGATCCATGACTGATGAAAGTCAAAAGGTTGAGATGGCAGTTGACCCGGTTTTGCCTTCAGAGGCTCTATCTTCGAATGATACCATCACAGAGGAGAATAAAGACGACACCGTCCAAATTCTCTTCATCAACACCGACTCTGATGAACAAGGGGAAATGCCCCCATTCCTTTATCGCAGGAAGGAAGTTCGTCAGAGCGATATCCGACCGTTTATTCGGTCCCACCACCAAGCAACCTGGTTGTGTCCTTTGATTGGAACCAACTAGGCAGACCCCGGTTGCCAGCAAGCATACCATTCAGAATTATCGTTCAAATATACAGAATGGTGATGGCTAGCACTATTATTGATGAGGGGGCATCTGTGAGTATCCTTTCCTCTATTGCTTGGAAAGCGCTTGGTTCTCCAGCGCTTTTGCCTGAAATGAGAAATCTATCAGGCTTTGATAAAGGAACCAGTCGACCTTTAGGGATCCTCCCCAATGTGCCCATAACATTGAAAGGGAAGACCGTTCAAATGAACGTGATGGTCGTTCAAGGACCCTTGGATTATAACCTACTCCTTGGACGAGACTATATATATTGCATGGGAGCTATAGTCTCCTCACTCTTTAGAGTAATGTGTTTTCTGCATGGAGGAAGAGTGGTCAAGCTCGTGGACCAACTTTCGTTTCCCGAATCACGCATCGCAAATAGTCATGTACCATCCATAAATGGTCTATTCACGCAAGAGGTGTCTCAACCCATGGTCCGTCCTCCTGATGAGCGCGAGTAATCTGGGAGGATATGACTGGAACCCAGGGGGCATGCGTCCTGGTCTGCTTCGGCAGGGAAACTTTGGGTATAGAGTAGGTTTCTGCAGGAGAATATGACTAGTCTGTACCCCGTCCGTCTAGGAAGAGGGTTATTCTAGAATAAGATTCTTTTGTCAAAGTTACGTGTTTGGCACTAAGGTCATTCACCTTTGTCTATTTCGGTAGATATCGCCGAAGTAGTGTTTTGTTTGAAAGATTAACGAGACAATCTTTGGGTAGCCTGAAAGAGGTAGGCCTTTCCTGCTTAAACAAATGTTTTGGCGGACGAAGTAGAGGTAACCTTGAAACTTTGTTTTATACCTGGGGGCATGCAAACCTTTTGGAGTGCAAGCAAGGGGCGGCTATTTATTTTTTAAATTTTTAGGACCTCTAACCCTTTAAACTCGTAGGATTAGTCGTTTCCGAACTTGCATAACGAAAGGATGCGGGGCATAGCTTTGGTAAGGCGCAAGCTCCATAAAAAATGGAATCTTACATGAGACATTCTTATCATATGACTGAGATTCGAGCAGTTTTAGCACAAAGTTCATGCTCGTTAAAAAATAAACGCAAGATTCGAGCAGTTTTAGCACAAAGTTCATGCTTGTTAAAAAATAAACGCAAGATCCAAGCAGTTTTAGCACATAGTTCATGCTCGTTAAAAAATAAACATAAGATTGAGCAAATGTTTCCACCCGCGTTTAAGCTCGTTAAAAAATGAACTATCCCGTTAAATAACCACTGTGAATGTAATATCATCAGCCGTTAAAGCCTTGGTCGTGTTTGCACCATCACCTCCACTTTTCCATTCGCCGATCGTTCACCTCCATATGATTGTTTACCCATTTTGAGGAACAGCTGCGAAGAGTGATTTCACCTAGCCATCCCTGTGACACTGCCGTGATTGGAAAATTCCAACCTGTACCTGGAATCAGCTGCTAACCCTATTTATCACTCGTTCCTCAAAAGACGAGTCTTCTTTAAGCTCTTTTCAACTGACTCGTAAAATATGAAAAGATTGCCGAGTTTTGGCCTTCCAGCTCGATAAAGCGACCGGAAGAGCTATCCCTCCTCTAGATTTTAATCTTTTTGGACCTGAGGGATTATTACACAAAAAGATCGAGCACTTTTTTTATTCGGCTCGTTAAAACTATCGAAAACTCATCCCTTCGGTATTGTTTTATACTTTTTCGGACTTAAGGGATTAGATGACGAAAAAGGACTTTTGGAGTTAACTTTATGTACCTTTTCAGACTCTCTAAAAATGAAAAGGATCGAGTTATCCTTGTCGTTAGACTCGTTAAAATCATTAAATAGCGACAAACTTGTCTTTAGACGAGAACGAGTTTCCCTATCGCTAGGCTCGTTAAAACATAGCGATGGGCTTGCCCGAAGGGCAGGTTATAGAACAAGCATATGTTATCCTCCTCAAGCTTGACAAAAATAAAGAGGTACTAGTCAGCAATGACTGGGGAAAAATTGGGAGAAACTAAAGAAAACTTTGATGGTAGCAAGTCGCTCTTGAACATGACACTTTTCCTCCGTACCACATTCGGGTTGGGTTGTTTCATTCACCGGACACATCCATGGTCTCGCCATACCATCCATATTTGGGGTAATTCTACCAATCCATCACATCAGTGTCGCCATATGTTCAAGAGAAGTCGTTCAGAAAAGTCAACTGTGTCCCATCCACTGCCATACATTATCCTTCATCCTTTCATGACCGCCACCCTGAATCATATGTCACAGATCGTTTTCACCTCCATTAAAATCATTAGCTCCATTCTGTGTCACTGATGTGGGATTCATCAAGGCCCTCCTTTGACGGATCAATTCTTGTCGACATCAGCTCATTATCCAAGAAGTTGATCTAGGAACAACCCCTTCAGTACTTTGAAGCTTGCATGCCACAATCGCAAGTTTCTCACTTCCGGCGACAGGTATACATCAATGACCTTCGACCAAAAGATTTTGCGTGGTGTTCGACGCCAAGTCCTTTATTCACACCACGTGAATTGTACTGCAGTACCTTGAGGGTCATTATCATTATCGGTGATTCCTCTCGCGCTTGTTAACGGTTTACATCATTGACCGGTAATCAAGCGATGTCTTTCCATGTTTGACTTCAGAACATTTCTCACATGGATCGACTTGTACTTAGAGTGAAGATTGAACGAGTTTGAAGACCCCGGATCTAGTTTCATCCATCTGGGCTCCGATATATATTCAGGAAAGATAAAGACATTGACATGTACATCATTGCAGCAGATAATCATCCTACTCAAAGGATGATAATTTCATCAAAATTATCAGTCTACCATCAGACGATTGTTTGTTCTATGTACAGAAAAATGAATTTATAAAGCTGAGCATGGGAATGCCTGCCTCAGCTAGATCATGAAAGCAGTATGAAAAATAATGTATTGTATTGTATCTTATTACAGGTCTCCTCCCAGCATTGGATGAACTTCGGATCCCCCTGATAAAGCATTTCACCCGATAAACATCCTCATACTTTAGGGGGCAACTGTTATAGACATTTTTGTGCCTTACAACATTGAGCATGAAATGTCCATAATCTAAGGGATCCAAAGTCCCTAAACATGTTGTTCCTACCCCTAGAGGAACAAGGCTAACAAACCACAGCAATTCACAGAAGTTCTCCACCAGAAACTGCTCAAAAACAAGTCAATTCAGGATCATTTCAGTGGCTACACTAGCTGTTTGCGCTGAATGTCAAAGCCAACACTGGCTACCTGCGTTGAATGTCAACTGGAACACTGGCTACCTGCGTTGAACGAGAGTGGACAAGTGGCAGGCTCATTTCTCAAGGTGTCAAGACCCAGGAAGCTTCCAAAATGACACTTGCCTCAGGGAATTCGACTGGTGATGAGTAAGAGGTTCCAAATCTCCAAGTGGAAGCAAGAACCTCCAAGTGGACTCAAGAACTGACAGAGGGAGAGGACACTAGTCAGATCTCAAGCTGACTCATCCTCTCTCCAAACATCTATATATGGATCTCTCCTCCATGAGATCTAGAGGCTGGAATTTTGTTATTGCAAAGAATTGTTGTTGGTTTGAGACTGGAATCATTGGGTGCTTAATGCTTTGAAGGGGCTGAAGATAGGAATTCCATATTCTGGGAAGGAGATGCTGGATTGGAGCCCTCTAGGTTGTATCTCTTCCTGAACCTTGTTATTCATCAATAAAGCTATCTTGGTTTCTCCTATATGCTGATGTATTTTGATGTATGAATGTATTAGTGTATTTGGTTTATTTCTAATCCTAAACTAGTTATGGATGTGAACATCTGTCTTTGTGTAGTGTTCTTCTCTTGTCTCAAGTAGCTGTTCTCTTGTCGCAAGTAGCCGTTCTCTTGTGATCTTGCAGGAAGTTGAAGCTGGATAAGCAAGAAGGCAAGTAGCTGTGAACACCCAAAGAGAAGAGAGACCGGATCGAGGGACAAACGAAAGACACCAGTAATTCTATTGATCTCTCTTCTTTCACATTTCATAAAGGAAGAAACCAGCATAGCTGTACTTGTTTGTTGCTAAGGCACTGTCACACCTTAGGTGGATAGGATCGTCCTGCATAGGCATTTTTCCCCACAACATTGAGAAGTCCAGGAAAGCAGTGACATCTGCAAGCTCTGGCTCAACTAAGAGGCATAACTGCGCAACTTTTCCGGGGAAGACAGTGTGGGTAGCAAGAGGCATTGGCAATGAAAAATGCGCAGATTTTCAAATGAGGCTAGGAGTAGGCTATGGGAGCTTGCTAGCCAAAACTACATAGATTTGGGAGGAAATAATGCAGGACATGTATGCATAGTTTCTAAGTTGAGTGAGGTGTTAGGTAGCTAGTGGAAAATCCAAGAAAACTGTGCAATTTTTAGTAGGATCAACAGGCTGGCGGGTAGGGGGATGGACTAACAAAATTGTACAATTTTTAGAGATAGTGAAATGATAGGTACCGAGTTCTTGACTCTCTTGTCTATGCAATTTATTCATTTAGTGCATGCAGGTAGGATGATAGCTTCTGTGAAATTTTTTGTAGGAATGAAGCTCAGCGTGATTGTGCATTCAAATTCTCCGATGGACCAATGAGAAGTCGGATGGATAGGCTTGCGAGAAGCACATATTGAGATGGGTTCCTGGGAAACTTCTGCATTGTTCTAGGTGTCAGTCAGCCAAGTTAATTCTAGGATTACATAGTGCAAACTACCTGGGAGATAACCTCAAGCTCTGCATAATTTTGGGCAACAGTTCTTGGTCACTGAGGGCTGATACTATGCAGTGTAGCTCAATGGAGCTCTGGCTGATGGAGGGTGGTCTCGTCGATAGCTATTCAAAAAAATGGTTAAGTGTGTGAGCGACTGAAATCATGTATACATGACCTTGTGAACAAACACTCAACATGACCTACGTTAAGACACCTCAAACCATCAAGAAAACATATGCTTAGTGTGATTGACGAAAGGGTGCAAGTGACAAATGTGACACTTCAGATAGATCACTGAATGACCATGAAGACACTTACACGACATTTCATACAACTTTGTCTGAGAGTGCGATTGATGTTTACATACTGAACACAACTTTTATACATGAATACTGTTGGAAATACTGGGGGGGCTGAATCAGTATTTATTTTCGACTGTTATTTTACCACTTAAAACATTTATATTTAGAACACAAGATGAACAAAAAGAATAAATGATTTTATTAATATAATCTTTGCAATAAAATAGATACAATATATATATATATATATATATCTATATATATATATATATATATATATATATATATATATATATATATATATATATATATATATATATATATATATATATATATATATATATGGTTCCAATCTGTTGCCAAGCACCAACTTGGACTTTTGTGAGGCTCCAACCTCCAGAGCACCAACTATGTTTTGTCAAGGCACCAACCTTGGACTTAGGACCACCAACTCCCAGGACACCAATCCTTCCAGTTCTGAGGCACCAACCTCAAGGACACCAATCCTTCCAATTCTGAGGCTCCAACCCAGGGGCTCCGACCCAATCTTTTCAAGGTATGTTTGATAGTGATTCTCTGCTCCCAAAACTCTTCTTTACTGAATTATGTTTGTTTATAGCTTCAATGTAGTCTCCATGCTACAAAATCAATGGAAACCAGTATTCATATGAAGAAGTCTTTACAACTCTTCATACTGTCCACACAGAGTCTGCAAAAGTTATCTCATGATGATATCAAATAGCCATCATAATCTCTGATAATGTCTCCACACAACTTTAGTGAGTCTACTATTACCTGCACTAAGATTTGATTAATTCATCACAGGTCTGAGTATTTCACAGGGTAACACAATCAACAGGGTTATCGTCCTTCGACTGCCTCTTGTCCAGCTAGTCCTTCATCTTCCTTCTATCCTGCTGGACCTTTGGCCTCTTTCTATCCTGCTGGACCGTCAACTTCTTTCTTTTTTCCATTTCTTCAACAACAACTTCATAAATACAATTCTCTATTTTCTTACCTTGATACGCTTGACCTTTGGCTTCCCTTTCACTCGCTTGAGCTTTGGCTTCCTCAACACTTGCTCGTCCTTCTGGCTTCCATCCTCGGGTCGCTCTAGCCTCCTATGTGCTCGCTCGACCATCTATGCTTGCTTGACTCTTCAGCTTCCCGATCCATGGCTTCCTCTATCTATTCAAGTGTTCAAATACTCACAGGACATGTTCAGGAGGAAGAGAGGCCAAAATACAAAGAAATGTTGCTTATTAAAAAAATATCAGAGAGGTCATTTTTCCTTTAATAATATTCATACATTAGACTTCATTATTTATGGAGGATTTCATTGTAGAGACTCTACCAATAGGGAGGTCCCACATGCCATGTCACAATCGCAATCGCAATCGACATTTGACATCCCTTAGAGACTAGCGACATAACGAATGCGATATTACATTTATTCATGTTAAATGGTGCGTTGGGGTCCGTAATATATATCACAATCGGCAGTCCGACGGTGTCAATTATTTTGAACATTGTGGTTCAACAAATGCGATATTTCAATAGGTCATATTATGATGTTGCAGCGGGTCTACATACATATTGCAATCGGTGGTTCTAGGTGACAACCCTTTATAACTTGCGCTATGAGAGTTCCGATAGGCAGATGCGATATAACAATAGGGAAGTTTATAATGGTGCAGCAGATCTACATATATATCACATCTATATATTATATACTCTTCTAATCTTTGCTATAACCTGTTTGGGTCCGTGTATTATTACAATCGGAACTTTCAATGTGGCAAGGCTTTACAAGAGTCTTGTGATATGGCGGATGTGATAATATATTAAATCATATTGCAATGGTGTAGTCGGGTCCGCATATATATAACCTTCCCACTCTATAACATTGGTTATATAGAATTTAACCACATGAAATCCTTATATCCACGCTATTTCTATTATAATGTTTATATAATAGAAATACACAATAATCATATGTAACTTACCTTTTCCACCTTTTTATAGCCTTTGCACATTTTCTAATGTTTGCCTTTTTCGGATCAATCCTCAACCATAGATCTTACTATCCCATCCGATAGTTGATATTACACCCGACCAACAAAGCTGCTCAATGATCCTTGTTAACGGGAAAAGTGTCTATTCAGAACGACCCTATCCCACTAAGGTGTGACAGTGACCTTAGAAACAGATAGAGAAAACTACTTTTGTATTCTTCTTTATGAACTATAAACAAAGAGGAATAGGATGAACGAACCTGTGTCTTGCGCTAGTCCTTTGATCCAATCTCTCTCCTCTTTGACAACTTCCAGCTACCTGCTCCCTTACTTGCCCAGCTTCACCAAGTACCTGCAAGATCACAGAAGAAGGAAACTATACAAAGACATGGGTTTATATTCATAAAAAGCTTAGGATCAGATTTAAGCTAAACATACAAATGTAACAAACATCAATGATACACAAGCATGTAGGAGAAACTCAAATAGTTTTATTGATATAAAAAGAAGATCCAGGAGGAGTTACAACCAATGATTCCTGATCCAGCATCAACCTCCCAGCAAAGAAGCCCCTCTTCACCTCCAACAAAGCACAAATCACCTAATACTCTGATATCTATCTCAAAACCAACAGCAATTCTTTGCAATGTACAAAATTCCAGCCTCTGGATCTCTGGGATGAGGGATCCATATATAGATGTACGCAAGGAGGATGAGTTCGCTTATGATTTTACTAGTGGCTTCTCTCTGTCAGTTCTTACTTCCACTTGGAGACTGAGAGCCTCTTACTCATCCTTGGTCGAACTCAGTGAGGCAAGTGTCATTGGAGAATATTCTGGAAGCTTCCAATGTCTTTCCACCTCGCGGAATGGCACTGCCATTTGTCATTTCCCGCTCAACGCACCCTGGTAGTGCATTTAGGTGCATTTCAACGCACCTAGCTAGTGTATTTGGGTGCTATGCAACGCAGCTAGCCAGTGGAGCAGCTGAAATGATCCTGCTTTGACTGATTCTGAGCCGTTTCTGGCGGAGAACTTCTGTGAATTGCTGTGGTTTGTTAGCCTTGTTCCTCTAGGGGTAGGAACAACATGTTTAGGGACTTTGGATCCCTTAGATTATGGACATTTCATGCTCAATGTTGTAAGGCACAAAAATGTCTATAACAGTTGCCCCTAAAGTATGAGGCCCTTTATCGGGTGAAATGCTTTATTAGGAGGATCCGAAGTTCTTTCAATGCTGGGAGGAGACCTATAATAAGATACAATACAATACATTATCTTCATACTGTTTTCATGATCTAGCTGAGGCAGGCATTCCCATGCTCAGCTTTATAAATTCATTTTCATGTACATAGGACAGACAATCGTCTGATGGTAGACTGATGATTCTGATAGAGCCATCATCCTTTTGGTAGGATGATTATCTGTGCTGCAATGCTATACATTTCAATGTATTTATTTTCCTGAATATATATCGCAGCCCGGATGGATGAAACTAGATCCGGGGTCTTCAATCTTGTCTGATCTTCACTCGAAGTACAAGTCGATCCATGTGAGAAATGTTCTGAAGTCGAACATGGAAAGACATCGCTTGATTACCAGTCAATGATGTAAATTGTTAACAAGCGAGAGAGGAATCATCGATAATGATAATGACCCTCAAGGTACTGCAGTACAATTCACGTGGTGTGAATAAAGGACTTGGCGTTGAACACCACGCAAAATCTTTCGGTCGAAGGTCATTGATGTATACCTGTCGCTGGAAGTGAGAAACTTGCCATTGAGGCATGCAAGCTTCAAAGTACTGAATGGGGTGTTCCTAGATCAACTTCTTGGATAATGAGCTGATGTCGACAAGAATCGATCCGTCAAAGGAGGGCCTTAATGAATCCCACATCAATGACATGGAACGGAGCAAATGATTTTGATGGAGGTGAAAACGATCTGATGATATATGGTTCAGGATGGCGGTCATGAAAGAATGAAGTATAATGTATGGTAGTGGATGGGACACAGGTGACTTCTCTGGATGACTTCTCTTCAACATGTCAGCGACAATTATGTGATGGATTGGTAGCATTTACCCCAAGTGTGGATGGTATGGCGTGACCATGGTGATGTGACCGGTGAATGAAACAACCCAACCCGACTCGGACACGGAGTGGAAGTGTCATGTTCAAGAGCGACTTGCTACCAATAAAGATTCTTTGAGTTTTCTTCCCAATTTTTCCCCAGTCATTGCTGACCAGTACCTCTTTATTTTTGTCGAGCTTGAGGAGGATAACATATGCTTGTTCTATAATTTGCCCTTCAGGCAAACCCATCGCTATGTTTTAGCGAGCCTAGTGATAGTGAAACTCGTTCTCGTCTAAAGACAAGTTTGTCGCTATTAAGCTTTTTAACGAGTTTAACGACAAAGATAACTCGGTCGTTTTCATTTTTAGAGAGTCTGAAAAGGTATGCAAAGGTAACTCCAAAATTCCTTTTTCGTCATCTAATCCCTTAAGTCCGAAAAAGTATAAAACAATACAGAAGGGATGAATTTTCGATAGTTTTAACAAGCCGAACAAAACAAGCGCTCGATCTTTTTGTGCAATAATCCCTCAGGTCCAAAAAGATTAAAATCTAGAGGAGGGATAGCACTTCCTGTCCCTTTAATGAGCTGGAAGGCCAAGGACTCGGCAATCTTTTCATATTTTACGAGTCAGTTGAAAAGAGCTTAAAGAAGACTCGTCTTTTGAGGAACGAGTGATAAAATGGGTAGCAGCTGATTCGAGGTAAGGTTTGGAATTTTCCAATCACGGCAGTGTCACAAGGATGGCTAGTGAAATCACTCTTCACAGTTGTTCCTCAAAATGGATAAACAATCAAATGGAGGTGAATGATCGGCCAATGAAAAAGTGGAGGTGACGGTGCAAACACTACCAAGGCTTTAATGGTTGAAGTACTACATTCATGGTGGTTATTTACCGGGGAATAGTTCATTTTTTAACGAGCTTAAACGCAGGTGGAAACATTTGCTCATGTCTTATGTTTATTTTTTAACGAGCTTGAACTATGTGCTAAAACTGCTCGATTAATCCAGTCATATGATAACAACGTCTCATATAAAAATGGAAATTTTTAGATTTTTGCCCCACATCCTTTCTTTATGCAAGTTAGGTGACGACTAATCCTACGAGTTTAAAGGGTTAGAGGTCCTAAAAATTTAAAAAATAAATAGCCGCCCCTTGCTTGCACTCCAAAAGGTTTGCATGCCCCCAGGCATAAAATATGGTTTCAAGGTTACCCCTCAATTTGCAGACAAAACATTTGTTCTATCAGGAGAGGCCTACCTCTTACAGGTTACCAAAGATTGTCTTATTCGCGTTGCAAATGAAACATTTCTTCGGCGATGTCTACCGAGATAAACAAAGGTGAGCGATGATGCCCGCCAACTCACATAACTTTGACAAGAGAATCTTATTCTAGAATAACCCCTCTTCCAATCACGGACGGGGTACAGACTAGTCATATTCTCCCGCGGAAACCTTCCCTATACCCGAAGTTTTCTTGCCGAAGCAGACCAGGATGCATGGCCCCTGGGTTTCAGTCATATCCCTCCGAATTACTCGTGCTTATCGAGAGGACGGACTGGGGATTGAGACATTTCTTGCGTGAAGAGACCATTTAGGGATGGTATATGACTATTTGCTATGCGTGATCCGGGAAATGAAAGCTGGTCCACGAGCTTGACTACTCTTCCTTCGTGCGGAAAACACATTACTCTAAAGAGTGAGGAGACGATGGCTCCCATGCAATAAATATAGTCTCGTCCAAGGAGTAGGTTATAATCCAAGGGTCCTTGAACTACCATTACGTTCATGCGAATTGTCTTCCCTCTCAATGTTATGGGCACATCAGGAAGGATCCCTAAAGGTCGACTGGTTCCTTTGTCAAAACCTGTCAGATTTCTCATCTCAGGCAAAAGCGATGGCGAACCAAGCGCTTTCCAGGCAGTAGAGGAAAGGATACTCACAGAAGCCCCCTCATCTATGATGGTACCAGCCATGACCATTCTATATATTTGAACAATAATTCGGAATGGTATTCTTGCTGGTAAACGGGGTCTGCCTAGTTGATTCCAGTCGAAGGAGACAACTAGGTTGCTTGGAGGTGGGACCGAATAGATGGCCGAATACGGCTCTGATGAAATTCCTTCCTGCGGTAAAGGAATGGGTAAATTGTCCCCATGTTCGTCGGAGTCTGTGCTTATGAAGAGAATTTGGATGGTGTCATCCTTGTTCTCTTCAGTGACTGTATCATCTGAAGATAAAACCTCTGAAGGCAAGACCGGGTCAACTGCCGCCTCGACCTTTTGACTTTTGTCTGGTATGGATCCATATGGTTATCTTAAATTATAGGCACTTCAGCCAACCACTTGAGTGGGCCAGCTGGATTCTCAACTAGCGACGGACTCGGCAAGAGTTTTTTATATCCAGGAGTAAGGGGTAACAGTGAAACCGGACGATCATCCAAAACTATTTTAGCTTCATCTAAGAAGGGACAACGGTGGACGGCATGATTGCCTTCGTACAGATTACAAGGAAATCTAGCTTTCCCTTTTTGTCTTGGGGCTTCACTTTCGCTAGTTGATGGTGTGCTTTCAACATGATCATCAAAGGTTGATGACACCGGATTGTGCAAACGAGGAGACCAGTCCCTTAGTATCCGGGGGATGCAAGGACAATCTCTGTGAAAGTGGTCTCCTTTGCAAATGACACATGGCGATTTAGGCCTGGTCGGTGCAGTGTGTGGATTTTCGTTAGACGACACTCGTTTTCCCCCATTCGCCTTTGGCTCCTTCTTCTTCTTCTCTTTCTTCTTCTTTTCCTTCTTCTCCTTAGGAACATGGCTTTTAGCTTTACCAGTTCCATCAAGCGAAGAGGAAGGAGGAGAGGAAGAATTAGAGGAAGTAGAAGGCTGGTGGGCAACTCTGGACTCGTCTAATTGCTGATTCAATTGTTCAGGAATAGTGGTGTTCTGAACAACATTGGTTGAGAAGAGCCATACTAGCAAGCCAATTGTTAGTCGTGGAAGCGACAATGTGGCCATATGGGGTGCACCAACATCTCTCCAAGAGGAGAAGGGACTAGGATTTCCACCAAGGGGAATTCCTTGGTTGGTGGACTCCATTTTCTCAACCTAAGATCAACGTAGGAAAGGGGTAATGAGTATTCCATTTAAAATAAATTTTTAGACGCTTTGACACAACTTGTTTTTTCAGTTTTTAAGAGTCAAGAAAAAACAAAATATGACTCTAGTCTCCTTCGATTTTTAATGAGCCTGAAGTGACAAGTGCTCAGATGGACCTTTTTCGTTAAGGAGTCTGAAAAGGAACGAAAGGGACTTCTCTAGAGATCTAGGTAGAGGGAGTACGAAACTAATCGCAAAACTGCAGAATACTTTTTACGGTATGGCAGTCAATCTTCCCGAATGCTGTGTTCAGTGCATTGCGATCGATAGGGCGGCCGACATGGCTTCCTATGGATAAAAGGTTTTAAGCCTATAGGGGTCTCCCAATATATACTCGACGGTACGTGGGAGCACAAGTCCGTACTGGCACTTATCGTCTCAAAGTGGATGAATCACCCAACCATCAGTGAGGACAACAATTACCAGGCTTTACGACGCTGGAATACGTCTCTAGCCTAGACCTCTAAATGTTGTGCCTTAAGTTCCAAAGCTTTGTTAGATTCATTGAATTTATTTTAAGTTGATATTTCTTATGCATTTTGCCTTTTGGGTTCACCACGAGATGTAGATGTAATTCCTAAAATGCAATCTAAAGATGATAAGCAAACTTTTATCTCTTTTCAGCAATGAAAATCCTAGCTACAAGGGGAAAAGAAAGACACAATCTTTTCACAAAGAGCAAAGAGCACACTGTAAATGCACTTTCCTAAATCAAGCCAAATAGACTGTCAATATGCAAATGCACATGTGCATGTATTTGTTTTTCACTTTCTTAATATTGATGCCTAAAAAGAAAGTTGATGTACAAATCTGAATTTGCTTTCAAGTGACAAACACAAACAAGCTTCTTTTCGAAATCAAAAGGTAGAGATGGTTACGACACTTTATGATTTTGAAATAAATACTCGTTTCGACACTAGAAAGTCACAAATTCAAACCAAAGGCAAGAGTAAAAGCATAATTGACTATCAACATCAAAGAAACTTTCTCCTATGATCAAAATCGACACTTGCGACAGATCTAAATCAAAGGACGACAGTATGACTATTCTACTTTTGCAATGGAAAACTGTAAATGATGTAACAAACACACAAAAACATCTACAGTCTTTTTGTACAAAGGAGGCGGAATTACGGCAAATAAAAGGGGTTTTTAAACAGACACATACACTGATCACAGGCTGCAAAAATCAGAGACAAAACCGAAAAAATGAAGCAAAGAACCTCAGCTGCACAAGGCTAGGCTGCTCAGTGCACCTGTTACACAGAGAAACTGCATTTCAGCGCAGGTAGCCCTCTTGGGAAGTGCGTTGAAATGCAGAACCTCTTCACAGAGCCTGCGCTGGGGTAGAAACGAGAATTCTATCCGGGTTCTGGGTCACGGTTTGCAGTTTAATCTATGGTTTTTGGCCGAGTACAAGCAATCTGTAATGCACAATGAGAGGGTAGATTTAAAGAAGGTGTAAGAGCTATCACAAAGGGCAATCAGATCATTTGTGAATCAGCTGCTCAGGTCATAAACAGATACAGTGAATGGATTGAAGCAGCAGATGTCTACTTTGCATTTGTTAATGGCAAATGCAGTTCGATTGCTACTTCTAAGTTTATGAAACAAACAACAAGAGAAACACAAACAAACTAACTAGACAATCCTCCCCAGTGGAGTCACCATTTTGTTAACGGGAAAAGTGTCTATTCAGAATGACCCTATCCCACTAAGGTGTGACAGTGACCTTAGAAACAAACAGAGAAAACTACTTTTGTATTCTTCTTTATGAACTATAAACGAAGAGGAATAGGATGAACCAACCTGTGTCTTTCGCTAGTCCTTTGATCCAATCTCTCTCCTCTTTGACAACTTCCAGCTACCTGCTCCCTTACTTGCCCAGCTTCACCAAGTACCTGCAAGATCACAGAAGAAGGAAACTATACAAAGACATGGGTTTACATTCATAAAAAGCTTAGGATCAGATTTAAGCTAAACATACAAATGTAACAAACATCAATGATACACAAGCATGTAGGAGAAACTAAAATAGTTTTATTGATATAGCAAGAAGATCCAGGAGGAGTTACAACTGATGATTCCTGATCCAGCATCAACCTCCCAACAAAGAAGCCCCTCTTCACCTCCAACAAAGCATAAATCACCCAATACTCTGATATCTATCTCAAAACCAACAACAATTCTTTGCAATGTACAAAATTCCAGCCTCTGGATCTCTGGGATGAGGGATCCATATATAGATGTATGCAAGGAGGATGAGTCAACTTATGATTTGACTAGTGGCTTCTCTCTATCAGTTCTTGCTTCCACTTGGAGACTGAGAGCCTCTTACTCATCCTTGGTCGAACTCAGTGAGGCAAGTGTCATTGGAGAAGATTCTGGAAGCTTCCATTGTCTTTCCACCTCACGGAATGGCACTGCCATTTGTCATTTCCCGCTCAACGCACCCTGGTAGTGCATTTAGGTGTGTTGAAATGCACCTAGCTAGTGTATTTGGGTGCTATGCAACGCAACTAACCAGTGGAGCAGCTGAAATGATCCTGATTTGACTAATTCTTAGCAGTTTCTGGCGGAGAACTTCTGGGAGAAGCTGTAATTTGTTGACCTTGTTCCTTTAGGGGTCGTAACAACACTTTTAGGGACTTAGGATCCCTTGGTTTATGGACATTTCATGCTTAGAGCTGTAAGGCACAAAAATGTCTATAACAATCCTGCAACAATATCGGGTGAGCTACATGCATGACCCTTAATCAAATTCCGGAGTCGATGGAAATTATAAATTGCCAATGTAAAAAAGTTCGGGTTCGACCTCTCACTTAACACACATTCACTTTTTTAACCCAAAATCCATCAGATGATGAGGCCCAAGTGTTCTATGGCTTGCGGGATTAGACTAGCGCACAGGTTAGTCAATAAAATCAATGGTGTAGGATGACTGTGGTAAGTCGCTTTTGTGTTTGGAGCTAACTCTTCCAACCATGTGATGACCGTTGATCTATGATATGCAACGGTCCCTGTGCACTCTCTGTTTGTTTCCTCCTTAACTTAATCTCCCTTGATCTTGATGGACTCTGTGTTAAAACCACGGTTTCTACCACACTCCGTTTAACACACGACATTCATATATCAATTCATTCACTTAATATTGGATCACCATTGATCCATTCAGTGGGAATACAAAGAAATACCTTGTTAACTGTTGAACGCGGACACACAGAGTAACGAGATTTCCACACCAGGCACGAGTCTTGCCCTCTCGGCTCAATTACAACAAAAAATTGACCTCTGCCTTAAACCCCCTCTAATACTCAACCTCTCACTTCTCACTCAAAACCTAATCATCTCAGCTCCCTTGAATTTCTACTCTTCTCTATTTTATATGCCTGCTCTGATAGCTCCTATGACTTCCGATATTCTCTCCAATGGCTTGACTACCTTAGCTTTCCTCTGGTTTATCCTCATGGCTTCTTGCTCTTGTTTCTTCACAAATTTTCTCTACCTCTCCTTGGCTTCATATCATCATTTAGTATCCTAGAATATTTCCATATAGACATACTCATATTTCTTCATGGATCTGCTCTACTTGGCTTCACATCATTTTTTACTGCCTAGAATATTGCCATATTGACATGAACGACAAACTAGATTAACAATCTCCCCCTTTGTTATTGATGGCAATATTGTTCTTCTCTCCCCATTTGACATTAATGGAAAAGGAATGCTTAGGGTCTCCCCATATCAAACTACTTCTTTTCTTTATGAATAGATCTTCATGAGTATGTTACTCCCCCTGTCATAGTGCTCTTCTTTTTACTCAAGATAGAAGGATTGATGCTTTATCATCAATTAGCACATTATCCCCTCTTCATGTCTTAGAACTAATTTATCATGGCTTCAACAATTCTTAAAGATGCTCCACTTCAATGCCTTCAAAAAAATTGCAGATAGCCACACACCAAGTGTCCAAGTCCATGTTTTTATGCTTCAATCCATATTTTGTTGTCTCCACAATCAGAATTAAGGGGCCTTCATAGTCTAATCAAGAAAATGACACTGAAATTGTGCTTCTTGCTATCTCTCTTTAGATCAGAGTTCCTTTGTATTTTTGTGCTTCTCCTTAAGTTACTGAGCTATATTCCATTGCACAACATTCTCCTTTGTATAGTCTTTTTGATGAGCCATTTTTTCCTTGTGTTCTTGTAAAGGTTTTCGCAAGTTATCTCCACTAGTTGATTTTTATATCCAATCTGTGACAGTCTTTCAAATTATTTTTGCTAATTTATATCCTTTTGCAATGATTTAGTTTTGGTTAGATGTTGCCAACTTCTCTTTCTTCCTGCTCCATTTTAGATGTATCTGTTTGTTTGAAGGTTGCCTCTATTTGTGTCCATAATTTACCTGTTCTCACATCAAATCCCTAGGTAAAAACATTTAACATCTATAATATCAACAACATAGTTATTTGCCCTATTTCTCTAGCATTAGACGGCCTTCTCTGCTGCTCCAATTTTTGTGTAGTGATCAAGTGGAAATCATCTTTAACAACAGTCCAAAGAATGGTTACAAGATCATGTTCTTCAATGGAGTACTCCTAAGAAATGATTTTTATCAAAGAATGATTGTTAATATAGATCAACAAGGATTTTATAAGGACCATTTCATGAATAGCTTCTACAATAATGATCAAAAATCACAGGCTCCCCCTGATTGTATGCATCATCTCTTTTGGCAGTGGCTTCCCATCAAATGCTCAGATTGTTGAAGATCAAGTCAACAACATGTGTTGTTGGCTGGAGATTTCAAGGGACTTTTGAATTGTATTAGCTTCCTTCTCCATACTTCTGTAACTTTCTTCTTTTGCATGGTTGTAGCATGTGTAAGAGCCCAAGTTAAGTTACAATCATGTGCCATATGACCAATGTTATGACACTTGAAGCATTCTACATTGTTCATGAATAATAATTCATGATTTCTTCCTACAAAATTATTCCTTGGAGATTGTTGGGGATCATAATATCTATCTTTATGATATGCTTTAAAATCTTTTGCCATGTGACCAAAGTTTATACAAGAATAACAATAAATAAACTTTGGTACCTGGGAGATGGAGATTTCCTTGATATACTTCTGAAGTCTTTTTGTCTTGAGATCCTTTGATGATAACCATTGCTTCTAGCATCCTTGACATTATCTACATTTCTTCTTGGAGCAAGATTTCTTCCATTGTTGCCTTAATTTTTCTCCTTGCCTTTGCTGGAACTGGAAGCATCACCATTTCCTTCTAGCTTCTTCACATCCCTTTTGTTTGAAGCATTATCATTCTTGTTTGAGGATTCACCTGCATACTGAGACCTGATTTATCAAATGGACATATTTGATGGATGAGCATGTCATCCAACACTTGAGAGCTCTTTAAGGTTTTGTTCCTCCATTCAACTTCTTTCCTGAGGAAGACAATCATTTCTTCCAATCTTTCACACTCATTATTCTTCTTAGCAAGTTGTTTCTAAGTTTCTTTCCTGATATGAGCAGCTTCATTTGCTTCTATTTTAAGGGAGATGATATCTGACTTCATTTTGAAGATTTCTTCATTTTCCTTTGCTAGACTACTCTCCATTTCTTCATTGATCCTTGTAGCTTTACATGTTTCGGCTTTGAGAAGTTTGATGTTAGATTTTAATTTGAAAATTTTTTCATCCTTTGGTTTTAGTTGACATATCATGGTGCTTCTCTCCTTTTCTGCTTCATCAACCTGTTCTTCTATGATTCCCAATGTTTCCATTGTCTTCTCATCTCCTTGTGCTAACTTTCTTGCTTCTTGTAGTTGAGATTTGAGAGAGGAGACCTCTACCTTGTACTAACCAATCTCTTCTTCAAGTTTGTTCAAGCTCTTGTGCCTTTGTTCAAGTTGACTTGACAAGGTAACTTCCTATTTCTTTGCTTTATCTAATTTATTTGTCATGGATATGACTTCTTCATGTTGCTTTCTTTTGCTTTGATGAAATTCCTTATTAAGCTTGGCAAGCTCTTCATCCCTTTCTTGTACTTGAAAGTTGACAACGTCAACTTTCTTCCTTGTTTGGTCTTGGTCACTGCCTAGTTCTTTCTTCTTAAGTTCCTCGTTTCCTTTTTTTAAATTTATAATCTCTTCCATGGCAACCATAAGTTGAGCGAGGAGATATTCTACAAAATATTTTTCATTCTCTTCATCTTCTAGGTCTTCTTTAGCCTTGATGTCATCATTCTCATTTTCAGCTTCTATGATGGGTTCTGGATTTCCTTCTTGATTTCCGTCATATTCTTGACTGATGGTCATGGTAAACGCTCCTTTTGAGTGAAGGTCATGAAGTTTGTCCTATATACCCTTTGCTGATGAATATTTTCCTACATTGTTCTTTATAGAATCAGGTAGCCCATTCAAGTTTTCCTTCTTTGGTTTTTCATTGTATCCATCCATCATGCTATCAACAATGACTAATTTCCAGATTTCAATGCCTTGAGTCTTTAAGAAATTCCTCATTCTTGCTTCCCATATATTAAAGTTTCCATTGAACCATGGAGCCTTCTCAAATTGATTGTCTTCTATTTTAGTGGCAGAGGGAGACACATATTTAGGAGGATTGGAGACTTTCTTCCTTGGCTTCACCATTTTTGTTCTAAAGATCAACCTTCAAGCTGTTAGGTTTTGAGTGAATGTACTGGATCTAATACCAATTGTTGGATATACTGGGGGGGTGTGAATCAATATTTCTTTTCAACTGTTATTTTACCAGTTAAAAAATTTATATTTAGAGCACAAGATGAACAACAAGAATAAGTGCTTTTATTAATATAATCTTTGTAATAAAAGAGATACAATATATATCTATATCTATATACACACACACACACACACACATATATATATATGGTTCCAATCTGTTGCCAAGCACCAACTTCGACTTTTGTGAGGCTCCAACCTCTAGAGAACCAATTCCCAGGACACCAATCCTTCCAATTCTAAGGCTCCAACACCAAGGGCTCCAATCCAATCTTGTCAAGGCATGCTTGATAGTGATTCTTTGCTCCCAAAACTCTTCTTTACTGAATTATGTCTATTTACAGCTTCACTGTAGTCTCCATGCTACAACATCAATGGAAACCAGTCTTCATATGTAGAAGTCTTTACAACTCTTCATACTGTCCACATAGAGTCTACAAAAGTTATCTCATGATGATATCAAATAACCATCATAATCTCTGATAATGTCTCCACACAACTTTGGTGAGTCTACTATTAGCTGCACTAAGCTCTGATTAATTCATCATAGGTCTGAGTCTTTCACAGGGTAACACGATCAACAGGGTTGCTCGTCCTTTGAATTCCTCTTGTTCGGCTGGACCTTTGTCTTCCTTCTGTTCTGCTAGACGTTCGGCCTCTTTCTATCCTGCTGGACCGTCAGCTTCCTTATTTTTTCCAGTTCACCAACAACAACTGCATAAAGACAATTCTCTATTTTCTTATCTTGATACACCTGACCTTTGGCATCCCTTTCACTCGCTTGAGGTTCAGCGTCCTCAACGCTCACTCGACCTTCTGGCTTCCCTCCTCCAGTCGCTTGAGCTTCCTCTGCGCTCGCTCAACCAACTATGCCCACTTGAAACTTCGGCTTCCCGATCCATGGCCTCCTATGTCTATTCGAGTGTTCCAATACTTACAGGACATGTTTAGGAGGAAGAGAGGCTAAAATATAAAGAAATTTTGATTATCAAAAAACATCAGAGAGGTCCTTTTTCCTTTAATAATATTCATACATTAGACTTCATTATTTACTGAGGATTTCAATGGACAGACTGTGCCAATTGGGAGGTCCCACATGCCACGTCACAATCGCAATCACAATTGGCGGTTTGACATCCCTTAGAGATTAGCGACACAGTGGATGCTGTTAGCTACCTATACCAATAGGTTTCATATTTCATGATTGACAATGAAAAGTTCCAAATATGCTCTGCTTTGATCATGCAAAGATCACATATTTCCTAGAGAAAACAATATGTGTATATAGCTTGATGTTGTCTCAATTTTGATGGATGGTCCAACAGCCTAATCTGGATCATGCCATGTTTTGAATTTCCAGTTGTAGAATAGAGAAAGAAGTCTGTCCAAACTGTTTAATCTTGGCATACAAGTAGCTTAGGTAGAGAAGAAAGGCTCCCAACTGCTTAATCTGGGACCTTGGAAGAAATAAGGGTAGAAGTAGATAGAAAAACAAAAGAAAAAGCCAGAGAAAAGAAAAGGAAAAAAAGGGTCTGCAAGTCCAAGTGCACCCTCCAAGAAGAAACAAAAAATGTTAGGCAAATAGATGGGTAGGCAGATGAGGTTGCAGAAATATCATTCCTTGCAAATAAATGTGTGCTGAAATGTTCACAAAGCAAAATCAATTAATTGAGAAGGTGTTCTTCTCCATCAGGTGGCAGCAAAGCAAAGAAGCATGTCTAACCTCCCTTCTTCCCCTCTTCCCATTTATTACTAACTTCCTATCATCAGTTGAGATTCATGGAAGAATTGATGGTTTTATGGTGGTTCTTAGTCCTTTAAAAGCCACATTTCTTGTCTAAAACTCTTTTCATTTTGCTCTACTCCCTAAACTAAGCTATTTTCAAACAAACTTAGTGGTATCTCCCCTCATCCACCCTTTCTCATCCATATTAACCCCTAACTCTATTGTATAATTCCCCTATGTTACCCTTTCCCTATTATTATAACACCATGGTGTATAAACCCCAAACATTGTATAAATATCCCTCCCCTTGGCATTGTAGCCAATTAAGTTGTTTAGGGAGACTCCAGTCCACCAGGGGCTGTGGTCAACCCTGTCTTGGGGCTTCTCTAACCTCTGGTTATGAGCAACAACCTTTCCCCTAAGCCCTCACCTTCCCTCTGCTCAAGAAACACAGAAAGCCCCTTTCCCCCTGCTAAACCCACTCCTAGAAACCTCTTTTCCCTTAGAAAACCCATGAAAAAACCAAAAATCCCCAAAACACATGCAAAAACCCCTAACCCTAAGGTTCTCCGCCCGAAAATGTTTAATTTAATATTTTAATAGGCCGGCGGGACCCCCCAACCTGCACGATCCGTCGGAGGACCCGCCAGTCGTCAGATCTCCGCCGCCCAGATCTAACGGTGGGCGGTAATTTTCACTCCCCGACCTGCCGACCTTTAGTGTCCGGGGAAAGTGGTTCTCCGCCCCGTACAAGGGACGCGTGGCAGGTGGTGGGGTTGTTCGGAACCCCCCTCCTCGATACCGCCTTTGCCCAAAGGTGGTGCGGGGAACCCGCTTACCACTGTTCCTTTACCGCCGTCCCTTACGTCATCACTACGTCAGCATGACGTAGCGCCCTCCTCCGCCCCCGTGCCATATGATCCTCCACGTAGCCCTGCCACTGCATCTACCCGCCACCGTGTCCTGCCACCCTGGCCTACACCTCAGCAGCCACGTCACCTTCGTACCCGGGCCCCACCATGACGTCATGCTGATGTCATCGGCGGAAAAGCACCAATGGCATGTTTTGTCAAAATTTGTCATTATAAACGACTAAATTAGCCATTTGTGGTCATTTTCACGCACAAACGACGTAGCTGTTGTCAACCAGCTGCCGCGAAAATTCGTTTCCAGCCATCAAATTCAAGATTCAGACCACTACAAGTCAAGAATTCAGCTGCATTGAGCCTGCACATTTCGGCCCGTAGGCCTGTCAAACGTTTTTCCAGGTATTTCACCAGATTTCCCCATTTTGCCCATGCATTCCATTTCTCTATAAATTCACCATTGAAGACTGGTCAAAATCCACAGTCTAGCTCTGTCTGCTAACCAAGAGTCAGATAAAGTAACCTGCATTGCCCCCAGAACTAAAAATTGACATTAAAACAGTCGTTCCGCGGGCCAGAACCATAAAATTTTCCTCGAGGTGCTCGGCATTGTTCCCTTTTGCCGAGTACAGGCCAGCTGCAATTGCTACCAAAGGAAACCTCATACCCTCTGCAACTTACCCTTAGCAATTCACATCCCTGTGAATTTGCAACAAACTACAGAAACCAACTTGCATTTTCCACTGAGAAAAACACTTCAGACTTGGTCTACATTTGGCCTATTACTTAAGCTCTTAAAGAACTTTCCAAACCATTGCCATCACCTTATTTCAAAATCAAGTTTTACAATGGCTGCTTCTGCATCCTCATCCCTCAGTGTAGCTCCATTAA
This sequence comes from Pinus tabuliformis, assembly GCA_031772625.1. Lineage (NCBI taxonomy): Eukaryota > Viridiplantae > Streptophyta > Pinopsida > Pinales > Pinaceae > Pinus > Pinus tabuliformis. The sequence goes on from CM062812.1 coordinate 113,177,063, forward strand.
ATCCACCAAATAAAGAGCTGGAGGCCTTGGCATTTGCTGACAAGGACTATATTATTGAAGACTTTGAGGGTAACAGAGACTTCTTGCAGACCTTCTGTCAATTAAGAGAGGACTATAAGGATGGTCATGGTACACATGGGATATGGGAGTCAAACCTACCATACTATTGTCTCCCAGCTATAAATGTCTTCCCTGAAATCATTCACCTATGTGCTGAAAACTATGATGTGCAGCACAGAGCTATTAGCACTCTATCTGGGAGGGTCCTTTTCTACATTAATGCTGAGTCCATCAACAAAATGTTACATTTTGATCAGACAGAGTTGCTAATCCCATTTTCCATGAACTATTTGCTGGACACTGGTGCCAAGATGACCAGTGAGGAGATTCAAAAGGTCACCAGGACATTCATGAGACCTGAGTCCCAGCCTACAGGGCCACCTCCCTACATGGATGTCCATTTCAATGATGTAGGCAGGATTTTACTGGACATGATTGCCTATGTGTTGGGATACAAAAACACTGAGCATGTGGATAAAAAAATGCTGGTATTGCTATCTGCTTACAGCCCACGCCAACCCCCTGCCCGCAAATATAACTTTGCTAAGTTCATAGCTAACAATATTCATGATCAGTTGAGCAGAGTGGACAGACAGGGGGTCTTCAAGTACTCGGCCTATATTTACCACCTGTTGATGTACTATCATTCTGAAGCCTTCCCATGCTACATCAAAAAGCTGGATCACAGAGGGGAAAGAAGACCTGTCATCTTCTGGACCTCTGTCTATCACAAAGTCACAAATTCACCCTACACCTACTGTGAATTTGTTGACCAATTTGTATACCCAGTCTCTTGCCTGTTGATGAGGTCCCCTCCTCCGAGAATATCAAATGAGATAAAGAAAGCTCTGCAGCTTTCCAAAAAATATAAAATAGGTGACTGGTACCTATATGAGAACCATACTGTCATTAGGATCTATGGCTGTGAGCTCTGTCCATACAGGCTCCCAAAATATGTACCTATGAGGTTATTTTCCTTGGAGTATTACAGGCAGTTGATTCAGTCCGACCTCACCCATTTCCACAGCGCCAAAAAGAAGGCCCACCTCAAGTTCAAACACCAGTTGGGCCCCTTCATCATGAACAAGAAATAAGGGTGGGAAGATGCAGACCTAATCCTTAAGGATAAATACAAGCTGTCCTATAGCTTTCGGTGGGTCCATTATGACCCTAAAGGTTTCATCACTGCTAGGAGAAACAAGTATAGGCTTATAGGCATTAAGCATTGCCAGTACCCACACATTGAAAAATATGCCAACCTGCAAGAATGGCAGATGGATACTCTAGTTGAAAATCTAACTGAGGAAGAGACAATGCTAAAGAATGTGAAGGAGCTTAAAAAAACTATTGACCTAGACTATGTGCAGCAGGTACCTTTCAGACCGTCTTCTTCAGTGGGAGAAGGGACCTCAGCCTCAAGGACTGCACCAGTAATAAAGGCATCTTCCACAGCAACACCAGTGTTAGATAAAGGCAAAGGGATAATGGGTGCAGAAGAACAAACAATGAAAGAAAAATCTGCCCCTTCAGGTGAGTAGCAGCAAGAGCAGCAACAAGAACAGCAGCAAGGGAAAACTGTCCTTCCACAAACTGAGCTACCAGCAGCTCCAACACTGCAAATTCCACCCCCACAAACTGAGCCAGTAACTGCCCCAATTTTATAGACCCCGGCACATGAGGAAAGGGGGACAAAAAGAGATAGAGAAGAGTCCACTCCTCTCAGTGGATCCTCCCACCAGCCAGAAGCCAAAAGGCAAAGAGCAGACTCCCCAGAGGTAGAAGACATTACTGAAGATGTCTTGGACAGTGGAAGAAAAGAGAGGGAGGGCAGTCAGCACACAGGTACAAGCTCCTTTCAGCAGGAGCAAGGTTTACAACTTGGTTTGGAGGTGTCCTCTTCTTCCCAACAGAGCAAGAAGCCCAAGAGCACTAAGGCTTCTTTCAAACAAATAAAGGCTCAGAATGATCTGCTGAGGGCTGAGGTCTACAAGAAATTTATAGATGCAACACCAGCCCAGCAAGAAAGGCTAATGTCTGTGTATGACATAAAAGAGGAAAAGATAATCTTCAGTCACTTCAAGCCTACAAAACCGCAGCCTACATCAGCTGCAGATTTTGTGAAAACAAGGGTGGAGGTCTTGGCCAAAGACATCCATCCCATGGACCAAATAGAACTCCACAAGCAAGCTGGAGAAATGGTTTATGCAACCTTGGTGGAGAGGGCAACTATGGCCCATGAGCTGAAAGAATCCCTAAAGAATACCAACACACAGTTGGATTTTGAGAGAATGTCCTCCTTGGCCAAAGACAATAGAATAAAATCTCTTGAGGACATCATCATTGATCTTGGACATGATACTAGTGATCCAAAGGGTGTGAAGGCCCTTATGAAGAAGAAAGATGATGACCTGAATGCATTAAAGAAAATGTTGAAGCTGCAGCCCACAGAGCACCCTCAAACTGCAGAGCTTCAAAAGCAAAAACAGGTCGATGACCAACTAGACCTCCTGATGCAGCAAGACCAGAGGATCAGGGATTTGGAGAGAGAGCTGGAAGGAGCATTACAAGATAAACAGGCAAAATCCACCTCCCAAGCTCCTCCAACTACTTCAACAATAGCAGCAACTTCAGGGGCAGCAGTGGCCCGAAGAACAGAAGCAGGAGGAACAACAGCAGCTCCAGATGCCAGGCCAAGTGTAGAGGAATTGACCAAGGCCGTCAAAGCAATGGAGCTCCAGGCAGATGAAATAAAGAAGGCCAAGGAGAAGTTGGCAGAACTGGATGCCAAGTATGACAAGTCCAAAGTGACTGTAGCAGAACAGGGCAGAGAAATAAAGGCCAAAAAAGAAAAGATAAAGGCCTTAGATAAAGAGCTGAATCTGGAGACTGCTATGGCCGACATAAAGAGAATCCTATGGGCCAAAATTGGCCAATCCATCAAGCAACAATGGAGGTCAATAAAAATAATGCATGAGCAGATGGATTTAATGGGTCAAGCTCAAGCAGAAATTCAGAAGGCCAAGACAGTGCTAGGGAACAGAGCAGAGTAGGCAAACAGAATGATAGACTTCCTGAACAGGCAAGAAAGGGAGGAATTGGCAGCTATAGGCATTCCCAACAGAACAGAGGCTGTCCTCTCTGCCAAGAAGGTACTAACTCGCAGGAACTATATACAAACAGTGGAGAGGAAGTACTATGAGATGCAAGCAGATGTGGAGGAATACAAAGTTAAAATGGGAGTGCTGCAAGCAAAAGGCCTGCCCAGCTTACTAAGTGGTGCAGGAAAAATGATCTCTCTAGATCAAATGGCCAACAAAATGGCAACCACTATTGAAAATCAGATTATTGCATCTGGCAGTTCATCTGAACAAGCAGGGCCTCCCACAGGATAGAGCTTATATGAAAAACTTGAAGGCCTGTTCTTCATTGAGAATGAAGTGAATCACCTGTTTGAAACCCCTCCCAATATTTATAGACATACAGAGGCCGAGGAAACATTGATAAAGATGCGCAGACATCAAATGCCTAAGGAGGATTGGTGGCAATTTATGCTTCAGATTTTGCCACGGTAGCTTCAGTCATTCGGCCACTACCAGCTCCAGGTCACTACAAGACAAATAGCATGACAAATGTCAACAGTTAAAGCAGCCAAAAAAGTGACTCATCACATAGACAATGACAGCTATCCAAGTTTCAAATAGCACATCTCCAGCCGACTCTAACAGCCATAAAGTCCAAATATCTTCTGACTATTTTGACAGCTGAGGCATTAAGGAATTACTGCAGCATTCACTCCTTCAGCTACTGCATTCCAGAGATTAGCATATCATAAATGAGATATTAACTCATTCGCTAATATTTTTGATGTAAATTTTGTATATATACTCCCCTGAGTAACTCATAAGGGGTTGGTAATTTTCTCTATGAGACAAATGTATTGTACACTTTCAGAATTATCTAATACAAAGGGCTGGATGAGCTCAGTGATTTCCTGAAATATTTGATGTCTGGATGATGCTCCATGTGCTGATGCAGAATTCCTGTGCTGTCTGATGAAATAACAAGTTTTCTCCAAACTCTGTTCTTGTTTTACTTATGTTTGTCAAAATCATACTCATCTTATACTAAGCTAGCAGTAAAAAGAAAGAATAGTGCAGGACTTGTTTCGCTACACCTTGTACTCAATTTTTACTACTGTAAATGTTTGTCTTCAGGATTACTATGCACATGAATTCTTAATTGCTCATGTCTATATTGATTCTATAAGTATGAATACTACCTAGAAATTCTTAATTGCTTCTAGGACAATATTCCCCTTGTGTTTCTTTAGCAGTTCACTGCAAGATTCTTCACTGCCTTGCATTAACTGGATACACTCCACTTAATCACTATTATAAACGTTGTTCTCAGACACTAATCTGGCTCTGCAGCATCACTATACCAAATCACTCAGCACCTCAAAATAACTAAAGGACCACTGACTCCATAGCCCAATGGACTAGAACACTTTGGAGAATGCATAAGCACCTTGACTGAAATTATCATCCAACCAAAACCTTAAACAAACCTGAACTTATAGCTAGCCTAAAATTAGTACAAAATAGAGATAAATATTAAAGAGAGAGCCCTCTCTGATCACAGTTTGGCTAGAAGCTATAATCCAAAGATTGGTTAGTGGTTACCCTGGCCATATTCCATTAGAGTCAAAGGGAACAACCTGGGTGTTAACATAAATGGCGACTCCACTGGGGACTATTTACGATTTTCCAATTACTATCTATCTCCCAAAGCTATAGATCAATCCCGTGAATCAGTCAGGTAGCCTTCAAAACTGTTTCTGTGTTACATTAACAGCTTTAGGGAAGAGCTGCTTCAGTCAATCTTCTTGGCTTTGATATATATATAGCCATTCCAAAATCTTATCCAGTCCTTGAAGATATAAAAATTTCCTAAAAAATTCAAAAACCAGTTAGAATCTGGCTCCTAAGAAAAATCCACGGCATACTAGGTCAAATCCTGACCCTAATCCACCCATCACTGTTGATAATCCAAATACTATCCCTAGAAACATTAGGAAGCAGCAAAGGCAGGAGCAGCCTGCTGATTTGACCCCAGATACACATTATCCCAACCTTTCCACTCCAATCAAGGTACTTTTCCGGTCTACTCCCAGCTCCCCTAGTTCACCATCCACATCTCAAAACCCTCCTATCACATCTTCATCCACTGCACATATTCCCTTGAATCACACTCTAGGTTCACCCTTACTTGTTACCCCTGTGGTACCCACTGTTCCTATTATCCCAGCTACCCCTGTTAATCCTTTAAACCCTGTAAATATGGCCAGATATGCACCCTTACAGTTGCCTGCCAATCCTGCAGCTTTGCCTCAAGATTACCAAACCAAGATCACATACTTTGACTCCACTGGCCCCTACTCTGCCATCCAACATGCTAAGAGGATGCAAGATCACTTTGAAAACTACGAGATCGATGATGACAGTGTGAGGATGAGAATTTTTGTCCAAAGCCTGACAGGTGATGTTAGAACCTGGTTCAGATCACTTGCTGCAAATACCATCACAACCCCTGATGAGCTTTATCAAGCCTTTACTAACAGATGGGAGAAGAAGAAAGATCCCCTGCACATACTTGGTGAATATGACACAATCAAGAGGGGTCCTCAAGAGACCGTTCTGGAGTATTGTGCTAGATTCAACAATGTATACAATGCAATACCACAAAACTTAAGACCTCCCCCTGATTTGGCCCTGTACAAATTCCCTGATGGATTTGATCCTGACATGGCATATCAGTTGAAGGAAAGGGCACCTGAAACTCTCCAAGAAGCCCAAAAGGTTGCTGTCACAGTGGAAGCAAACCTGATTGCTAAAAGAAACAGGGCAAGACTAGAAAAGAGAAACATATACAAAGAAGAACCTTCAGCCTTTGATCAAAAACTTGATGCGATACTTAATGGTATGAAGAGGTTGGGTGATAAGGTGGAATCAGTTGAGAGAAAAGCATCATGGGAAGAACCACAAAACAACCCTATCAGGAATCCCAATTTTAGGAGAAATCCAAACCCAAACGTTGGCAAGGCCAATGCTGATCCAGAAATCAGACCTCCATTTCAAGAAAACTATGCTGAAACATCTACTTCAAATGAGCAAGAAGATGATACCCACATCAACCTGATGGGCTTGAATGATGGGCAGCAAGTTTTTCTTAGTCAAGAGGATCAAAATGATGATGAAATTGAGCAGTTCCAAACCAAATCAGGTGAGTCATTTGACTTCAAACAAGGCTATGACACAGCTGTTTATGAAGTTCATAAACAATACAAATTAAGGAGCAGAACTGTAAATATAACACAGCCTGAGAAACCAAAGGACAGGCTGCAGCCTAAAAAAGCCATAGTCACAGAACCAATCAACACAACTGACCCACTTACAAAAGAGGTAACTGTTGAAGAAATTACTGAACAAATTCCCTCAACACATGAGCCACTGGCTGTCCCTTCTTTGCAGCCTAAACCAACTGATCATCCTCAAAAGATGAATGACAAACATAAGCCCCAAGATCAAGACAAGGATCAAGAAGAAAACTTAGGGAACAAAGAAAAAGTTGCTGCCAACAACACTAAGTTTCAAACTGAAAAACCTTTTGACTTGGAAACTGAAATTGGCAAACTGAAAGTGGCCATTCCTCTCTCAGAATTAGCCAAACATGACATTTATAAACAACAGATCAAGAAATCCCTTCAACTCACTCAGAGTAAAGATAATGTCAATGTGTTGGATGACACCCCAGAACTGCTGTTTGGTCCAGAGGTTGATGGAAAAACAGTAGTCACAGGGATCCTACCTTTCTATGTTAGTTTACATGTGCATGACAAAATACTACACAATGCAATGTTTGATTCAGGTGCTTCTCATAACCTTATGCCTAAATCAGTGATGGAGAGGTTGAATCTAGACATTACGAGACCATATAAGGACCTATTCTCATTTGACTCCAGCCAAGTTAAGTGTTTAGGTTTGATAAAAGACTTGTGTGTATCCCTTGTCCAATACCCAAACAAAACAATCCTAATGGATGTTGTAGTTGCTGATATCCCACCCAAATATGGAATGCTGTTATCAAGATCATGGGGGGCTAAACTCCAAGGTTCCTTGCAGTTAGACATGTCATATGCCACAATCACAGTCTTTGGTCAACCCAAGAGGTTATATAGAGAGTCACTCATGAAATACATGGTCAGCAGTGAAGAAAAACCTCAAAACTTTCCCATATATGCTGTCCATTCTGATATAGATTCATACATTCTCTTCAATGATAAGTCAGGTTTCACAAATAATGATGAAACCAACACACTCAAACAAGATCAGGACTCTAATGAACAAGCTGCTGCTCTAGATATAAAGCTGATCCAATCAAGTGATGAGACTGTTCCAAAAAACAAACCAAATAAAAAACCAGAACTTCAACTCACCATCCCAGATCATAGAGAAGTTATTAAATCTCCCCTAGAACATGAGATCCTATGGTTCCTAGAATTTGATGGATCAGTCAACAAGCTAGGGGCCGGAGCTGGAATCTGGGTACACAATAAACAAAACAGTCATGCAGAGGGCAGAGCTTACAGACTGAACTTCAGGTGCACTAACAATATGGCTGAATATGAAGCTCTCTTACTAGGCCTCAAGCTAGTAAAATCCCTACAAGCCATGAAAGTTTCAATCCTAGGAGATTCAGACCTAGTCATCCAACAAGTCAAGGGTAATTTTGTCACCAATGGCAAAAGACTGAGGTCTTATAGGTCTGCTGCTGCTGAACTATTAAATTCATTCACTGAATTTCAGATTACCAAAATTCCTAGGACTCAGAACCTTCATGCTCATAGCTTGGCTACATTTGCAAGTACCTGTAAGCTACCTTTTGAGCCCCACCACTGTTTTACAGCAGAGATAAAACACAGACCGTCTGTCCCAAACAATGTTAAGG